>CAWUFW010000133.1:1562500-2762500 GCA_963921515.1 Calotriton arnoldi | reverse complement strand
TGATTTTCTGTATTTTGCATATGAGCCTGTCCTTGTGAAAGATGTTCTTATCAAAAATGTGACACTGGAATAGAAGATACGTATGGATTGGTATAATATGGAGGTGTTAAGGACTTCAAACACATCTGTATGGCCTGGTGAGCGTTGTGAATCTCCTTCTGTGAGATGTGTGCTTTACAAAGGAGAAGAGCAATAGGAATCCCGACTTTTCTAGAATAACAATCAGGACACTACTTGTGGTTAAAATTAATCATCAAATCAAACAGCATCTGTAAAGTGCAACACTGTCACCCCTAAGGGTCTCTGGGCACTGTGTCTCTTTCTGAAGTCTGCCAGCGAGGGAGCTGTACGGACCTGGAGGGGAATGCCGTTCCAGGACTTGACAGCAATGTAAGAGAAGGAGCAGCCACCGCTGCTTAAATTAAATGTATTAGTGTTGCACACTTCTTGATACTTTGATGATAACAGTGAGTCTATAGCTGGATAAAAAAGTGGTACATAAGTGGGTCTTTTTGAAAAGCACTCCTAGCCTGAGGTTCTGTTGGGTACATAGTAGTGTATGATTTGCAGACACATTTTCCCATCTTCCAAAAAGTGAAACTTTACCCCGATGACAAACAAATAGCACATATGTAAGCAACATAAGCGATGCATGTGGATGAAATTAGAGTTTATTACCTCTTCGTCTCCAACTCTGAAGCTGTTATATTGTGCGTAGCGACGTTGCCCTTCAAAGTCTGCAAGATCAATTCTCAAAGTATAATCTCCTGAAATGAATGACAAATTATAACTTTTAATACAATTTTCTCTTTTGGAAATATAAAGCTTATAAACCTGCCTCGCACTCCACCACGAAGCATAGGCAATTTGGGCCAGATTCACACAGCTATTTGTGTGTGTAAGTTTCACTTACATGCGCATGTGGCGGGAGTATGACTTCAAGGAATTCTCAATAGGTGTCTTGCATCTTACTCATGCACAATATTACCTCGTAAATCTGTATTGCTGTGCATTAAAAGGAAATCTACTCCAGGGAAAGAGAAAACATGGGGCCATTTATTGATATAGCCTCACAAAATGTCTCTTTATTAATGAAGATGGGAGGCTTAAATTCAAGTAAATATATATATATTTATAAATATAAGTACATTTTGCTGAAAGAGTACATGGCCCTGGAAAGCGCAGGGTTTCAGACATAATGCCCTCTCTGCACTATATTTCCTGTGACTGCCCTGCTTCGTTCTCAAAGTAGTTATTATAATTATTTTCACATTCTTGAATCCACGCTTTGGAACACAAATCCATATTATACCTTTGTGGCTCCTTACAAAATGCGTCGTAAAGATCATCTATTATTTGAAAGCCCTAAACTTCGTTGACTCATTTGCTCTTGGTTTTTTAATTATTTTTGATTATTTTTTTGGCAAAAGTTTTCGACACACTCCACCGTAAAAACATAAATAAAATTTTAAAAAGTTGGGTCATGTAGGAACATCCTCCTTGGTATGTCATGGATTTTATGATGAGTTATTTAAGAAAAAAGACAAATGTTGCCTGTGGTTAGAAATATTGAAGGTAATATTTTCTTGTAGCATATGCAATTTATGTATAACGCCAGTTCTGTAATTCCTGGTATGCACTGGCCCTTTTCATGTTGAGCAGCATAATGCCCAGTCGAGCACAGGGGCGGCTCCTCCACTAGGGCAGAGAAGCGTCGCCCCACTGCTTTCTCGCAGAGCGAGAAAGCCAAAACATATAATGATAATAACTAAAAGTTATTACCATTTTATGTTTGCTTTGCGCGTTGTTGGCGGGCGGGTGGGCGTGTTTGCTCTGCTCTTTGAGCAGGGCTGGGGAGGAGTGGTTTGCCCACTCCTGAGTACGCACAGACTGGTTGGTCGGCCCTCCCCGGTGTAGTGACCTAGGGCGGGGCACTAGGACCCTGCAGTGGACCACAACACGAAGAGCGAACCGGACACCACATCCGGTCAAGGGGTGGGGAACACACACTACAGGAAGAGGGGATCATGGGCGGACGGACGAGGGCCATGCCCAAACCAGTCATGCGCACTCTGCTCTTCTCCAGCCTGCATGGAGAACATGGCCACCCCATTAGCCCCTGGCTGGGCGGAGTCCGGACCAATCGCAACGCTGCTTGCAGCGTTGTGATTGGTTTAGGGGAGGGAGCCTGGCTGCCTTATTTCTGTCCCTGTCGGAGGCAGGAGAGCAGGAGCCGAGAAGACGTGGGACCCGGTGGAATGCTTAGTTTAATTTTTTTTATTTTATTTCCCCGCGACACCCCAGCGAATTCCCCCCCGCGACCCCACGCGCCCGCCCGCCCACCCGCGAGCAATGCCGGCCGCTACTGGTCAAGTATAAAAGTTTATGAAACTGAAATGCTCTAATTCCATATGCTTTCTAACCACACATGTTCACACTCCTGTCATAAGCCACACCAAGAGAAGGGATGATCCCAGATCGATAATTTATAGCTACAACATTGACGAAAGTAACTTGGGGCGCACATACTTAAAAGCGCAGATGGTAGAGCAGTGCATGTTGCAGATTGGAATCAAAAGTTTTGCCTCATAAACTGTAAAACACTTCCCATTTTAGCACATCTGAATTGAGTGGGAGGCAGTTGGTCTCCTAGATGTCAGCGCGCCTTGCCTTGTCCAAAATACCGTCATCAGACAAATCATGTTAACCCAGGGCTGCCCAATGTATAGATCCAAAGGGGGCTCGAACCACGCAGAATTTTCAGAAGAACCACCAGTAGAGGCTGCTACTCGGCCGTAGTGGTGAGGCGGAGAGAGAGGGGGGGGATAAAAAAATGAAAACGGGCAATACTTACCTTCCCGGCGGCTGCTTTCTCCCATCCTCGTCCTCTTCGGTCAACGAACAGGGAAGCACCCAGGCTCCCAACTCCCCTGACCAATCACAACGCTGCAATGCAGCGTTGTGATTAGTCTGAGCGCCGTGGTTCGGCACTCAGTGAGGGGCTGGGAGGCTGGGAATGTTCCTCACCGGGCTGTACAACACAGCCCGGTGGAGAACATGCAAAGTGCACATGACTGTTTGTCCGGCCCAAGACGGCCGGCCAAGCAGTCATGCGCACTTGAAAGAGTGCCACCCTCCTTCCCCTGCTCTGCCGGAAGCGCAGCCCCACCCCACTTCATCCCACCCCGCCCGCACCGACTTTACAGAGCCAATAATAAAAAATAAAATGATAATAATATTGTTATTATCATTTGATTTTTCTTGTGGGACGACGCTCCTCTGCCTTAGTGGAGGAGCCGCCACTGAGAACCACTGACTATGTAATGGGTTTAGGTTTAGATTTATTGCATGTAAATATATCTTTCATGGACATCCTAAAAACCTGGCATAGACCCAGCTCCCTGGGCCAGCGCTGGGACCCTATTTGAATTGTTGAGTTAAAAAAAATTCTGAGTCGTCATAATATGTTATAGTGTAGCGTGAACTCAGCAGAGACCACACGCACACAAGAAACAGATGTGTGCGGCTGCTGTCGCACTCTGTACAGCGGTCACAGAAAATCTTATAAGTTCATGTGATTGAATAGTTTCATAGCTGCTGCAGTAGCGGCCTGTGGTGGGAGTGCTGCCGGGCGCTGACATGGGGCGGGGGAGGGGCAGGGTGGGGGGTAGTAAACTACGGATTACGGCCGATTAGAGGTAAGTAAACATATAAATAAATAAAACGAATTTGTTTACTTACCTCTAATCGGCCGTAATCCGTAGTTTACTACCCCCCACCTTTCCCCTCCCCCGCCCCACGTCAGCGCCCGGCAGCACTCCCACCACGGGCCGCTACTGAGCTGCTGTAAAGTTGCTACTGGAATTAACACTCTCACTTTTGGCTGATCCAGGAAATACTGTGTCCATGCCAAATTGGATAACCTGTCGTCCTTGAACTATGATGCCATTGGTGCTCCAAAGCTTTCACAGCCACTGACTACCATAGAAGCATTTACAATGGCAGTACAACACCAGAATTATGCACGTTGTCACACATTTTTTGGGACAACAAGCAAATTGACACCCGGTGTTTTATTGGAGTTGTTCATCTATTTGAGCTTAATTTTGGACTTTTTAAAAAGATTTATGAGAGGAGCCCTACTCATACTCTGTTCCCTTTATTTAATTTTACCCTATTTCTCTATAATCCTTAATATTTATCTTTATTCTCCTCTTTCATTTTTTTTTTTTTTAATGGGGATACCACTCCCATTCATGTATTATATTTTACCTTTATAATTATCCTTACCCCTGATACATCATGGTGACAAGTACCTTTCCCGATTATTTTGTATCTGAAAGTTAGCACCCTGAGCTTTTTGAATCCCAAGATAATTGACTCAAAGATCTCAGCCACCCTGACTGTATTCTTGCTAAAAAATGCACAATTTCGGTCCGAGAAGTGGTTGTTACTTGCTTATCCTTCTACAATTATGTTTGGTTCTGTAGCACTTTTGACCCTGTTCCACCTGCCCCTTCTGTAGGGTTATCAGATGACTTCATGTTTTTGTGTGGTTTCATGCAGCACCCTTTATTCTCATTAGGGGTGTTTCGGACTACTTGTTATCTAGGATCTGTCCTTTCCACAATGTGCTTATGCTGTCTAACAGATCACCCTATTGAGACATTTTCCATTGAGCTGAGAAGCGTCCTCTTGAGGACAATCTGTACAGTATTTATTAAGATTTCTTTTAAGATTAACGAATGGCAGTCCTCCCTTACTATGATGCTCAGAATGCAGTACATGTGTGAGAATCAACAGTTCTACATATTTTACATAGTATTAATATTAAACAAACCAGAAAAGGGGAAGAGGCTATAACAAACCGCACCTGACAATAAGAATTTCGAGTATAACAGTTTGTTTCTATTATTGCTGAGTGCAAAGAACCTAGGAGCACTCCCCTTTATACTCCTGAATAGGGAAAGATTCCCTTTAGAACATAACACACTTGGTTCAGCACCCTATAAATACTTATATCGCAATGTATTAAACAGTGTGTACACAAAGAAGATTCCAGATTTCAGACGTGATCTTTTCTTGTTTAAAACTGTTCTTTATTGTATTTTCATTAAAATCCACAAAGCCATAGCCAACGCGTTTCGTCTCTCACAGAGACTTCTTCAGGGCATCAGCCCAGTATAATGAGACGCTAAATAAGCAAAATCGGTTTTCGAGCGTGTACTCAAGTTAGCTATTCACAAACGTCCTCGTATCCAAAAAGCGGCATGGTAACCGATCAAATCTGTGCTCGTCGGTTTCACAATAGATATTTTACATAGGGGCCGATTCTGATGCGGGTTGGAAAAGCTTCCCGACCGAGGGCCTGATTCTGATGCGGTTAGGAAGGCCTCCTAACGGCATTTGCTCCTTCCAAATCGGATCGGGAACGTGTCTTCCCGACCGAGGGCCCAATTCTGATGCGGTTAGGAACAAATGTTCCCATTGAAGTCAATGGGAGTTCAACCAAATCGTATCTGGAAGCATCCGGATGCATCCTACTCTGCCGGTCGGACTTTCCCGATCCGAGTGGGTCGGAAACCATTTCCCAACCGATTCGGTCGGGAAGCTTTTCCAACCCGCATCAGAATCGGGCCCATAGTGTTTAAACATTATGTTATGTTATGTTTTTACGTTACGTTATGCAGAGTTGTAGAGCGCACTGTCACTTAGGACGGTATCCTGCCACTTAGCAGGTGTGCGCCTAGTCAAATCTAGGGTGTAGTGGGACTACTTCAAAAGCCAGGTCTTCAGCTTCTTGTGAAATTCAAGAAGTGAGGAGGAGACTCTTATATGTAGCAGTAGGTCGTTCCATGCTTTATGAGCAATGTAGGAAAAGCTTCAACTGGTGGATCTGGTTTTCCGTCTGCATCAGATGTGTGAAAGTAGGAGTCCAGACGAGCAGCGGTGTCTGGAAGGTTTGTGAATGTAGATGCGATTGTTGGGATATGCTGGGCGGGTGTAATGTAGTAACTTGAAAGTGTGGGTGAGGAGTTTGAATGTGCTCATTTTGTATGAGGATCCAGGGGCGCTCCTCCAGGTGCAGTGCGAAGTGCAACGTGGGAGGTTGAGAGTCATTCTGGCCGTCACGTTCTGAATGGTCTGCAGCCTTCTGATGAGTTTTTTGTTGATCCAGGCATAGAGAGTGTTCCCGGAGTCCAGCTTCCTTGTGACAAGGGCATGGGAAACAGTTTTCCAGGTGCTGATTGGGAGCCATTTGAAAATCTTCCTCAGCATCTTCAGGGGTATGTAAGCATGAGGCAGTGATGGTGTTGACTTGGGTGGTCAAGTTGAGTTTGCTGCCAATGACAATCCAGAGGTTCTTGCTGTAGGTTGTGGGGGAGAGTGTCAGTCCTAGCTCAGGTAGTCACCACTTGGAGCCCCACAGTGAAGTGCTCTTCCCGAAGATCACAATTTCGGTCTTGTCAGTGTTCAGCTTCAGACAGCTGATTTTCACTCAGTGGGCGATTTCAGTCATGCAGGATTGAACTTGATCCGGGTAGTGGGCATCTTGTCCATGAGGGAGAGAATGATTTGCATGTCATGGGTGTAGGAGAGGACATTGATGTAATGAGAGCAGACGATGCTGGTTAGAGTAATCATGCATGCGTTAAAGAGGATCGGGCTCAGGGAAGATCCTTATGGAACTCCGCAGACATGGTTGTGGGCGACCGAGGCATACGCTCTCAGGATGACTGACTGGGTCCTTCCAGTCAGGAAGGAGCTACTCCATCGGAGTGCGTGTCCTTGGATTCCGATGTCATTTAGGCGTTGGATGAGGGTGGGATGGGAGACCGTGTCAAATGCTGCAGAGAGGTCCAGGAGGACCGCCGTGTCTTCTTTGCCCAGAGTCACATGGCTGTCATCCATGGCTGAGATGAGGGAAGTTTCTGTGCTGTGATTGGGTCTGAAACCAGACTGAGGGCCCGATTCTGATGCGGTTAGGAAATCTTCCCGATCAAATCGGTTTGGAAATGGTGTCCGACCGACTCGGATCGGGAGAGTCCTACCGACCGAGTATGATGCATCCGGATGCTTCCAGATACGATTTGGTTGGACTCCCATTGACTTCTATGGGAAGCCTATGTTCCTAACCGCATCGTACTCTGGCCCTCGGTTGGGAAGACACGTTCCCGATCCGATTGGGAAGGAGCAAATGCCATTAGGAGGCCTTCCTAACCGCATCGGAATCGGGCCTTAGGTGGGAATGCTTTCCTAACCGCATCGGAATCAGGCCCTTAGTTGTGTCGAGGAGTTGGTAGTTGTTATGGTATTCGGTGAGGCATCTTTTGATGATTTTCTCTAAGACCGGGAATGGTAGCAGAGAAATTGGTCTGAAGCTGGTGAACGTTGAAGGGTCCGCAGAGGGTTTCTTCAGCAATGGAAGGACAGTTGTGTGTTACTAAGCAACTCGGAAGGTCACGAAAGAGGTGGAGGCATTCAGAATGGGTGTGAGCATGGTGCTGATAAGTTGCAGTCCTCTGGAGTAGACGTGGTCGGGGCAGGGGAACAATGGGGCCCCTAAGTGGATAGATTTCATGGTGGTGGTTTCGTCTGGGGAGATGATGGGTCAATGTGGTTAACATTCGTTCTCTGGATAAGATTAGGAGGCATTTGTTGAGGTCTGTCGGGTCCTGTTGTTGGTTGAAGTTGCTGTAATTGGCAGTGATTTAGTTGCTGAAGAATTGAGAGAGATTGTTGCAGAGGTCCTTTGAGGGGGTGATCGAGTTAAAGGCAGGTGCTAGTGAGGTGAAACCCTTTAAAATTGTGAAGATGACTTTGCTTCTGTTGGTGCTGACATTGATGCGGTGCACCAGAGCCGCACGTTTGGTGGTCCAGATCATTTTGTGGTAGAGTCACAGGGCGGATTTGAACGTGCTCCTGTCTGGACTGTCCTGGCTCATTCTCCATTTGCACTCTAGTTGTTTGCAGTGGCATTTCATCAGTCTGAGTTCCTCTGTGTACCAAATCACCTGGGGTCTAGATTTTGTAGTAACACTGTGTTTAATGGGGCCAGGGAGTCGGTGCAGAAGGTGATCCAATTGTGGAAATTCTTGATGGCTTTGGGGAGGCTGTTACTGTGTTTGGCTTGGTGGGTGTAGAGAGCAGTGTTCCACTCCTTGCCCTTGATGCAGTTCCAGTTTTGGGGGTCTGGTTTGGTGGTGGTGTGTGTGTGTTGGACTGGGACAGGGATGCTGAACTTGACAAGGATGGGGTCTGTCCAGGAAACTGGTGTGGGCTCGTCGACACGGATGTTGTCAACGGTGGTGAAAATAGTGTACAAGATGTGTCGGGCAATGTGGGTAGGTCCCTTTACTTATTGGGTGAGGCCTAGGCTTCCATGGTCTTGAATGAGTGCTTTTGAGTTCGGTTCTGCATGGTCTTCCAGGTGGAAGTTCAGGTTTCCGAGTTGGAAGTAATTGCTAGCATCAAGGTTGAGTGGTGCAACAAAGTCTGTGATAGTGTCAGTGAAGTTGATGTGCGGTCCCGGTGGTCTGTAGATGAGAGTGCCACCTAGGGTGTAGTTGGTTGTGATGTGGAGCTTGATTAACAGGTGTTCCTTGTTGGAGGTTGACGTGTCTATGGAGGTAGGGCAGCTGATAGCATTCTTGTGGGTGATGACAAATCCCCTTCATGGCTTGTGAAGTCTTTCTTGTGTGGCGATTTAGTTGGGAGGGATGGCTGTGGGAATGTCAGGTGATGATGCAGGGTTCAGCCAGGATTTTTCCTTGAGGAAAGGTATGTCTGGGGCATTGTCATGCAGCAAGTCACAGGTCAGTCAGTGCGGGTCCAGTGAGTGTTGGGTATAGGTATTGGTAAATGCATGAAAACTTGCATGAAGCGCAGGAGAACACTTGACCAGGAAGCATTGACTCTAGTCAATTTAATGCAATTAGTGACTTCTTCCCCATTTTGTTGGATCATACTAATGCCAGGAGATTACTGCAGAGATTTATGGATGAGGAAGCCACTGAGAGGGTAACCAAAGCTCCCAGCAATTAACAAGTGAAATAAATATAATAACTACAACTGATCATCAGCATCTGCACTTGTCTAGGGCTCCCTGTGAGGGAAGTTTTATAGTAGGGATGACCCTGCTAGGATATCCAGCCGTGTTCATCTAAGTTTACTACGCGTCCTCACCTTCTTCACCCGGGCCTTTGATCATTGGTGTGTACAACCAGACTCGAGAGGGGGCAGCCCAGGGTGACTGTCGCTAAGGCTAAACTTTGTCTCGGACCCACTCTGATACAAATAACAGCAATGTGCTGCCTAAAACTATCACAACCCATTAGGCTTTCCCTATCAAGTGAGGGGGGAATCCAGTGCTTAATTTGTGCCGGTGCTTAGCACCGGCACTTATTTCTTAGGGCCGGGTCTACACGCTATAACTGTCTCCCCGGCGAAGAGATTATATTACAGGGTAACTGGTAAGTCCATGCCTGCCTGGGTTTAGTCAGTGGTGCGGTGCCTGATTGCACTGTATTTGTTTATGCTGTAATAAATATTTAAATTTGGATGGAGCAGCTGCCCGCCTTAACACGAGGCACACGGACGCCACACGCACACCGTCAGAAACTGCCTGGGCGGGGTAATGTCAGCCCCTTCCTCCCTCCTTGGCTTTGAATAGTCAAGTGTTCCCCTCCCAGTCAGACGGACCAATACCGATCAGAGTCCCCGCTTTTGTCCCGCCCCAGCGTAATGCGCAGCTGCATCATTAGTCATTCGAACGAAGTAAGCAGCTAGCAGCAGGCCTAGAAATAAAACCAAAAAAAGAGCAGAAAGTAATTATTTCATTTTTCTTTATTAACATATGCTTTGGAAGCAGGTCTGTCTTTTTAATTGTTTTGGTACATGCGTGCCCGGCAAAAGTGCCTCCTCTGATTTCATTCTAGTGCTTGTTTTTATGCGTAAGTATTGAGGTTACATGCGGTGCCGGCAGTCTCACATCTGAGCGCCGGGTGTGTGTCAGTACTAGACTTCGCCTGGATCTTAACCTCATCAATCAGGTTTTGGGGGCATCTGCCAACTAAGTGCTGTGTGCTAAATATCGTAACTTTTGTTTTGCTTGCTTTTGAGGTCTTAGGCAGCCTTCGTTCAGTGCCTCTGCTGCCAGGAGTGCCCAACATTTGGATGTCCACTTGTAAAGATTATGGCCTCCTAGTTTATCTTTCGTCGTTGGCATCGTGTCGCTACGTAGTAGCACGCACTTTTTAAGGCGCCCAGAGCCATTATCTTCTCTAATGAGTTTATGTTAGCGGTGAATCAAATATCACGTCAAGTATCAATTATACCATTTGTTTCTCTGTCCAGAAAGGTGCAAGCAGTTTCTGCGGTGCTGGTAGCATACACCATAAACTGATACCACAAAGCAAAGGAGAACGTCACATTATGTACCGATGATGTGGTCTGTACTGATGATTACTTGCTGGCGATTGATTTATGCACCTTATAGATACTGCCACGGGAATTATGCGATTCTGTGGCTGCAGCGTTTTTCGCAAAATTATGGGTTTGCCGCATTGGCCACATAACCCATCGTCTGCTGCATATTCTGCTGATTTTTGCAAAAAAATGTTTCTTCATCAAATGGATCAAAAATATGTTGGCGTGTTCCAGTACAGTGGAAGGCCATTTGTAAAGGTTGACAGGTCACGTTGCAGTTGCTTATGCTTATTGCTGTTGTTGGTAGTTAAACTGGTACTAACGAGGTGACATTTTTGCGCAGTATTACCATGTGTAAACAATGACAAAATAATGAGGTAATGCTATCTCGAAATGTATTACTGCATTACGCTGCATGATTTGCCTTTCCCTTTCACATAATTTAGCCAACCCTGGCACATAACTTGGTCCTCCACTGTCGCATAATTCCAGTGCCCCTACTTATGGGGACATGCATAAAGCAGAGCAGAGCCGTTAAAGGGAATAAAGTTATGACACACACCAATCCGAAGCCTTGAAAAACTACTATAAAATTGGCACACTAACGGCCCCTTTCTCAGAGGCACAAAAAATGTAAAAGTCGACCACAAAATATTTGCGCCCCGTTTAAACCAAAGTTTTATCTCAAATTACACTCAGTCGCAAGGTTTGTGTGCCTGTAATTTCCTGCAGGTAATCCCTGGAAAAACAGTGCAGCAAAAATAATGTGCTGAGGGTAATGTGGCCTTGTGTTGATCACTAACAGGAGTTTCCTGGCTGCTGTCGCTTGGATAAAATTGACTTGTCGCTTGGATAAAAGTGTGTTAAATGCCCCCAATCATTTAGAATTAAATTATTGCTATAAAAAAGTTTTGACACAATTTACTTCTAGTGACTCACATAGTTTGAACAGATATATATTGTTGTCTTCTGGAAGTTGCAGCTTGAAGGAAAGCATTGTTTGCTCTGCCACAATTCATTTGCTATTCGGCTGTTGTGGTTGTTTTGCATGTCCACATTTTACTATATTTTTTAGAAATAATTTAAAATTGGTGTTACACTCGGCGTTGCGAACAAGTTATTAGGCCATTTCCCACAGTGGTAACGTTCACCTTGTGATAACATGTGCAGTTTGCTGTTTATCACAACACTTCATGAGGTGAAGGTGTACTTTTTAACTCCATTTCTTGCTCTGGAAGATAAAGTCTTACATATATTTTCTATACGAGTGGTAGCTCTTGTGCTCCTGATCGACTGTTCAACAGTGTTTGCCAAAATGTATATTTTTTCAGTTTCTTCATATTTTTCTTCTAAAAAGAGGTGGCATTTCTTATGTACCATCTACAAACCGCATTATGCCGGTAGGAATGTTGGCCCTACAGATCGACACCCTTCAATCTACTAAGTGTGTGCCTACAGGTTTGTTGTTTCCACAGATGTTAAGTTGGAGGGAATGTAGGGGAGCAAAAAATCATGGCAGTTTGATACTCTTCTCATATTGTAATAGCTATCAGACCCTGGAATAAAGAGAAACTTAACAAAAACCCTATTTCTGGCAAACGTAAACACACATTGGTTTTATTTTTATTTTTCAGTGCAGTATTATACAAGCAGGGATAGTACTCATGATTAAGATTTCAACTGGTATTGAGCACTCACATTTAAACCGTAGCTGAGCAGTGGACCAATTTTAATATAATGCAGCAGAAATGCTAGTTTGGTTCTTTTGCTACTTAATCACAGAGAAGGGTACCTGGGCTACAATATAGCATATGTGAGAAACTAGGTTGTTGATTGAGGAGTGTGAAACCGTACTCAAGAAACAGCCACAATCTTTGATAGGGCGAACCTCAAAAAGTCATTAAATTAACCTGTGCTTAACGCCAGGGTCGATAGTCTTTGCTGTCCTGATAATTAGAAAGCACATTCAAAAATGTCATAAATTATAAATAAAATGTAAAATGAACAGTTGTTTCTCGTCACTCACACATACTTCAGAAGATGAATGCATATGGTATGTGTAAGGGACTGCGGATGGTGTTTGCACACACTGTGTGTATGTTTGGATGTATAGATAGAACGTGCTAGGGGGTTCTCTGAATGTTTGTAACTGGTACAAAAAAAAAAGCAGTTAGCTAAAACACAGAACTGTTTGAGGGTTAAACATGATGTAGGCCACTTGGCAGTAATGAATTATACACCACAGTGGCCTAGTGGTTGTTATAGGTGATTTCTATTGTTTCTATGTAGTGATGAGGGCTCTGACTCCATCTAGTGGGTATTAGGAATTCTCTTCTATCTCTACTTCTATTGAGAAGGTAGGTCTTCTACTTCAATAGAGAGCTATCAAAGGTGGTTGGGTATTAACCTTGGGGAAGGGTAGTGGTGGAAGTAGGCCTTTGTCTGATGAGATTTATTTATTTTATTTATTTATAAATTTCTATAGCGCTGAATCACCTCATAAGGGGTATCTCTGCGCTTAGGACAGTGTGCTACAGCCAGACCCGGGGATACAAAAAAGAAAGGTTTTTAAAAGCTTCCTGAATAGAGGGAGGCTCTGACAGTCGCGAAGCTGGAGGGGCAGTTCGTTCCAGAAAGTAGGGGCAAGATGGGAAAATGCTTTGCCACCCTTGCGAGCCTTTTTAATTCTGGGAGTGCACAGAAGTAACTTGGACCCTGATCTAAGGGTACGTGGGGGGGTGTACCTGATTAATTTGTCGGACAAATACGAAGGCCCCTGACCATTAAGGGCTTTATAGACAATGCAGCCAATCTTAAATTTAACCCGCTTTCTCACAGGGAGCCAGTGGAGTTTATTAAGAAGTGGGATGGAAGCCGTTCTGGGAGGGGCGTTGGCTACTAGTCGGGCAGCCGTATTCTGTACAACTTGTAGCTTGTTTAAGGAGGCCTCATTAGCCGAAGCTAGTAGTGCGTTACAATAGTCCAGGTGGCTTAATACCAGGGCTTGCATCAATGTTTTTTTTGTTGAGGAAGGAAGCAGAGGGAAGACTCTTCTGAGTAAGCTGAGTGTATGGTAGGAAGTGCCAGCAATGGTTGTAGCGTGGGCATCGAATGTGAGATCAGGGCCCCATCCTGAAAATTCTGCAGCACACAGATCATTGTCCAGCTTTCTCTGATAGCTCTCCATCAGGCTATGAGTCACATTTGGGAGGAAAGATCTTTCTTCTAGTAGTCAGTTGCTCGCTGAAATTCAGATTGGGTATTAAATCTGTCTTTCAGCAGTGCTAGTTGTGGCTGGAGCCAATAGAGGAAGCGGGTGGGGCCAGTAGAGCAAGTGGGTGTGGTCTCCTGAATAAAATAGAGCACCTGCACTTAATATTTTACAAATTAAGCACTGGGGGAATCTCAATTCAGGGTGCTAAGTAGAGTGAAAATATATATGCAAAAAAATCAGCCTGTCTCCAATAGCAGTTTTTTAAAGTAACGTGTGCCAGCACAATTAAAAACAAAATGCACATGTATGCACTTTGTTATGACAAAGTCAACATGATTCACAGCTATGAACATATCATGCAGATTCATCAGAACTAAAAGCACATTTTTTACAAAGACCGAGTGGTATGCTCATTGCACCTCCAGTGAGTAATAATGGTGCTTAAATGAGTTTGAATGGTCTCTCATAAATGCCAGGTTCTCCCAGTCAATATAAAGATGTTGGTCAATGGCTTTTTCAAATGACTAAAGTAAATTTTACAAAGTAAATACAATGGTCCAGTCCGTTAAAGTCCTCCACATATCTACCCACCCAAGTCCATCAGTCACATTGGGGTGTAGTAATATGCCACTTAATGAATCACAGGACCTCTGATCAAATTGAAATGCAGTATTTCATAATGTGAAGAAGACCCAGTTATGATTGCTAAGGTACTCAATGACTTCGATATCTGTACGAATGTAAGTATTGATAGTGGAGTCAAACCAAGATCTAGATGGACACCACAACTGACTAGTGGAAATAACTTGGAGCTTTTTTTATAAAGCTGTTTGTGCAGATTGTGATAGTTGGTACAGTAGGAGAATGGGTAGAGCAGGAAGGAGTAGAAATAATCTCACCTCAAGTGAACATATTGCTTTGAATCAACTACAACATGACAAAGATCTGATGATTAGGAAAGCAGTCAAAGTGGGGAACATTGTAGTTATCAATTGAGTGGATTATGATCAGGAGATTTATGAACATTTGGGTGACCCCATGTTTTATGAAAAACTGGGTTCCAATCCTATTTTTGAACTGACTAAATTGAAAAAATGGCATAATGTAGGTCTACTCAATGATGATGAATACTATTTATTTGATGGTTAGCAGTCCTAGATTTCCCTGTTTATACAACACTTCGGAAGGTACATAAGGACTTACCTTTCCCGCCAGGCAGGCCAATCATCCCAGGAATTGGAGGACCTACTGAACGGATCTCAGAGTTTGTGGATATTTTTATACAACTTTTAGTGGTCAATTTACCTTCTCATATTAGAGACACAAAACATATTTTGAATTTACGTAGTTATGTAATATAGGAACTGGGTATGTTAATGGTTACACTTGATATTGTCTCATTATACACGAATATCACACATGAAAAGGCCATTATGGGGGGGGCGAGGCTACGCTGGCAATGGAGGTGGACGTGCTCAAGTAGAGCTCCGTCTCGGGCTCCCCATGCCGGCCAAAAATCATCCGCAAAGCTAAATCCGGAGAAGCTGCCTTTCGCCCCAGTGAAGCCCAAACAGGTCCTGAGGCTCCATCCTTAATTGCAGCGAAATCGGACCAACTACCCCGCACCGGGACTTTCCAGCTCTCCTGGTGCCCAGCAGGCTGCAATCACCCCGGCAGGGGCACCTACGCAAGTCCGTAGTCTGGCCCCGCCCACTGGGCCTTGAGAGATGGTGCACTGCGCAAGAAACGGGGAGGGAGCTGGCGCACAAGATCAACCCCGGCAGCAGCGCACCGAAAATGACTAATAGCCCTCCACCCTTTAACAGACCTGCTCGGCGCTGACTCTCAGACCTCACACCCGGGAACGCAGAGGCTGCTGCAAAGACACTGCAGGTACCGGGCTCGCCTCGGTCTCGGCCCCGAGGCTCCCGGCCATAACTGAGCGCGTCGGGCTGCGGTAATAGACACTTCTGACTACAGCCGGATGCCGCTCCCCTGAGGGTTGCGGGGATTTATGGCCTTCCAGTCCCGAACCGGCATTTGGGCATCCCTGCGGTGCCTGGCGACCCCCACTTGCTCGGCAGCCCATCCCATGACAGCCCGGGGATTGGTTCCGCCCCCAAGGCCTCAAGAGCGTACCTCACCCACAGCGGAGCATTAAGGGAGTGAGGAGCGGCGGTTATGCTCCCATAAAGCGACCCCACAGATGCCAGGGGGCCCATGCAAGTGCAGGCACACATGGTCCACTTTGTGCAGCCTCAACCCTGCCTCGCACTGAGCTGTAATCATAACTTCTAAAGACTGCCACAACCATGTAACGCCGAACCCTCTCAGGGTCTCACAGACAAAGCGGAGCACACGTGAAGGCCAATACCTACAGCTCAATATTGATCCCAGGGCACTGCGGAGTAACAGAGGCACCGGGAGGAAACGTTAAATACACAAGCACTGGTGGCGCAGGCGCTAGGGAAGGGAGCAGAAGTGCCACTGACACAGGCGGAGATCCTCCTGAAAGCAACCGACGCTGCTGACGATCTCACCCCAGTGAACTACGCATTAACGCGGACGCAGTCCTGCTCAGGTTCCCTTTATCGACCACTGCATAACCGAGCGCCGGAGCCATTCTTTTCAGCACTCCTGCAATCAGCGCCAACGACAACACGCCACCTCGCCTTCCTACTGCCCTCTACTTTTAAACACGCCCAAGTCAATGTCGCGGGGCACTCGTGCCAAGACAGGCACAGTTGGCACACCACATCTACCACCACAAACCCGAGCCAAGACAGACAAAATGGCGGAGGCAAAAGCACTTGACCCCATGTCCAGCAAACTGGATGCAGTACTGGCGGCGGTGGAAAAATTGGGAGAAACACTGAACCAAAACCGCACAGCCCTGGAAAGCATAATTGATAAGGCGGTCAAAGACCTTACACTACTACATGCAGACCATCGAAAACTGGCCGATCGTACGACCGATCTTGAGACCGCAGTTACAGACATCGTCCCGCAGGTTGCCGCAGCTGACAAAAACATACAGAACCTCCTCAATAGGGTGGAGTTCCTGGAGGATAGAGCTGAGGATGCGGAAGGCCGGGCCCGACGCAACAACATACGCATGGTGGGCCTACCAGAGGGGACGGAAGGAAAGGATCCTGTTGCCTACGCTGAGTCCTGGATTCGTACTCTTCTGCCGGAAGGTGTTCTCTCCCCCCATTTTGTAGTTGAAAGGGCACATAGAGTTCTGGCCAGACCCCTGCCTCCAGGCTCTAACCCGCGCCCACTTTTAATTCGTCTACTAAACTTTAGGGACAGAGACACAATACTACAGGAAACTAGAACATTACAAGAGGTCCAGGTAGATAACCATAAGATCATGTTCTTCCCGGATTATACATTCCATGTACAGAAACAGAGATACTCGTATATGACGGTGAAGAAGAGACTCCGACAGCACAACCTCAAGTATTCATTGCTGTTCCCGGCACGATTAAGAGTGGTAGCTAATGGCAAAACTCATTTTTTCAATACGTCTGAAGAGGCTGAGGATTGGCTCGACACGCTTTCCCCCACAGGTGCTGGAACAAAATCTGCCGCCGTGAAGGGCAAAACCCCAGGCGGCACATCCCGTCGTCATCGTGCAGGCCATAGACGACGACCACTCCAGTCCACACAAGTAACAGGACCAGACCCGGAACAGGCGCTAAACGAACAACGTGGAGTCCTTCGAGCTGTGGCGGACATTAGCGGATCGCACGCGGAAGAATGCGCATCTACATCAAGTAAACATGAGCAGGCCAGTGATGATGACCTCTCAGATGGCCTTCCCAATACGCAAGACTCCTGCGAACTACCAGTGGTCACCCCACAAACCTCAGACGACTTGCCTAGACTCTGCAGAAGCACCCTCTGATTTGATAACATGGAGGACAGGTCCGCGTCCAGGCAAGTATATGATTGGCACATGCTGTTGTTATGCACTGTACAACCCACAGGAGAAGCGTGGGCGCTCCAATTCCGAACTACAGACTAATATATGGGAAATGCACCCATTACTGTATTAACGCCCAGGACATATCTGTTGATATTAATAGCTATCCCCTTATGGGAAATACATATTTACTGTGGGAGGAAGCGGCCCAGATAATTATGTACTTGGCTGGCAGCAGGGGGGCCCCCGAGATGTTTACATCTTATCAATTTCCGACTAATTGCTGTGTGTAAAGCATCCCCCTAGACATAAATAAATGTTGCTTTTATCATAGACTGTAGCGTGCAGCACCTCCCCCAGACATAGATTGCACGTTGCTTATATGTATGGTTTGGACGATTGCCTGTTGCACACTTGCCCTTCTGGTATTCATTTCAAGTTTGGGCAGTTGCCTGTTGCATATTCGCCCTTATGGTATTTTATATTGCAAATTGTTTTTTTGTTTATTACGCCATCGCATATGTACTGTGGTATGACAATCGTGATATTGGCTCGCGCAGGGAGGCACACTATAACATTACCCTCGCGCACATCGCACTGACTCCTCCCACCCCTTGGCCTGGCAGGGCCACATGCGCTACTGGTATTCAAACATTATGGCGCCTATCAGGATAGGGACCTGGAATGTGAGAGGCATCCATAGTCCATCACGTCAATATCTCATTTATTCATATTTGAAACGCCACCACATACAAATAGCACTCCTCCAGGAGACACACTTGCACAAGCCGGAAGTGACACGATTACATAGGCGCTGGAGGGGTCAATTGCACGTAACGGGCTATTCGGCGTACGTGCGTGGGGTTTTGGTGTGGGTGAGACCAGGGACTCCCTTCCGGGTGGTAGACTCCTTCATTGACACAGAGGGTAGGTACGTCATAGTTAAGGGTGTCCTGGACGGTAGGCCGATCGTGCTTGCATCGCTGTATGCGCCCAACACTGAACAGACAGCCTTTTTGGAACTGATCTCCCGCAAGCTGGCCGAGTGGCATGATGTTCCCATGGTATTAGGCGGCGACTATAATAGTGTACTGGATTTTTCGCTAGACTGCTCCTTTCCTCCCCTGCCTGGCACGGCCACACACACTGCCGCGAAAGCGTTAAATCATTGGGCTGTACAATAGCACTTATCTGACGCTTGGCACCACAGAAACCCGCAGGATAGAGTATATTCCTATTATTCAGGGGCGCACGGCCTTCATGTACTCCTAGACCGCTTTATGGTGTCGAATGATCTTCTACCATGTATCTCCGGGTCATACTATATGGGGCGGACGCACTCAGATCATAACCCACACCTGGTGGAGTTGCAGTGGGAGGACGTAGTACCGCCAATCCCTGTGTGGCGCCTCCAACCGGATGTCCTGCTCGATGCACCGTTTCGGGACTTATTGGCTACCACCGTGGCTCAATACTTTGATGAAAATGCGGGCACAGCCTCGTCGCCACTGTTGGAGTGGGACGCTCTCAAGGTAGTCGTGAGGGGGCACTGTTTGGGTGCACAGGCGGATATACGAGTATAGCTGGAGAAGGAACTCACCACCTTAGAAGGAAAGCTGGCGTCTTGCTAGCAAGAAGCAACTGAGGGGTCCCAAAAACAACTTGACTGCCACAGGGAGGAGCATGCACGGTTGTTAGAATGGTTGCGATGTCTTAATTATGCCGCACATTCGGCGCGGACACACCACATGGGGGACAAAGCAGGGAAACTGCTCACGTGGCTCATACGCCAAGATGAGTCATCGACACCTGTCGCATCTGTGTGCATGGCGAATGGGGGCATAGCGTATACGCAGCGGGACATACATGGTGAGTTTGTGGCTCATTACCAAGACTTGTACAAATCTCGCACACAGGCTGCACCCCTGGAGCTACAGCTCTATCTTGAGGGGATAGACCTACCGCAACCTACACGCACACAAAGAGCGAAACTAAATGATCCTCTCCTTTCAGAGGAAGTTCGTGACTGCATATTCTCACTGTCCAACGGGAAGTCGCCTGGACCGGATGGACTGCCGACTGAATTTTACAAGGCTTATGTGCATATCTTAGTGCCGCAGCTGCTGAAAGTGTATGAGACCGCGATAGATGACTCCACACTTACCGACACACAAAACGAAGCCCTGCTAGTATCCCTCCTTAAACCTGACAAAAACCCTGAATCTCTGGGCTCCTATCGCCCGCTCGCACTTCTCAACACTGATTACAAGATTTCTGCATCATTACTTGCTAAGCGTCTTTCGCCCTTAGTGAAGACCCTGGTGCACCCCGACCAGAACGGTTTTGTCCCCGTCAGGAGTACTTCACTCAACATCCGCAGGTTCTTCCGGGTACAGCAGTACGCGTTGCACAGATGGCCCTGCTCTGGTTGCCTGGTACTGGACCTGGAGAAGGCCTTTGATTCTCTGGAATGGCCCTATCTGGCGGCGGTGCTGAATAAATACGAGCTAGGTGATCACTACTTGAGCATGGTTCAACTGCTATACCAGCAACCCACTGTTCGGGTCCGCACCGGTAGGCTCGTATCGGACCCCATTAGAGTGAGGCGAGGGACACACCAGGGATGCCCACTGTCCCCGCTGCTCTTTTCTCTAGCCATGGAGCCACTGGCGATGTTGCTTCGCGGCGGTAGTGGGCGTGGGGAATCCAGTTGGGGGATGGGATGCATGCTGTTTCTCTATATGCTGACGATCTGCTATTATATGTGCGCGACATTACCGACATTCCCACATCCATAGCAGACACGCTTAGGGCCTTTGAAGAGATGTCGGGTCTCCGGGTTAACTGTGCCAAGTCGAGGGTTTACCCCTTTAGTGTAGACACGGTTGAAACAGATGTGCTCCTTAATGGCTCACTTCTTCCATGGTACCCCACCACCTTTCGCTATCTTGGTGTCTTCATATATCGGACGCCTGATGATTTGCTGGAGGGCAATTTGACGAGAGCGATTTCGGCTGTTAGGGCCCAGATACAATTTTGGAAGTCACTCCCACTGAATGTTATGAGCCACATCACCCTGCTGAAGATGATTGTCCTTCCCAGATTATTATATTACTTCTCGAATCTCCCGATCTATCTCCCCACTAAGGTCTTCCGAGAGCTGGAGCGCCTGTTCCGAGACTTAATTTGGAACAAAGGTAGGCCCCGGGTTGCACTGTGGAAATTATACGCCCCTACCAGTCAGGGAGGGTTGGCCGTCCCAAACATGGAGCTGTACTAGATAGCGGCCCAGCTACAATGGGTGACGAAGTGGCTCAGTGGCAAGAGTTTGGAAGACACGGCGACCTTGCAACTGCCATGGACCCAATCCCAAATCTATCATTTATTCCATCCCGCTGCCAAGCCCCTACGGCCATCCCAATTACACTTGGGACTGGCGCACAGATGCTACAGGAGGAGCTTGCGTCTCACTCGTATGACAATCCCATATGCTCCGATACTGCCACTTTTGGGGACGCCTAGGGGGAGGACGGGCACTTCCGAGGAGGCTCTTACACATTGGCATACAGCGGGTATATACACCCTGGGCGATTTATACAGGGATGGTGCACTATTAACTTTTGAGGCATTGGCGGAAGACACTGCCTTACCGGCAGGGCAATTCCTATTGCACACTTCCCTCACAAGGGCCCTTTCGGCTTTCTGGGGAGTTCTGACGGCTGAGTCACCGACACATCTGCTATTACAGTACTTACATGTAATGGGGGCGGGATCACATATAGTACACTGGTTGGTGGCGGCTTTACTCACGCACACACTGAAACCGATGCTGAATCGCCTCACCCGCTGGGAAGCGGACAGAGGCCAGCCCTGGACTGACAAGGAATGGGACGCCGTCCTGGCTGGTTCATCATATATACCGAGAAGTTCTAAATTCAAATTAATACAAACGTACATTATACAAAGAGCGTACCTTTCACCCGACAACATAAACAGGTATTTTAACATTGCCACTTTTGCATGCCCACGCTGCTGGCAGCTTAACGCGGACCTGCTCCACATGTTGTGGTCCTGTTCTTCCCTCCAACTTTACTGGCAAGAAGTAGTCACGGCCCTTGCACTCTGCACTGACACATCCCTGCCGCTTACATGGGAAATTTGTATATTAGGGATCTATGCCAGGTCCTAGAAGAACAGAGTCACGTCACGATTTCGTGACCTGGGGTTGATAGTTGCGAAGCGCTTAATTACAAAGAGGTGGAAGCACACCGACCCCCCAGAGACAATCAGCTGGAAAAGATCACTCACGATTTGGGCGCAGGCAGAAAGTACAACATTGCACAGGGAGGAAACAGCGGGGCTCGGCAAATACCCCATAGCGCAATACTGGGACACAATACTCACAGCCTTCAAGACCGAAGGAGACGGGGAGGATGATGATGCCCAGCCTGTCGATATGTAACTTGTACACTAGGGATCCCGAGCTACAGGAGGTGTGGTGTTTGTAGTTAGCAGCGCGTACCATTGTGAAACCCACATATAGCTCGACCCCGCTATGGGAGATTCCCCTGACCCCTGACCACCCACTTCCACGACAGTGACTTTTAACACTTACATGGGTCTAAGTCCCACCTTGGAGAGCCACCATATTGTCATGTACAGGATGTGCATTTTCATACCCAGTCAAGATATGTTTATTCTATTTGTTCTTTCTCGATGGCAGTTTCTTTATTATGTTGTTCGATTTTTTGCAGATTAGATAATATATGTCTTATTGGCACATTCCTTTATTCTTGTCTCCTTTTCTTTGCACAACCCCCTCACTGAAGTGCTGACACGACCATGCATTTCTATCTCCTGTGTACGTTAATGCCATGTGCGCCAGGTACCAACAGATTAGTTAACACTAGATGAGTTAGCATATGGCATAGGCGATACTGTATGAGGATTGGGTAATGCAGTGAGGCAGTGCGAACAGGGAGTAGCACACAATGATTTACCAGTAAATGACTTCTGGAAAAACAAGTATGCATCACTATGTATTGTAATTCCACTTCTGTAACGCGTTGTTGATATATATATATAGTGTTCTTAATGTGTTACTTTGTACATGTTTGGATAATGTCTCAGATACTCCTGAACTGTTATGCAATATATGAAAAGAAAAAATAAGAAAAGACCAATAGAGATATTTAAACAAAAAAAAAATGAAAAGGCCATTATGGCGTTGACCCACTTTTTAAGTCCCAGATTGATTGACTTATTGGAACATACAGACATGTTGATTTCAATGGCTAAACTTATATCAGAGAACAATTTCTTTTGTTTAATGATGAATGGTTCAGGCAACTATGGAGTACTACGATGGGTTCCAGGTTTGCTCCTTCTTATGCCAAATTGTTTACAGGGGAAGATTTTTTTTATTAAACAATTTTTATTTCTATTTGTAACTTTGCATCCTTTACAGAGCTGGAGAAGATTTATTGACAGCTAAAAATGTTCAAAGCGTGACAACTTGATACTGGTAGCATGAAGATTATATTAAAAAGATGGATTGTTGATATGAATACAGAGGACTTCTTGATTTTGTGTGCTCGAGTGCGCCTTTTCAATGTTTTGAACTTGTATGGTTCATTAAGGTTGTCTGGTGGCCACCCTTCCTTTTGGAGCACCGCAGTAGAGACAAATTGGAATTGTATATGGAAATTATTTTGATAATATAAGTGTGCACCCTGCAGTGATAATCAGCCACCGTTAAATTTGATTCAAGCACAAAAAAACAAGGGGTACCCTCCTCAACCTCATTAACACATGGAACCTGATCCAGCATATTAGTGAACAAACCCAATTCAGACAACATACTCTCAACCTGACTGATACACCTTGCTTAGCTGAGTACTCAGTGGCCATACAAAAGAATGACTTTGTTTGTATCAAATGAAATAAATCATGTAACTCATCATACATTTGTTAAACTGTACCATGCATTTACACAGTAAAAATTGAGAGCATATAAACATGTGTAAAGCAAATATTTCAGGATATTTTCATACACATTTATCATCCAAATATTGAAGAGTTAATCATCATAATTTAGCAAGTTCACCAAATTGTACTCTTTCAGAAACTGAATGTAAAGAAGTGTGCAAATAATGCATATTTTTGCCTTCTTTTTTGGAACCTTCACTGGCTGCCAGCAGCATCATTAATCCTTTTTTCCTTTTGGCCATGTTACAGAGCAGTGGCAAAAAATGCTTTTTGGTGATTCTGTAGAGCCTCACCAAAAAGCAGAGGCAAAGCCAATACGTCCCAAAGGGTGCACAGACATAATATTGAGTTTTTTATTTCGAACTACAGAAATATCGAGTTGGAAATATCGAAGGGAGAGAATATCGACATCAAGAATATCGGTGACCAGAATATCGACCTGAAGGTAAGAAATATCGTTTTTGTTAATATCGAAGTCAGTAATATCGTTTGCAAAAATATCGTTGTCAATAATATCGATGTTTATATTAGTGTTATGTATTTTAGTATGTATTTTATATGTATGTGTTCTATATTTTTTGTTCAGTATTGTATTTTTTAAAAATATATGTATTACATTTTTAGAAGTTAGTAATTTTTTTAATGTAAATTTTGAGTTATAGTACCGTAGCGGGTTGTGGGTTTATAGGGGAATAGGGGAATAGGGTGGGAAGTAATTTAATTATAGTAAATTACATAATAATTTTTAGAAATTATTAATTATTTTTAATTAAATTTTGCGTTTTAATTCCATAGCGGGTTGTGGGTTTATAGGGGAATAGGGTGAGAAGTAATTTAATTATAATAAAGTAATTATTAATTATTTTTTGGGGTATTGATAATTAATGAATTGTTAATTAATTATTAATTGGTAATTAATTTTTATTAATTGATAATTATATTAATTGGGTTAATTTATTTTAGGAGCGGGTTGTGGGTTTATAGGGGAATAGGGTGGGAAGTAATTTAATTATAATAAAGTAATTATTATTTTTTATTTATTGGTATTGATAATTAATTTATTGTTAATTAATTATTAATTGGTAATTAATTTTTATTAATTGATTAATTGATAATTATATTAATTGTGTTAATTTATTTTAGGAGCGGGTTGTGGGTTTATAGGGGAATAGGGTGGGAAATAATGTTATTTTATTAAAGTAATTATTAATTTTAATTTATTGGTATTCATAATTAATTTATTGTTAATTGGTTATTTAATTAAAAAAATTGTTTAATTGATAAACATGTTAATTTTAACCCTCTGCTATCCAACACTTTCCCTACAGTTACACTCTCTGGAGTGGAAATAGTAATTTTTACCCCTACGCTATCCAACACTTTCCCTACTGTTGCAGTCTCTGGGGTTGGAATAGTAATTTTTACCCCTACGCTATCCAACACTTTCCCTTCTGTTGCACTCTCTGGAGTGGGAATAGTAATTTTAACCCCTTCGCTATCCAACACTTTCCCTACTGTTGCACTCTCTTGAGTGGGAATTTTAATTTTTACCCCTACGCTATCCAACACTTTCCCTACTGTTGCACTTATTGGAGTGGGAATAGTAATTTTTACCCCTACGCTATCCAACACTTTCTCTACTGTTGCATTCTCTGGAGTGGGAATAGTAATTTTTTACCCCTACGCTATCCAACACTTTCCCTACTGTTGCACTCTTTGGAGTTGGAATAGTAATTTTTACCCCTACACTATCCAACCCTTTCCCTACTGTTGCACTCTCTGGAGTGGGAATAGTAATTTTTACCCCTACGCTATCCAACACTTTCCCTACTATTGCACTTATTGGAGTGGGAATAGTAATTTTTACCCCTACGCTATCCAACACTTTCCCTACTGTTGCACTCTCTGGAGTGGGAATAGTAATTTTAACCCCTACGCTATCCAACACTTTCCCTACTGTTGCACTCACTGGAGTGGGAATAGTAATTTTTACCCCTTTGCTATCTAATACTTTCCCTACTGTTGCACTCAGTGGAGTGGGAATAGTCATTTTTACCCCTAGGTAATCCAACATTTTCCCTACTGTTGCACTCTCTGGAGTGGGAATAGTAATTTTTACCCCTAGGTAATCCAACATTTTCCCTACTGTTGCACTCTCTGGAGTGGGAATAGTAATTTTTACCCCTATGCTATCCAACACTTTCCCTACTGTTGCACTCACTGGAGTGGGAATAGTAATTTTTACCTCTACGCTCACCAAAACTTTTCCTACTGTTGCACTCTCTGGAGTGGGAATAGTAATTTTTACCCCTACGCTATCCAACACTTTCCCTACTGTTGCACTCACTGGAGTGGGAATAGTAATTTTTACCTCTACGCTATCCAAAACTTTTGGATAAAAAAAAGATTAAAAATAATGTAATTTTTTAATTTGCTATATATAATTTTTATATTTTTATTTGTGTTATTGTTTTTTTGTATATATGTATTTATAATTTTAAAAATGTTTTTTTAACAATTTATAAGTTATTAAAATAATTATTTATAACTATTAAGTAAGTATATATATTATATTTTATACGTATATATGTTTAATTTATTTTTACATTATATGTATTAGTTATAATTTTAAACATTTTCAAATAATTTTAACCATGTTTCTTTTAATTATATTATTTTTTAAACATTAAAAAAAACGATATTTTTAACAATATTTTTGACAACGATATTTTTTCCCCGATATTTTTGTACTTACCATAATGTGGATAGGACTTCGAAATTGTGGACATTGATATTTCAGCTCCGATATTTTTGTCGTCGATATTTCTGTAGTCGATATTTTGTCAGTGATTCGTCCCAAAGGAGAGAGCTATTGGCTTTTATAATACTTGTTTCTAATGGTGTTTCATGTGGTGTAAACATGCTCACTTGTATGCCTGTCAATCACTTCTTTGAGTAACCCCTCTCTTTCAGTTTTCAGTGAATAGTCTGTGCGTGGTTGATTAGGGAATCATAAGCATTGCATTGTAGGTTAGGCAAGCGGTCTTAATTATTCAGCATTTACCATGCTTTTAAACAGTTTATTGTTTCAAATAACCCTGGGCGTAAAACTCCGCACCGCTCGCGGAGTTTGCGGATTCTTGGCAACTCCACGTTCCGCGTAGAACGCGGAGTTGGCGAAAACTCCGCGCTTCGCACCGGAGCAGAGTTTTTTTGTGTTCGCGCGCCCAAAATGCATTTTTGCGTGCGAGGAAGCGACTTACCGGGTGCCTGCGATTGCCGACGAGATTTCGCATCCGTTCCCGAGCGCCACGAGATTTGGTAGCCAGCCGCACGGTCCCACGAGAGTGTGCGATCACGAACAGGTCATTTGGGCGCGGATTCGGACTTCTGGCGGAAGTTTTGTGAAGATCGCAATCCCGAACACGCAGAATGTGCAATCTGGAGAAGAATCTCTCTCGAGCAGCATCAAAACCTTCTCGAAATGATGATTTGGATTAAAAAAACTCCTCAGATTGATATTTGGCTGTAGTTTTTTGTGCAAGGAGTCCTTTTTCTTTTTTGACTTTTTTTGAAGATGAAGGAAGTGCCCCAGAGTCTCCAACTTCCTGTTCCTGTCCAGCAGGCTCCTCCCAGTGCTTTGTCCATCTCCTGTTCACTTTTCATTTGAATTTGGAGCTGGACCTCTTTGTGTCTAGTGCATCATATATCATTGGATTTGAGGACTTTTGAATTTGAGATTTCACAAGTAAGTTGGAAAATTGGTGTTGTTTGTTTGTTTGGGGCATTGCACCTACATTTTGTTGTGCTTTTCATCGTTTTAAAAAAAAATATTGTGGTGGGTGGCCTGTAGTTTCACGAGGGGCCTAGTTGTTTCTTTGTAAGTCATTTTTCTTCTTTTATAAAGGAAACATGTTGCACAGTTCACTACATTTTCTCCAACTTTTGAAATCAATTTGCAATATTTATTTAATTCACCAGCTCAGTAGTTCTGCCAATAGGCCTTTCCAGCCAGTAGGCACAGAGCTACTCATGGTTGCATGAAACAACTATGTGTGTGGTTGTTGTGTAACTTGCAAACCTTTTTTAGCCCTGTGGATTTTCGTTTTGGGCATTGTTGTATTAAAGCTGTGTTGTTTAGCATGCCTCCTTTGTCTGGCCAGTGTGTGAGTGTGTTTGTAATAGTGGGCCAGCATTTGTCTTGGCTGAGCCTCCCCGTGTGGCCAGGGGCAACTTTGTAAAGTCTGTGTCCATATAGGTCTGCTTGAGTTTATTGTTTTTTCCAGGCCTCCTGCTTGCTGTTTTTCTGAGTGACTGACCATGTGGCTGGTGGCCATTTTGTGGTGGTGGTAGTGCTTTTGCCGTAGACCTGCATGTCTTCTTTCCTTTGTTCCTCTTGGCTTATTGCTTCTTGTTGTGGCCTGCCTGGCCATGTGTCTAGTGGCCATTTTGTGAAGGCAGCCAGTGTGCTTTTGCCATAGGCCTGCATTGTCTGTCTTACCTTTCTTGTTGTTGTGGCCTGCCTGGCCATGTGGCTGGCGGCCATTTTGTGAAGGCAACCAGTGTGCTTTTGCCATAGGCCTGCATTGTCTGTCTTCCCTTTCTTGTTGTTGTGGCCTGCCTGGCCATGTGGCTGACGGCCATTTTGTGAAGGCAACCAGTGTGCTTTTGCCATAGGCCTGCATTGTCTGTCTTCCCTTTCTTGTTGTTGTGGCCTGGCCATGTGCCTGACGGCCATTTTGTGACGGGGCAGCCAGTGTGCTTCTGCATTAGGCCTGCAATCCTTCTTTGTGGTGGCCATGCCTTCTTGCTGGTTGTTGTTTTGCATGCAATTTTTTCTTTTTTTATATTTTATGCAGCAAAAAATGTAGCACAGTTCACTACATTTTCTAATACATTTGCAATATTATTGATTCACTATGTGGCCTAGTCTGCCAATGGGTTTTCCAACCAATAGACCCAGAGCTACTCATGGGTGCATGAAACAACTGCTTCTGTGGTGTCTGTTGAATTTAAACATCATGACATTGGATTGAAATGCAAAATGTGTTTTTTTGGGGTATTTCACTTTTTTCATGTGTGTTAAATAAATGCCTTTGTTGGATGTGTGTGTTTGTTGTGTAACTTGCAAGCCTTTTTTAGCCCTGTGGATTTTCGTTTTTGGCATTGTTGTATTAAAGCTGTGTTGTTTAGCATGCCTCCTTTGTCTGGCCAGTGTGTGAGTGTGTTTGTAATAGTGGGCCAGCATTTGCCTTGGCTGAGCCTCCCCGTGTGGCCAGGGGCCATTTTGTAAAGTCTGTGTCCATATAGGGCTGCTTGAGTTAATTGTTTTCCCGCCTCCTGCCAGTTGTTGTTGTGAGTGACTGACCATGTGGCTGGTGGCCATTTTGTGAAGGCAGCCAGTGTGCTTTTGCCATAGGCCTGCATTGTCTGTCTTCCCTTTCTTGTTGTTGTGGCCTGGCTATGTGGCAGGCGGCCATTTTGTGAAGGCAGCCAGTGTGCTTCTTCATTAGGCCTGCATGTCTTTCCTTTGTTCCTCTTGGCTTATTGCTTCTATCCATTGTCAGCTGCAGCTCCCTGAATGCTGAATCCCACGTGATGCACAATGCCAAACTGGGTCCGTTACATTTGTATTTTTGTTGTTGTTGTTCTTCTTTCCTATCCTTCCTCAGTGTACTGTACACTAGTACACGAACCATGAAAGCCCTTGTTTTTGTCAAAGTCTCACAAATGTCTACACTGTATTGTTATGTTTTTTTAATAACTGAGGTAATAAATGTAATAATAATAACACTAACAAGCTTGACCACACACTAAGATATATATTATATTTGTTTGTTTGTACTAGTAGTAATTGAACCACAACAATGAATGCCACGTTTCACTTATGTTCTTCTTGCTTCTTTGCTTTTAGGTGCACAAAAGAGGAGGAGACGTCATCACCCATTGTACTGCCAGACAGAATTCCTGCTGCGCACGACGTCACGTGACGTGTGACCACAGACATCTCTTCAACTTGTGCCACTGCGTGCTGCTGACATCTTCAAGATGGCCCAAAAGAAAGGTACCAGGTCAGGTACCAAGAAGGTTGCCAGTGAGAAGAAGGCATTGCCACTTACCAAGACCGGTATGTAGCCCAAGATCTTTTTGGGGAAACCAAAAATTGCGCCTGCAGCAGCGGTGCCCGGCAGCAAGCTGGGAGCAGCACCCCCGCATCAGTGGACCCACCCCACCAACCTAGGCCCACGCCCATGTCTGTTGCAGAGGCAGCCAGTCTAATCACGAGTCCAACGCCGACGAGCAGTGATGTTGAAATTGACTTATCGTTATCGCAAAGTAGTACCCAATCAATGCAGGGAACTGAGATAAGTGGGCAACAACAGCCGCAACCACCCCCTATAGTAGTTGTTCCTCCCGAAGTAGGGGCAGTTCAGGAGATCGAGCTTCCTGCAGAGGAAGAAGAAGAGCAAGCCACTCTTTCAGAAGATCCATTGTCTTCCAGATCCCCAGCAAGGAAAAGGAGGGTTAGTCCATCAACTTCTTCTCCAAGCCCCCTTTCTGATGATCTAGACACCACTTGGATCCCGCCTCCGACTGAGTTGGAGACACGCCACACCCACAAGACAAGGCTAGGGAAAAGGAAGGTTCCAGAAAGCCTTAGAGTTACTGTGGTAGATGTAGAAGAGGAGGATGATGATGACAAACCAGTCATCATGGACATTAGTCCCGCCCCAGTGGAGACCGAAATTACCCCATCCCAAATTGCTGTGAGGGATGTGGCACGGATACCACCAACACAGATGATACCACCAACACCACCTCCAGCTTCCATATTTTGCCGGCAGCGACCTACATCCACCACAACCACCTCAGTAGAAGTAGGTACTGCAGAGAGTCAAACTTCACGCCCACCTACCAGTTTATCCGGCATTGCAAGTGGCACCAGCAGTGCCAGAAAGCTGACCTCCCCAGTTTGGGACTTCTTTTCGGTTAGCAGGAAGGAGGTGAACATTACTATATGCTCTATTTGTGGACAAGGTGTTAGTCGGGGTAAGCTTGGTACAAACTATGGTACCGGAGGCCAAACAACCCATCTGGAAAAACACCACTTGATCCAGTGGGAGGCGCACCTTAGCGGCCAAAAAACTGCACCCATTGTTGTTGGTGGGGATGAAGAAGTAGAAGATCAGATCATGGTGGAAGGTGAACAAGAGGGAGATATTTTCTCTGGTACACAAAGTAGCCCTGTCCCCAGCAGTGCAGTGGTACCGCCCACATCCTCATCAGCAACATCGCAGTGGCACAAGACTAAGGGGCTGATTCCGATCTGGGTCGGAAAGCTCTCCGACCGAGCCGGATCCGGAGAGATTTCCGACCGAGCCGGACTCCCCCAGTCCGACCGAGCGAGTACGATGCAGCCGTATGCTGCCCGACTCGATTCGGTCGGACTCCCATTGAAGTCAATGGGAGCCGGTCGTACAACGCGTACACAAGCTCCCATTGACTGAATGGGCACGTCGCGAACAGGGGGACCCCCTACAGTGGGTACGCGTTAGTGCGACTCGCACCGTACATGCATGTGTAGGGGGGACCCTTGGGTCCCCCCTGTGTTCGACTTGTGCGGCTACGCGTGCAGGGGGGTTCGACACGGACCCCCAAGTCCGGCTCCGGGTGCTTTTGCGAGCCGGACGCTCCGACTCGATCCGGCCGTCCGACGCATGCATCGTACTCGCTCGGTCGGGAAACGTCTCCATTGCGTGGTGCGAGCCGTGTCCGTACGAGTCGGTCGGAGCGGTTCGGACCCGGGAACGAGTCGGTCGGCGATTTCGCGTGCGCTCGCATCGTACTTGCTCGCTGGGACGACTGTACGAATCGGTCGGAAAAAAGGCCTCCGAATCGGATCCGGTAAAGCCGAATCTGATTCGGAGCCCTACCGGCCGAGATCGGAATCGGCCCCTAAGAGTCAGGCTGAGACACCAAGGAGTCCCAGGCAAGACCGCATGAAAAAATGTGCGTTGAGCCTAACAACATCTGGCGTCAAGAAGTCACCTGCATCAGTGGCACCAGAAAAGAAAAAAATCCAGGCTACAATTCTCAGCATGTTTAGGTCAGAGGGGCAGTACAAATGCAACCACCCAACGGCACGTTTGTACAACGCGAAGCTGGCTAAAATGTTAGCGCTGGACCTCCTCCCTGTTTCTTTTGTGAAAGGGGTGGGTTTTCTTGAATTTGTGACAGCCATCTGCCGAAAATGGAAGGTTCCCAGCCGGTCCTATTTCGCCAGAGTCGCTATTCCAGCACTACATCACGACGTGCTGAATTGCTTGGACAAGCTTTGCAGCAGAGTGCTGATCACACTATTCACCTGACAACAGACATGTGGGCCAGTTGCCAAGCCACTGATTACATGTGCATCACTGCACACTGGATCTCTTTCGTGGGGGTTAGAAAAAAGATATCTGCAGCAGGTGTTGTTGACACTGCAGAGATTTTTAATGCCACTCGGAAACATGTAACTGTAGCCATGTTCACCATGGAGAAATCTCATACTGCTGCAAACATTTTGGAAGGCTTTGACAGTAAGGTCTTTGAATGGCTGCGACCAAGAGGGCTTACCATTGGTTTTGTTGCCACGGACAATGGCAGTAATATAGTTAAGGCCATGGCCGATGGTGGGTATTTCAGGGTCCTGTGTTTGGCGCACTGCATTAACATCATTGTTCAAGACTTTCTGAAAAAATAAGACCGAGTCAGCAACTTACTGACCACCTGCAGAAGAATCTGCACACATTTCAGCCATTCTTTTAAAGCCCGGAAGCAGCTGAGGATCATTCAGCGTGATAATAGAATGCCAGTTAAAGCACTCATCCAGGAGGTGCCAACACATTGGAACTCAACTTATTACATGCTTGAACGTCTGTTTGAGCAGTACAGACCAATCAATGAATATGTCATGCAAAGAGGGGATGCTACTGTGAAAGGCATATTCATTGAGATGGACCAATGGGGCCTAGTTAAAGGCCTGACAGAGATGCTACTTCCTTTTGAGCTCTTCACACGTGAAGTCAGCAAGGAGGACTGTACTATGGGCCAAGCTATCCCATTGTTGCACATGCTACAGGAACAGCTGAAGGGGGTGTCTGCAATGTACGCAGGTGTGGAGGGAAATAAATGAAGCATATGAGGTGGTGGAGAGCTTAACCCTTCGCTTATCTGAAAATACAAGGGTGCAAAGAGGCATTGTGTCATCCAACCATTACATTTGTGCCACAATTCTGGATCCACGGTACAAACCACTACTAAACACATTGATTCCTTTTTCAGAAGGGGATGTTGCCAACTACAAAACTTGGATAGCTGTGGAAGCCAGTCGCTTAGAAAAAGAACGGCCGGGAATTAGTGGCCCGCTACTCCGGCGTCAAGTTCAACTTCAGAGCCTGAGGGCAGTGCGGTTGGCTCACAGCAGCCAAAACCACCAACAACACCAAGAACAACATCAACAACAAGAACAGGAGCATCAGCCCCACCAAAATCGGCAGAGGAATGGTTTCTAAGGCAAGGGCTTGTTAGGTCCGTTGCTGAGGCAAAGGCAAAAGAGGCCAAGCAAAGCGGAGCACCCATGAGCATTGAGAGGATGGTCCAGGCCTATCTGGATGACCCAACATAGGTCTACATTGATCAAAACCCATTGCTGTATTGGTATGGGAAAAGGCGCCAATGGCCAGTGCTCAGCAGGCTGGCGATAAACTATCTGGCTTGCCCTGTCGCAAGTGTCTCTTCTGAGCATGTTTTCAGTGCTGCTGGTGCCGTTCTGACAGTGAGAAGGATCAGTCTCTCGTCCCAAAACGTGGAGAGGTTAACCATGATCAAAATGAATCAGCACTTTATACCACCGGATTACACCATACCTGAAGTAGCACAGCAGGAAGATGATGACGGCGACTTAGGTCATAGAAGTAGTGTGTTAGATGACCTGCTTCTGGGTGAGCCTCCAGAGTTTGAGGACGAGCTCTACTTCCTGAGAACAACTAGGCTTTCGACTTGTTACTTTCTTTCTTGCTTTGACGCCCCAAAAAAAAGCCCCCCAAAAAGATACAGCTAAGGAATATTATTTACTTTTATTATTTGTGAGTGTCACTGTCTTTCTGGTTCGAATCACAACAAATCCATCACCACCGTCTTACTCTTTTATTGCCGGATTGGAGTTGCAACTGTGTGCAGTCAGTGAAGAAGTAAGTCCACTCCTCCGAGTCCTGCTCCAGTCCTGACTCGCCCTAAATCCATTTCCCTCAAGCCATACATTGGATAGAGAATAGTACAACAAATGTGAAATGTGTGCCTGCCTCGTCGAGTCCCTCCAAAGAACCTGACTATAGCTATCCTCCTTTCCGAGCTTAGAGGGACTGCCCCGCAAGAACAGGTAAATGATGGCATGCATTGGACGCTCACTCTGAGTGATTGGTGTTTGTGTTGTTGTTGTGCATGATGTCTACTAGTATTTAATCAACACACAAAAAAGTGACTCAAGTCAATGTTTCCCTTCTTGTTGTTCAATAACAAAATTGTACTACTGCAGGCCGATCCATTGCATTTTTGATTCTGGACTCACTTGGTACACTACAGAGTTGGACACCATACTCGCTGTCAGTCAGTAGGATCGGAGATGATTGATGGAATAACTCGGGGCGTTTCATGAAGTGGCCTAAAAGGTAAACAACAACACCACCAGACCTACATGTATGTGTAGTGGTGGAGGTGAGTGTAGTAATATGACTGACAGCGGTGCATTGATTTAGTTACTTAATTTGGAAAATGCTATGTTGCTGTGTATGTGTGCTCAGTGCTGTCTGGCTCAAAATCTAAGCTAAGTGGAGGTTGGGTGGGCGGGCCTGCTCCTGTTGTTGTTGTAGGTTAATGCTGGAAACGGAGTAGACATGATTTAGCCATGCCACCTCTGAAAGTTTTCTTGTTGCACTCCTCCTTAATTCATGCAGTTTAACTTTACTTTTCTCCTTGATTTTTCAATATCCCTTTTGTTTTTCCATCTACACTTACAGGCCGCCCTTTACCCTGTGCTATACTGGGAAAAACAACTCACACTTACCTTACCAATCCGCATCCGCCAGTCATGCACCCAAGATTGACGGACGGACCGTCCATGGAAGGAAGGACCAAGAGGAATGCCGAGATGCAACTCCCAATTTGACCATAACATAGTTGTAGTATCATCATTTCATTTGATTCATTTTTTCTCTTCAATCATTACGACTGTGTGTGTTGTTGTTTATTATGTTTGCTTATATTTGACTCCTACAGATATTTTTTAATTTTATTTGCTAGCTTTAAAAGGAAGCCCGGTACAACAGAACATAAAATGTATGTAACTTGGGTCTCTCTTGCAGCAGACAGGCAAGGCAATTGCTTAATAATAATAATTAATAATATACTGCTACCCTATACTATTAGTCTAGTACTACTCATCAAGTCATCATCATGCATGCATTTCCTTTTTCTCCCTTAACAGATTTATGATGGTCGTCTGCCAAGATTGTGTGTTGTCCATGTGTAGTGTTTGTCTTTGTCAAACCTTTCCCTCAAATACCCCTTCCCAACCATTCATCAAACCCTAACCCTCTTACCCCGGGCTGTGTGATTTATATTGAGGTGTGACTAAATTAAATTTACACCAATAATTGATCTCATACTTGCTGGGGCGGATGTGGTGAAAGCAACACTAATTCAAGGCAGGGCAAGGATCTTCTTCTACTTGCCCACCCATGCTCAGTATTCGCAAGTCACTTTTTTTTCCCATAGGAACATAATCCATCATAATTAATTGCCAGCATCGATTCATCATCCTTCCAGCACTAAAGGTTACGCTTGTCCACTTCATAGGTCGAGTCAACTTCAGTTTGTAACTTGTACTAGGCTATCCCCGCCAACATTATGTTTTATTTTACTTTAGCATTGCTTATCATCATCATGGTTTCTTGTTTGGCAGTCTTCTTGTGTACTGTACTTCTACTACTCGTTCCCGAGTCTCCCTCAGGCGACTGACTGTCTCATTTTCCTTTTTTGCAAATGCTACTGTCAGTGTCTACTACTACTACCACCACCACCATGGCACCTTGGGAAACCAAACCATCATCACCATGCAGCCATCGCTTTGCCTAAGTATAAATAAACATCAATCACAGGTAAGAGAAGAAGTTTGGGGGAGGCATAATTAATAATATGGAAATTAATTCATTAATTCACACACCCACACCCTTCCGAGTCCAGTTGCAAACTGCATAGACTAGGAGGAGAGACTGACAGTACTAGTAGGACAAGTCACAAGTGAGGGTACCGCATCTATCTGTTGGTGTGTTACATTATCGGCAGATTATTTCAATCAAAAACTGGCTGCGCCCCTGCAACAGCAAAGGAAACCGTGTGAAGTAAAAGAGTAACCCCCCACAAAACATTTACATCGAATGTAAACTTTAAGTATAAATAATTTATTCCCCTAACAAAATAAACTAATGGAAAAAACCCACAACACCTGACCCAACCCTCTCCCTAACCCCAACCAATGTCCAAAGATAAAGAGTCCAATGTCCACTCCATTGTCCATAAATATAAACCCCAACTTTTCCCCAATGCCCAATTCCCACCCAGCCAAAAACTTTTTTTAAACGGGCAAGGCGATGGAGTTCTAGCGGAGGGCTCGCCGGTTACTCTCCAGGACCTTTATCCGCTCCGCTAGGCGAGCCATCCGGAGGAGCATGCGGCGCTTAAATGCTTTACAGTTGCATCCACAGGGGGGGGCAGCTGTGTTAAAAAAAGTACGGCGGGCGGCTGCCAGACCGCGGTGCCGTACCACTGGGGGTGCCTGGTTGGGGCCCAGGGCATTGGAAGAGGCTGCAGCTACTGCCGCCTCCTCCTCCGCCAGAGCCACCAGCCGACGATATTCGGTACAGATGGCCTCCAGCTTCCGGTGCCGGGTCATGGCTGCTAACTCCTTCCTGTTTGGTTGTGGTTTTGGTTGGGAAGGAGTAGCTATATCAAGAAAGAAAAAAAACAATTGTAACCAATACTCTTAGCAAAACAGTAACACAAAATTAATTATACACATGAAATTATAGTGGCACAGTAGCACTAGCAAGCACAGTACATAACATTTGTGGTATCCTCCCACTTCCTCAGCCTCTAATATTTGTGGGAGTTTTAGGCATTACTAATAGGCACTATGGAGTAGACAAGTCTTCTTCTCTTTTGTAGCTAAATTAACCTTGTAGGCATGCCAGCTCAGTCAGCTTGCGCCCTAGACAGACATACCCGTGTCGCAGGCTCACATTATTTTTATTTACTACTGTCTGCAGGTGGGGCAGCTGTAGTCTACAACTACACAATTATCTTATTTTTCTATTATGGCCATACTCTGTTACATCAATGGCAACTGCTCAATTTCACTTTCACCCTGACTACTACAACAAGGCAGATGATATCTGATCCAAATGATCATTGATTATATATGGGACGACATGAGGTACTATTGATTGATTGTGTAACCATGCAGCCGATAGGCCACCCATGGCAGGCTGACAGTCGAAAATGACATAGGTAGGGAGTGGGAGCCGGAGGAAGGTGCTTGATAATGGGTAGGTATGGGTACATTCATACACAATATATATGCTGTGCTTGCAAACTACTGTGAGTCAAGGGAGTATTCTGAAATACAACCTTGAATCAAAAACCCTGAAAAAAACCAGTCCTTGTTTCTCTTCCCAGCGATTTTTCCATTTATCATTGCATTGCTCTTCTAGCATTATATTTTTTTAATTCTAATCTTATTCTATTCTCCTTGGCTTTGCTATTCTGGCACGGTTTATTTTTCTTTTACATTGTCTTCATCCAGTGACAGTCTCCACCTATGCTATGATGACTGAATACCAACCAGGCATCCATCCATTCAAAGTAAACATGGCTATCATTCTTCTTAATCTCTCAACAAACCTTTCACCAACAACATACATTTGTAATTTTTTTTAAACAACCACCCATGCGTCCTTCCTTGCTTGCCTTTGAGTTTGACCCATGAAACCCCCTGGAGGATTCTTCCTATCACCCATACAGTTTCACCCAACCAGGCAGGCATTCTTTCTTTCACCTTTCACCCATCCTTCAACCACCCATGCATCCGATTCCTATCAGCCACCTATGCATCCCACGCATCCTTCTCTGCCAGTCATATATTACATGTCGCCCGTCCTTCCTCCTTCCATCCTTCTTTCCCTTATTGTTCAACCCATCCATCAGGTCGTCTGACTCTTAGTCTTCTTCATAAAACTTTCCCAGCTGAGTTGAAGTCAGATAGAAGAGGCCATTAGTTACTCAACTCCCGCTGCTAATGCTATTGCTAATGCTGAGTAAAGGGTGTCTTCGTCTTCTTCAACCATTGTTCACAACAACTTAGTCTCTCTCAACAGTACAATGTACACCCTTGCAGCAAGTGTGTAACTATTGACAATAAGTAAGGAATATAAGTATAACTTACCACCGCCCGCCACTGCTGCTGGCTCACCCACCCCTGCAGCAGCTGCTGCATCTGCTCCCTCCTGGCAGGCGTCGCCTGCCCCGCCGCTGGCCCCGGCACTGGTGGTTGGTACGCCTAGAAAAAACATTAAACATTTTTTAGATGCCATATACGCCTCCCCCTATTTATTTTTTCACTAGCAAGATTGAAAATACAATACATACATACACCACATACATCACTAGTACAAATCTGGTACTAGATTAGAGTAGACAGTAGTATGTCCTATCCTATCAAAAATAGTAAAATATCTGGTTGGGCATTTTGTTGGTGGCAATTGTCGAAAAGCCTCTCAAGATTAAGAAGAGGACAACCCAAAGGACTGGACTCAGTGGCTAGAGCTATTGGTGAATCTGAATTTTAAAACTTTTTAAAAATAAAGAGTGGCCAACTGGGCAAGCTACAGACAGACTAATAGTAGTACAGAGTCAGAGGCAGTTAGATTGATGTAAAAAAAAAACAGACACTAGAAAAAAGTATAACTTAGTAGGTAGGTAATGCAGGGATAACAAGAATTTAGAAACAGATCGATCGAAGAAGATTTGGTAAAAAAATACAATTAGGAAACAGAAATAATAGTTTGAAAAAAATAAGGTGCAGTAAAAGTTAGGGAAATATAATTATTAATATTAAAAACAGGAGGACTTACTGGGGCCAGCAGCAGAGTCCTCGGTAGAGGAGCGATCCTGGCCTTGGGAGGCAGCTCCAGCTCCCGCCTCAGACCCCCGTCGTCTTCTTGCCCCTGGATGCTGATCATGTAAGATATAATAAAGAGATAAAAATTGATTGGTGTGAAACAAATAAAGTATTTTTAAAAACGCTCTAAAAAACATTTTTTGACAGGAAACAACAATTGCAATAAAATTGACCTATCTAATCTGATCGACTAGTAGTATCGCGGACCGTCTAGTTATTATTTATTAATCCAGTGTTCCATTCCGATTCCAGAATCCTAAACATAAGTACCACCTAGCCCACCTATTCCAAAGACATTGGAAATGAATTGCCCAAAAATATATTTGCTTCTTCTAAGTTTCGATCTCATTCGAAATCATCAATGAATCAACCCCCTTTGATGGGCCAATTGTTCACGAAGTCTGCATTTCCATTTATTTTAGTCCTCAAAAATGCATAGATGGACGCATGCATATTGCATACACCAAATTGTTGGTTGGTTGCTGCTGATGTGCTGATGAGTTGCTATATTACTCACTCACTAACAAACTACAAATGGTTCTACTAAGGACTGGAGTCAGCAGCACGTGACGGAGGACGCGTCACGCGGACCGCTAAAAAATTACCAACTAATACTAAGTAACTAAACTACCTACCTACCACCACTATCTTAGTGACAGGACAAAGGAAAGGAGTCTCTCTAGCATTACCTAACTTAAGTTCTCTAAACTCTCTTACATAATCAGCCCAAGCGAGCGCAAAGTTGCAAACAAGTAAGATTAGTAGCGCCGAAAACCTGTCTAGTGTCTAGAAGAATAACAATCACATAATATAAGATTTTTAAACATAACTTACCTGCATGTAAGCAGCAGCATTCTTGCTATTTGGGAAAAAAATAATATTCGCAATAACACAGAACAGAACACACAATAGTACTATAATTAGCTACTCACCAAGCCCCACGACCTCAACACCTAGCAGGCCCAGCAGGTCCTGCTCCCGGTCCATGATGTCGGACCACCGGTGAGTCAGCTGGTTGTGGGTGCGCCGGACCTCAGAGCAGCGAAACACTGCTCGGCGCACCCTCGCCCACCGGCGGTGACGCTCCTGGGTACTGTAGCCGGAGCCAGGCCTGTCGCCTGCTGCTAAGGTTAAGGGGAGGTGGCACTGTACAAAAAAAAACAAGGGCAGTCACCTCCACCTCGGAGAACAGGGCCCGGGGCTGCATCCCTTCCGGGTGCCGTCTTCCGCAAGGAAGGCGGCTCCTGGTCGCACTAGCCTTGGCCTTCTTACTAGCCTTAGCCATGGTTCTGGGGAAGTGAGGGTGGAAAAGAAAATGTAATAGTAAAAATGAAAGTCAGGAGAAGAAGTAGGAAAGTAAAAAAAAATAAAAAGCAAGTAATAGAAAAACAGTACAATAAACGCAGTAAAAGTAGAAATAAAACGCAAAATATACACTTAGGGAGAGAGAGGGCTAGATAATAAATAAAAAAGATCAGAAAAACAGTGTAAGAAACAAAGGATTGAAAAGATTGGAGAGGGATGAAAAACAGGCCCCAGAACCATACAAAGAGTAGAATAACAAGTTGGCTGCGCCCACTGGCAACCGTGTGGTGAAGTTCGCGCAATATTTCCCCCGAACACGCAATCCTCGTTGCCGAACGTCAGAAACGTCTCGCGAGCATGCGGAACAAGCAACTCCGCATGCTCGCGGAACTCCGCGTAGCGTTCCGGAGTTTTTTTTACAGCTTCGCGTAGGTTCGCGTAGCGTGGCTACTCGAACTCCGCCTGGGCTTAGTTTCAAAATCACCAAGATGTGCTGTTTTCTTCATGTTTGTAATTATTCTCGCTTATAGTTTAGCAGTATTTTTAAGGGCAACAAAGTAGATTTTGGAAGGCCAATATGTAAGGCTGTTCCATAGTGCATCATAGGGATAACTAAAGATTGTGCTGTTGTTTGTGGATTATGTGCAAAGATGAAATGTTTAATGCTGCAAATTGTGCTCAGTTGCCATTGGGTATTTTTCACAATGTTGTTCACATGTAGGGTGATCAGATTTTGAAAACTAAAACTACTGTAGGACTACAATTTTGTAGTTACCGTGGGCAAGAGAATGACTTAACAGCACTCACCAACATAGAAAACAACTGACATTGCAGCACTAAGTATGTTTGACATATTTGCAAGGAGAAAATAAAATGCAGCGCTGACACACAATATCATTATCACTTAAATTGATTCCTGGTGAGGGCTACCAACTATTACAGCTCTGGTACAGATGAAGAACGTTCATAGCCGAGCCTCTTTGAAAACCAAGACATGTGGTAAATTTTCACAACTTTGCCAGAAAAGCTGCTGAAACAATGGAACTGTCCCTGCATATCTGGGACATCTGGTCACCCTATTCACATAGGATAGTACTGGGAGTCGGAATGAAACCCAAGGATTTCACTTTGCTTACTAGTACAGTTGGTTGATTTCCAATTGGTTTGAGTCAGTTATCCAGTTGTTGGCTACATGAGGGTTGAGTTTTAGTGCTTCTTATCTGAGATAATTTTCAGAAATAGCTGAGTACTGTCAGCATATTGATGGATATTTGAGGCCAAGTTCCGTAACTCAACCCTCACTTTTGGCATTCAGAAAACAACTGAAGACCCATCTGTTCTGTCAATACCTTGGCTAAACCAGTTCAATTTTCTTATTTACACCAGCCAGTAGATGAAGTTATCATAACTCCAAAGAAGTGTACTATACTGTTCAAACACATTTCAAAGTTTTAGGTGTTGTTATATCACTTTAATTTTTCATTGAGGGATTCAATTATAGGTTAACTACAGTGGACCCTTGTGGTACTAAATGAGGCTTGGAGGAGAACTTCCCATCCTTACATTGTAGGTTATGTTTGCTAAGTAGGGCCTTATGCACCCATCCCCATCTTTTTCTAGAGTATGGTGAGGAGAGCCTTGTGGTCAACGTTATTAAAGGCTGCCGTGAGGTCAAGAAGAAGTAGTAGGCAGAACTCCAGTTTCTCTAGAATCTTTAGAGCAGAGGTCTCCAACATTTTCTGCAATAAGAGCTACCTGCATTTAATGAAAATCATCCAGAGCTACTAATATAATTATTTTTGTAATAATGACCACATCAAACAAGATTATATTCGCAGCCACCCTCTGCAAGATAGCCAGTAATGGTCACCTCAGTGCAGGTTTGCCAGCTGTGATCAGGGCCGGCTCCTGGGCGGTGCAACCAGTGCCACCGCACCGGGTGCTGGCTTCCTGGGGGCGCGTGTTTGCAAGTTTATTATGTTTTTGAAGCACCTGCTGCAGCGTTCCTTTCCTCAGCAATTAGCAGGCCTCACAAAAATGTCAAGATAACTCCTGTGATTAATGTTCTTCCTGGAGAGAGATCAGAGTCTTGTATAGTTGAGGTTCGACTTATGTGAAGTTAGTGCAGAGGGTTAATATGCCTGCTGCAAAGAACGTGTACCAAGTAGATTACAGAGTGCATATAATGTAAACAGATCAGCAGGTTACTGCTTTTAAAAGAGACATCCTTTTGTACTTGCAATTTATAACTTAAAGTCCTAATATAGAACAGTGAGCTATTAACTTTCATCATAGAACTGCATACACACTGCAAAGTATACATTAGAACATTGATTAATGTTGCAAAAAGGGTTAATTTGGCTAGAAATCAATTCTTATTATTAAAGAAAATGACCAACTGTACTGTTTCTTTTCTGACTCTGAGTTTGTGCTTCTCCACACCAAGCACTCTTAAACTATACTGCCTACCAGTATGGATGGCATGTGACTCCTACACTTTTAGTCCTTTGGCTTATGTAACATTTCCTATACACTGATTTACACAATTATGATTGTCTCTGTGTAATGTGTGTGTGATGCAAAGTGCTCTGACACCCTACACTGGTATGAGTGGCGCTATATAACTAATTCAACGCATCTGAGAGAGAGTGGTTATGGAGACTTGGCCACTGTTAAAGGGTGATAGTGAGAGAATCTGTGGTGGAGGTGGTCATTGAGGGGGGCGCCAACAAACATTGTCGCACAGGGCGCCACCAGTGCTAAAGCCGGCCCTGGCTGTGATCACTTCAGTGCACCAGGCAGGATTGCCAGAAGCAATGTAAAAAAGGCTTTGTCAATTTCGAATGCTTTTGCATGGGTAATACATAGCAGCCATAGTTGCAAAGCCACTGACACCAAGGTAGTATTAGTACGAAGTCTCCCCAAATGCCACATAATTTATGACTTCAATATCATCTTTAAATATGTTTTAGATATTGAACCACTTTTCTCCAAACATCAGCCTATGAATTCTGAAAATCCAAACATTTTCGTCTCAGATCCACACTTTTCAATTGTGGTGTAGTATATTAATTCACCTAAGGAAAAGCTTCAAATTTAGTTGGCTGGACAGCACACAGGAGAGCTCCTTACAGGTGCCGGAGAGCTGCCAATAGCTCACGAGCTACTTATTGGAGAAGCCTGAATAGAGCATTGTCAATAACTGACAGGGTTGCTGCCTTAGTGCTGCACCCTTCTCTGAAACCGGTGTACTTTAGATCTAGCAGGCTGTTTTTCTTAATGTGGTCATTACACAACACATGCACACCCCAACACAACATCATACCAATACAATGCCACAACAACAAAACAGTGCAATACGCAACATACAAGAAAACATAATACAGCAGCATAACAACATAGCACAATACATGCAGAACTCTACACTACCACAATGGCAAAATGCAACACAACAAAACAACAACATAAGACAACAATGCAATAGAATATAGCAACAAACCTTTAACTCATCACTTTTCAAGTAGACAACGCAAAACAATGCTGCCGCTGTCCAGAATGACGAGAAGCGCCATTGGCGACGACAACCATAGTTTTGCTGCTATATCCACCACAACGGTTTGCTCACATTTTACAAAAAAGAGAAATAAAACAAAGGCAAACGAAATGCTAAACAACGCTCCACGTGAACACATGTGCAAAAAAACGGCCTGGTCTAACTCAATCTCTTTGGAACAAAATCCAAATCTTTCCAGCGAGTGATGTTTAGGCTTGTACAGTTCTTCTACAGAGGAGCAGGCATTTGAACTCCAGCAGTTCCAAATACGAGAATGAATTCAAGATGTTCATTTTGTCCACTTTCGGCTGATTCTCAGTAGTCTAAGCTCTTGTGCGCACGTTTTTTTCATTAAACATATCTGTTCACACGGTCAGAGTACAGGCACGGATACAAATGTATATTTGCAATTTCAGTTTTACACAATGTTCCCATAAAAGCAACCAAGCGCTCTAAACCAGAACCCTCTGACACGCAGCTGAAGCGATCAAGGTTTCTGCATCATTGAAAAGAAAGAAGCAACACCTGGTTTGAAAGTCACTGTGAGATTTATTATTCCTGCGCTCCCATCGAAACCTGTAAAATGGCACCTCGCCCTCTATCCGATCAGAGGGTATTCTCTTTAATGAGTTATAGCTGCACAGTTGTTTAGGATGATGTGGCTAGAGACGATAGACTGTGCTGCTGGATTATCCATAGACATCAAGGAGGGACTAGGTGACTTTCAATGACCTCATTCCAATCTGTAACACATACGAAACACCCATTAAAGGCAGCATCACTGGGATAGGAATAGATGCCACACTCATGCCTACCTGCACCAGTCATCCCAGAAATGACTGAGACAACTTATTGGTCTTCAAGAGGCTGTAGCTTAATATTTTTAAGTCATTAAAAATGCAAAGGAATTTTTGTGTAAAGACATGGCACTTGCCACAGAATAACAGATGAGAAGCAAAAGGTGTGATGCAGCCAACAGGACATCCTTAGCAGGGAATCATCAGACAAAAGCTTGTGGACAACATAAGATCCAATCCTGGCACAGTTTAGGAAAATTAAATGGATCACAAACATTTCTATACAAATGTGAGTAGTATACATCCCTTAGGGAAAATCCTTGCAGGGGTAGATTTTAATATTTACTGCAAATGAATGCAGAGAAATACAGAGGCCAGGTCCTGTGGTCAAGCCCGGCCGCATCTTCCTGACTAAAGTAATACCTCGGATCCGAGCTACCCCAGGATAGGGCTAGAAAGCCAATCCGCCATCAAGGCAGCCTAACTCTCCAGCCAGCTCCAAACCCACATCAAAGGTTCAACCTGCACAGAATAAAGATCATATGGGGAGTTTTTTAGCTTGCCCCTCCTAATTCGTGGTCAACTTTCCACCTGGCCATACACGGAACCAAACAGAAAAGAGGGCAGGGTGGGTAGAAAATGATTGCAGCAAAAAGCATACTGAGTAAGGCAAGAGACAGAAAGAGAGCAGGTTCGGATTGCTCAGGTATAAAAAACTGTCTCCCCCTTCCCTTACTGAGTCTAGACCTCCAGAAGGTGACATTTGACCCTGGAAGGCCCGGAGCACCCAATAAAGTCGCAAGGAGCTGCATCAAGGGCAAAAGAGCAATTAAGAAATACAGGCGAGTGAAAACTAGACTCTCAGGAACACTGTGGCTTGTGGCCCCTTGATGTTGCATAAGACCGTTCCAGACTATTCGGTCTGTCTGGTTTTGCATTAAAAGTGTAAGAGACACCTCTGGCAGCACTTCATACTGGTGACTGAATGCCAGCTGCCAATGGCTCTATAAAAAATGTAAATAATATTGGGGACAGAGGACACACCTGACGTGTGCCTCTATTGGTTGAGACCGTGCCAACCATTCTAGAGTTATCGATAACCTTGGCCTGTGCCCCTTGATATAAATTCGCAAGCATCAAGGTGAATTGTGGAGGGAACTCGAATTTGCTTAAACTAAAAAACAGGGCCTCCCAATTAACGAGATCAAACACCTTTTCAACGTCGATCATCATTATCACTGCACTAGTTTGATTAGACGTAAAGTAATCTATCGCCTGTGTTAAAAAATGGGTGTTTGCCTCAATAAAACGATTAGCAACAAACCCCCTCTGGTCCTTATGAATTAAGAGCTGGGCTGCTGGTATAATCCGAGTTGCCCATACTTTCATGAAAAGCTTATAGTCGGGGTTGAGGGGGCAGATTAAGTGATAGGAATTCACATTTATGAGGTTTTTATCTTTCTTGAGAAAACTCATTATAGTAGATTCCTTGAAGGTGGGGAGAACCTCCCCACCCTCTTTTATATGTTTTAACAATTCTGTTAAGAAAGGTAACAACTCTTTGGCAAAAATCTTGTAAAATTTGGGTGGAAATCTATAATTTCCACATGCCTTACCATTTGGCATTTTTTGAAGTGCTTCATAAACCTCGGTTTTCGTTATTTTGCTTAAAATAACCTCAGCCAGAGAGTTTGGTAATTGGGGTAACTGTACTGACCCATAATATTGTTCTACGCTGGAAAATGGAACAGAATACTGCATATGATATATGCTTCTGTAGTGCTGTAAAAAGACCTGGGCAACGTCATCATGCGCTATTACCATTTTAGTGGTTTCAGGATTCCCAATTTGCTTGATTGTTGATTTTTCTTTCTTAATACGAGTGGACCAGGCTAACAACTTACCTATGTGCTGGTTGTCCTTGTAGAGATGTTGCTCATAGGCATTGGAATTGTTTATTTCCTCGAAAATGAAAAAATCCCTGAGATTTTGTTTTGCCCTGCTTAATCCATCCTTGCAACCCCCTGTGCCAACTACCTCCTCGCTGGTCCTTGTTGCACTATCTACCGCCAATTGTAGTCTCATTATTTGCCGGGTCCGCTCTTTGACTTGTTTTGCCTTAAAGGCAATAATACACCCTTGTACTGTGGCCTTAAAGGCCTCCCAATCTGAGAAGAGAGAGGCAGTATTTCTGTTGATTAGCAAATACTCAGCAATAAACCCTCTTATCTCACCCAACCACTCTTGGTTAGTCAAAGGAGATCTGGCTAGCTGCCACCTATGCCTCTCTCTGTTAGTAGTGCCCAGATCTACCATAATAGAAACAACCGAGTGATCGGAGAAGGCATTTGCCCAAGTATCTGACCCAGCCCTGTTGATTACCCGGGAGACTAAGAGGCGATGCGAAAAGCAGGTGTATTGTGAAAAACCCGGATGGTCTGAACGCCAAGGATCTTCTAATTGAAAGTCTAATTTTAGGGTATCAATCACTTTTTTTCTCTTTTACTTGAGCTGTTTCTTAGCTTTAGTTGATGTGTCCAATGCCAGGTCCTGAATATAGTTATAATCTCCCCCGAGAATCAAAGGGCCCTCTGCCCCCATTACGATATTATGAATCTGTAACAATGCATCAACATCCTCCCTAACGGGGCCATAGTAATTAACCCGATTAAAGGGGAGTCCGGTGCCAGAAACTTTTAACCATAACCACCTGCCTCAGGGATCACAAATCACTTCCCAAACTAACCAGTCAATGCCCCTTCTTAGATATATTGCTACACCCCTTAGAGCCAAACCTCCTAAGACGAAAAATACAAGGGAATATTTCTTTGGAACAAAATTCTTGAGGTGAGCCTTGTAAAACAATTACCTCAGGTGCAAAAGACGTCAGCCATCTCATCAAGCCCCTGTATTTGCATTTATTTAAGATGGCGTTGGCATAGCAAGAGATGACCCTAACCTTCTGTACCATTGAAAAAATAGATAATTCCACCTCTGCTGTATATATTGTTGCCGAGAACTATTGCACAACCTGCTGCATTTCTACTCCTTTTCACTCCTTTTCACTGAAATTGCGTCCTCCTCACCCTGAGAACCACCCTTGAAGAACATTACAATGCCTGTAGTCTTCATATTCCGCACAACTTCCCTGCCAACTTTATTCCTGCTCTTTTTCACTGGATGTGGCCCCTGACACCCACCCTTGAATAACCCAGTGACCCCTTGAACCCCCTGCCCATTCCTACATGCCTGAGGGGGAATTGCCGGTACTACCCCCTGGCCACACATCCCAAAAAAGGGTTCTTTGGACCTGCACCCTACTGCACTAACAATCCTACCAAATTGCACACCCGCCCCAAGATCAAAACACGAGAGACATAAACCCCCACACAAATAGCTTATATTTGAAAAAAGGCCAGTCCGGCATTAGTTCAATATTTTCTGGAGGAACTCCTGAGCCTCTCCAATGCTGACAAAAAGATGAAATTGTCCCTTCGATTGCACCTTCAATTTTGACTGTTGGATGTCTTGGCATCCTGAGTTTTGAACAGATCAAACATCCTGATAAACTTTCTTCCACGATAGAGCCGCAGATGCTACCATATCTGCAAAAATGCGACACTGGGGTATGTCTAAGGTTGGGAAGCTTCTCCTCTCAATTGCCTTGTTCAGAATGTGGTCTTTGATATGATAAAAGTTCACCAGAATAGTGTGAGGGTATTTGGAGCTGGGAAGCGCTGAGCAGGAGCACAATGGGTCCTTGTAATGGTCAAATCCCCGGCAAATTCAGACAGTACATTGGCTTTAATAAATTAGTCGGCCCATTGGGGTACGTGCAGGCCTTCACTCCCCTTGGGTATACCCACAATACACAGAATGGAGCACCGAATATAGTTTTCAAACTCCTCGATCTTAGTCTCAAGGAAACCCTTTTTCTTTTCCATCTGACTCGCCTCTCTCTGCATGCCTACCACTTTGTCCTCGAGTTCAGATATTCTGACTTCAGCCTCCTTCATTCCACTGGAAGATGCATCATGCTTTCCTCGATCTTTGATAAACCCTCTTGCAAAGCGGTGATCTCTAGTGATTGAGAGACCTTCATGATTCCTTATCTCAGACAAGATAGTGTCCAGCATAGTTTTAACTGAGTGGTCCTCCCTACAACCTGTCCCCTCTTGCTCTTGCTGCAGATCTTGTGCCTTTCATCCCATACTCAACTCAGGGAGATACTGGCCTCGACTGCTGAAAAGTTCGTCTGTTAACTCTGAGATTAAAGGAGAAGACACCTGTAATAAAGGGGGAAATAAAAGGGACGAAAGATCTATGGGACCTGCGTCCGAGCTTACTTCTGGCAGTGTCATTGTTGCCTGCGTTGCTTGTTTCTTTATCTCTGAAGCTTATTCTCATATCAAGGATTGGCTTGAAGCTACCAAAACAGGTGCAGTTGCAGTTGATTTCCACTTGAGAAACAAAGAGTATTCCTTAGGCTTGGCTTGGCAAACATCTACTTCTGTAGTGCTCCCTGCTCCTATCTCATCGTGCAAATCAGAAGATGCATCCCCCATGGAGGAATACCATGAGCCATTCACTCTGGAATCCTCCATCACACTTTGATTTTCGATGATTTTATCCATTTGAGCGTCTCTCTCTCCCCCGCTGTAGCTGCTAAATGCTACTGCAGGTTTAGAATCCATTCTTGACTGCAGGCTATGATGGGACTGAGCTGCAGCTGACTTTGCCTGGAGAGTGCTCCTTTTTGTTCCCAGGGAGGGGGTAGATGGAGTGAAGGCAGTGCCAGTAGCATTCGCTTTCTTTGGGTGTAACGTTTTCATGCTCTGGCAGTACTGTGCTATATATAATTCCTCCTAAGGATAGTTTGATGTCGTTTTGGGTCGTTGAAGGAAGCCTTACTGCTTTTCCCAAATTGCATCGACATGTGCCATGAGCCCCTACTCCCGGCAGCTAGCCACGACTGTGAGGAACAAACCCATCGACTCCTCGCGGCCGGCTGCGTTCACCTTAAGTCATGGAAATTCGGCCATGGGGGCGTGGGGAGAGAAGCATGCTTGTGCGGGAGATACTCCAGTCATCCTTTGCCAGCTCCGACTTAGATTTCCAAGGTCTCAGTCTCGGTGCCGCTGTTCATAGTATTTAGATTAGAAGCACCATCTTCCTGTACAGCCCCATCGCGGAGACTTGCAGGAGTAGCTCCGCATGGTGACAATGACCCGGACATGAACCACTGCAATGAGGAGGGGCAGGGCTGGCTTGTGCTGTACACTAGTGGCAGAGCATGCAGGATGTGCCTGCCTCCCCTTCGAATGTCAGTGGAGGCACACTTGAGAGCACTGCTGCTGGGGAGCTAAGCGTGGCCTCTGCCCTACTAAGTCTGGGATGGCCCAGGGCTCCCCACCTGACAGGACAAACCAAACCCTTTTAGGAACTATACGCTGAATCACCAGGCACCAGCTCTCATCAAACCACTGGTAGGTACATTCTCCAAAGGCTCTCTGCATATCTTTATCAGGCATGGAGGTGCGGGAAGTAGAGAGAAGTTGGCAGATGTGGAAATGCTTTTCCTTGGTGGGCATGAGTACTGAGGGCTATGCAGTCATTTTACTGGACAATGAGGTAACTACACTCTTCCAGAAGGGATGGTTCCTTCCCACAGACCTTGGCCTTCAGCCACTCCCTCACACTTTTGTTTAACCAGGTATGGATCATTGTACCAGTCCAATAATTAAGTGGATCCAGAAGGGAAATTAGGGGGCATTATTCTTAAACCTGATCGCATGACAACAAGTTGTGTTGTCACCATTTATGTTTTCACTATTCATCACAGAGGTCTGGGGAACCCCTGCCAGAATCAAGTAGTGGAGATACAAATGCTTCTTTAATCGCAACGGTAAAGGAAGTGAAGGAGCAGAGCCGTATATAAGTACTCCTGCTCACCCAAATCATTTGTTTTTACACCAGCGCATAGCAGATCTTAATGCAGAGGCCTGTCCACCTCGACATTGTACTCTTGTGCACAGCCTTCCCTCAGTTTACTCCAAAAACACCACAAAAAGCTAATCATACACTAGATGATCCTTAGCAAAAAGTGATGTAAGAGCTTAACACCCTTTTGGGGCTCAGCAGATGGAGCCTCTCTTCCTCTTTCAAGGGGTGAAAAGAAGCACAGAATGCTGGTAGAGTGATGGATTACCAACGTGCAAGGGAGTCACAACTTTTGGTAAGAAAGTCGCCTGAGTCCTCAGCACAAATTTGTCTGGGAAAAAGTGGTGTTCCTAAGGTGACTATATGATACTCAAAAGACAAGCTGACATAATCGTAATGACAAGCTAACATAATCGCAATGAGGAAAACAGTCTTCAAGGTCAGGAGTTGCAGAGAGAATCTATGCAACGGCAGCAAGGGCATACACATAAGGAACGTCAAGACCAAGCGCATGTCCCACTGAAGGATCACAAATGGCTTGGGAGGGAAGATGTGCGTCACACCTCTAATAAATCTAATCACAACAAGTGATTTGAATAAGGATGGCTGGTCTGAAAAACGTAGAAAGGCCGAAAGGGCTGGCAAATACTCTTTTGCAGGGCTCATTGCAAGGCTTGCTAGGTGAAAGACAAAACAAACAAAGGGGCATCTTACAGCTTTGCATGTAAGGAGTTTGTGTCCTTGGCACCACACCAGGTTGCAAATTTGTCCCAGTGCTTGGCATAAATGTATTTTGTAGGAGCGCCTAGAAAATGACATCTCCCACCTGAGGTAGCAAATCGAACACAGTCATTTGCCATCGCTGAATTTCCATGCATGGACGTTTAAATCGCCTGGATTCGAGAACCCTGCCTTGCTGTTGAGATAGAAGTCCCTCATGAAGTGGTAGCCTAATTGGACAACAGATGCTCATCTCAGGAGTTCTAAGTAACACATTCACCTGCCCAATCCGGGCCACCAGGATGACTTGGGTCCCGTGGCTCTTGATGTTCTTCAAGTCTAGGGGTAGGAGAGGAAGTGGCTGTGAAATATACAGAAGTCCCTTGTTCCAATCTAGCCTGAATTATTGATATTGCACATTCTCAACTGTGGCAGACATATCTAGCCAGGGTTCCCCCACCTCGGGATGAAAGCGCACTTGTGATCTGCAAAAAGATGCAGGCTAATTTGTCCAAATTGGCGTTCAGGGACACTGCCAGCTGGCTGGCAACCAGGAAGATATCCTGGTCCTCTAGCCACTTCAAAAGATGCAAAGCCTCCTGGCTCAGGACCCCACACTGCCTTAATCAATGGCAGGACCCCACACTGCCTTAATCGATGGCAGGAAGGCCTTCAGGGACAGACAAATTGCTTGCAATCCCAGTAGATCTATTTGAAGGTGCTCCTTCATTGGAGACCAGATTCTTCTGATCTCCACCTGCTCCAGGTGACCCCTCAACCCAGAAGTGATGTGTCCGTCACCACTGTTTGCTCTGAGTAGGGATGGGAGAGTGGCCTGCCACAGGACAGGCCACTTTGGCAGGTCAGCCACCACTGCAGATCTTAAGCTGCTTCCTCAGAGATCTGGATGGTGTCAAAAAAGCAGCCTTGATACTGAGCCCACTGGGACAAGCTGCACTGTAGGGCTTGCATATGCCATGTGGTGTGGTTGCCAAGGAGCATTCATGAGGCTAAGAGGCCAAGAAGCCTCAGAGTCACATTTGGCTGGATTGTGGATCGAGTCTGAAACACTGAGATCACAGCCCAAATGTCCTGGGCTCGTTGCTGAGGATGGAATGCCGGATGGAAAGTTCAGGAACTCCACTGTAGACTGACTACAGTGGGTCCACCTTCAGCAGCCAGTCATTAAGGTATGGGACTACAGAAGCTCTCAATGTCCGAAGATGGGCAAAAACCACCACTATCACTTTCGTCAGCACCCTAGAGGCTCTGATGAGGCTGAAAGGAAACATGGTAAACTGAAAATTCTCCTGGCTTATCTTGAACCGCATATAACATCTGTGGAAATTCAGCACGGGTATATGAAAATACACATCCTGCAAGTCCAAGGACACAATCTAGTTGTCCAAGCCCAGAGCAGACAGGATCTGGGCCAATTTCAGCATTTTGAATCTGTCCTTCCAGAGGAAGTCAGAGGACGAAGGTCCAATCTTTTGTGACGAGGAAATAGTGGGCGTAACAATCCCCACCTTTTTTCTGAGTCTAGTACCCTTTCTCTGGCACTTTTAGAAAGCAAAAGCCAGGGTGGAAAAATGCTCTTCTGCAATCCGCGCTGGTGTGGGAGGGATATTGGGTGGGGAACAGAGAAAATGTAGCACAAAAACAATGGACAGGGATGCAGCCCTGGGTTATTACCAGTGGCTGAGAATAATTCAAGCATTTCATCCATCACTTTTTTGCATACTTTGAAGAGAAATGTGGAGAAAAATCCTTTGAATAATTTGCAAGACCAATCTGTTGTACATCATTGATCGCCAATCTGAATGGAAATGATGAATCCTGCCTCCCACTGGTTCAGCAAGAGCATCTGAGGGAAAACTACAGTGGTTTGTTCACTATTGTAGCAAGGGAGGAGAAGATGGAAGACTGGTGCCCCTGGTGGTCCGCACATTGCCTGCCAGAGACGAGTCCACTCCTCTGAAACTAATGGGCTATCTGTTAAATCACTGGTTTGGAAGGCTTTCTCTGCTTATATGGCAGGTCTCTGGAGTAGCCCCTAAATTTCTGAATCTGGTGCAGGAATTATTTGGCAGGAGTCAACAGCACCAAGGACCGTGCTTTAGCCATATTGTCTTTAAAGTGTTCAAAGTGGAGCCCGCCTTCTCACCAAAGAGGCATGGTTTATTAAAAGGCATGTCCACTAACGAAGCCTGCACATCATCTCCGGTGATACCCAGTGGGCCTCATCCAGGCATATCTATGAAAGACAACACTGGTACTAACCGCAATGCCAACTTGTGGTATGCAAACCTGCACGAATCAGATTGGTAGTGTTTTACCCTTCATGTATCAATTCAAATTCAATTCAAAATCTTTATTCGGATATGATATATCCATAAAAGCCCAGATAAAATCAACACATTAAAAAGCATGACATACATGATCAAATAGGAAATAATACAGTATCTTAAGAACAGTTTCTGATGTGGACCATGGATTGTGTGGGGTGTTTACCATAAAAAATACAATAAATTATAACAAAAACAAAACAAAAGTACAAATGTTAAAAACAATTAGCATCAATACAGTTAATATGCAGTTCAGTCGGCCTTCATGGGATGCACATAGTTCTATGTGTATATACTGCTGCTTTCAAAAATTAGCCGACCCAGAAAATTAATTCATCTTCTTCCAATTTAAGGATTTCCGTGTAGGCTACTTTGTGATCAACAATAGCACGTTTTTTAAAGAAAGGCATCAAAAATCCTTTTGTAAATTTAGAATAAAAACTACAAAAGAATAAAAAGTGTAACGATGTTTGATTGCTTTGTTCATCGCACGGGCAGGGCAATTCATCGAGGTTTGCATTATGTCCTAAAGGAAAACATAATAGGAATTTCAAAGTGCCAGCCCTTAGGCGGAAGAACAATCCTCTCTCCCAGCGACCTATGGGTTTTAAGAGATATCGGGCTGGCAGATAGGAGGTATCCTCAATACACATATACCTGACAACTGATGTTTTCTGAGTTTCCTTCACATGTCTAGCGTCATTGTACTGTTCGTACAGAGCCTCTTGTAGCACTTTTTTATTTATAGCCTCAGAATCAGTTGGATTTAAGAAAATATGCAAAAGGTTCACGCTTTTTAAGCTCTCTCTTACGGCAGCGAGCCAAGGTATGTCCCCACCCTTCTCACATTTAAGACAATCTATTATGTCTCTGGTGAGGATGGCTGCCGAGTTTTTCCAAATTGCAAGCCAGAATAAGGCCGGGCGAGCCTTAATATAGTCTTCAACATAAGACAATTTCATTTCTTTGTGGCAAACATACACAGAAGAAGAAATCGGGGCTCCCAAGAGTTTCCTACAAAATCTATTTTTTCCCCCTGAATACTATTGCATTTTGTGAAACCCCAAACTTCAGCGCCATATGTTGTGGTGGGGATACACTGTAATTTAAAAATGTTCTTGATAGCTAAAATCACTTCTGTCATTTTAGGTTGAGATAGGCCAAGAATTGTATTAATACTTCTAGAAAACATACTTCTACTGTGTGCCACATGGTCAGACCAAGAGTAATTTGCTGCATATACCAACCCGAGATAGGGAAAAGTGCAAGTGCTATGTAAACTTTCAGAATTCACAGTAATTGTATTGATAGGATACTTTTTCGGGCCAGAGGCCATTAAAAACGATTTTTTTAAATTAGTCCTTAGATCTAAAACAGCCATAAAATCTACACAACCTCGTATTAAAGTGCGTAGTGCATTGGGTGTGCGGGCCATTAGAACCGCATCATCGGCATACAGTAGGGCGGGGAGTAAGTTGCCATTTATTCTAGGAACATCATTAGTAAGTTTTGCTAAGGAGGTGTGTAGGTCATTAATATATAAAATAAAAAGAAGGGGTGCGAGAACGCACCCCTGTCTAACACTTCTGTCAATTTTAATATCTCTAGATACCTCCCCGTTCTTACTGATCCTCACCCGGGCATGCAAGTCCCTGTGCAAATAAGCTAAGAAATGGACTAAAACCTCATCCAGGCCGTATTTTAAAAGGATGGACCATAACCGTGACCTGTTGACATAGTCAAAGGCCGAGGTAAGGTCCATAAAGGCAAGATAAATAGGAGATTTTTGGGCTACAGTGTACTTGCCAATAATCAGATTGAGGTTCAGGCACTGTTCAACTGTGCCTACTTTGCTTCTGAACCCTAATTGACAAGGCTGTAAAATATGGTCTTCCTCAGCCCATGACCTTATCTTATTATAAAGAATCCTCCCTAAAATTTTCAGTGTGTTGTCAATCAGGGAGATTGGTCTATAGCAACTAGGGTTAGCTCGGTCGCCCTTCTTAAAGATAGGTACGATGATGCTAGTATACCACATACTCGGAATCGTGGCCGTAGTTAAATTATTAAAAATATTTAATAAAAGAGGCGCCCAAAAATCAAGTTTATTTTTAATAAGGTCAATGGGCAGCCCGTCAGGGCCAGGAGCTTTGTTGCCCAAGCTCTGTTGAATTGCTCCCTCTAATTCTGACAGGGTTATTTCAATCCTGGTCGGAGCATGATAATCATAAGGATCTTCATTTTCAATTGGGGCTGAATAGATTTTGGAAAAATGTGCCTCCCAAGAGTCGCTAGTTATATTGCAACTTATGGGGGTCAATGAATGTCCCATTGACCTAATGTTTTTAACTGCAACCCAGAAACCATTCCCGTTGTTTAAAGCTGCGGCACATGTGAGGTTATCCCAGCGCTCTTTTAAAATTTCATCCTTTCTTAGCCTAATAACTGTCTTGTAATGGTGCCTCAAGGATTTGATGTGTGCCAAGTCTCTGGGGGTCATAGAAAGTGCCTCGCGAAGCTTTCTATTGGCTATAGAACAATCTCTATTAAACCATCTAGGTCCTGATTGAACTTCCATTATGGGCCTAGATAGCAAATGTTTGATACCCTCACACAATTGAACAAAGGCACCAATTACCTCAGGATTATGGTCTTTTAATGTCAGGCAGGTATCAATAAGTGGCGAATATTCGCTTACCATTTTATGGAACAAATTGTCATTATTAATACCTCGCCAAACTAATCTTAAGTTATCAGTAGAGGGTGATAAGTTCCTTGCACCACACTCCTTAGTGTGCGTAGGCTTAGGGGCAATTCTCAATGTTATTTTAATAGGATTGTGGTCACCATGAACAGTCGGTATAACCTCAGCTTTTAACAGACAATCTTCTAAAGTAGAAGAGATAAAAACATAGTCAATGGTGGAGGCGCAGCCCCTGCCTCTATATGTTGGTTCAATACAATTATCCTCATTGGGTGCTGCAGCAATTTCCATGGCGTTAACTAAGTTGTGGTTATATAAGTGATCCAACAATTCTATCCCTCTGTTGCATCGGGGCACATTAGTAAGCGAAATCCTAGCATTAAAATCCCCCCCAAGCAGATGCCAACTATGTTTGCAAAAGCCTTGAGGTTTTTCAGAGTTGAGATAAAATTAAACAAGTTAATAAAGTTCATATTAGGCTCACTGTGAAAATCATAATTATAAAAGTTGATTAAACAGATAGAAACACCCCTTGTGTAAATCAGAGCCTGTAACTTATCATTTTTTAAATCAAGAACCTTTACAGTTCCACCTGTCGAGATATTAACCCAGGTTGAGAGCCCACCAGATGGGCGACCTGCCTTAGGGGCAGGGGCAACAATATTGAAGCATTGGAACCCTTCCAAATAAAAGTCCCACGTGGCCCAAGTTTCCTGCATCATCAGGATGTCCTGATTTTGGACTATTTCAATCCAGTCAGGTAAATTTATATTAGATGCCAGACCAGCAACATTCCAACTTAATATGTTTAAATTTCGATCAGTGTCAATCCTGGTTGGGATGTAGGGCCCGCAAGACAGATACTCCTTAGGTGCAGGAATGCTCTCGTTAGGTATCTGAGCGGGTGGGAGTCAATCTTGAGTGTCTAAGGAGGACAATGGTAGAAACCTATTGTGTGTAGTTAGATATGGAACATCATTTCTCTTTAAACCCAAAATTGGTTTGTAGAAATAACCCAGTGGCAGTGACCAAATATGGCTTGAGCTGGTGGATATTTCTTCCTGCACCATCAATAGGGATCTAACCATTGCGGGGTTTCGAAAGTTGACAACGATACAATTCCCCTCAATATTTTTTGGGGACAGCCCTACCCAACTTACCCTGCGAACCATGATAATGTTGTTTGCGTCTGCCACCCTAAACCCCTTGTGTTTTGACAACCAGTCAACGCATTTATTGCGCAGTTGGTGCCATGTCTCTGTTTGGTTTTTCCTGAGGGGAGGTGCCCCTGCAAGGACTAAGACAAAAGGACAGGAAGCCGGTGGTAGGCTCAGTATGTCTTTACTAGCTTGAAGGGTTTCAATTCTCTCATGATCTGAGACCCCCGCACGTATTTTGCCACCCCCCGAGTTTAGTCTGTCTGAATTATCATGCATCATTCTGCTACTGTTTGAAGGCATGCATGGGGCTGTAACAGGCAAGGCACCAATACCACCGGCATTAGATTTATTTCCCTGATCAGCGGTAACCTTTAATGAAAAACATTCTTTAACTTTAACACAGGTACTACAGGGCCCGGTCATTGGGAAAGATGTTGAAACAGAAACCTGTGGGTGGCAGAAAATGCCATCAGTTATCAAATTTGAATCAGACCCCTCTGGAATAACAGGCGTGACGCTTTTAAGTTGTAAACTTAATTCTGAGTATCCAATCTATCTAGCCGTTTCCACAAAGCAGTAAAGTTCATATCAATTAGATCTTTGATACGACCAAAGACAGTGTCCACAAGGGTATCAATGAAGGTCTCTCCAAGGCTACTGCAAGGAAAAGGGGGAAGTATAGCATTAGTCTGGGTACCGATGGAACTCCTTGAGTCCCCATAAGAAATAAGTTCTGCAGTCTCGGGGATCTGAGTTTGAAGGTGCCTGTAACCAGGATCTCATAACAGTGCAAGAAGAGCCAGTACGGGGCGGTTGCTTCCTCTTTGTAGAAATAGGTTTGGTCATCTTCCTTTTGCGCTTAGCCCGAGACCACAGAAATTGAAGGAGAATCCTCATTTGATACAGATGGGGCGACAATGTCGGCATTAGAAGTCTCAATAGAGAGGCCCTCGTTACTGGCAACAAATCCTGGGCATGGGCACGGTGTGTTGCTTGAATCGGTAGTCTGCACGTTATGGGGCGAAAAGGGAGCGACTATATCAACTGGAGCCGTCCCTAACAAGAAGCCACCCTGTGATGTTTCGATTCCAAGGGACAGTCGCCTCTCAGTCAATTCAATTTCATTAGCAACTATGTTAACTGCCCTTTCCAGCATTCTGTCTATACTTGGGGTGACTGGTCGAGGGTGTAGTATCCCAATTTGTTTCCCCATATCGAAGACTTTGTTACAAAAAAATGACTTTTCAGCTGATAACACTCACCTCGGTAAATGTCCCGGTAAGTAACATGAAAGGGGAAGTGGCCCAGCCTCTGTCGGCCGCTGACGGGCGCAGATAGGCCTGCCCTTGGCCCGGGCGCGGCCCGGGCATGCCCGCGTGCGTCCTGCGTTGCGGGAGCCCTGGCGTCGTTATAAGCGCCTCCTGGCGCTTCCTCAGTGGCGTGTGGCCGCTGGGGCCGATGGGACTTGTGGTCCTCCGGGAATGCCCGCAAAATGACTCGGGCGGCAGTGGCGGCAGGCAGGCAAGAGAAGCTCCCGCACTGCAGGAGCCCTGGCATTGTTATAAGCGCCTCCTGGCGCTTCCTCAGTGGCGTGTGGCCGCTGGGGCAGATGGGACTTGTGGTCCTCCGGGAATGCCCGCAAAATGACTCGGGCGGCAGGCAGGCAAGAGAAGCTCCCGCACTGCAGGAGCCCTGGCGTCGTTATAAGCGCCTCCTGGCGCTTCCTCAGTGGCGTGTGGCCGCTGGGGCCTATGGGACTTGTGGTCCTCCGGGACCGGGAATGCCCGCAAAATGACTCGGGCGGCAGTGGCGGCAGGCAGGCAAGAGAAGCTCCTGCGCTGCAGGAGCCCTGGCATTGTTATAAGCGCCTCCTGGCGCTTCCTCAGTGGCGTGTGGCCGCTGGGGCCGATGGGACTTGTGGTCCTCCGGGACCGGGAAGGCCCGCAAAATGACTCGGGTGGCAGTGGCGGCAGGCAGGCAAGAGAAGCTCCCGCGCTGCAGGAGCCCTGGCATCGTTATAAGCGCCTCCTGGTGCTTCCTCAGTGGCATGTGGCCGCTAGGGCCGATGGGACTTGTGGTCCTCCGGGAATGCCCGCAAAATGACTAGGGCGGCAGTGGCGGCAGGCAGGCAAGAGAAGCTCCCCTTCATGTATCATCTGGGACAAAGAAGGCAAAAGATCTTCCGGGATTGCCGGCAAGATCTCACTGGCCATGCCGCAAAGGTAAGAGTGAATCAGCCCAACAGACAGGCTGCGTTTACAGACCGCAATGGCTGGCAGAAGAAAGCATATGTTGGCCAAAGGTGTTAATCCTTTTGGATTCTCTATACGGAGAAGTGGTTGGGAATGAGTTAGGAGTCCCCTTACTGGTCGCAGGCTGCACAATAAGTCTGCCTGAAGGGTTACTACTGAGGGAAGCACAAATGCAGTTGCACCTTATTTGGATTGCCAAAGTACTCTTATTGTTGTCCCTAAGTGTTATGACAGGTGGACTGTTCTAGGGGCACACCTTGGGGGCCTAACCAGCTTTTGAGTGTAGAGGCAACGCACTTTCACTTTAAGACTATAAGCTCTTAAACTGTGTTTACGCATATAATGGTTTCCAACCAAATAACACCTCTCCTAGATTGTCTCTGTAATAATGCATTAAGTGGTCTTCCGTGAGTTATTTTAATGGAGGAGTCGCCCATGATGGAAAATTAGCGAAACACAAGGACAACGGCTTGAAGGGCAAACTACATATGCACCACGCACCTGCACTTTATAATCACAAAGCCAATAGCATTTACTTCTCTTTCATCACCCATTCTATGCACTGAGCGCATTATAGGGTGGTTCTTAGGTTTGGCCTACTGCTTAGTTGAAGATCTCTATAATGAAAAACTAGGAAGTTTCATTTTGGACATATGGTCATCTACAAAGTATAATCTTTTTGAAAGCTACTGAATTTAACGGATGATTGTATTTTTATCTTATGTCACCCTAGAGTCAATCATGAATTTTTATTATAATCATTGTGTTTTGTACGGCAATGTAAACTGTTATGGCCTGGTTTGGCTAAAAACAATAAAGATTTGGATTCGGACTGTTTGAACTTGGGTGCTTGGTAAGAAAATCTAGATCACTATGAGCCGGTCTATGACATCTGGCCACCTGCCTGTTCACAGGTGTTCAAGAACATGGTTTTGACAAGTAGCCATCAGAGTGTCTGTGAGGGTATCATTAAACATCAGTAAGAGCTCAGATGTTGCTGGCCCCAGCTGCAGAATTTCTGTTAAAACATTTGTTTTAGTCTAATTGTAGGGCAGCTGTAACTCTAGCACCTTGGCAGCCCTCCAAACCACCTCTGCAAATGAGGTACTCTCTACTGTTGGTGGCCCATGTGGCAAGTCAAGTTTTGTCTCAGAAAATATATCAGGCCTATTGGCATTCTATCAATCAAGGTATATGACATCATTAGTGTTATGAGGGGAGGGAGTCATCCCCTCCACCATCATCATCATCAATATTATGGGGTGAACCCTGCTCTGGCACGGGATCAGAGTCAGAACCAAAAAGATAATGGAGTTTCTGCGAATAGTTGAGACACAGTAGAGGCACAGGGTTAGAGTCAGGTTGTATGACAACCAGTTGTGCTTCTGAAAATTCGTAGCATGACATGGGTTGAACAAAGGTGAGTTTGGGGTCTGACATGGGCGTCAGAAACAAACTATCCTCCAGCACTGGTGGCGTTGGCACATCTGTCAGAGTGGCGGGAACCAGAGTGAATCATGGGGCCAGAGTGGAAGTCTGTGCCAGAGTTGGTGTGGGTCTGATAACAGGTCACAAGGGAACAGATGGCATGGGGAGATACATAGCCAGGGTACCCTGAAAAAAGGCCCCTGTGGTACTTAGGGGCCTGAAAGTGCACCAGAGAGACCCGGAAATGCACTGAATATTTGCAACGGCGTGCCTCCTGAATATCGAAGATGGAATATTGTGGTATAAGAATATCCAGGTCAAAATACTGAAACCAAATATTGAAACCTAAGTAATTATAGATTTTCTATACCTAACTCTACATATATGATATATATGTTTTAGAGCTAACTAGATTTGGAGTTAGGATTAATAAATCTATACTTCCTCTATATGCACTTACATTTTAACATTTTGGTCTCCAATATTTTGTCCACGATAATCTTGTCACAATATTCATTTTCTTGATATTCAGTAGTACAGTCATAGTCTCTTTGAAGGACTCAATCTGCTTCAGGGTCGACAATGGCCCAGGGACAAGCTGAGACATCGGCTCTGTGATCAGTGACCTCGGCGGTGTGCGAGTTACATCTTGATATCCTTGCGTCTTCTCCTTGCAGTTGGAGTAGTGGGATGGGTTTGAGTTCCAATTTGCTTTTTTACATTTGAGTTTGGACTTTGACTTACCGGAACACTTTGAGCAGGAAGTGGAATGGTTGTGGAATTGGTCCCGTAACCGGGACCAAGTCCAGGCAGAAGGGGATCGCCATGAAGGCCACAACTTCTTTTATTAGGTGGCATACGGCTTCACCTCTTGGTCTAGAATCGCCTTTGGGTACATGAGGGCACAATTATCACATTATTTAGAGTCATGTTGGGAGACCAGGCACCAAAGACATACCTTTTGTGGGTCCTTGACTGACATTTGCTTCCTGCAGTCACAGGCACATCTTGAATCCTGTTGTTTTCGGTGGGGACATTGTTTCCTAGCACAATTGTGAAAAGTGTGACAATTGTCGAAAAACCAACAAATTTGGAAACTGAGCTCTGTATCTGCACTGGAAGGCACAGAAAGATAGGAACTGATGTCAGCGCAGATAGGTGCACTTATATGCTCTGCTCCATCACTTCCGGGGTGGTATGAAGCAATGTGGAGCTGTACAAGGCCACCGAGGGAAGCATGGATGTGATTGACATAGGGACTTCAATGGTGACAGGGACGTGGTGTAGTGACAAAAATTAAGAGTGTGATAGGGATGGGGAGGGTGACAGAGATGGGGGATGACACGGGTAAGAAGAGTGACCATTATGTGATTGTGACAGGGGTTGGGAGTGTGACAAGAATTAGACAGGAGCAGGTGATGGTACTATACTGTCACTCTCGCCTGCCCCATGACAGACTCCCGCATTTGCTGATGTCACTCTAAGAAGAAGAAGCCTGAAATATCCCACCCGGTGCAGAGATACTGGTGCTGCCACCAATGTTAAATACTCCTACATCTATCACTAGGTATCTGTCTCACACCTCTGTCTCCTTCAGTTGCCACTCAGCTATGCCCTACGCCCCTGGCCACAGCTCAGCAGTTAACCACCTGCCACCAGACCACTATCCCATACTTCTCACTACCCACCAGCCACCACCCACCTCTACCCCAACTCATTCATTGCTCACCAGCCCCCTGGACCTCTACCTCAACCTCAGTAATTTCTCACCTTTCCCTACTTCCATCACTATCCACCTCCTACTCTCTTAGTTACTCCTCATCTGCTCCCACACATCCCTACCCATCTGTAACTGCCCACTTGATCACCACTCTCCTGCTCACTCCACAGAAACTAACCGCCTTCACCATACATCTGCCCTTATATCATTTATGTTATGTGCAGCAAGGTTCTGATGTAGAACCCTTCCTGTAGAACCATTCCGGCGGTGCGTCTCATGCTCTGCCAGCTGGTGAGAACAGAGACGGACTGCGGGAGTGACCGTGTGCTGTCCGTGTCAACATTAAAGGAATTGAATTCATCCTCTCTGGCTTTGTGTTGTTCCTTACATCATTGTAATATCCACCTGCCTCCACACTACTGACCCCAACTGTTGATAACTACCTACCATGCACCTCTAGGCCTACTTCATTTACCTGGCATCTGCACAGTACTCTGTTACTGCACCTTTCACTAGTCACCTGCTCTGATTCCAATGCCCCACCTCAATAATTATCCACCTGTTCCCAGATGCACCCCTGTCCCACCTATCACTCCCCACCTGACTGCCATAGCCCTGCCTCACCTCATTCATGATCTGTTTAGTCCACTTCAGTCACTACGCACCTGTCACCACATACACACACTTCTGTGCCATCTGCCTGATTGCCACACACCTGCCTCCATGTTGGTTATTTCCAACCTGACCCACACACAGTCACCACCTCACCTCCACACCTCTGTTCACACCTCGATCACTAAGGATCTGCCCCCACACCTACCCACATCACTCCCCTGATCACCACACCGATTCTCCACATCAACCTCCACACACCTGCACCCATTAATGACCCCACCTAGGCGACAATATCATTTCCTGCCTTGGGGTTCTCTCTTCATATCACAACATCCCAGGGACACTGCATCTGTTGCACTTTCAACTTCTCTCTGACTGCCCCTTCCACCCCCACTTGCTGCCTGGATTATGACCTGGGTAACTGGAATTATGCGTCAGGGGAGATCCAAATTATGTGGCAGCATTGACTAAATTATGCAGCAAGAAAAGGCATATTATGCTACACATTTTTTTTATAGTATTTCTTAATTATTTTTTTATGTTTTTACATAGTACTACTGTCTGGGCAAATATTTCACCTCTCTAGTACCAGTTTAACAACCAAATACAGAAATAGGCAACTGAAAGATGACCAGTTAACTTCTGAAAAGATCCTTCCATTGCGTGCAAACATGCTGCCACCTTTTTTGCAACTTTTTAGTAACTTTTGAACTGTTTGAGCTAGAAGCAATTTATTTTGTTAAAATTTACATATTATGTAATAGATGATGGATTATGTGCAAAAGTGAAAAATCCATAACTATGCAAAAATAGCCAAGGCTGCAGAATCGCGTAATTCCAGTGGCCCTGATCATGATCCTGCCTATGCACTAATGCTGAGGCAAAGCAAGAAGACAAACATATGAATTGCAGTGCATTTACTTTATAATAAAATGCTAGCAATTTCAATTATTTGACTTGTCTTATGCAGACCAGACGCGCACCAGGAAACCCTAGACACATAAGCCAAGCCAGAGGGGGCCATTGCATCCATTGCTCCCAATTAAATCTGCCACTGCCTGGCTATTGTACCCACTGAAGTTGCTTCATCACTGAGATCACCCTGAGGCCTTTTACCACTGGCTTCTTACACGTTGGGACTCGGAGGCTTATTTAGAGCATGGCAGAAGGTGAGTACTGTCACAAATCAGCACAGTAAATCTGATTTCCACAGGTTTTCCCCAAAAACTCATAATCCCTGTTGTTCCCCACCCTATGAATTTACTGGGAGCCATGGTAAATCTGGGCGGAAGGAGCAACAGTATTTTTGTAAGGATCACTCATCCTGAAGGGCTTGGAGGTGGAGGTACTTTTTATTGTCTGGTGGTGGATCCCACCGGTTCTGCCAGCACAGGCCTATCTGCCGCAGGACCACTGCATTTGGTGCACTGGAGGCTGTGCCCTACTTACTACTGTGGTAGACTGAAAATGCCCAGACCCACAATACCAGGAATGGCAGATTGGGGCAAGGAAAATCAACAATGGCCACTATGAGCAGGGAAGAATCTCCCTACTTGCTACAGTTATTGTTTTTTTTTCTGTTTCAGAAACAAACCCCTCCTTTGGGGCTTTTTTTCTGAAATAGAATAACAATCCTGAGGGGGGGCTAACAACTTGGTTTATCACCCACCCAGCATTCAGTTCGGACGAATGGGCTTCTGCCACACTGGCGTAAGCACTTTCTTCAAACTGATTCATGCCAGTGTCCTTGGGATCTCACAGTACAACAGACAGCCCTTCTCTGGGAAGGCAGAAGCAGGGGAGTCAGCTAACCCCACAGTCTGGAGGACTGTCTGTCTGCCATGGTCTAACTAACCCCCTTGGACTTTTTTCTGGAGCTCATATTTCCAGAGCTGAACTAGGCAAGACGCTTCAGTTGGCCAGGGTTTCATGACACCCGATATGTCTTCTTCCTGCCAGAGATCTTCCAGCAGGTCAGCTGCCCCTGAAGTCCTTTTGTTCTTTGATGGGAGCCGCTTCACTCCTTTCATCTGCTCTGGGGAAATGTGATTCCTCAGCCAACTTAGGGAAATGGTCAGTGGCCTGACACAAAATGTTGGGGCCCCTATGCAGTGAGTAATAAGGACTACCCTATCTCCAAAATCTCCTAGACTTTGGGCTTAATGGGGGCCCATTGAAGGGTTTGGGAGGCCCCTGAAGGGTTGGGGGGCCATGCCCTGGAGGGGCTGCAGGGACCTGTGTACGCCCTTGGAAATGCTACTTTTAAATTTAAAACCGGCACAGACAACTTCGGAAGGCTTCTGCAGCCTAATGCATTACAGAGCACTTTAGATTCTTGTTACATAAATGACATGTCTGTCTTTTCCACATTAAGCATCCTCGCCTGGTGGACTCAAAGGTATCAGAGGTACTACTTACAGGTGAGTTACATAATGTAAAAATCACTCATTAAACATGCTCCAGTTAGGGTCACTTTCTCATGTGCTTCCTATTCCGTGTGCTTGCATCTGCCTCCAGAAGCATGAGCGGTCCCAAGGCGATGCTTTGGAGTCCCTCGTAGGAGGTTTAAATCTTAGCTGGAGTCCAAAAATGGCACCTGACTTTTATTTCACTGGTGCACATTGGGAGTCATATTGCCGTAGACTTACCTAAAAGTCAGATATGCCAATTGGGCTAGCTAATTATTTACCCTGTTTTAGGGATCAGAGCACATGCACTGGGACGTGTTTAGCAGCCACCGGGTGCCCAGAGCCAACTATTCCTCAACAGCCAATCATAAAAAAGTGGGAGGCCCATAAAGAAAGATGTATTTTTGTACAGAAGCCATATACAACAAATGAATGTGCATGTACAGCAAATGAATATGCATGAGACTATGTTTATTTAATTGTAAAGAAAATGTTGTTCAGTCCTCGGGCAGTTACGGAGCTAAATGCAGCAGCGGCTGGTGCAGGTAAGAACGGTGGGGTGGGGCGTAATAGACGATGGAATAGGGAAAATAAAATAAATCAATAATTCCTATGCCATTGTCTGTCGACTCCCCGCCCTGCCCACCGCGCTTACCTGCACATGCCGCTGCTGGCTAAATGCATGATATTTAATTGCCACAGGATCAGGTACTGTCCAGCGGATGATATCTCCACCGGCCTGTGAAGGCAATGACTTATGCATACTGAGAGCCTGAATGTCTGCCTCTAACTGCATTCTTTTATCCAGATTAATAAGATTGTTATTGTTATTATTGTTATTGATAATAATTAGCGGTATGAAAAGCCTTGGAGCTCTTTACTCTTCTTACTACAAAAATATTAAGAATGGGGCAGGAACTTCGCTTGTACTCTGCATTGGGACGGTCAAGCTGTTGCACATGTACTTTTAAATGAACAATTTCAGGTAATGTGAGCGAATTAATTAAAAAGGCAATACTGAAAAATTACTAAGGTCAATTACAGCTAATAAAAATTATTGGTAATCCGGCCATAGAGTTTCAGCCTGCCTACTGTGGGTCAGCCAACTATAGGAGCTGTAAGGAACAGATTCAGAGCTTCTTTCTAAAAACACAGAGTGTCTGATTCAAAGGTAAACTTACACTTTGTGTACGTTTACTATATTTTGCAATTCACAAAGCAATTTTATGAGTAGTATCTTTACTACTGCCTATCTTTTTATGTGCGGAGTCTCTGCCACGTGTGCAGAGACACACCAGAAGTAGAAACACTATTCACAAAATTGGTTTGTGAATTGCAAAAATCATAAACTTACACAAAACTGTACGTTTAACTGTGCGAATCAGGCCCTGGGTAAGGAAAGGTCTGACGTCCGTCTATTTTGTATCATCCAGCCGCATTCCCCACTGGACGGTGGTGTTATGTAATGCTCTGCTTTAAAACAGCTTGGTCCTCATCAAATAGGCCTTTTTGGTTTTCATGCATAAAAAGTATTAGTATTCCGTCTGACAGTCTCAGTTTCAAGAAGGACCTCAAAACCTGACTCTTCGAATGATCCTCCACCCAGTCCGACCAGCATTCCTCCTCCCCCAGCGCCTTGAGACCTTCACAGGTGAGTAGCCGTGCTATACAAAACTTGATTGAGTCTTACCTTGTGAAGTTAGAAAATGAAGGTTGTCATTTCCAAGCCAGAATTCGCCTCTTCCTGAGGTGTAATCTCCAAAGCCGTGTTTGTAGTCATTCCAGTTTCTAACCACAACATTGGGTGTGAAAGAAAGAAAAACATCATAACTTTCATCGAGTCAATGCAATAAATATAAAATCTAATCCTCTTCCAATGTTGACATGAAAATAAAAAGAACCAGAATGCCCCTAACTTGCTATTCAGTTTTTTGCTGCCTTGATTCACAATTTTATGCTGCGAGATTTATTGAGTGCAAGTTGAACCTGTGTCCGTGCATAAAATGTTTATGTTTTCATGTTTAACAAAAGTCAACATTTGCTTCTGACAAATTTATGCGCTCCTAAAAAGCACTGCTTATGCATATGTAAATTACATTCAGAGGGGAAAAAACTTAAGTCCTGTAGAAATTTGAACTATACAGTGCCATTATGCAAATATATTTTGGAGTATGTATGGTAACATTCTTTGGAGTATGTATAGTAATACTCCTGTAGTACTCTTTTACATGCTCTTATATGCCTTTTGCGACTTGGCCCTAAGACATCTAAATGAGGACTAGAATAAGAACATTCCGGGAATATTCATATGTACTTAGTACAAATAGAAAGCTTTATGCCATCTTTGCGTTTTTACTAAGAGGGATTTGGACCTTTTGGGCTACTTCACAAAGGCATGTAACAGTATGTAAAAGAATAATCCTGTAGTACTACTTCCCTTATTCATAAATGCTTTTGTGAATTGACCCTTTATTTAGAACTTGCGTTGTATGTGTGCAACTTACACATGTGCAAGAAGGTAGGTGAATAGAGGGATGGAATAGCTAAAACACCCTGTTTAAATATGCAAGATCGTCAGGGTTACGTAGTGGCCAAAGGGAAGTGATGCAAAGGGGACTTACAATTCCTAAAGAACAAACAACAGAAATAGATGTGATCATTCACCAAGTTTGAACTCATGAATTTTAGCAGTTTCTATATCCCTAAAGTTCTAGATCAAGCCCCCCGCTAGTAGCGGAGGGGCGTTTTTAGTCGATCCTCTGTGCAGGGCGGATGGCCATCCCATTGGGCATGGGCTGGGCTACTACCCCCTCTCTCTGAGGTTTCCCAGAATACTTTGCTTCATCATGAGAATTGAAACTGGGGTGGGCACATGGCCGGAAGTGGTCATTAGAAGGAGACTGTGGGGGTTGGGGAATTCAATCAATCAATCAATCAATCAGGATTTATTGAGCGCGGCTAATCAACCAATACTGTATCCAGGCGCTTGTGTGACCCTGCAGCTTATTCGAACAGCCAGGTCTTGAGGGCTCTTCAGAATTCTGTAAGTGAGGTGATGGTCTGGAGTTTGGGGCACGACCAAATTGTCATGGGGTGCACCAGCAAAGAAAATGTGCTTAGCGTTTCCCTGATGTCTGCTTTATAAGACTGAATGTGTCATTCCTGTGAATGTTGCCTTAATATTTAATAACCTTTCTCTTCATTTTGAGTAATGCATGTTGGCCAGGCCCTTGGTTCTCTGGCTGCCCCAATTTGGATGTAAATAGGAAATGGGTGTACTTGCAATTTGTAGATGCAGGTATCTGCCTTAAGTTTTTCATAATGTTAAGGGATAAATGTGATGTGTTATTGTGTTATCCTGCTCCATAATATGTTCTCCTGAAGTAAACTTTACTACGTCCTACACTAATTGAAGTGTCTGTGACTTTAATGTTGGTGAGGGTATATGTTGGGAGACACACAGCCATTTCATGAATGAGCGCACTATACATCATTCCCCATGCCAGTAGCAGAGGGGCATCATTAGTCGATCCACCATGTAGGACAGAGGGTTATTCCATCTGGCATTGGCTCAGCTACTGCACCCCTCTCATGTGGGGTTTCCCAGGACCTTTGCTTCCCTGAGAGGCTTGCAACTGGGGAGGACAACAAGCCAGAGTTGATCATTAGAAGGAAATGGTGGGGTCAGGGGATTTAAATGGCTGAGCAGCCCTATGGGTACTTTCTTTGTCCCCCGAAACCTGATGATGTACAGATCGCTGAAATCCCACCCACCAATTACCAAGGTTGATTTGGTCTGAAAAATGTCAAAGAGTTGTACTTAAGTGCCAAAGTGTGCTTGAGTTTATTATCAAACCCTCTTCATGAGGGATTCTTTGGGTAGGAGGCTGGTTAGAAGCGTCCTACTGACCTGCTAGTGGTCCAGGGCTACTAGCCCTAGCTCTGATGCCTGCAGTGCTTCTTGGGTCATAACCAAATTGACAGAGGGTTCCTTGGCAGATACAATGCGCCAAGCGTTTCCCTGGTGTTTGCCTTATAAGACTGAATGTGACATTCCTATAAACATTTTCTTCACTTTTCTTCACATTTCTCTTTGTTTTGCGTAATCCTTGGTTGGCCGGGACCTTGGGCCTCTGCCTGTCCCAAACAGGGTGCAGCGATAAAGTGTGTGCATTTTGAAATATAAGATTTTCATAATAATAAGGGAATTATGTGATGTGTTATCCTCCTCAGCAATATGTTCTCCTGAAGTAAAGTTTGCTTCGTCTTACTCCAATTGAAGTGTCTGTGACTCTAATTTCGATGGGCTATATGTTGGGTGAGATAAAGCCATTGCTTGAGTGAGTTTACTATTTAGTGATCCTCCTTGGATTATTAGAGGAAAATGTGAGTGTCCATGTGGCTTCTGCATGGCTGCAGCGTATTCAATAAAATTTCCTTTTTGTCAGAGTTTTATTTAAACTAGGAGAGTTCTGTAAAATTCTGACTATCTTTTTCATTTGTCAGCAGGGGCGGTGCATCCATTGGGGCACTGGGGCGTTGCCCCACCTGGCCACGTGGCCCCCCAAGTCGCACGCAAGCAAAATAGCAAATTCTACAACAGAAACTTTAAACTACTCGCGAGTTGCGAGTCGCGAGTCGCTCAGCTCCAGGCATTGGCAATCGGCGCTGAAGGGGGGTGGGGCATGGGGGCGGGGCTGGCTGCGGCAGCAAGGGTGACTGACAGCAGCGCTTACTAAAGCGCAGCTGCAATAGTGCGCATGCTCGATTTTGGGCTGGTCATTTTTATGACCAGCCCGAACATGCTTACTACAGCCACCTCCTAAGGACCAGGAGAGCGAGGGGGGAGAGGCCGAGGGTTGCTTCATGCAGCAGCCCCCGGTCTTTAATGGGCGGGCCGTCTCCGTGCCCTAGCCAATCCTGGCGTTGCTAATGCAGCGTCTGGATTGGCAGAGTGACCGCGGAGCCTGAGCCTGTGTAGGGCAGGCATTAAGATTGGGTGCCGCGCGTGGGTGGGTGGCACTGCCACAGCAGCCGCGCTGTGATTGGCCATGAGTCAGTCGCGTCACCGAACCAGTGCCACACACAGTCGACACCAGAGACCTTGTCTAGTAGTGCGTACTGCATAGAGTCAGTGAGACACAATCTCCTGTTGAAGTCCTTGCTTGCGGACTCGCTCTTGCTGGTGTATTGCAGCATGGGGACGCGAGCCCTCCTTCCCTGTGCTGACGTTGTCTGGGCTTCAGTGCTGCTGGCGGAGATCGAGGCGTGCCAGGCTTGTAGGAGTCTCTGCCGACAAGGGGTGTTGTGTGCCTCTGGTGGGGTCTGAGGAGTTGACGCTGGCTGGAGCTTCTAGTGTGAGGAGTCCTCGGCCGGATCATTGATCGGCTCCTGGTGAGTGCTGTGGGGCCCCCACACTGGGAAGTGCCCGATTCTGTTTCAGTTGAGCGGTACTGCCAGTGAGTGCCGGTCCTGGCATGCAGTGGCCAGGCCTGGAGCTTGGTGGCACGCGGGCCCTCATTTCAGTGTTCTTGGCCTGGAAGGACCCAGGGGGTCCTCCACCGGTGCCGCCGATTGTCCCCTAGGAGGCATGGAGACTGAGAGCTCTCAGCAGCTGTATGTCTGACTCTCTCCTGTCACTCTGCTGCGGCCTGCTCTGGAAGGTACGTGCCCCATTTGTGCATAGTGTTTGTGATCTGAGGCGTGTTTCCTGCCAATGTAATTTTAAAAGCAGTGAAAGTGTTTTGTTTTCACATAGTCTTATAAAGCACGGGGAACACCTCGTTTCGCTTTCCGAGTCACAGATAAAATGTTGAATGCATTCATTGGTTTCCATATTGAACATTACTACATTTATAATTATATTCAACTGGTGTTGCATTCATTTGAGCAGTCACCTGTGGGTTTGTGAAGTTTGAAGTTTGAATTTTAGAGTGCAGGAACACACACTTTTCTGTGCTCTTTGCTAACCTCATAGGATTCTACCAATACCTTTGAGTGACACCAAGGTTTTTCACAATACCTGTCGGGTACCAGGTCATTTGAATACTCTAGTGTGGGGTCTTTCCAAATAGTGAGTCTCTGGGGCACCTGGCTCTTTGAATACCCCAGTGTGAGTCTCAGGCTACCTTCCATACCTTTAGTCCTTGTCAATGCCTCAATGAGTCTGGAAGCCCGCCAAAAATCACACTGGGCGTCTGATGCCTATTTCAATACCTAATCATGTCTGCGTGACCAGATGAATATTTTTGTGTGCGTTTGTGGTGCGTTTGACTAGACCTTGGTGAGTCTTTTGAGGTTCACTGAAATACCTTAGTAATGCCAAGTGGTTAACTTTGGATACCTGAGTGCGGAGAGAGATGGGGGAGGAGGGAGAAGAGAGGTAGAGAAGAGAGAGAGAGCCCGGATACCCGAGACCGTCCTTGAATACCTTTGGGTGTTTTTCACCCACCTCATTATGAGTCTGTGTTCTCGGGTACCCCGTTCCAGCCGTAGACTCAAAGCAATCATTAGGAGGCCACACCTGTGTAATCATAGCACAGGCTGAGGCATCCCACACCTGTAATCATGGCAGAGATTGGGGAAGCCTCTCAACAATAGCACTAAAGGAGTAGCCAGACACTGCCCTCAATTTGAACCATACCTTTGAGGCCAGTGAGAGAGCAAAGCTTACTTGTCTAAACCACCTAAGTAGAGCTCTCCTCACTCTCCACCCTTCCATCCTTTGGCCCATCAATCTATTCACTCTTACATTATCCCTCCATCTTTTTACCCATACACCAGTCATTTCCCCATACACTCGCCCATTCATCCATCTTTTCACCTTTCCATCCATGCATCTCCCTAACCACCCACCATTAAACCCCTGTATCCTTTCCGTCTTCCAGCCATCGAGCCATTCACCCTGCAAGCCAAGCTATCACGTTTCCTAACTTTCTTACCCTTTCCTTTTTCGTCCTTCCTTCGTTTCACTCTCCCTTTCACCTTTACTTATCCACATCTTCCGTCAATTGCCACTTGCTTCCTTTATTTCAACTTTTCTTTCTCTGCCCCATTGGTAGCAACCCATTTTATATTTTTCTCTCATTACGTTTTCTTTTTTACCTTTTGCAATCATGCTCACGCTGTTTGCCTCTCCTGCTCTGTCCTTTTTCCTCTTTTCATTAGTTTCCCCATTTGTCTGTCTCCTTAACTGAATGTGGGTGATGCGGCAGCGCTCAGCTCGCACCCCAATCCTTACAGTTTTATCAGAGGGCTGCAGCCAGAGGAGCCCCAGAAAGAAATAATCAATGTTTTAGAGGCCCAGTGGCAACCCCTGCAGGAGCTTCTAACCTTTTTATCTTGCTATGCTTAATGTCGGGGTGAAATTGTATTTAAATTAGCATTTCTGCGAGCTTTTCAAAATAAGTTTCACAGAAAGCTTGTTACCATTTTTAAAGCCAACACAATTACCGAGTCACATTCTCTGCAGGATTCCAACCAGAACTCTTTGGTTCTGAATAAGCAGCTACCTATGTTATGACATCTCTTTATTTATGTAATAACTGCACTTTCACAATTGCTTTATTAACCCTCCAGCTTTCTCAAATTTGCTTGAAAATGCACCATGTTTCCACTCTTTTTTCAAAATTTTCTCGAGCCCCCTTAGGTTGTTCGGGCTCGCTCGCAACGCTCGCTCGCTACGGTGCAGTATGACAATCATTTTACGCCTCACCACTTAAAAAAGTCACCAGCCGCCACTGTTTGTCAGCCAAACTGAATTTTGTGCTCGGACCAGAATCGCCATCTGCAAATTGTGCGTGCACTTGAGAGTGCATGATAAGAGTCCTCCATCAAGGTTTAAATGCTTTCACATATGCAACCTGCTCCATGTCCATGCAAATCTTCATAAATTATCAAGTCGTTCATTTCCACACAGTCAGAACCTACACAAGACGCACCCTGCGGCAAAACAATCTACCTTTGTGATCAAGGATCACGCATTATTGCACAAAATGCATTTGCAAATTGTGTGATTTTGTTGTTCCAGCTCATCCACCTTTTTTGTGGACTCTTGCAATTTCCATATTCGTATATTTTGCATAGGTGGCACAAAACGCACATGTGCAGCGGAAATTCCTAAAAGATCTTACACTTTTTTCCATTTCTGAATTATGTTAATTGGGCACATGTGCTAGATGAACTTTTTTAGATGCATTTCTTTGTGGGAACAAAGTTCCAATTAATATCTAAGTCAATGCTACATTATTCTAATTTTTATCAATTTAAGTAAGGGATTAACTGTGTGCCACCCACAATGTGACAATAGGAAATTTTCTTATAAAAAATAAGGACTACATTTGTTGACCACCTGTTTTCTCTGAGCTATGATATGCAGGTTTAGATTTAGTTAATACAGATATTGGTGATCAGATTGTAGTTAGCTTTCTAAAATCCTTCCTACATCCACCACACCTATAGTAAACAAGTCTTCGTGATACACCTGCTACTTGTACAGACAAGTAAGTGCAACACATATCTACTGTACTGGGATGATGAATTTAAAGAAATCCTCTAGGGCATACTTTTAGCATTAAACCCTGTGGGAAAACAAATCTATTTAGTCTCAGGCAGCATGCCATCTTCCCATTTGCTCCCACGCACAAATCTCTGTATAGTTGGGGCATATGCTCTGACACATTCTCCCCAAATGCAGAGCCCAAAAAATCTGTCAGCACCCAGCAACATGTTCACATCTCCCGCCTCTGGCGTCATCTATTCTTGCATGCTCATCCGCTGGTACACATGTCTAGAGATTAGACTATGCCTACAGCAAAACAATTTAAGGAAATGATTTGCAAGCAGTATTGTCTTCCTTCTCCTCCCAGCCCACTGGGAATCTCCAAAACAAACTGAATCACCGCGTTCTGTGATAAATTTAGATTTGAAAAAAATAAGTTGACCGCACCCCTAGTTGAGTTAGTAACATGAGAACAATTGCACGCTGCCATCTGTTATTGCAGTCAATATTGTGGCTTGAGTCACCAATGGTAAACACAGTGTGCTAATTCACCACCTTTAACAAAAAAGTAAAGGCTAATAATCTGGGCTGTTCCTCTTAGATCACTGTGATAGGTTTCATGCTGAATTCCGACATCGTTATAATTGGTTGGTTTTCAACAATGAGTGGGAGGGATCTGATGAGCTCAAACTGACCCACGACCAATGAGGACATTTAAAAGAAGTGACTTCCTCTCAGATACTTACTCATTGCTCCGAATCTGTTTTTTCCTAAACTTAACAGCCATTATGTCTGGTAAAGTTTTGTTAGTACAGCACATTAAGAGAAACAAAGCATGTAAAACATTAAAGTGACCTATACGCTGGTAGATTTACAAAGTTTGTCTGAGGAATTCCGCAGATCAAAGCAACGTAAGCAATGTATATACACCAGCCAAGAATTCTCAATAGATATCCTGGCAGGTGTTTATGAGTTTACTACTGCATATTTTTCCACCACCTACTTCATATTTCTCCATTGCGGAGCTGGAACAATGTGCAGAACTAACTCCCAGACAAGGTGTGGTAAGTGGGACAAGGAGTTATTTGCCTTGTACATTTGTGAACCCCTACAAAATTCTACATTTGTGGGCATTCACAATCCTGATCGCACCTTTTCCCATCATAAAAATGGTCTGAGATGTACTCCAGCAAAATAGAGGAGTACCGCCTCTTCTAGGATGAGAAGAGGAACAGATAATCTCCAGAGTTGGAGGAAATGTAGGAGAAGATGTTTCTCCGTGGGGAAAAATGTTATCAACATGGGAAAAATTAAAATAAAACAATATGCATTTACACTTCTGGCACAATTTCCCCACAGGGGCGTAACTTCGGGGGGGTAGAGGGGGGTTACACCCCCTAAGTAATTTTTTTTCTGATGAATGGATGGATTCAGATGCTTTCAGTCGGGTATGGTGAGGTGTCTGTGGGATTTCACCTGGGATTTTTGCATGTGCACACCAACAAAAATGTAATGTAAAAGGGTATTTGTAAAAGCGCACGGCTACTCCACAGAGTGTCCCGGCGCTGAGGACCCCAAGACAGAGAAAACAGAGAAAAAGAAAAAACCAACCATGTTACGAAAAAGCACTATCAACTGTTATTGCTGAAACAACCAGGTCTTCAGCTGTTTCCGAAAAGAGAGCAAATCCTGGACCTGCCTAAGCGGCAGAGGCAAACCATTCCATAAACGGGCGGCCAGCACTTGAAAAGAGCGGCCGCCTAATTGGGAGCGGGAAAACTTAGGAATCATCATAAGAAACTGTTGTGAAGATCTGAGGGCTCTTTGCGGCACATAATGCTGGATCCTATTTCTGATATAGATAGCGCCAGGATCATGGAAGGCCTTGAAAGCCATAACCAAAGCTTTAAATTGAATCCTTTTACGACTGGCAGCCAGTGCAGGGACCTCAAATGAGTGGACATTCGTGCTCTGGGTCCTACCATAAGAATAGCTCTAGCCGCCGCATTTTGAACCACCTGCAGACGGTTCAATAAGTACTCTGGGAGGCCAAGGTACATGACGTTAACATAGTCAAGCCGTGATACAATCAGGGCCTGACTACCGTCTTCTTGTGAGCATCCGGCAGCAGGGGAAGAAAGTTTTTTTAACATTTTAAGTAGGCCAAAGCAGGTGCCAGCCACAGTTTGTACCTGGGCCTTCATTGATAGTTGGGCATCTAACTTGACTTGACCCTCAAGTTCTTAACAATGCTCACTGAAGCTGCCGGGGGGACCTGTCACGCGGCCACCACTGATGCCATACTTCACACGGAGGGGGGCAGAAAAAAATGATCTCCGATTTTTCTGGATTACATTTTAATTGGTTTTGATTCAGCCAGGAAAAAACCTCCGTCAGGCAAGTGCTGATTTCCCCACCTCTGAAATTGGAGCAGTTGAGTATCATATGCATATGATACTATTTTCGCGCTGTGTGTCTTCGCTAACAGCGCGAGGGGAGCCATATACACATTAAAAAATGACGGACTTAAGATAGATCCTTGTGGAACCCCCACCTTCATAGCAGGAATGGGGGCTGCAAAGGGAGGGGACCAAATCGTTTGTTGACGGTCACTAAGGAAGGATGAGAACCACTTGAACACCGTGCCCCCAACGCCGCACTCAATGAGTCTCTGTAAGAGCCGGTCATGGGGCACTGTGTCAAAGGCCGCGGAAAGGTCCAGCAGTATCAACACTGCTTTTCCCCCTTTGTCCAAAGTCTCCTTTGTGGCTTCCAAGACCTCCAGTAGGGCAGATTCGGTGCTAAAATTAGCTCTGAAGCCCGACTGACTAGGGTGTAGTACATGTTTGACCTCCACATATTCCGTAAAAATAGAATTTACACATTTTTCCAAAACTTTGGAGAAGAAGGGCAGTAGAGAGATCGGCCTATAGTTTGAAGCCACCGCTGGATCGGCGGCAGGCTTCTTAAGTAGAGGGAGGATTTTTGCATCTTTCCATCTATCTGGGACCTGCCCTGTTTGCAGAGAAGAGTTCAGGATCTGATTAACTGCTGGATTAATAATCCCAGCTATAGAGGAAAGAACTTTAGCTGGGCAGGGGTCTGTAGGGGAGCCAGACTTAAGCGCTTTCATTATCGCCATTGACTTCTCCAAGGAGACCGGGGGAAACTGGGTAAGACCAGCGCCTGACTCCCAATTAGCCACGGCTGCTGGTACTGTGACTGCCTCGTTTGCCCGAGTTATGGTCTCAAAGGAGTTTTGAATGATTCTGATTTTCTCGTGAAAGTACTCCGCCAGATGATTGGTCCACTCATTCGTGGGTATAAACGGCCTTTTTACCATACTAGGGGAGGTGAAATCTTTCACAATTTTAAAGATTTCCTTGCTCTTATTCTCTGCTAACTCAATTTTAGAAGTAAAAAACTGTTTCTTTTCCTCACAGATTTTATTGTAGTGGGCTTTCAGGGCCTGTTTATAGCTAGCTTTATCCCCGGGATTAAAATTCATCCTCCACACTCTCTCCAAGCGTTTACAGGCACTTTTGCTCTTCCTAAGAGCTTCTGTAAACCAGGGGGCAGAGGCGCGGCCTGACTTGGCCGCACGCATTGTGTGGGGAGACAACTCTAAGGCACGGTGGTCCAGCCAGGTTTCGAGGCTAAGCACGTCCCCCTCAAGATTGCCGCAATAAGGGATGGGGTGCTGACCCAGAGCGGCATTCATAGCCTCTGGGGTGATCTGGTTAAACACACATACACGCTCTCATCTTTGTTTTCAAAATCCTAAAAATGTTGATCATTTTTTAAAATATTGTCTTTCTCTCACTTGGTACTCATACCAATCCCTATCATGCACCCTGCTTGTCGAATAAAATGTTTTATCATTATATGCCAGCGTGATTGTCATGAAATCTGAAGCTCACCCCCTCCCAATCTTACTGACCAAGCTACGCCCCTGTTTCCTAGTGCTTAAGCATGCACTACGTAGAGTTACACACTAGGGAGATGGAAGCCAGGGGAATATGCCACATGATATTCCCAGTAGTACTCCTGGAATCCCTCACCTGGAGCACCTCCCAGGTATACTACTGGAAATGTTTGTGAATTCCAAAAAGTAGTAAACCTGCACCCGTTTGCAGAAACACTATCACAGGTTCACATTTATTCGTTTTTTTTAAGAGATGCCCCATAATGTTTTGTGAGAAATGATATCTAAAGACAGAAACACTTCTCTGGTAAGCACTGTCCAATTGAATTGTCAGCAGTCCTACATTAAAAGGCAACGTTTTGGAAGCTCCTTTTTTGTGAAAGCAACCTGCTTTGTGAGCTGTGTGTTTAAAAGTCTGCAGTTGTCAACCATTCATCACCATTCAAACTGTACCTTCTTTCACATGATTTTTGGCACCATAGAGTATTTTATTCGGCTATGAGATCAAGAGCTTTCTTTAGTTTGATGGAGGCTTTAAGTCAATTTGATTTGGGTGCATTAGTTTCCCATAAAATAATTGGGCTACCACCATCTCCTTACAGTTCCATTTGTGCTTCACTTAACAGTAATGCTTGGCTTATTTGGTTAAATTGAGGTTTAAAGAGAAATTCAGATGACCACAGTTTCCAAAACGTTCTTATAAAGATATTTGTTTATAGACAGTTATTGCTGAGGCCGCAGCATAATCCACCAAAGGTAGGTTTTTGCATGTGTGTAACATCTTTCTGCCACTTAGCTTCTCTTTGATTTTCTACACTAATTATTCATACCTTGCCAGTTTCTTTAGAAGTAATGTCAAATGTGTAGCTATTACACTCGTTAAACCTCATAGCACTTGTTGGACTTGGCCCTTTTTGCAGGGTCATCCCAGAACTTTTTGCCTTCCTCCTGTATTTTTTCTGACCTGTTGTTGGTGGTTTTATGACTCTGGGCACTTTATCACTGATGATCAGTGCTAAAGTGCATGTGCTCTCTATGGTGAACTTGGTAAGATTGGTCTACACCTGTTTGGCATATTTAATTTACCTATCAGTCCCTTGTACAGTGGTATCTCATATACCCAGGGCCAGTAAATTAAATGCTACTGGTGGGCTTGCAGCGCTGCTTGCGCCACCCACCAAAGTAGCCTTTCAAACCTGTTTCAGGCCTCTGCCACTGCAGGGCCTGCGTGTGCAGTTTACTGCCTCTGTGACGTGGCACATAAAGTGGTTGCCACGTCTGTGACTCCCCTTTTTGTACATATCAGTCACCCCTAAGGTAGGCCCTAGCTAGCCCTATGGGCAGGGTGCGGTGTAGGTAAAAGGTAGGACATGTGACTTAACTGTGTGGCATGTCCTGGTAGTGACAAACAACCTATTTGGTTTCTCACTGCTGTGAGGCTACCCTCTCATAGGAATGCATTATAGATTCCCTGATATGTGCTTCAGTGGTAATTCCTGACATGAGAGGGGTAGCGTGATCAAGTTTGGTATGTTTGGAATAGTGTTGATAAATGCGGCGTACTGGTGTTCGCGGATTTATTATCCCTATTTTAGAAATGCCACTTTTAGAAGTAGGCATTTCTGTGTGCTATGTGTCTTTGTGCCTGCCTTTTATGTTTTGACTGTCTGGCCTTGGAGTGACAGGGGCTGGGGAGGTGCAGTAGCTCCAGAGAGTCTGGGTGAGTCAGCGCTAGGCTGAATAGGCCTAGTCTGCATTTGGAGTGGTGGGAGGAGTAGCACCTGCATCTAAATAGGGCAGTGCCTGCCTTCCACAATGATGGCTCCGCCCCCCTGTGGTGTGTCTGGGGCCAGAACCTACGCTTACAATGGGGAGTGTTGTACACTTGAAAAGGTATTTTTAAGTGCCCCCCAAAACTAGTTTGGACTGGGTTCAGAGCCCTGTGCCAGGGGGCAGAACAAAGACTTTATACAGTGTAAATATTGGAGCTATGACCCCATGACGGTGGGAACTGGACTGTGCTTACTTCGGAACAGGAGACTGCGTGGGACCTGGAGGAACCGCCATGGGACTGGGCTGCAGAAGGAGCTGACCTGCTGCCATTTTGGGGCTGGGGGGGGACTGCCACTCTGCCTAAAAGAAATCCATGTGCTGGCCTCCCTGGGGACACTTTGCTGGTGTGTCCCTGTGGTCCCCAAGGACTTTGTAAGCTTTCCCTACCAGGCTTATGACAGCGCGTGGTGAGCGCTGTGTTGTTAACTTCATGTCCTCGTGTGGTGGTGGGGCCTCCGTGAGTGCTCTGGCCAGCGTGTAAAGGGCGCTCTGGGGTGTCGGCAGTGCGTGCAGCACTGTCCTGTCTACAGGATTTCATTGGGTGCCTGGCTTCGCCGGGGAGAGCACGCCAGGAGGAGGACCAAAGATTCCAAGCCCGACGGAGACTTTGCTCCGTCTTCTCGGGCCGTGAGGAGTCACCAGGAAGTCAGTCAGAGGACGTCTGACTGTGGGCGGGGCTCCTGTAAGGAGGAGGAGAGCCCCGCGTGTTTACTGAGGCTGTTGCAGGCGGGGTCGGAAGTCTGCCTACAGCCTCTGGGGTGAAAGCTGGAGCCATTGAAAGCTCCGGACCCTGAGTGCCCTGAGTGCGAGGAGGAGTCCCTGGGGGCGAGACTCAGAAGGAGCCTGGAGCTGATGCCAGCTAAGGATACGGCCGTGGCCGGGGGAGCGGGTGAGTGCCTTGGGGACCGGAGTGCCTTCTGTCCCAGGCCGCGCTGTTGTTCTTCTGCCCCGAGGGGCCATTAACAAATCTCACTTGGGTGCGGAGGTAGCACCGATATTATCTCCGCATTTCCGACATTGTGTAGCTGTGCCGCATGGCCGCGGGCAGCCCCACATTTGCTTTATGATTGGGGATGATTCCGTTCAGTGGCATCACGGGGCGAGCCCAGTAGGGGCCTTGGACGTGCCACAACATTTCTGCACTTCCTAAAGGGAGGGAGCGGAGACTCCTGAAAGTGGAGATTTACTGCCTCACCGGACAAGGTGGGCCCAAATTACTTGCTGGCGCCTCATGTGTCTTACCTTACAGCGTTGGCTGTGATGTAAATGTATATGAAGTGTAATCCTACCAGTAGTTATTGGGTGGGGACAACTGTAATGTTGGGGACCCCGACATGTGCACTGCTACTGATGGTTTATGCCTAATGTGTTTTTGCTAAGTGCACTCTTACCAGTAGTTACTGGTTGTCCTAACTAAAGGTGATATGTTATGACAGTGGCCCAATTGGCCTAGTGATTTATGCAAATACCTGTAAATTCATGACAAAGTGCCTGGTGGCACAGTGTATATATGTGATATGTTCTAATATGTTTTATGGATAATACAAAGGCTATTTATATATAACCTTGTGTGGAGTTTCTTTTGTGGTGTGCCTAGTGTGTCACTGCTGTGTGAGTGTGTTGCGCAAACGCTTTACACATTGCCTCTGGGATAAGCCTGACTGCTCTACCAAGCTACCAAGGGGGGAGCAGGGGTTATCTTCGGTGTGTAACTCCCTTCCCCTGACTAGAGTGGTGGTTTCTGCCTGGCTTAAGCGCATGCCCTAGCCAACCAGAAATCCCATTTCTAACAGCACTGAATTTTATAAGCAAAGTAAAACTTGATAACAAAACAGCCATACCCTAAACACAAAATAAAGAAAACAGAAATCCCATTTGGAATCTCCCATCACAACGCATGATGGCAATTATTTCCTTTTTTAAAGCACTATTTAATGTTTAGACCTCAATTTGATTTTATGTTAAAATTAATCAATTTACTTTAAACATGTCCTTATGGTGAAAAGGCCCCAAAAGTAATTTTTACTGTAGCAGGTCTGGCTTTTCCATAGGAAAGCATTTGAATACAAAAATACATTTCATACTTTTGTCTCCGACTAGGAAACACATACAAATCTAGCTCTTGAACTTTTTGAAAAATGTATTACAAGCCCAATTCACTGGTGAAACCGGATTTGTAATACATATTTCAGAAAAGGAAGGAATTTTTAGAAAGTTGCCTTTTCCCTGCCTAAACCTTTAGAGTCCCATTTACACACGATTTGTCACCTGGCAGCTGAATAGCCCCCTTCATGAAGTGTGAAAATTGTTCCAAGAGCAAGAAAAAGGCCTATGGTGTGGGGAGGTGTTCTGTTTCTCTGGCAGGATGACCATCTGGACTGTGACAAGGAACTTGATTAAAGGCAAAGAGGTCTAACCTGTTAGAGGCAAATGTTAGCTGATACCTGGGCAGGGTCCTTTTTTGTTCTCCCAGTCAGCCAGGCACCAATCCCAGTGGGAGAGGAGCTGCCCCTAGAGCTGGCTTAGAGTGACCGCAGAGGAAGGGTTGCTCATTTACCTGGCTATACCTCTGGGATGGGAACAGGAGCTCTGCACAGGGGAAGGAAGGATCTGCCATCTTGGTTTTAGGTCGAGAGGGCACTGTGGGATTGTTTACAGTAGGGCACACAGGAAATGCTGCAAACAAGGGAACTTTTACTCTATTGGTTAGTGAGTGACCAGGAGATTCCCTCATCCAAAGGCTTCTGGGGGGTGAGCCCAGGTTAACCTAATGACTTCAAGGGTTCACCCTGACAAGGTTTGTAGTTTTTACTTGAAGTGGGTACGCACCCCCTCAAGTAATGCCCAAATGTATTACAAAGGGTGACATCCACTGAAGACTTATATGAGCATGTGAAGTAGTACTCCCGGAGTACTACTTTACATACTCTTAAATGCAGTGGCGGTGCGTCCATTGGGGGCGTTGGGGCGTTGCCCCACTAAGCCACATGAACCACCGTCACGCTAAAATGTAAATTAAACTAAAAGTAAAACAAAAGTTATCTGGCAGCGCAGTCTCGCTACCGGGACAAGCCCGACTCAATCGGACGGGCCGGCGCCGAAGAGGGTGGAGGCGGGGCTGCGGCAGCTTGAGTGATAGCGCAGCAGTGCAGCAGCAGAGCGCATGTCCGTTTTTGGGCTGGTCATTTTTATGACCAGCCCGAACATGCGCATTACCTTCCCTTACAGTTGAGTTACCACTGTCGAGGGACCCGAGGGTGCTGCTTCATACCGCAGCCCCTCTGGTCTCATAATGGGCGGGGAGTAACCCTGCTTGTAGCCAATCCTGGCGCTGCAGCGCAGTGGCGCTGCTAATGCAGCGCCAGGATTGGCTGAGAGTGCGCAGCCTGTATGGGTGCCGCGCGTGGGTGGTGGCACTGCTGCACTTAATGTATGGCCAATCACTGTGGCTTATGTGAAGCCATGCAGTAGTGATTGGCCATCTCGCAGACGCAGCGCAGTCTGGCACGTCACACGTCACACAGCGCGGCGGCCACACGAGGAGTCACGAGTCACGAGTCGCGCCACCACACACAGACCTCGTGCCTGGCTGTGACTGTCGGTGTGTCTACACAGAGTCTACTGCTCGTGGTCGACGTCGTGCCACTATTTGGCTAATAATCTGTTCGTTGTTGCGTGATTCAACCGTGACGTTGGCTTGGAAATTGGAATCAAAAGTAAGAGTCGGGCATTACGTTCGCTGGCACTTTGTTTTCTTCCTTGGACCTTTGGTATTATTTCTAGTACTATTTTTGAAAATATTGCGGTTGTTATAATAAGCTTGTTGCATGTTACTAACAAGCTTATTATAACAACCGCAATATTTTCAAAAATAGTATTAGAAATAATTGTTACCCCCCCAGGGCACGATGTCACGTTACCGTTATCTGTAGTTTTGTGTGGCTGGGCAGGGCAGAGGCCGAGGGCACTGTTTGCTTGATTGCTTGCTTCTACATATTTGATAATATTAATCATAGGGCTGGAGCGGAGCCGCGTGCGTTCATAAGGGATTGATTCAGCGCCAGCGGCGCTGGCGCTGAATCAATCCCTTATGAACGCACGCGCAGCGGGTCACAGAGTCTAGTCACTTGTTGTTTCTGTGAATCCAGTCAAGATACTGTTATTATCATAGGCTATGTATTTTATACAACATGTGTAGTTAATGTAATTTTTAATGCTGTGCCACAAAAGCATTTCTTTCTCCAAGCACACTTTGAGTGCAAGAAGATTCTCCTGTATGGCCAATAAGGCGAAAGCCTGCTGTGTCGGCCATGCACCCACTGCACTCCTCAGAAGGAATGACTGGTCCCTCTGGGGTTCACTCCAACATTTCATGGGTGACCTCCCAATGCGATGACTTGAGAGATCGTAAACGAGGGTATGCTTGTATTCAATCAAGTCATGAGTGCTGCATCAGACATCTCTTCTGGCAGCTCATGGATAATATCATGGCCTGGCTTTACTCCATTTTTCCTGGCTAAGACTCGCAGGTTGCAAACATGAAGCACTGCACAGGATGTTAAACCTCACATTTCAATACACGTGCAGCATCTGACTTTCTCGTACCTTGTTAACGATGTCTGGCAGCATATCACCGATGTTGCTTTCTGTGTTTTTTTTGTTTTTGTTTAAGACGCTTAGCCGTCCGTTCCACGCAGCACGCTTCTGGTGAAAATTAAAACACTTCCTGGGCAGGCAGAGGTGCTCGAGAAAAGGCAGGCAGACGCAGTGATCCTTGTGCGCAGATGGATGCACTTATTTTTGGGGCTGGGATTTACTATTCATTATCAGACTTCGATCCCGAGAGAAAAAGGCAGAGAGAAGAGGAAAAATAAGAAGAAGATCATAAAAAAGTGAAAAGGGAGAAAACTGAAAAAGAATCACCAAGGGTGAGACAGACTAGGAGTGCAGTGTAGATGGGTGGGAGAAAGAGGCATGAGGCGGAATCAAAAGTAGTCAGCCTTGGTATTTGGCAATCCCAGCACTCAGCAGCAATGACAGCGGGCTCTTAGGAAAAACTTTGAGCTCCTTCATTTTTGTTTAAATTCACCCCTGCGGTTGGTATGTCTGGGGTACAATCTGATCCTATCATTTGTATAGTACACAATCAAAGGACGTCCATGTGTCTGCCTATAACAGGGCTTTACATGACTCTGAAATGAGTCACTACAGTGCCAGATACTGAAGTCCAAGCAACAATTGTTCAGTTTCTCAACCAGGACTGTAAAACATTTAATGTAATCTATGGCAACAATGCAGGACGTGTTTGCATTTCACTCTTTCTACCTTACTTTGCATTACCTAAGAGTATTTGTTTTTTCCGGATGCTATGCCTCTGTAGTTGTATTGTCATGTAACGTGTGACTCTTGTTTCGTGCATACTGTGAACTGTGTGCAGTGTCGCGTGACTCCCTCTTGTTAAATTCTGACCTAGATAGGTAGGTCACTGCACCTTCCACAAAGACTACATAAAACGTGGGCCTTCCTCCAAGCCAAGATGAACTGAAGGTATTTTTAAAACCAAAAGTAATGGCCCAACTACTTGCTGGCAATATTAATTACATCTGGTTCTCCTCATACTCATTCCATTCCTTATTAATGAGGAGATCCCACCTCCATGAGAAAGGGAACCACATGAAATGCTGAAAAAGAACGCCTGTCCACCCAATACGAGAGCTGTAAGTAGGCTTACCCTCCCAGCATCCTCCTCACACGACAAGCTCAGATGGAGAGCATGATGTAAAAGGTGGGCGGGCATCTCGTGATGAGTGGGATAAGTATGAATTATTGAAGATTGGCAGTAAGTAATCGGGTCATTACCCCTATGTCTGTCGTCTATGATCCAGTCATTAATAATGAGGAACATTAAAGCATAAATGGACGTTAGATTTCCAAGCACACCCAGTGATTTGTTGAAATCTACAATTTATGCCATCACAGAGATTAACACACCAGCCCCAAAGCCAAAGTTGATTCTACACTCAACCAGTCCATGAAGTCTATAATGAAGACATAAGTATGAGGAGTTGCCCAAGTCAAACCCGTACAAATCTCGAAAAGGAAAACTGTCTTAAATTCCACCAAGGAGGCAGCTAAACTCCTTGTTCACCTTCCTTGAATACCCTCTGGAAGAGGAATGTCAGAAACAGACATGCCAGGGCACACTGCTCAGGGTCACAGAGAGAGGACGCATGCGCCGGGATGTGCATGAGAGTGGCGTGCACAGGCACACACAACCTACACAGTTCACCCGCGGGGAATCATTCCCAAATGCACACGTGCAGAGGGGCTCAAGATTTAACACTTAAAGTTTAAAATGTACTTATTTTTGCGACTCTGTATAGCGGTGGGCGTGGCCCAGAGGCTTCAGAGCGCTTTACAGTAGCACAGTTACCACTCACATTAAAAGCAGACCTTCTACAGCGATAGGATAAAAATGATTTAACCAGAGAGTCTCAAAGAAAAGCGCTCTGAGAATGTTCCGAAGGTAGCATGGCATGCAGGCATACAGAGGGCCAGGGCACAAGTCCTAAAAAAAGAAGTGGGGGGCCTAACCTAGTTGGGCAGTATGCAAGTGACATCATGGCGCGCGACATCACGGCGCATGACATCACACATGGCATCACAAGCCACAACTTTACAGGAAGTGACATCAGATCTAAAGCCTTCACATATATGTTTAGCAGGTCTATCATGTGTATGTTTGAGCGCATTGCGAGGATAATAGCACAGTGAGCTATGGAAGATGATATGTGACTTTTACACCTTGCAACCCCCCAGTTTTATGCAACACATCCTGTACATTCATTTACAAACTTATATAAAATATTGTACATGTAATATGCACTTCTGATGTAAAGCGCTCTGACACCCTGCATTGGAATGAGTAGGGCTATACAAGAAAAAAAAGTGGTGCGCAATATCCAAAGTCACAAAAATATCCCCTTCTGCACTGGCCCTTTTAAAAATAAAAAAAAAGTGCCAGGAACAACGGGGGTACCGCAAAGAACACTTTAAAGCAGCGGAGTCGGGAACAACTTGCTTTTCATAACACATTTCCTGAATCAAGCATAAAAGCATAAACGTAAAGACTCTTTAATAATGGCTATCAGAAGACATTGCTGTTCCTGTGTAATTAAGGTGCTAATTGAATTAAATGGCTGCGGTAATGAGCAGATGAGCAGCATAAAAAGTTAAAAGCCAGATGAGATAGGCCAATTAACAGACGAGCTCAGCATAATTATAACATTTGAAATACATACAGCTCTGTTCTGTGCCCTGTCACCAGTACTCACAAAACACGTTGTGCAAGTTACAACCTGCTGTGTGAGCGCAGGGAAGTACTCAGCTCCCAAGCACTTCCTCAACTTAAGTTATTGGCAGGAAACAACCTGGGGTAACTCGAGGCATTAAGTAATGTCCACTCAGCTTGTCATCCTAGCACACTCAAGCGTTCCATTAAGTTATGATGGCCCTTATTCGGAACTTTTTCTCAAAGCGCTTTAGCCGGCCTCCTGACGAGAGACAATAAAAATGTCATGATAACGCTGATGGTTAATGTTTTTCCTAGAGAGAGATCAGAGTTTTGTCTAGTGGAAGTTTAAACTTTTGACTCATGAAAGGTAGCGCAGAAGGTTAATGTGCCTGCTGCAAAGAACATGTACCTGATGCAGATCACAAAATGCACATGATGTAAATAGGTCAGTGAGTCACTGCTTTTGTCAGAGAGATCCTTTTGTTACTTGCAGTTTGTAAGTTAAAATCCTAACATACAACAGTGAGCTGCATGCAAACTGCAAGGTAAAAATTGGAGCGTTATGTTTTTTCCCCACAGTCTTTGTTTGATTACCCTAACGTTTTCAAAAATAAATTGTTATATTTTTATTTTCAGCACCTGGTAAAGCTGACAAGCATTACCTAATTTTTGGGCGAAGAACAAGAGGCCCCAACCTCCTTTGCTGCTCTTTCACCCCGGCTATGACCCAGCAAACACCAGTGTTAAAGGTAAGGAAACTGATGATATTTTTTTTAAGATTGGAGTTAGGGCTATGTATGTGGTCACCAGTACTGGTGGTCACTCTACATGGTGGTTGGGGTGGGTGCACATTCTGAACATTGTACCCTCAGTGGATGGAATTTACTAATACTGAGCCTTAGCCCTGTGCTTTAGGCAATAACGGTTGTTAAAGGCACTATCTATTCCTTGCCTTGTTCAAGGCCCTCACGCAGTGTCTGTTTCAGTGCCTTCAGCAACCACTATGGCACACAGAGGCAGCAGGCAGTAAGGCTGTATTTTTAGCAGTCATGTTGTCCAAAGGGGAGCTGTTGGAGATATATTGCGATAATGCACAAGATATGTATTTATACTGAAATTTGATATTATTGCACAAAATCTTATACGTTGTACTTTGACTATTGACAGGTTTCTTTCATATTGGTAAGGACAGCATCGACATGATGAATACAGTAGAACAACTAATTACACTGTCATTCCATGCACGGCCACTAGAACAGAAACTACATATAAAGAGATTAGGACCTGATCGGCCTGACCTACAACTACAACAAGTTACCCAGGACAGAGGAAAATCTTACAAACGTACATTCTCAAACACCTGGTACACAAAAGCTGATTGGCTTACAGGGTGTCCGTCAAGAAACAAACTGTTCTGCTTCCCCTGCTTGCTGTTTAATGGTGACTTTCCTTGGACAAGAGAAGGAGTGATAGACTTGAAGCATTTGTCTGAAAAAATAAAGAAGCATGCACACACAAGAAAGCATATGGAAAACCTGACGAGACTGGGAATGTTGGGAGACACACCGATTGAGCAGCACATAAACGATGCATACTGCCAAACAATACAGAAACACAATGAAGCAGTTGATAGGAATAGACACATACTATCAAAAATAATTGGTTGCATTCGTTTCTGTGGTGCTTTCGAACTGGCATTGCGAGGCCATGATGAATCAGAAGGTTCCCCAAATCCTGAAATATTCAGAGGGCTTGTGGATTTAATAGCAAGCATAGACAAGGAAATGGAAGCACATTTAGCAAGTGCTACAGTCTTTAAGGGCACCTCTAAAACGATACAAAATGAACTGCTTGAGTGTATGCTAGAAATTATGAGAAGCCATATTGTCCAAGAGTTGCAAAACACAGACTTTGTGGCTATTCAGGCTGATGACACCACTGATGTGGCCACACAAACACAGTCCGTATTAGTCTTTCGATACCTGGACAATGACAATAATGTTGTGGAGAGGTTCTATGGTTTCACACATTTAAGAGACTCTAGTGCAGAAACCATTACTGCAGCTATACTGCGTCAACTGAGCTTAATTTTTCCAGAGGTGCCTCAAAAAAAAAAACGTATTGCACAAAGCTATGATGGTGTGTCCGTAATGAGTGGAAGCCTTGGTGGAGTACAGAAAAGAATTAGAGATGTGTACCCTAATGCTCATTATGTGCACTGTTACGCCCACCAACTTAATCTTATTATGCAACAGGCAGTATCAAAGATCTCAGAGACACGAATTTTCTTTCGGGATGTAGGAGGCATGGCAGCATTCTTCTCACGTTCCCCAAAAAGAACGGAAGCACTTCAGGAGATTGTGGACAAAAGGGTTCCAAGGGGATCCTCAACTCGTTGGAACTTTAACATACGTACAGTCAAACTAATATATCAATATAGGGAGGACCTTGTGAAATGTTTTGAAGCCATAGAAGCCAATGAAACCTTTGATTTCAAAACTCACAGTGAAGCCCGTGGCTTTGCTAGAACACTAAAAGACAGAGAGTTTCAGTTCTTTCTGTTTTTATTTCATGACATAATGTTAGCTGTCGAGAATTTATACAATCAGTTACAAGCACGAGAGATAGATACTGTCTCTGTGAAAAGATATACCACTATGTTTGTCGAAAGCATAAGCAAAGTGAGAGATGGGGTTGACAATTTAGACAGCAAACTGCCAGAGGCTTCTACTTTTTCAAACCACAGGAAAAACATCCCCACTCTGGTCCGAAATGCAAAGGAGATATGTGACATTGTAATTGTGCATGCACAAGAACGTTTTGCTTTCACAAAACATTTGGTGAGTGCCGCATTATTGGAAAGTGAAAACTTTGCAAAATATGATGAATCCTTCCCTGAGCATGCTCTGAATGAGGCTGTGGAAGCTTATCCTATGCTCAACCAAGAGGACCTGAAAACTGAGTTGACTGTACTGTACTCAATGCCTGTGTACCGGAAGGCCAAAGGTGCCAGGTCTTTGCTGGCTTTAATTCATAAACTTAATATGGAAAAGTCACTTACAGAGACAGTGGCTTTACTAAAAATTGTCATTACCACTCCTATGACAACAGCAGAGTCAGAACGATGTTTTTCAACCTTAAAGAGGATTAAGACATTCCTGAGGAACACCATGCTTGAGGAAAGACTAAATGCTTTGGCAATGCTCTCTATAGAGAGCAAGCTAGTTCAAAAAATCCCAGACTTTAACGTTCAAGTTATTGAATAGTTTACTGCTCTTAAAGACAGACGTGCTGATTTTAGATACAAAAAGTAAACAATATGTTGAATGCTGCTAGTTTGCAACCTGTTTAGTTGTTTGTTAAATAAAAAACATCTGTGAGGTACTCAGAAATGCATTATATGTTATGAAGCTCTATGGTTATACTGAATAAGCAGCTACCTATGTTATATGACATCTCTTTATTAATGTAATAACTGCACTTTCACAATTGCTTTATTAACCTTCCTGCTTTCTCAAATTTGCTTGAAAATGCACCATTTTTCCACTCTTTTTTCAAAATAGGGTGTTCGGGCTCGCTCGCTACGCTTGCTCGCTACGGTGCAGTATGACAATCATTTTACGCCCCACCACTTTAAAATGTCACCGTCCGCCACTGCTTAAATGCAATTCACATTGGTACGGACAAAGATTTATGCCTATGCCTGTCCTATCTTTTATAAGCAGACTTCTTCGCAAAGAGCATGTAGAACTCCAAATACACAGTCCTACCTTTTAGGTGTAAATGTGGGAGTGGCAAGGGGGAGTGGCTGAAATGGATAATAACTTCTACAATGTTGGAGGAGTTAAGGGGAAATCAAGGAGGGGAGAAGGGATGGACTTGCAGACATAACACACATAAAAAAGGGTAAATCACTTGCAATTACCTGCATCTACTGCATAATACTTTGTTGTGTTCAGGATTTTTTTTTTTTAATTTTTTTAATTAAAAATCCACAGTATCAAACCATTAAAAACAGACAAAACATAAATCCAAATACGGTAATGAATAAGTATCAATTCATTCCATTCCCCAGGAGAATAATTTCAGCAGGTCAAATGATCAAGCATAGCCCCCCCACCCCCCATATATACATACCCAACTTTCGCTTTCTTGGCCCTTTAACAGAATACAAACTAAACTCCAGGTTAAATATATTATAAAACCTAGCGCGCCACATTTCAAAAGAAGGTGCCTCAGGATGGAGCCATGTGGATTCTATACACAACCGTGCTACCGCCATATCAATGAAAATGAGATACCTAAATTTATATGTCGGCATCCCTTGCAGTAGATCTTCCCCAGTCCCAAGTAAGATTATAGAGGCCGAACTTTTTATAGCTACTTCAGTAGCCTCTGATAAAAACCTCTCGATATGTTGTATAAACACAGCCAAATTAATACATGAATAAAAAATATGAGAAGTATCGGCGTCATCTGCACCACATCGGAAACATTTCCCGTCATACGCACCCCCCAATTTCTTCATCTTTGCAGGAGTGTGGTACAAATTAAATAATGTTTTATAATGCTATGTTTTTAAATTCACAGCCATTAGAATTTTTTCTGCTATATCGATCGAGTTCTCTAAGGAAACAGATTGCTCTCCTAGGGAATTCCCCCATTTAAGGTTATGTTTCTCTAAGTCATCCACTTTAGAAACTTGTAACATTTTATAAAGAACCCCAATTTTTTCCTGACATCTGATAGCTTCAACTATCTTGTGTTGTTTGAGCGTCGTAACATGTTTACTTAGAAAATCACGTATCTGAAGGTACTTAAAAAATTGACTTTTGGGAAGCTGATACTTATCCGCCAAGTTTGAAAAGGAGGAGTAAACCCACCCCCCAACCTCCATAAAATACCCCAGTTGCGTAATACCAGAGAGTCTCCACTTCCCCGCCACATGATCATGAAATATCGATGGGAGAATCCCAACTGCGGACATAGGCGTATAAAATGAGAGCGCCTCAATCGTCAGATTCTTTCGCACGGTCTTCCAAACCTTATACACTGCACCCAAGATTTTAAAGCGAGTTCTTTTATAGTAGCTGCCGTCAATTATTTTAAACAAGCAATTTTTAGCCTCAGTCCCTAGCACCATCTGGTGAATTGATGGGGCCTCAGCGAGGTTAGCCACTTCTTCTCCCGTCAATAATAGTCGTATATTTGCTAGAATACAAGCATAATAATATAATGCAAAATCAGGGACTGACCACCCCCCTCTGTCCCGCGGAAGAGTCATAAATCGTGCCGCTCTACGTGGTTTCCCCAGGGCCCACAGGAATTTAGAGCAAAGTGATTGAAGCTGTTGTAATTGCACCTGAGATAATTCCAAAGGTACCGATCTAAAAAAGTATAACACTTTCGACAAAATATTCATTTTAAGAACATTAGCTCTGACTACCAAAGACAAATGAAGACATTCCCATCTCTCAAGGGCTTGTTTAATATTTCCAGTGATGGCCCCCCAGTTGGCATCGACCAGCTCTTTCACACAAACCCGTATCTTGATGCCCAGATATATAACCTCGCTAACAGCTCTTGGATCATTATCCATAATGTGATTAGTACAGAGAATCTGGGTTTTAGACGTGTTCAGCTTATAGCCGGACAGACGGCCGAATTTGTGTGCCAGATGTTCAATTTCGGGTAGCGCCATCACTGGATCAGATGTTGCAATGGCTATGTCATCCGCATATGCGAAGACACAGAACTGATCCTGCCCCACCATAAACGGTCTTATCCTGGCGCTCTTCTCGAGCATATCCAGGAAAGGATTGATGTGTTCAGGATTTTAAACGTGGGATGTTAAAATTTGCAGAGTTAAAGTAGGAAACAGTAATTATAAACTTGGGAAAGCATGTGATTCTGTTACTAGCAGGATGACTCGATGAACTAAACTGTTGCTGCAAACAAAGTGCGCAGTGCTGAACTTCACCAGTTTGAATCCCACGTGGACTGATCCTTGGATTTCCACCTCACTCTCATTGTTATTACAGACATTGGTTGGAGACCTGGGTTTTCAGGTTGCATGATAATGCATTCTGGGTGTTGTATTTTTGGTATGCTTCCAATGAGTTAAGTAGACTCACCCTCCAGTTAGAAATGTGTTAAAAACCTAGGATTTGAAACTGTTCTTGATGATATGATGTGAGGTGGCCATGCCAGCTTACTTACCATTCCATCCTGTAGACTGGTAAATTAAATGTCATTTAATAACTGCTAATACCTTTTTTTATTTACAAGTCTTAAAAAACCTTGGTGTTCTATGAAGCACTAGATGATAAAACAACCTATTATTTTTAGGTCTTGCTTGACAGCATGGCTATCGCCTAACTTTAAGTGATTGAAAAAAAAGCTTTCATTGATAGTACTGAGAGAGGGGCTTTAACTGTGTGTACAGCATTTGATTGGACAGGTTGTGTGTTTCTGCCGAATAAGAGTGCTTGTATTGCACTTTTTGCTTTGTGGGAAAGCTTATGCTAAATGCAGCAGCACTGTGTTGGTTGGGGTGGCAAGTCAATAATCAAGGCTATAGGCGTGATCCGTTGATTATGAAAAGTTACGATACAAATAGTAGGTCTGACATATTTGTTGTGAAAAACATATGTTAAGTCAATAGGCATTTACAGGTGGCTTGTTATTACTCTGTATTATAGCTGACAGAGAGGTATTTTGTTACCTGGAATCTCACAGAGTGCTGTAGAAGGCAAGGGTTTTGATGATGGTCAGCCCCCTCTGACGAACCCTAGGAGTAGAATATTTTTACTATGATAATCGTTGTTATGCCCCTTTTTGGAGGAACTGGATATTGTTTTACTATCTGTAATTTTGTACATATTTGTAATGTTATAATTGTATACAGGTTGATTTCTACCTTTGATAGGCCTGAGTTAATTATGGTGTCAAGCTAATGGTAAAAGCTACAGGTCTTATTGCTTAATTAAGAAACGTTATGTCAGATTAGATTAGTTTGATCTGTTTATCATGAAATTTATGACAAAGCCATTTGGCCTGGCTTTAAGGGTGGATTATTGTTACACTGTGCTAAAGCCAGGAGGTGGGTATTTTGTTACATGAAGTATCATGGATTATCATAGTAGGCTATGGTTTTGGTGCTAGTTACCGACTTGAACAAACCATGGGACAGAAGGAGGGATTTTATATTGTTTTGATAACTGTAATGGTCAAACTATTTGTACCTTCATACCGGTATGCCTAATGTTTGCCTTGTGGGAAAGCTTATGCTCAATACAGTGGGTCTCAGTTGGTTACAGTGACACAAGATACAGGCCGCAGGCCTGATCGGATATGGGAAACAATATTTCAGATAAAAGAGGTCCGATCTGGTTATTTTGAAAACGTATTACAATATCAGTAGGCCTAATTTATTTATTATGAAACACATATTTTAAAAAGAAACGCCTTTTAGAGTGGATTGTTATTGCACTTTGTTAAAGTTGCAGACCTTTATTTTGTTACATGAAATCTTGCAGATTACCTCTCCTGGCAAGAATTTGGTGTTGATTACCCCTTTGACAATCTATAGGGGTAGAAGATTTCCAGGCAACTACCATGGAATTATATTGGCTAAAATGTATCATTGTTTTAAAAATTTTAAGATAGTCAACAGACTGATACTAAATGCGGCAGCCATCCTGGGATTTTTAAGCATTACACTGTGTACAATATCACTGCAAAATGGCCTCCCAGTGACATGTTTAATTTCATTTGTTATTGCAAGCACATGCAAGGCATATTTATGCGACAGCATATTTTCTTTTTTCTACTTTCTTTCATTCTTTTAATTTATCCAGCATGCATTGCCAAGATTTTGTGTGTGTTTTATTATGGTTGTGTTACTGGGTTAAATGAGAGAGTGGGTGGATGGATAGATGCGTGTAGAGTGCCTAAAACCATCAATGACTAAAGAGGCACTCTTATGTATAAGTCAGATGCATTGGAATAGCCAATGCTTGTTACTAATGAGTTTGGAGTTAGGTTTGCAGGGACTGCTTAACAGCAGTGGAAGTAATAAAGCAGACACAGTGGTGCTCTATTAAATCAAGTTAAAAAGCCACTTTAGACAACATACAGTCACAAAACACTGTTAAAAATACATGCAGAATTTATCTCCATTTGCTCCTTGACCAAGATGTGATAGCTGAATGTTGTGTTTTGCCTATTTGGTTATTTGTGTTTGTTGCCTATTTGTAACTGTTTTCTTTGTAAGCACAAGTGTTGTCCTATTGCTGTTCGCTTTGCTCTAGTTCCGCGACCTCCTGTTTCTCCATGTATTATTCTTTTTAATAAAATATTTCTATGATTATTTTCACCTTACTCTTACTGGATTCTTCTCATCTCCCTAAAGACTTCTTCAAGTCAATAGGCATCTTACATTAGATTAAAAATATTTTGTTCATTATTTCGACTGTTCTCATTAAGAGAGCAAGAGCAAGCCTTGAAAAAGATGTCTACAATAAAACACTGGTTGGCTGTAGACAAGAAGTTCTTGAGTCTACACACATGCAAACTACAGCATAAACTAGTTCACCAACAAATTCTCAACCAATATCTGTTGGAGCTTTGTATTGCTGGTTCTTTCTTTATTCATCCAGTTTGTGCTTATGAACTAATCCATCTTACAGACACTAATTTGATATTGAATACCCACATTTTCTGTTTAATATGTTTGGACTTTATTTGGTGGGGTGCTCCGCCTACAAATAAGCCAGACATATTGCCTTTGCTGCTTGTCTGTACTGGTTGTGAGAATGATTCTGGTCATGTGTGATTGGTAGTTTGTGTGGGGTGCCGGGTTGTAATCAGTGTTAGACTGCTACTCTGTGAAAGCACTGTTGAAACAGTAAGATTGCTACTAAGGGGTATAAGTGTTGTCAGTAGATTCTGGCATCTAGTGTGTGAGGGGTGTGAAACTTCTGTCAATACCAAACCGCTAGTCTGAAGGGTGTGAGAGCATTGTTGGTAGTACGAGATTCCAGCCCTCTGTGGGGTGTGAGTGTGCTGTTTGTGGTGTGAGACTACTACTGTGTGAGGGATGTGTGTACTTTTGTTTGAGTGCAACTGCTAGTTTGTGAGCGGTGTGAAAGTGTTTCAGGTAGTGTGTGACTGTTAGTGTGCAGAGGGTGCGAGACGGGTTGGTTGTGTCATACTATACTCTTTAAGGCTGTTGGTGCTGTCAAATGTTTTTGCTAGTCTGTGAAGGGTGCAAGAGTAATTCTGGGGGTGTGACAGATGTGAGGTAGTGTGTTAGAGTGAGACTTTTCATGTGTTAGGTTTGTGAGTGCTATCAGTAATGCATGAGTTCACTCTGGGAAATTGTCCACCAAATGGTGAATACACACCAGTCTCCTGGTGAGAAGACATATATATGTAATACATTCATGACAAAGGAGAAGACTCAGGTCCTTTCCGAGCTATGGAGGCAAAGTCGATCATTGTGCACAAGGGACACCATTACAAGAATTAAGCAGTGATTCTTTTAGGATCTCTACTTGAAATGCACAAGTTGCACTCTTTCACTTTGCGACCTGAAACTCTCTATTTCCCCCTTCATCATGCATAATTTTCTAAGAAAGACTGGAAAACAGAATAGCTCCGCCCTGCAGGCATGCACTCCTTGTTTAAATAACATGACGAGGAAGAATGCTATCATCATATTGCTGACACAGACGAGGAGACATGACGAACATGAATAATCATGTGGTTACCATGGTAAATATATCGGTGTCCGCTTGATGGCACTGTGGCAGCTGATCTCCTTTCACCTTAAATGCATCGCAAATTGGGGCCTACGCTAAGTTAAGTTGTGTTTACAATGTCCTCCATCTTGCACGGACGCCACCAAGATCACTTGTTATTGTTGTTGTTCTTTCATTTCAAATAAAGAATTGCAAGACCCACCCAACTGAGAACTGTTCCCAGAGACCTCTGTGCTGTGTTCCCAGGACACTTCAACCGTCGCAGGCTATGGGCTTACAATGCATCCACTGGATTGCCAAATTAACTGTGAGAATGTCTGCACATTCAACGTAGTGCTTTCATGAGAGAATCTTTGAATGTATTCTGTAGTAAAATGTCTCTTATTGCTCGTTCCCTATTGGTGCATGTCCTGAGAAATGCGTAGTCATGTAAAATGTATAAATGTCTTTGTTTAAAATCCGATAAAAGGATGTGTAGATTGCTATGGGGAGAAGACCCCTTTCCCATTTTTTAGGAGATGGATTTATGTCGGATTTCACTTAGAACTGTACTTATAGCTTACATGATTTGCCGCTAAATTTACTCATGGCATATACCTGCCTATAGCTCTTTATAAAAACTTTGAACCTACAACCCATCTTTGTCATTTTTGACAGACTGTTTTTCATTGCTATTAAATTTTAAGTGAGTTAATCTAAGTGATGGCCCCAGTCAGGGAGCACCAAAGTCCATATCAGGACTACATCGCTCTCGGTCCTAGTCATTGGCACCGCCATGAACGGGATTTTAAGGTAGAGTGTTAAGCGCCGAAGCACTCAGTTGGTAGGAAATACTGGCTAGAAGTGTGCTGACAAGGGAAGCGGCTACAAATTTTTTTTTTTAAATGATGCCCAGAAAAAACTGACACGGAGTGCCTAATAGGAAAAAATGAGCAAAAGCTTCTTTAACTCTGTAAAGCAAACTAAAAGATCTGCTTGCGGCCGTGGGGAATGTGCATCCAGTGACACCAGTGCAGGCCAGTTGTCTCTGTGCAGTACAATGCTTACAGGAGCGCTGAAAACAATGTACTGAGCTTCCAAATAACTTTATGAGGACAAAAGTGAACGATGACACAGTCCTTGTAGCAATGTGGAATATATCTCCAGCAACCTAATTACAGGCAGGTTGGCTCTTGGCAGCAGAGAGTGTGTCACATGTAGCTCTGTCACGGAGCACAATAAATATTTACAGAATAAAAGGCATCATGAATCCAAAGGTCTTTATGATATTGGAAAGGCAGATGCTGTGTGCTTTTGGGTAAAAAACAAGAATGAAAACAGTCACATTTGTTCACGAGTCCCAGGCAGAAAAGGGGCTACCTTGTGTGCGGATGTGCTCCTTGTGAAAGGGTTAAATGCAGCCACGCTAAGTGAAGTTAGCCAGTGGCTGAAGTAGTCTGACCCATTGCCCCATGCTGTATGCTGTCGTGGGCGGGAGAAAAATGTGACTAACACTACAACAGACCAATGGATGAAGACAGTTGCATAAAGCCCCTATAAGTATACTATATATATCGTTTTATTTAGAAAAATCAGAAAGTCTTAGCTAAAGCCAGACCTAAAAACTACCAGTTTACAAAATTCACATTTAAAACACAAAAGTACTGCATATCTTTTTCATTTTCTAAGTAAGTAAATATTATGTCAGAATTAGATTTTTTCTGTTACGAGTGTAAATGACCATCATAAGTGATCGACAAGAAAAAGGGGTACATCAGAAGTTGGTGAGATACACTAGCAAGTAACAACAGTAACTGGTTTGTAACAACAGTAGTTCAATTAGAGAGACCAGTAAAAAGGACAAAGCTAAATAAATGAACTTCTTCTACTTTCATTTATCTAAAAACACCCTCCTCTTACTCAGAGGAGGGGGTGAAATATTACTTCCATCAATTTCGGGAGAGCGTATATAACAATATCAACTCTTATTACACACCAAAAAGTCAATGCATGATTTTTTTATAAGAAAACTGACAGCATAAACACATTATTTACACATGGTCACTTCGAAGAGAAAATGAGAGAAAAAAGGTGCTCAAGAAAAGTGCCCGTGTGTGGAATTTCAACAGAGAAAGGAAGAATGAAATAGATCTTTTACATAAATCATAATAATTATAGAGAAACCTGTCCATTACATTCATCATACAGCATAAATGTGATCTCATTGATAAAGGTTAATTGTTTCAATCATAATTGCCCTTAAGCGGACCAAATATCCAATCCAGGCTGTGTAAAGTGTTGATGTTTCAACCTGGCAAAAGGGAGAAGGGTCAACCTAAGCCTCACCAGCGGGTCTTCATCAGGACTGGGTGACTGACTAGAAGGGGAGCAACCTGGAGATCTCAATCATTCGCTGAGTGATCTGCAGAATTAATCAAATTAATGAAGAAGGCCAGCCGGCTCCTCATCTGCACAGAAATAAATCAAGGTCCATATGTGTAGCGGCCTTGAATAAAGAGTATGTTTCTGCCGATGAGCCCAGTGAGTCTACGTGCAATTACAGCGTAGATGGATGCCTCTTAATGCAAAAAGTCCCCAAGCCTTCTGTCTCCGGCCAAGTATTATTCTGACTGAATAGGACGCTGGTTATTTTTGGGTTACCCTATTGTTATGTAATAGCAAGTATGGTGGGGCAGAGCAACGGCAGGGTAACTATGCGATCAAAGTGTTGTCAACAAGAAACAGAGAATGCTGTAAATGAACCAGTTAAGCAATGCAAAGTAAAGGAGACTCATTTTGAAGCATGTGCACACATGTGAATGGTCAAATGTTGTCACTAACATAGCAATGCAGCCAAAGACAAAAGTGGGCTGACTGGTTGCCCCATGCTGGATGTATGACGGAACCACGCTTTCCATTGTAATGCATATCGTTACAACTGGCCCGTTATAACGCAAATGCTGTTCCCACGCATAACCTTTACCACTCATGTTTTTACAACGATTATGCCTTTACTACAAATTTCGTTGTAAAGGCATGAATGGTAAAGTCAGGTGAGTGGTAAAGGTTATACAAGAAAATGTAAGTATACTACTGGTAAGTATAAACTATATATATATATATATATATAGATATATATATATATATATATATATATATATATTTGTTTTTTTTTTGGAGGGAGGTTTTTGCACAATAAAGTATTTAACAACGAACTCCGTGAGTGCTGTCCGTTGTGGTCACGGATAGGTGTGCCTGGTTTGCAGCATATATATATATATATATATACATAAAATGGTAAAGGCATATGCTTGGTAAACAATGTTTAGGTAGGTACAAACACTTTATATATTTCCCCTGTAACCTTTGCTTTTTGGGTGGATTTCGGATTTGTTTTCTTAATGTTATTTGCGAATTATAACGCCCCAGAAACCTGTTGGTTTTTTTTTGTGAATTTCTACGTTTTTAAATGATATTTCATTACTATAACGTCCTTGTAATCTTTGGGTTTTTTAAGTGTGTATATATATACATACACAGACCCAAATTCTTGTGCAATTCTTTATTTTCCACTATCCGCCATGACGCGTTTCAGCCAAGCCTGGCCTTGATTACATGATGCGCTGCGGTGATCGCAATAGTATTTAAAGAGTCCACGTGCTTGCTACCCTTATAAACATGAAAAAAAGACTTCAAAATTATATACATCAGCTGTAAATACAACTCGTAGTTGTCACAAAAGATTGCTCACATTTCTTTTTTCTTTTTCACAGGAAGAAAATCCTTTTAAACACATTATTACAAATAAATGCTGTACATAGATAATTTATGATGAAACAACCAATACAGTGGGAAAGTAAATGGGACCATCTTGCTAATAACACTGGAGATAACAACATGATATCCATCAATAAATGACCTGCGTGCAAAATTGCGCATTTGTGCAAAATAGGCATAAGTAATATGTTGCACTAAAGCCTCTGAACTGAATATCTTTTGGATCTTAGTGCAAGCTGATCCAATTGTGCAAATTTCAAATAATAAGTGCATAGCGCATTTATACATTCAATTTGGGTACCATTTGTTATTCTGTTGTTTACATTCTGGCTCCCTGCGGGCTTACTTATACCCTACTCGTTTTGTATGTTTTTCTTCATAATTGTAAGGTTTGTTCAATTTACTGAATAAATTGTATTCAATAAGAGCTCTATCCTTTGATTTACTAAATGTGTATAAATAATACCCCAAACCAATTATGCCCTTGTGGGCAATTTATATTCTCCTTTCTTTCTCAGGGCTTCGTGAGAACAAACTGTAAATACAATTCCGGCATAGCCCAATGCTGTGTGAGTCTGCACCACCTCCAAAACAGCCTTGTATCACCTGCACTATGGAAGTGATGATTGTGGAAGGGCGCTACGTGCTATTGCAGATTTCTGTGTTCGAGGGACTTTGGTAGGGCTGGTGTTGGGATGTCTGGACTTTATCAATATTTGCACAGGAACAATGTTTTATGGCCCATCGGAGGTTTTGATTTGATTGTTTTAAACTACCGGAACCATAATACACCGCAAATAATCTGATTGTGGAAGCTCAATTAAGGGCATGGAAATGTTATAAAAAACAGGTGTGAAGGTTTATGTCATTTGGATGAACTGCCACTTATACCTGTGAGCAAGGTGAGTACACCGAAATGCGTTGGGGAGGCTGACATTGTTTGTGCTTTGGATTGCATTAAAAGGATTGCATCCAGTACATGAGTGCACTCTCTTTCTTTCTCAGAGCTTCGTGAGAAGAAACTGTAATTACAATTCCTGCATAGCCCAATGCTGTGTGAGTCTGCACCACCTCCAAAACAGCTTCGTATCGCCTATACCATTGAAGTGATGATTGTGGAAGGGCGCTACGTGCTATCGCAGATTTCTGTGTTTGAGGGCCTTCCCAGACTTTGGTAGGACTTGTGTTGGGATGTCTGGACTTTATCAATATTTGCACAGAAACAATGTTTTATGCCCCATCGGAGGTTTTGATTTGATTGTGCTCTGGATTGCATTAAAAGGATTGTATCCAGTACATAAGAGCACTCCCCTTTCTTTCTCAAGGCTTTGTGAGAAGAAACTGGAAATATATATATATATATATATATATATGTATATATATATATATATCTACACTCCTGCACGTCGCTGAGACCCGAGCCTGCTTGATTACGGTGAGCCCAGGGTAGCGAACCCCAATCTATCCCATCTCCTTTATAAATCTTCTGCTTTGGTTGTTTTTGCCGAAACTAAAGAAAAACACACCACGGCTCTAATGTATTTCAAGCATGTTTATTTAAATCAGTGCAACAACGCTACCCAACACGTTTCAGAGCTCTCGGCTCCTTGATCACTAAAAAACCAAAGGTTACAGAGACGTTAAAGTTAGGCTCAGGTTTCACTCATACAAAACCAGTGAAATTCAGGAGTTATAGTTACCTCAACTAACTATAACCTACGCCCCCAAAATGCACTGCTTATGACCTCAGATATTACATCACTCACAACATGGTCAGTGACATCACTGATGGCATCACTGATAACATCTCAAATTACATTACTGATGCCATCACTGATGACATCATCCACAGAACCACTCACACACCCCATACAACCTCTCATACACCCACTCACACACCCACACAACCACTCTCATACCCATTCACAGACTCATACAAGTACTCATACAACCGCTCACTCATCCATAGAATCACTCACATACCCACTCACTCATTCATGCAGCCACTCACACAACCACTCACTCACCCATACAGCTACTCATACAACCAGTCACTTACCTTTACAGTCACTCACACAGCCACACACTCATCCACACAGCTACTCACTCACCCATACAAGCACTCACTCACACACTCACACACCTATACAACCACTTATATACCCATTTACACATCTATACAAGCACTCACACAAACCCTCACTCACCCATACAGCCACTCACACACCAACTCGCTTAACTAAACACCCACTCAAACAGCCACTCACACAACCACTCACACACCCACCCATACACCCCTACAACCCCTGACACAGCCATACAACCATTCACACACACACACACACACCCATACAACCACTTACACAGCCATTCAGACACCCAGAAAACCACTCACAATCCCATTCAGTTCCATACAGCCACTCACATACCCAGTGATAGATCCATACAGCCACTAACATAGCCTCTCACACACACTCATACAGCTACACGCACACTCACTCCCTCACCTATACAGTCACTCACAGAGCCACTCACTCATTTATACAGCCACTCACACATATACTCACTCATCCATACAGTCATTCACACACCCACTCACCCACCCATACAGCCACTCACACAGCCACTCACTCACCGATACAGCCACTGGCACACTCACTCACTCACCAATACAGCCACTCACTCACTCACCCACACAGCTACTCACACACCCACTTATTCACACATACAGCCACTCACACACCCATACAGCCACTCACACACCCACTCACACACAGATACACACAGTCACACACCACTTACATAATATATGTTAGAAGTAGTACCACTCATTAGTAGTACACCTAGCATACTAATTTAACTGTTGTAGTAGCTTAGTCTATATGTTCAACACTCAAACTATTAGAAAAAACTGACACTCATTGGATAATGTCATCAGTGATGTCATTTAGGATGTCATCAGTGATGTCACTGACCATGTCATGAGTAATGTAATATGTGAGGTTATAAGCAGTGCATTGCAGGGGCATAAGCTATAGTTAGCTGAGGTAACTATAACTGCTGAATTTCTATGGTTTTGTACAAGTGAAATCTGAGCCTAACTATAAGGTCCCTGTAACCTTTGATTTTTTCAGTAAATTTCTAAGATTTGTTTTACTCTATTTCCTGTAACCTTTGCTTTTTTTAGTGAATTTCTATGTTTTTTTAATGTTATTTCCTAACTAAAATGTCCCTTTCATCTTTGTTTTTTTTAAGTGAATTTCTAAGGTTTTTACATTTTTTTTCCTAGCTGTAACCTGTAACCTTTTAGAGTGAGTGTGTGAGTGAGTGAATGAGTGTCTCAGTGGGTGTGTGAGTGAGTGTCTGAGTAGGTCTGTGAGTGGGTGCGTGAGTCTCTGAGTGGGTCTCTGAGTAGGTGTGAAAGTGTTTGAGTGGGTTTGTGAGTATCCCATGAGTATGTGAGTCAGTCTGTGAGTGAGTACATGAGTGGGTCTGTAAGTGGGTCTGTGAGTTGGTGTGTGATTCTCTGAGTAGGTCTGTGAGTGGGTGTGAGAGAGTATGAGTGGTTCTGTAAGTGGGTGCATGAGTGTCTGAGTGGGTCTGTGAGTAGGTGTACGTGTCTGAGTGAGTCTGTGAGTGGGTGCATAAGTGTCTGAATGGGTCTGTGAGTGGCTATGAGAGTGTCTGAGTGGTTCTGTAAGTGGGTGCATGAGTGGGTTTGTAGGTGGGTGTGAGAGTGTCTGAGTGCATCTGTGAGTAGGTGCATGAGTGTCTGGGTGGGTCTATGAGCGAGTTTGAGAGTGTCTGACTAGGTCTGTGAGTGGGCGTGTGAGTGGGTCTGTGAGTATGTGTATGAGTGTCTGAGTGGGTCCAAGAGTAGGTGTATCAGTGTCTGACTGGGTCTGTCAGTGGGTGTGTGAGTGGGTATGTGAGTGTCTATGTAGGTGTGTCAGTAGCTATGTCAGTGACTAGGCCAGAACAGACAGAACCGCACCTGCCCTTTTATCCAACAAGAGACCACAGTTTTGCAGAAAATATCTACCCATGTAGAGTTCTTTCTATTGGTTAGTTACTAAATGCTACCTCCTTGGGTACATTTCCAGTACGTATTCTACACTACAGCTGCATAATGGAGCAAGAGGAAATGTCACCAGTGACCTTATGTGCGTTTTGGCAATGTGATTGTTCCTGGTGTGTCTTCTTCCAGAAATATGTGATAATATGAATCCTCCTATACAGAACACAATGAGACTACAAAGAGGTAAATATCCACCAAACAAGGGTACTTCCTCTTAACTTTATGAAGGAAGGGCTTCTGTGTATGGTGGCGATGTCCTCATATTTATCGGCATCAAGAACTCCTCACCAAAATCGGTGGGAAGTGCACTGGGGGCCGCTTGTTAAGCTGTCCATCATCCTGGCAAAAGGCAGGAAGACCTTTGGATATTACTAAGGCAGGTGGGGTCAAACAGGGTAGCTTCCAAGTGATTTGCACATATGCATACTCCTGGCAACTTAAAGGGAGAACCATGGACTCTGCTCTCACCAGGACAGGACAACAAAGAACCTAATTGTCACAGTCACTACAGATTGCACTCCAATAGATCAATGCATTCCCCTCCACAAAGGATTTCAGATCATTTATTCAATGTGGAATTGCTGAGAAAACACACTTACTTTGCCTTTTCAAGTCCAGGAGTTAGGATCATTTGTCCTTTACAGAAATGGAGCTTCAACAGGGGCACCTGCTCTGTTTATATTTGTAAGTGCCTCCCCCTGAGGCCTAAATTCTGTGAAATGAGTATAAGGGCCAGAACGGCCCCAGAAACCCATCCCCCAGGGCCCAACCATGACCTATTGGTGGAGAGGAGCTGAGCGGCACTCCAGGGCCCGGCCACGTATCACTTGGTGCCCTGGTTCCCACTCAGGGCACCCAGTCAACATGTTGGGGACCCCAGTGGAAGCCTCAAAGCCCCTGCGGTCCCAGCTGGCTCCCTGCCTCCTGCGGGAGCAGGCATTACTCTTGCATGCAGGGAGTTGCTGGAAATGCCACTCCCTGTGTGTGAGAGCAATCCTTTCATCTCTTTCCCTGCCTGCACGTCTGCAGGCCGGGAAAGAGATGAAAACTCCGCTTCCAGCAAACTGATGCACTTTGACAGCTCCTGCCTGCTGGAAGCGGAGTGTCTGCTTTTGCTTGGCTGGAGCTGTAAAAACTCCCACCAAGCAAAAGCAAACAGCTATGTCCCATGGGTGGACGTAGCAGGAGCCAGCCCTGGGGGGTGGCGGTCCCTGGGGCCATATATAGCTCAAGGAGAGGGGTGACGTTGCCCCCTCCTTTGATTTTTAAGGGGAGTGGTGTCCCCAGGGTTGATAAGGGCCTGGGAGTGGGGCCGTGTGGCCCCCTCCTTCTCAAAAAAAGAAAACTCCGGGGAAGTGGTGGCCTCTGGGGCCTGGGGAGTCCGTGTGGACCCCCTTTATATTTTTATATGTCAGCCCCGGGGAGTTGGTGGTCCCCAGCTCAATATTAATATGAGCCCGGGCGAGGTGGTGGTCCCCATGGCATTAATAAGCCCTTGGAGGGGGCCCCATGTGCACTCCTCCATTTTTTTTTATAAACTGTGAATGCCCCCGGGACCTGGCCCACCCGAGGCCGACATTAAAAACGAGCGCCTCAGACTGCGCTTGTTTTGTTTTTCAATTCACGGCAATAAATGTGAATATTTGCTGAAACTTTTTTAAAAAAATGCTTTTTTGCCCTGCCGGGGCCCGTCTGGGATGCCAGGACAAAGTCTACTGTGTTAGGTTGTTCATACCCTGCCCCCTTTTCTTTTTTTTGCGTTTTCTTTTAGACTCGGCTGAAGCTGAGTCCCAAGATGGCTGCCAACACTTCCTGGTTGAAGTATTGGCAACCAATCAGAGCTCTGCATATCTCTGCATGAGCTCATCATTATTTGTGAAGGCTTCGTACCGTAAACATACAAATTTGGATTTCCTTTAATTTCTCGAAAACTACTGAATGGATTTACACCAAATAACTGAAAGCGTGATCTGTGAACCAAAAGCTACCTTTTTGGCCAAATGTTTGGCAAATTATGTCCAGAGGTTCAAAGCCCACTTGGGAATTAACATAGGAAACACTTTCTTCCCCCCCCTTTTCCTCATGCCCCGATTGACGGATCGCCCCAAACCTTTCCATGCACAACTAGAAGCACCAGGGCACTTTTTTTCAGAAAATTTTGTGAAGATTCGTCAAATGGCACCAAAGATATAGGCTAATCAAAAACCCTTTTCCTATGGACACAAGGTCTTAACGGTAACTACCTACTGTAGGTAATATAGATGTATATTGATATCTGTATCTATATCTCCTTCTTTCTATCTATCTATCTATCTATCTATCTATCTATCTAACTGTCTATCTATATATATATATATTTTTTTTTTTACACTTGATACTTACTTGCAAAATACTAACATTTACTTGTAAAACTTTTACCATGCTTATACCTTTACCATTCATGCTTTTACAATGAAATTTGGTGTAAAGGCATGTGTGGTAAAAGCATACTTGTAAAATCCTGCGTGGTAAAGGTTATGCCTGGTAACAATACCTGCGTTTTAATGGCCACGTTGTAATGGTAATTGTTAGACCTGGCATCCTTGGCGTGGTTTCCCCTGTCTTTTTGCCTCTACTTCCTGTATTTTTGACTGTATGCAGGACTTTGTTTCTGCTGATTTTTTAACTCTGGGCACTTTACCACTGATGTTCAATGCTAAAGTACAAGTGCTCCCTGTGTAAATTGTGATTATGTTTGGTTATCCATGATTGGCATATTTGATTTACTGGTAAGTCCCTAGCAAAGTACTATGTGTGTGCCCAGTGCCTGTAACTCAAATGCTACTAGTGGGCCTGCAGCACTATTTGTGCCCTGCACATGAGTAGCCCTGCAAACATGTTTCATTCCTGCTACTGCAGTGTCTGCAAGGGCAGTTTTTAACTGCCCTGTCGACCTGGCAAGCACACCTAACAATAGTACAGTTTTCAAGCTCTCTTGTCTCAGGCACCATTACTCCATAATGAGTGTAGGTAACCTACACTCATCATCAGGAATCAAAAATTCGAGGCCAGCAAATGGAAGTTGTATGTCTGCTGATAAGAAGTAACAATTAATTCACGAACAACTCATGGAATCTGTTTGTCTCAGAGGATATAAGAATTTGACCAGTCAAGGTCCTGGTAAGAACTCTAAACCTATAGTGGTTCGAAACCCATCGACGATAAATCAGTTTGGACAGTGGGAAAACATTGCAAACGAAAATTCCACCCTTGTCAAACAACTTTGAAACCCCCAAGCTTTTTCCAAGAAGATAACGACATTGAGAAGAACTGTGATAGGCATCTCTGGTTTTGAATCATTTGACTGGTTCTGAATATTTTATTTAAGTCTATGTTGATAATGTTTATTGTATATGGAATCACCACTTAGGTTAATGTATAATGTTTTGATGCACAAATTCACAGCCATTCGTTATATTCATGTTTTGTTATGTATGGTATCATGATTGAACTGTCTTGTCCTGTGGGGTACATTTGTTCAATGAAAAAGTTGAGAAGTGATCTTTTTCATGACACATTGAAAGTTCATAATATGCTTTTGAAAATATTATTGAGTAAATTGTGAAATAAATACACGGGCCAAGAAAATAGATTTACTTGGCCTGGTTTGTCTAAAGAGGAAGCTCGAATAATCACAGCCATTTTTTCTGTTTTGTAAAACTTTTAGAAAGTGGGCATTTTCTTGCTGTACCATCCTGTGCCTCTGCCTGGCTGTGGAATATACGTCTGGTTTAGACTGGCATTTGGGCTGTTTGTGCTTTCACTCTGAATAGTCACACAAAGGGAGCTGTGGTGTGCCCTGTATATCCTGATTGCCCATCACAGGTTGATGGGCCTTCCTGAGCTAGAGTGATGGAAGGAGTTGTCACTGACACCTGAATAGGGCAGTGCCGGTCCTCTCACAATGCTGTCTCTATTCCCCCCCGTAGTGAGTCTGGAGCCAGGACAGGGCAAGGCAGGATCAGCGTACTATAAAGATTATCCTTTAAAGTATGCCTCCTTCAAAGGCGAAATGAGGTAGAAGTATTGGACCTGTAACCCTACATTTTCAGAATACTTCTTGATCAAGAGGAGAGACTGCCAAGAAGAACAGTTGGAGAAACTGTAGGAGGAGAACTGTCACTCTGGTGTTGCTCTGTTGTGCTGGCCTGCTGCTTCTGTCTTGGGCAGAGGAAGGACTGGATTGGACTTTCTTATCCTGCTTATCAAGATTCTCAAAGGGCCTGTGTGTGCTTGCCTCCTGTTGGAAGTCTCAGGGCCATCAAAGACTTCATCTGCAGCTCCCCTGAAATCCTCTGCTGGGAGTTCCGACCTGCCAAGTGGTGCCATCTCCAGTTCTGGGCCCTTGGAAGTGGTTTTGCTGCATCAAGAGCTGAAAATCCATGCATCGCCCTCCAGCGCCGTTTTTTCCTTTGCAAGCTCTCCGTGCGGTTGAAAAACCAATGCATCACCACTGTGTGGGCAAAACATCATGTAGCATCTGTTCGCAGCTGGAAGAACCGCAGCAGCCCGAGTCCAGAACACCGTTTCTCCGACGTCCGAGACCCCTGCTCCGACTCCGACACAGGCCCTGCTGTGCGGCTGAAGGAAATTGATGCATCACCTATTCGCAACTGGAAGAATCGACGCAGCACCTGTTCAACCTCAGCAGTCTGAAATTTACACATATCGCACTTGGATGCCAAGTTTCCAGCGCATCACCCCGCATTAAGAAGCCACTTTTGGAATTTGATGAATCGCTTCTCCTCACAGTAAGGAATCGACGCAACATTTCTCCTGCATGCAGCAGAACTGACGCCTCCATTCCCCTGGGACTCAAGAATCGATGTATCGCTTGTGTTTTCTGACACTTTCCTCCTTTGCAGCTGTTTTTCGTCTCGGATTTTGACGCATCAAAGGTATTTTGTGCTAAAATCAACACATCTATAGAGTTCTATGGACTGAAATGCTTAAACCTTTAAAAAGTGATATTTTTGTTTATGTATGTTGGATTTTTGTTGTTTGGTTTAGATAAAGATTTGTTACTTTTCTAAACTAGTGTGGTGTCCATTTGTAGTGTTTTCACTGTGATATTGTGTGTTTTATGTACAAATGCTTTACACATTGCCTCTAAGATAGGCCTGACTGCTTGTGCCAAGCTACCAAGGGGGTGAGCAGGGGTTATCTTGGGTGTGTAACTCCCTTACCCTGACTAGAAGAAAGTATCATTTCTTGGTCAGAGTGCATTCCACTGCCAACTAAAGACCCCCATTTCTACCAGTATTGTGTGGTAACAGCCACGTTGTAATGGCTATATCCCCCCATGCTACATGCGGGCTTGTACAAACTGTGAATAACACTCCAATAGCTAATGAGACATGATACGAAGCCTATGTATTTATATGTGTATGTATATTTTAGGAAAATAAGAGGCTAGCGACACAGCTGAAGCTGTCTCTAGACTGGACCTAAAAACAGTCAAGCAAGGGACAGCTATGGTCAGTGTCAGCAGTGGAAGCTCTTGGAGGAGGTCTATTTCTATTTCTATTTGAGAGATTTATAGAGCGCAACAGCTGCCCCGGCCCAGAGGCGTCCCGGCGCTAAACAACAAATTAGGAGACCACAGCGCAAAGAGGGAGCCAGGAGACTACACAGTGGGAAAAAGAAAAGTTTTAATAGCTTTCCTAAATTTGACAAAATTACTGAGACCACGAATATAGAGAGGCAATGAATTCCAAAGAATAGCTGCTCTATACCGGAAGGAACGCCCACCGGCCCGGGTTCTCCTGACCCGAGGAACCACTAGTAGATGTTGGCCCATAGAGCGAAGCTGACGGGAGGGAACATAAAAGGATAGCAGATCCGTCAGAATGCTGGGGGAGGTGGCCTTCGAAATTTTAAAAGCAAAACAGAGAGCCTTGAACTCGATCCGTTGAGCTACAGGCAGCCAATGGAGGCGGCGAATTGTATTAGCAACTGAGCAGACTCTACGCAGACCCAGAAGAGATCTTGCCGCAGCGTTCTGAACTCTCTGTAACCTGAGTACTTCCGCCTTGTTAGCCCCCAGATACAGAGAGTTCGCGTAATCAAGCCTCGATATAATCAGGGCCTGGATAATAATCTGTCTGGTCGGGGCATCAAAATAGGTTTGAGACCGCGCAGCAAACCAAAACAGGTACCCGCCACCTTCTTCGTTTGGGTCTGGAAATTGAGAGAGGCATCCATCCAAACCCCCAAATTCTTCACCACCTGTTTAGGTCTGCAATACAGAAGAAAATATTGAAGACGACAACTTCAAGCTTAAAAACTCAGGACTTTGACAACCCTTGCAATCTGGTTTTAGGCCCAAATTCAGTACAGAATCAGTACTGCTGTAAGTTACAGAGTATTTAAAAATGACATTAGACAGAGAGATGAATGCAGCCCTCAATCTTTTAGATTTGTAGGCAGCATTCAATAGTCTCCCATCCCCCTCTGCTACAAAGACTGGCAGAGATGGTTATTTGTGTTTAACCCTAAAAAGGCTTCAATCATTCTTAATTATAGGTTTCAATTGGTGGGAATGTCACTCTTTTCATCAGAAAATAAAGAACTTCAGTTCAGTGTTCCCCAAGGCTCATCATTGAGCTCTATGATTTTAACGTCTATTTGGCATCCTTAGATAACTTGATGGAAACTTTTGGAATCAAAGTATTGTCTTATTTCTTTTGTTTTGTTTTTTAATATCTTTATTTGCATTTTGTCAAACATACAGATTACATGTAGGGGAGGAGATAGGGAGAAGGCAAGGTAAAGGGCTGGGATGAGATATGGAATGGATAGCCATTTCAATTACAATAAAATAAAAGGTACAGCTGTTATTATTGGAACATATGCCTCTTATAGTAAACCACAAAATTATACAGCAGGTCACTGTCCATACATTTCTTCTTAGTACGGTACATATTCCTCAACCATCCATAGTTCCATCCTTTGGTATTCTGGCAGATACAGAAAGCTGTACACATCCATTATTATATCTGACCATCCCGTTCAGTGACAAATTGAAACAAAATCAGATACAATTTTTTTTTTTGCTACTACAATCAAACATAAACAAACAAAGAAGACTGCCGTCATAACGTCGCGCCTTGCCCAAAATATATAAAGGAGGTGCGTCACCAACCCAGTCACCTCATTGCGTATATATCATCCCTTCCCCCTGAGATTTGGAAAAGTAAGTATTTATGTCTCCCCTTCCCTCACTCATGTATGTCCTAGACATGACCACCCTCCTCGCCCCGGATCTTATCGCCTTGCATATCAGGGGAGCCATGCGCTCGGGGTCATGCAGCTGGGTCCTGCCCACCGGCTTCCTGTGTAGGGTTGGTCCCCTCTACTCCATCTGCTTGTGTCAAGTCAGCAAGTATGGTGTCCCATAGCTGGGCGATAGGGTATTTGCGTAACCCGGCTATTTCCTCTCTATGTAGTGATGTGCTTTCCGCTCGTGCCCATACTAAAAGCGAATTTCTCCAGCTATCTGCCACAGGGGGGTCGGCAATCTTCCATCTTTTTGGGATTCATCTTTTAGCTACAATGAAGCCCAAATCAAGAAACCTAGTTGTGACTCTATGTTTTTTTGGTCTGGGGTAGGAACCCAGCACACACACCTCCCATGTATGTGGCAACACTCTGTCCATGCAGCTTATAAGCACCTCACTGACCTCTCTCCAATAGGCGCTTAAGGAGGAGCAGGGCCACAGCATGTGTAGAAAGTCTGCATTCACCTGCAGGCAGCGGGGGCATGCTGCTGTGTTCAGATGAAAATATTTGTTAATTTTATCTGGGGAGAGATATGCTCTGTGCACGATATATGTCTGTATGAGCCTAAATCTGGAATTCCGTGGTATGTATGTGGGGGTGGCTAATATCTTGGCCCATTCGTGATCATCCCATGTGCTGCCTCTGTCTGTCTCCCATTTGGTACGGAGAGGTTGCATGTTGTGTGTGAGGAGTGCCTCTGCTAACCAGTGGACAATGTGTGACCCATTACCCATAACGTGCAGATATTGCAATAGAAGATGCTTCTCCGGTTCTGTGTTAATGTCACCCCATGCCGCAGTGAGCGAGCGTGATGAGGAATTATACAGTAAGAATTGACCCGTGGGCAAAGCACATTCGTCTGCTAAATTCTCAAAGGGTATTAGAGCACCCTCGGAGTAAAGGTCACCCAGCGTATGCAGGTCCGCCTCATGCCAGCACGTCAGTGCTCCACTGGTGATACTCGCTTTGCCCCTGGACATTCCCAGAAGTGGTAGCGACGGGGCGTAAGGGATCATGTTCCTGGTAAGGTATAGGCTTTTTCTATAACAGCGGTGTGCCAGGGCAAGATAGGCCAGCGTCGGACGTGGGGGCCGAGCAATGGGATGAAACAATTGGTATATCTGGTGTTGGAACCATGGTGGTTGCGCAGTGGCTGTGTCATCCAGTCCAAAGCCTGCTAGCCACTTTGTCACCCATTGCAGCTGTGCTGCCAGGTAATATAGTTCCAGGTTCGGGACCGCCAAACCTCCTCTACTGGTGGGAGCATGGAGCTTCCAGAGCGCCATCCGAGGTCGACCCGTGTTCCAGATGAGATCACGGATCAAGCAATCCAACTCACAGAAGATGGTGGCCGGAACATAAACGGGCAGGTTGGTAAAGTAATATAGTAATTTCGGTAAAACCACCATCTTTGACAAAGCAATTCTGCCCATTACGTTCAACAGGAGTGTCTTCCAGAACTGGGTTTGTGCCCGGATGGCCGATATTGCTCTGGTCAGATTACCTTCCAAGATGTCGTTAGGATCCCTGTATATAAAAATGCCCAAGTAACGGAATGTTGAAGGATGCCAGCGAAGGGGGGAATCATTCATGCGAATGTTAGGATCAGGGATACCGTCCCGAAAGAGGTATAGTCCTGACTTCGCCCAGTTTACCCTGAGGCCCGAGATCTCTGCTAAATTTCGGAGAGTGTCCGCGATAGTGGTGGGGATATCATATAAGTCTCTGAAATATAATAGCAGATCGTCAGCATACAGGGAAACCGCGTGTAGATTATCCCCTAGCTGAATGCCCCAACCTGCTCCTTCCCTGCGCAATCGTTCTGCCAGGGGCTCCATGGCAAGCGAGAAAAGGAGCGGCGATAGAGGGCAGCCCTGCCTAGTGCCTCTATGTATCTGGATGCTCTCCGATATCAGGGGGCCAGTCCGGACTCTAACAGATGGCCGCATGTAGAGCAGCCGGATCATATGCAAGAATGAGTCTCCCAATCCATATCCTCTCAGCACCTCAAAGAGGTACGGCCATTCAAGGGAATCAAAGGCCTTTTCTAAGTCCAAGACCAAGCAGCCAGGTCGGGGTCATATCTCCGCTGCATAATGTTGTACCCTAAAGAGGTGCCGGATGTTGAGGGCCGTACTTCTAGTGGGAACGAACCCATTTTGGTCAACATGCACCAGAGTCCGAACCAACGGGGCCAGCCGGGCCGCTATAATGAATGCTAGGATCTTATAGTCCGTATTAAGCAAGGCCAGCGGCCTGTACGAGCCCAGCATTTCCGGCCTCCTGCCGGGTTTAGGGAGAGAGATCAGCAACGCCTCATTTTGTGAGTTAGAAAGGGTAGAGGGCGCCAAAGTGTCTACATAGGCTTTATAAAATTCTGCCCGGTTATCCGTCCGGGCCAGGAGTTTTACCCGATGCCAACTAGCGTATTCCTGCCCGGATTTCCTCCACCAGGATGGGGTTGTTTAATTCAGCTCTCTGCTCTGGTGTGACCTGTGGTAAAGGAACGTCTGCCAGGTACTCCTGAATGTCCTCAGTGGTGGCTATGATATGTGACTTATATAAAGTAGTGTAGTGGGCCACAAACTCCCTATGTATATTTTGTTGGGAATATAACACAACGCCCTTTGTCGAACGGATTGAAGTTAGGGGCGAGATGTTGTCTTCTTGTCGGATCAACCAGGCTAAAAGTCTGCCCGCCTTATCGCCCGAGTGATGTGTGCGCGCCGAGTGTGCCGCATAATTCAGGCACTTGAGCTTTTCCAACAACTTAGCATGTTCCTCCCTGTTGTGCGTCAGTCTCCCATGAGCGCCCGCAGTCGGCCCTCCCTCATGTAATGCCAGTTTTCTCTCTAGGGCAGTGAGGTCCTTCTCCAGGTGTTTACGCATGCCAGCTTGCGTACCCAAGCATTTAGGAGTCCTAACTTTACTACTACTAAATGTCTTCTGTGACTACCAAAAGTAGTAAGTTTAGGATTTTATCTCAGTTTAGTAGTAGTAAAGTTAGGAGTCCTAACTTTACTACTACTAAATGCCTTCTGTGAATACCAAAAGTAGTAAGTTTAGGATTTTATCTCAGATTAGTTCTGTGAATCGGCCCCTTAGTGCCCTTCGCCAATCTGAGGAGTGTGTATCTTTCCAAGAAGGTTGCAGAACGGTATGCCAGTACTGGGATTATTTTCCAAAATTGTTGAAGATTTGTTTCTGTAGGAATTTTACTGCTTGGCGATATTTGGGCAGTACTAGCAGTAGAGTTTTAGAAATCTTCAGGACTTTTCCCACAAGCTCTGTCTATGTAATTAAGTCTTCTGGGCAATGATCATAGACCATGCATGCTACAAGTATTGTGGTTTGATTGTCAATGCAGTACTGTGATGGCAACCACCCATTTTAACAATAATGTCTTCTGAAAAATAGACAATGGATAGACGTACACAAAACATAAAAGGCCATGAGGGGAATTGCTCAAGATAGCATTCCAAGCTATTGATTTTCACCCACTGTGCCACTTTAGACTGAAACTCACCTTATGCAAATCAGTACTGACCCTGCTCCTCATGGAAATAGACCATCCTGAGATCCAGCAGAGGCCTATTCTAGAAGAGACTACAAGTAACCCCAGACTAGTCACAGCCTTGTCTGTGTGGTATAGTTTAGATCCTGAGGCACAGTGACAAAGAGACCGATGACTGAGCACATCCTTGGCCACTTAGTGCATTAATAAGGCAGAAACCAGTCTGGGTTTGTTTGTGTTCCCTTCTGGGGAGGGCCTCGCCTGCAGTTCGGGATGGACAGTTCCCATCAGTTGAAGGATCAATATTGATTTGCATAAGGTGTGCGTCCCGTTAGAGTGGCACAGTGGGAGAAAAATAGTGGGTTGGAATGTTGCTCCAAACGATTGCCAGTGGTTAGACTATTTGCAAGCATTCACCCCTTCACATTAGTTATATATTTCAGGCAGTCAGAACAATCACAGATGTTGAGACACTTCACAAGAGACATAACAAAAATCAAGTAAAATTAAATACATTATTGATAGTTAAACATCTAAGTCCAAGTGGAGAAAGGAGAAGAGAGTTAGCATGGAAAGAACAACTGTGGATTGAACATTTGGATGCACTGACCCCCTAGAGACTTAACCTCTTAAATGCAGTGGACGACCCAGTAACGTCCACCGCATTACCTCTGTGGTGTGGAGGACGTCAATGGGTTGTCCAAGGTATTGAGAAAGAAAATGCTTCTCGTGTAACCACCAGAAGCATATTATTTAAAAAAATGAAAGTCGGGATGGAGGGGGGAGCTTCCTCTCCATCCCAGCTTTGATTTTTTTCTTGTTGGGACACGCAACATGGGCAGTGCGCTGCCTAATCACAAAGGGGCATATGTATCAAGCCTTTTTCCCGTTCGCAAACGGGCCGATTCTCAGAATCGGCCCGTTTGCGAACGGGAAAAAGCCTTTTGGGATGTATCATCCCAAAAGGCCCTCGCAAGATAAGGAATCGCAAAATTTCCGATTCCATATTTTGCGAATGCATTTAAGGAATCGCAAAGTGCGATTCCTTAAATGCAATTCTGGAAGCACCCAAGTTGTGCAATTTTGCCTTAAGAAATCGCAAATTACCACCAACTTCAAGTTGGTGGTAATTTGCGATTTTCTAGAAAAATTCACTTTTTTGCATTTTTCAAAGTGCCATGTGGCGCACATACATGCCCTGTGGCGCACATACATGCCCTGTGGGCATGTATGTGCGCCACATGTGCACACATGCATTTTCAGGGGTGCAACAGGGTGTCCTTTTGACACCCTTGCACCCTTGAAATTGCATTCGCAATTTGCGAGTACCTAATGGTTACTCGCAAATTGTCAATGTCTTCCCATTCATTCCTATGGGCCTCTAGGCCCATAGGAATGAATGGGAAGGTATTCCTTAATTGTGAATTGCAATTTGCGATTCGCAATTAAGGAATATGTAGGAATCGCAATTATTATTGCGAAACCTACATACATTGCATTTTGCGAGTCCTTAATAGCGAATCGCAAAAATTCGCTATTAAGGATTCGCAAACTGCAATGATCATACATCTGCCCCATAGTCTACTTTAAATTTGATCGATGTTTGGGGGCCATAACTCTACCCCCGTGCACCAGGAGAGGCAGCACTGGAAAGGAAACAGTGCACCCTTTCTTGGGCTGCCTTTCCCTAGTGAATCCCTGCTTAGGTATTGCACTGGGACAACGATTCCCTAACAGAGATCCACACACTAAACATTAGGGAAAAATTTGTTAGGGGAGAGAGACCCCCCCCGGGCATGTGTCTGTGCTCCCCCGTGGGCACAACAGTCTTTCTGCCCCAGTGGGCTAATAATGGGTGTTTACCCCAATCCATCCTGCCACGGGGCAGAAAGCCCACTTCACACGATGGAAAATGAAAAACAAAAAAGAGGTGGAGGTGGCCCACCAAGACATCGGCCGCTCCTCCCCCACTGGAAGGGTGCAACAGTTTTTCTACCTCCCCGAAGAGTGGAGTGGGGTATTTAGGCACCAGTGAAAAATGCCAAAATAAAAACAAAGGGGTTGGGGTAGCCCATCTGGACACCAGGTCATGCCCCCAGAATGGGCACAACAGTCTTTCTAGCCCCTCCTATGGAGAAAATGGAATGAGTGTGTTTACATCCAAACTGCCCCATGGGGGCAGAAAGCCTACTAGACACCAGGGCAAATGAAATAAACAAAAAGAAAGGGGTGGGGCCGACCAAAATAACAAGCATTGGCATAGCCAATAGGTTTCGCCTTTGGGACCTTATAAGTGTTTAGCTATGCAACAGTTGATGTTGTTGCACCAAGGATATTGTGCTGGATAACTAAACACTTATAAGGTCCCAAAGGCGAGACCTATTGGCTATGCCAATGCTTGTTTTTATTAGAGACCAGTGCATCTGTAGGCAGCACCATCTGACCAACGGGCAAATGATGTCAAAAGCAACCACACGTGGCGCCGATTATAGGCAAAGGTCAAGTGTATAATATAATAGCACTTTGCGTCGAAGCCGGCGCTGCTGCCGACAGGCTGGGATTTCAATCCCTTTGTCCGAGTGCTTACGGCAGAACACTGGAGAACGCAGGGGACGAGAGGACTTGAAGGGGGGCGGGAGGATGAGGGGACACGGGGGAGGTTGACGAGGGGACATGGGGGGATTTGACGAGGGAAGGTGGAGGCCAAGGGAGGGGGGCTTTATAAAGAAGGCAAGTACCAACATCGATGTTCTAATAACAGTAGTCAACGGCAGTGTGTAACAGTTTAATTTTTCTTTTATTAGGAGGTAAAATGGATGTACCAGTATTTATAGAACTGCATGGCAAGCAACGTCAAAGTCAATAGCGGTGGACAGCGGGAGGCGGTGAGGTGGAGAGAGAGCGATAGATGCAACAGAGGAGAGGCAGGAATGGAGAAAAGAGAGCTAGACAGAGAGCGAACGGGGGTAGAGATAAAGAGGGGGTGCTAGAAGGGAGGGGAGAAGGAAGAGGTCAAGGGAGGGAGCGTGGGAGCGAGGCTGGACTGGTAGGGGAGGTCAAGGAGTGGAGACGAGAGAGAAGAAAATAGAAGTGGGGATGCTGAGGACGAGAGCGCAAGGGGTGGGAAAGCGATGTAATGGAAAGAAAAGTATGGTGCAAGTAACGCTATAATATGAGCGAAGCCAGAAATTGCAAGGGAACGGGGCACCGTGACTTTGAGAAGTCGTGTTAATGCCGTAAGCATACCTGGACAGTCAGGACAGGTCGGAGGGTCAGGACGAGTCACTGCGGTCAGCAGAGACGTAAGCACAGAGTGTAGGAAGGCAATCTGGGGAGGCTGTAATGGAACGCAGAAGTTTGGTGTTAAAATAACTCTAAAGAGAGCGAAAACAGAAAAATGCAAGGGAGCGAGGTGGCGTGGCATAGGCAAGCCAAGTATATGCCGAGAAAGTACCTGAAAAGTTGAAGCCGGTCGAAAGCCTGAGCGAGTCACTGCAGTCATCAAGGCTCTGTTTGGTGTGTGACAGGAAAAAATACTAGCGAACCAGAAGTAATAAGGAAGCCGGGAAGTATAGAACATTTGTTAGGACGAGGAGACCATTTAGGCATTTAGGGGCTCATTACGATGGCGGGCGGAAGCACAACCGCCGTGCTGGCGGATGCAAAAACCACCAGTTACCGCCGGCACGCAGCAGTCCACACGCCCGCCCAATTACGATGCGAAAAGTAGGCCAAACACCGCCGGCAAGCCAGCAACACCGTCCGCCATCAAAGTGCGCCCGTACACGTAGCGGCGCAGCTCAACTGACACACACCGTCCGACGAAACACGTCCCGCCCGGCGCATAAATTACGATGCCGCAAACAAACGGCTCCCACTGCCAAGAGATACCGTACGACAAACCGAAGCGGTAACACGGACGCCGAGCACGGACAACGAAGAAGCGGCTCCCCGAGCATGAATCCAGCACTGCAGGCCCTCCCCATGCTCTTGCTGATGCACCACCAAGGACGCAACGTACCGCGGAGACGCAGGTAGGCACACACACAACAAGTGCACGCAAACAGCGCACACAGTGCAAGGGCGGAAAAGCGGACAACCCCCACCAGCGCGTGTACACTACACATCCACCATTGCATCCACATATGACACACAGGCCAAATCGTAACATCGCGTTACACATGTGTACACACCACCTGGGACTAGGAACCAACCACCCCGTCACGGCCCCAAAGCGCCGATGACGCCGCCACACATGCGCACAACGCAGAGGCCAACCGCAGCGCCATGCATGCGTCGCACACAGACACAGGGACACAACCAAGCAGCACACACATCAGCCCCACCCCGAACGCACATGACACGTGACAGGCCTGCCACAGACATGTCCCCAACGCCCAATTCACGGACAACACCCAACGCCACACAACCGACGCACACATGTCAGTGAAGACACGCAACAGCAGGACACACCCCAGTGTAACAAACATGGCGTAGCACACAGCGGCGGCAACACCAACTAGGAGAAGCAGGGCCCCTTCGGGAAGAGGAACGCCAGTACCACACTGAAACACCCATACCACCCTGCACATATGAACAAGACATATAAAACGGAACACCAAAGAGCCCGGGGACCGACAACAGGTGGCCCAAGAATAACATTCACACACAAGGCCCAACGCAGAGCGGAAAGGCAGCCTGCCGCCCACACAAGGGAGAGCAGACAGCACTGAATGACCTTCCATTCCAACTCCGAAACCACAGCCCTACGACAGAAGCCGGTGAATACAGCCATTGTCCAAGAATAGACCAACACAGGCTTGCCGAGGAGACCGACCACAGGGCAGATAGCGCATATCACAGAAGCACACAACGGACGGGGAAGAAAGAAGAAAACACTCCCCCATGTCGGCCACATGCAAGTTAATTGGAAGGAGTCACACATCACTGACCTTGAACTGTCTGAGAAGCATGTGGGAAGAGGGCCCGTGTCCTCCAAACAAGCCAACAGAACACAAGTCCTGTCTCCCTACGACTACACAGAGCTCACAGCAACCTCGGAGCGTGCACATTGCAGACTGCACACACAGCCGGAGCACGCCACCACAACGCACCGCTGCGAAATGGCAACCGCAACACACCTACCCAACTACGCCGAACAGCTCAAGCTGTACAAAACCAACCTGTTTCATACATTGGGATGCGATCTCCTGTCCCTGCTGAACGTAAGTTACCGACTGACTTACCGCATCACATTGTTCAGCTGCGTCATGCCCGTCTTCTACTGTCGGAGGTGTCCCTACCAGCATCCCGTGGAGATATGCCTCTCCAACCCGGCATGTCTGAAGGCGGACCTGCTACCACTACTCCTCCCTCTGGACGCACACGACAGGGCCTGCTCTGCCTATGGGGGCATGGCGTATGTGGCCAACATCGCACCCGCACTGAAATGGGACCACTGTGCCTCCACACGACGGATCATCGAGAACAGCTACATCGAATGTCACCCAGCATGCCCCATCATGGTCCTCCAAGGGACAACTTACGAACAACACCTTGACAGCCACCATCCGCTACATTGGCTGGCAAACATGTACACCACCAATGACATGGAAGCCCTGCTGGACGGCATCGCATACCTGACAACCTGTAAATTCGTCGGACCACAACGCAGGTTCCCCGATTGACCTATGATGTCCAACCCCGCACCCATGCTTAGCTTCCGCACGGACTGGCCAGTCACCACCACAACAGCCATACCAAACGACCGGCAACTGTAACCACACCATCAACGACATCGCCATGACATCGGATATGACCGGGACATGCACACTGTTCCCCATCACATCCAGGAACACCGCATGCATCGTGGGAGGCAGTGGCATGGGCTCTGTGTATCGCACCCACATGGACGGAACTGCACGAACAACCAGGACACGACATGGATCCAGCGCCCATGGACACACACACCGCTCAGTGGACATGAATAGGTCGCCTGGAGTCTGTGGGTGCTGCACCCCTCCCACCCCCGCCCCGGGAATCCCATACCAGGACCTTTGCATGGACGACAAGTGCATACAACAACAACACGACCCCAGTGACTGTGACATGTCCAGTAACCACCACAGTGCAACAACAAGTGGCACGCCGCTGCATGCACGCAAGCACATGCCCTGATGTCATCTCACATGCACGCGTGCATGAGGAACAACCGCAGCAAACCTGTCACATGGAACTGAGATGGACTGTGCCCATGATGCCAAGCGGTCTGGTAGGCTACATGTATACCGTCTGTGTCAAAGTCTGCAGCTCCGCAGCTATACGTAAATGTACATTAGCACAGCCTTGGCCAAGCAGATGTCACTCTGAAGCCCACATCCCACATGCAACAGCCAATCACATGTAACCCCACACCCTATCCCATTTGCAATCATGCTCAGTATATCCTCAACATGTATTCCGCTGCCAGTAGTGTCCACTATACTGCACCACAGAGGACAGAAGACTCAATATAATGTTTGAAACCAAAACTGTCTCCGCTGACTCATTTCACAAGTACGAATGAGAGAGGATGAGAGTATGTGAAGTACACGGCAGTCGTGACATGACCATGTAGTCCACTGGTATTGGATGTCAACGCAAATGAGTAGCACAACTGTGGAAGACACACATGTGTCGTGTGAAGTCGTATGGACGCAGTGCTCAGGTGGGTGGGTGTGACGGGTAGATGCGCACATGCCAAGTTGGAGCACGCCGTGTTGGGAGGGGTCATGAACAGTACACCACCGCTTCCCTGGGCATTGTGAGAGGACACCTGTCGGGGGGAGTGAACACGTGTGTGCACAGCAGCCGGGCACACGTACAAAGCGGTACCAGGCGCACCTCAGCCCACCCTCTGTGGACAAGCTGGATCCTGTTGTGCGCCCGCCATGCCCCTTGACAAGGCACACACAGCCCCAGTCGACCAGGTGTAACCCCAACATAGTCAATCCGCACAGGCGATACAGGGCACGGGATGGCAGTGGAGCATGGTGTGTGAGAGGTCTCCTCGCGCTCCTCCTGGTCATATCACGCAGGCAATAGAACCTCAACGTCTAGCATGGCACAAGTCAAATGGAAGTGTAGGGGGACGCACCACAGCACGAGCAGCACTGACGTCACGGGAGGTGGCTCGCACCATCCCATCCATTGCCCATCATACCAACCACGCCACATGCCATTGCGACTAAGTGCAAGCGCGTGCGCCACCACCCCCGAGCCCTCCCCAGAGAGGCCAAAGAGTGAATGTGTGGGCCATCAGTCACAGACGGACGCGGCATGGCCGCAAGGGCAGCCACAGCCACTGGGTGTCGCAGGTGGCGGATCCGGAAGGCGAAGACTGTGATGCATAGTCCATGCAGGCCGGGTCTCCATTTGGGGCACCACGCAGGTGGACGGCGTCCCGCAACACATCATACCCTGAGACAGCCCACTCGTGCAACTGGACCCACACATACACTCCTTGCCCTCTCTGGTGCGAGCTTGGGGCTGCCTGTGCAAGCGCTAGCCTCGCAGGTGAGCATGCATATTGGGGGAGCGAGGGGAGGACATGAGGGCTGGGGCGAAGATGACTGTATCACTGTCAGTTAGTACAAGGGATGACCCAGATGTGGAAAGGAAGAGACGTGTCCCGTGTGTACTGCAACTAGTCGCCAATCCAACTACCCCCATGTCCGGAATGTAAGCCCGCACCTAGGCCCGCCCATCCGCCACATCGAACATACCACCAGCACGACAACCTTCCCATTCGAAACACTGACTGGGGGTGGCGACCAGTGTACAATCATGTGTAGCCTACCCACGCGTACATGTGGGCCCTCCATGATCCATGTCACCTGCGGCAAAGTCATGACATGCGCAATGAGGGAAGTGAGGAGAGCTGTCCGCCCCACGCGCAGAAGGTGCATCAGCTCCACAGACCCAGCAGCGAGTCCAGCAGGGGTCACATGTGCAGGGGCAGCTGTGCCTGGTGTGAAGGCACATGCATATAGACAGCACATCGACCAATGTGTAGTCTGCCCACATCTACAGTCCATCATCATGCGGACATAGGAATTGAACACAGGGCAACACATCTTCAGTTGGTGCACCCACCGTGACCAACAATGCGCAATCATCGACGTACCCGCCCTGTGCATGGCCCCCCACCCAACGGAGGCACATCCAGTGCCACCATCCCACACACACAAGCCTTCCACGGAACATGCTGTGTCCAATGGTCAGTACAGAGTCAGCGCCCATCTGGTGGATCCTGAACAGGAGACACATGCACACACATGCCAGCTCCCACTATGTACGTCTGCCACCTGGCACGTGCAATGTAACCTCTCACCTGTGACGTGTGACTGCAAGCACACAGCCGTCTTGGCATGGGGCTGTCAATGTGGACACCTGTCAATGTTTCGGGAGGTGTGATCCGTACAGTGCTGTACATAGGGTGCAGTGCTGACACCTACTACTGTCTCATATCCCCTCGTGCCACAGGTCCCACTTGTTTTGGCCGCTCAGCCTGTGCCCACATCGTCGTCGTCGTGTGCCATACTCATCCAGCCGCGGAAGCAGTTCCATGCTCAGCAGACATTCATGTTGCCGTGGCGTTGCCGCTTGACGGATATGCAGTCAGTCCCCATCAGCACGCCCCGCAAGTCATTGGGGCCTAGATCCCCATGTGCATGCACATGGCAGTGGTTTGTATCACTAGCCATTGCCATTGTTGGGAGACCTGTGTAAGTGTATTGTGGCCGTGCCGTCCCAGCTTGACAGCTGGGCTGTGGCTCATGTGCTTGCTCAGTCATGTCAGTGATGTGTATGCGAAATTGCTATGTGTCGTGTTGCTTTGACATGTGTCCTCTGCCATTGTCCCTAGGCGGAGACCGAACATTGACCGCCCATACCAATTGCTGGCGGACATGGACGATACAGTGGTTATTAGGAAGTTTCGGCTGGACAGGCCAACCCTGCATCGACTGTGTGCCATGTTAGAACCCCATCTCCGTCCCCGCAGGGTGTATCCGACTGCTGTCACCCCCACGGCTAAGGTGATGGCCGCCATGCATTTCTTCGCCACTGGGTCATTCCAGCACACAGTGGGCATTGGAGGAGGGATGTCCCAGCCCATGTTCAGCAAGGTGCTGAGGGATGTACTGGCAGCCATGATGCTGTACCGAAACAGGTACATCCGCTTCCCCAGGGCTCGTGAATTGGCGGCAGTGAAGGGTGCATTCTATGCCCTTGGCAGAATCCCACACGTCGTTGGAGCCATTGACTGCACACATGTCGGCCTTGTTCCACCACAGGCCACTGAGCACCTGTACCGCAACAGGAAGCACACGCACTCCCTGAATGTGCAAGTGGTGTGCCTTGCGGACATGGTGATCACCCACGTGTGTGCAAAGTTCCCAGGCTCGGCCCATGACGCACACATAATGCGCAACAGCATCTTGCCACGACTGATGTCCAATATGCAACAGGATCGTGCCTGTATTGTCGGTGAGTATGTGGAGTGGTGTAGCGTGCTGGTTGTGCGATGCTGTCCCCTGTCCAGTTGGAATAGCAACGGTTCTCTGTGTCCCTCACACCCAGGTGACTCTGCGTACCCGAATGGGGCATGGCTGCTCAGTCCATTGAGGAATCCTCGCACCCCAGCAGACGATCGCTACAATGAGGCACATGGGAGGACCAGACGTGTGGTCGAGTGTACCTTTGGCCTCCTCAAGTCCAGGTTCAGGTGCCTGGACCGCACCGGGGTGCGCTGGCGTACTCCCCACAGAAGGTGTGCCGGATAGTGGTGGCGTGCTGCATGCTGCACAATCTGGCCATTCGGAAGCAGATCCCCCTCATCGTGGATGACGGAGATCAACCAGGGCCCCAGCCCGCAGACCAGGACAGCTCGAGTGAGGAGGACAGCGGAGAGGAGGAAGCTGGTAATGTGCGGCAGCAGCTCATCGCCCGCTACTTCACTTGACGGTGAGTGTCCATGAACGACGGCTGATGTGGCTGTATCTGTGTAGGTGTGTGTGTGCTGTGTCAGGGTGGCCGTTTGTTCACTGCGTGCTGTGTGTCAACGCTCCATGGCCAGGGTAGTATGCCACTGTTGGTGGCTGTGGCATTGTGCCCTATTGCTCTGTGCGATGTGTGTACATTGCTTGTAGTTGTTGACATGTACTGTGTGATGGGTGTGTGACACACTCATTGAATGTGCTCCTGTTCTGTCTCCCACCCCTAGGTCCCTACAGGCCCTCCGGATTCAATTGCCATGCCACGCATCAGGTGCCTTTCCGCCCAAGGTGGCCGTTGTATTCCGTACAAATAAAACACAGGGCACAAACAGCAGTTAGTGTAAAAGGTGCATTTATTTCAAACTGTGACATGTGATTGTGTGTAAGGTGATGACAAAAGTGGTGCGTGCAGTGACAATGAGCTGTCGGTCATGGCTGCGTGATGCACAGGGTGTACCCACTGGTTCTATGTCCATAGTCCAACACACACATGCCATCCAGATGGCTGTGTGGAGTGGGATCGTAGTCCAAGTCAATGCAGTGGCTGGTCAAGGAAGGCTGGCGGAAGGCTGGCTGGCTGCCTCACTCTGCGTTTGGAGCGTGCGAAGTCCTCCCGGGAGATCTGTTTCCACTCCGGACGGCCCCTTCCACGTTTGCGAGGGGGTGCCTGCTTGCGACATGCTGGTGGTTGAGGTGTGCTCACTGGCTGTGGACGCAGGGGAACTGGACACTGCTGCTCCACCCTGCGCCCCGGCAGGTGGTGGCGGAGGGGAGCTGCTGTCCCTGGCTGTGACCTCACCGCCACCACCAGCTGGCCCATGAGGTCCACGAGTTGGCCCATACGGGCGTCCATGGACCTCAGCACCCCCAGCACCTCACGCGTGTCTGAAGCAGACCGGACCCATTGTCCTTGGGCCTCTTCATAGGCCCCAAGGACTCTGGCCATTTGAGGCAGGGCATGGCTCCCAGGGAGGCTGGCGTTTCCCTGACCCTGCTCCTCCTACCAGTCCTGCTGCCACCGGCCTGCCCACTAGCCACATTGCTCACCACGGTCCTCGCTGTGGCTCCCAGGGTGGATCCAGTCGGCCGGGCCACCACCTGCGCTGGGGCTGGTGCCAGCGAAGACGTGGTGGTGGTGGCGGCGGTGGTGGTCGGTGCGGCGATGGTGGCGGTTGCGGCAGTGGTAGTGGCCACAATGACCGTGGGTGTGGCCGCAACGACAGTGGGTGTGGCCGCAACGACAGTGGCAGCAGGGGGCTGGGAATGTTCAGCAGCCCTGGATGATGGGTTGGTGGGTAGGAGGGGTCCTGGGGAGCGGCTGGGCCCTGCCACACCAGATGGGCCTGCTTGGTGGTCCGTGTCCGAAGAGGAGGACAGATCCTCCAGATCCGTGTGTCCTCGTTGGGGGCTTGTAGGCTGGCTGTGCTGGCTGCTGGCTCCATCCCCAGCATCCAGCAGTTCGTCACCTGTGGAGAGAATGAGATTTGTTATTGTGTTGCACCTGGCGAAGTATGTATTTGTCGTCTGACATTAACAGTTCGTGCAATCTCGTACATGGGTTTCCCGGAGGCGTGTGTGTGGCTGTAGCATCTGTAGTTGTGTGTGCTTGGCAATGGGACTGTGTGCTGTGCACATGTGGCATGGGACGGATTGGCCATGCCGATGGGTGTGTTGCTGTGCCCCTACTTATTGTGACTCTGGTGTATGCGGGCTCCTGGCCCATCCTGGGTCTGGTTTGTACTTTGCTTTTGGTGTTCAGATGGGACGCTTAGGAACGCATATGGCAACATGGGGGCCATGCCCCAGATTCGCATTTGGGTGGGAATATGCTTTTGGGGTTCAAATGGAACGCTTAGGAACGCATATGGCAACATGGGGGCCATGCCCCAGATTCGCATTTGGGTGGGAATATGCTTTTGGGGTTCAAATGGAACGCTTAGGAACGCATATGGCAACATGGGGGCCATGCCCCAGATTCGCATTTGGGTGGGAATATGCTTTTGGGGTTCAAATGGAACGCTTAGGAACGCATATGGCAACATGGGGGCCATGCCCCAGATTCGCATTTGGGTGGGAATATGCTTTTGGGGTTCAAATGGAACGCTTAGGAACGCATATGGCAACATGGGGGCCATGCCCCAGATTCGCATTTGGGTGGGAATATGCTTTTGGGGTTCAAATGGAACGCTTAGGAACGCATATGGCAACATGGGGGCCATGCCCCAGATTCACATTTGGGAGGGAATATGCTTTTGGGGTTCAAATGGAACGCTTAGGAACGCATATGGCAACATGGGGGCCATGCCCCAGATTCGCATTTGGGAGGGAATATGCTTTTGGGGTTCAAATGGAACGCTTAGGAACGCATATGGCAACATGGGGGCCATGCCCCAGATTCACATTTGGGAGGGAATATGCTTTTGGGGTTCAAATGGAACGCTTAGGAACGCATATGGCAACATGGGGGCCATGCCCCAGATTCACATTTGGGAGGGAATATGCTTTTGGGGTTCAAATGGAACGCTTAGGAACGCATATGGCAACATGAGGGCCATGCCCCAGATTCACATTTGGGAGGGAATATGCTTTTGGGGTTCAAATGGAACGCTTAGGAACGCATATGGCAACATGGGGGCCATGCCCCATATTCACATTTGGGAGGGAATATGCTTTTGGGGTACATGCTGTGAGCCATGGGTGCCGAACGTGACATGTGTTGTGGCAGCATGACAGTGCATGGTTTGAGGTGTGTGCATGCTTGACATGGCCTGCATATTTGCTGTCTGTTGTGATTACTGGACATGGCATTGGACGCATCGTTATGAGTGAGTGATGGTTGTGTGCCAGCCAACGTATTGCAGTTGTCCCATCTCCTTGGTGTGCGTGCTGCCCTGTGCCATGTGTATCACTGCAGTGCTCGGGGGGGGTGTGGCCCATGTTGTGTGTTGTTGCTCACAGTGTGTCGTGCGCTTCATTGACTTCTGGCACATGGTTGGTCATGGGCATGTATCTTAGCGTGACTGCTGTATGTGTGGCAGCTGTGCGGATGACATGCCTTTCATGAGACTGGGGCTGACGGATGGGATGGATGGTATGTTGTATGTGCATGGTGTGCCTGTGTGTTTGATGGGTTCAGTGGTGTTCGTGTGCATTTATGTTGTTCCGCTCTGTTGCGTCTAGTGTTGTTTGTCTTACATAGGCGTAGTTGTGGGGTGTGTGGTTGACAGGCAGTAGGGGCTACATGGACAGGACTTCAATGGTGTTTCGGTTGTGTGTGATGAGTTGCACAGTGGCTGCCGTGTGGTACTATATTCAGTGTGGCTTGTGCATGCAGACGTGGCTCCTTGGGTGTTGCTATGTCTGTGATGGGTCATGTGGGGTGTGAGTCTGTTGTTCATGTCCGTGTGCACATTGTTCACTTGTTCGTGACGGTGGGCGGTGCTGCGTGTTCGTCTGCTACGTGACATGTCCCATGTGTTGGTCGTGTTCCGGTCCTCATGCCTCCAGTAATCCAGCCCTGTCCAGTTTCCCACCTGCAAGTTGTTCGTGCGTGCACTGTACTGGATGCCACATAGCTCTAAGCGGGGGTGCTCCATGTTGCAGGTCTGTGGGGGTGGGGGGTGTTGTGGGTCGTGGGGGTGGCTGGACACCCACTGACACCGATTGCTGTGGACCGTGATGTCTGCCTTTCGGCTGTCGTTGTGCACTGCGGTGGCTGACACGTGGCTGTGGGGTGTGGGGGATGCTCCTCCTTGCTGTGCTGTGGGACTAGGGGCCTGGTGTGTGTTGTACTTGGGCTGTCCACCGTCCCACCCACTGCACTTTGTGTTCCTGCCACTTACCTGTTACTTGTCGGTTAGTGCAGCTGTGGCGGACACATGGGTGTGGTGGGTGCTCGTTGTGGCACTTCTGGCATATTTGGGGACCTGTTGGTTGTTACGTGGCTGGCTGAGTGTACACATGTCCCCACGTATCTTACAGTTGTTCGGTTTGGGCTGTGTGTGGTGGTGTCTGTTGCATGTGTGTGTGATGTGTTGTGTATTGTGTGCTGGACATGGGGGTGTTTGTCCCTGGGAGCTGTGGCATGGTGGTAGTGCATGTGAGTACATAGCGGTGTGCTGGTATACATTAGTTTGTACTTACCAGCCTCCACTCCCCCTGCTAATCCGGCGAGGATCTCCGGATGTATTACGACTCGCACCTTCTCCTCCCACGCTTTGAAGGTCTTGAAGAGTGCGGGATTCCCTCCGCCAGTGACGGCAGCCAGCTCTCTGTTTTTGTCCTCCTTCTTCTTGACCAGGCTCTTGACGTCATTCCAACGTTTGTTTATTTCTCCTCTGTTCCTGGGCAGGGTCCCGACTGCATTGACCTGGTCTACGATCCGGTTCCACATTCTGTTTCTGGTGGCTAGTGGTGTGTGCTGGACCATGTTCCCATAGATTTGTGGGTACACCTTGATGATCTCGTCGACCATGACCGTCAGCTCAATGGGCGTGAACTTGGGCATTCTTTGTGGTGCCATGGTGTTTGTGGTGCTGGTGCGGTGTGTGTTGTGTAATGTGCAGGGGGTTTGTGGTGCAGGTGTTTGGTGGTGGTGGTGGTGGTGGTGGTGGTTGTGATGTGTGCGTTTCTGTGGTGTGCTGCTGTCCTTGCTGTGTCACTGTGTCCTCTCCTCTCCTCTCTGGTTTGCAATGTAGCAAGGGGTTGTGGTCTGTGGGAGTGCTGCTTTTGTACTTACCTATGTGGGTGTGTCCTCATGGTCTGTTGTTTTCAGGTGTGTTGTGTCTGGGGTTCTGGCCTTTGTATTTTTTGTTTGTCCGGGGGGTGTTTTCGGGATGTGTACTGTGCTTGTGTATTTGTGCGTGCCTTGCTGTGTGGACTTGTTGGCCATGTTGTGTGCTATTGGTTTTGTGAGCGGATGGTTTCTGTGCAGGTACGTGGGCGCCATGGCTTCTGCCGTGTCGATTCTCATCGGCATTGTTTGCGCTGGCGGGCGGTATATTTGTGGTTTTCCCGCGCTCATGGCGGTGCGATCGTAATTTCACGTGCGGTGTGTCGGCCGTGAGGGCGGGCGGTTTTGTGTTGTCGGGCGTGTTTCCGTCCGTGGCGGGCGGTTTGACTCCGACTCGGACGTTGGCGGGCGGTATTTTGTGTGATTTTTCCGCCGATGGCGGTTTTCGGTTTGTGTCATCGTAATGGCGTGGTCGGTGTTCAGACGGTGTGTGCGGGCGGATTTTTGCCGCTTCCATGCCTGGCGGATTCTTTTACGCCGGGTATCGTAATGGGCCCTTAGTTAGGCATTTCCTAACTATAACAAGACAAGCCCGGCTTTGAAAGTGGTGCGCGCGCGAGCGCCCGCCGCGGCGAAAGTGAAAGCAGCGCGTTTGCACATATGTTTCCAATTAACGCGAGACGCGGCGGGGGAGGGGTGGAGGAGCGTTCAGAGAGCAAGCGAGAGGAAAGCCAGATGGCGCCTGATCGGGCGCTGAAAGCTGGCAGCTGTGCACGTGCACGCGATCGTGAACGCAAGCTGGAGGCCAGCAAAAGCCTGTGGGTAGCACTCTGAAAAGCCACCTACTAAATGTCTCGCAGCGCATGCGCTGGCTCAGGCGAGACCTAAAAATGAAAGGGTGGATGGGCTAAAGTTAATGTGATCTTCGCATGGTCCCTGGTTTGGTCAGTTCCTGTTGCGGGCGACAGACCCACCCACACAAGTGAGGTGCCATTTTTATTGGGAGAAATGTGAGAACACTGTGTTGTGGGAATTTTCTAGATCTCCACCGATTCTCAAAATTTCCCTCACAGAAATGTGAGGAAGTGCACAATCTTAGCCAAAGTTTGAGGTTTGCAGGGCTTTGTGGGCAAGAAAACGTAGTGGAATCCTTGCAAGTCACAACTCCCTGAATTCTGCTTGGCGCCTATGTGTTGAAAAAGTCTGGTTTGGTAGGTTTCCCTAGGTGGCAGTCCAACTCAGGCCCAAGTTCAGCAGATATCCACATTGTCAAAAGGGTAATTTTCCATGGCAAAAATGTGATGTCTCCATGTTGCATTTTGAGGCCTTTTCTGTAATGGGCGCTAACCTCAGCCATGCATATAAGGGTACCTTTTTCATTGGGAGAAGTGTAGAAATGCTGGGTGGTAGGAATTTTGTGGATCCCCACAGATTCCAGAACTTTACCTCACAGAAATATGACAAAATGAATCACTTTAGCAACATTTTGAGTTTTGCTGTGGATTGTGGGTAAGGAAATGTAGTGACACCCAAGTAAGTTACACCAGTCTGGATAACCCTGTCTGTCTAGTTTTCAGAAATCTCTGGGTTTAGTAGCTGCCATTGAAGGTCATTTTTCATGACAATATTGTGCTGGCTCCACTTAGGGGCATATTTATGACAGCCTTATGTCACGTTTACACCCGCAAAGTGGTACATGCTTGACGCAAAAAGGCTCTGAGTCAGATTTATGAAGCCCATGCAAAGCCACATAATAAGACAATGTGGCGCAAATCGCTGTGTCGCCTTAGTCTGCACAATCCAGGGGATTTGATGCATTCTCAGAATCACAAGGACTTGTAAACCTGGGAATGTGCCAAAATCTTACGCCTCCCCACGGCAGGTGTAAAAAGGAGAAATATCTTTATTTCTCCTTGTTGTTTCCTCTTTCTATGTGTGCAGCATTTTGCACCACCCCTAGAAGGAATAAAACGCCTCTATGGATTGTTTTCCTGCATGAAGCTGCATCTTCCTGCACAAAAACAATCCTGCCTACAACACAGGCACCCTTGCATCATGGTGCAAGGGTGCCTGCCTTTGCGCTAGACTGCCAAAACAGGGCCAGTGCAGGGGGAAAAGACAGGAATGCACTGTATTGAATAAATATGGTGCATTCCTGACCTTTCACTTTGACATAGGGCAGCGCAAAGTGACTTGCTGCACTGCCTTGCACCAAAACCCCATAACTTAGGCACTTAGGGGCCCATTACGATACCCGGCGTAAAAAAATCCGCCAGGCATGGAAGCGGCAAAAATCCGCCCGCACACACCGTCTGAACACCGACCACGCCATTACGATTACACAAACCGAAAACCGCCATCGGCGGAAAAATCACACAAAATACCGCCCGCCATCGTCCGAGTCGGAGTCAAACCGCCCGCCACGGACGGAAACACGCACGACAACACAAAACCGCCCGCCCTCACGGCCGACACACCGCACGTGAAATTACGATCGCACCGCCATGAGCGCGGGAAAACTACAAATATACCGCCCGCCAGCGCAAACAACGCCGATGAGAATCGACACGGCAGAAGCCATGGCGCCCACGTACCTGCACAGAAACCATCCGCTCACAAAACCAATAGCACACAACATGGCCAACAAGTCCACACAGCAAGGCACGCACAAATACACAAGCACAGTACACATCCCGAAAACACCCCCTGGACAAACAAAAACTACAAAGGCCAGAACCCCAGACACAACACACCTGAAAACAACAGACCATGAGGACACACCCACATAGGTAAGTACAAAAGCAGCACTCCCACAGACCACAACCCCTTGCAACATTGCAAACCAGAGAGGAGAGGAGAGGACACAGTGACACAGCAAGGACAGCAGCACACCACAGAAACGCACACATCACAACCACCACCACCACCACCACCAAACACCTGCACCACAAACCCCCTGCACATTACACAACACACACCGCACCAGCACCACAAACACCATGGCACCACAAAGAATGCCCAAGTTCACGCCCATTGAGCTGACGGTCATGGTCGACGAGATCATCAAGGTGTACCCACAAATCTATGGGAACATGGTCCAGCACACACCACTAGCCACCAGAAACAGAATGTGGAACCGGATCGTAGACCAGGTCAATGCAGTCGGGACCCTGCCCAGGAACAGAGGAGAAATAAACAAACGTTGGAATGACGTCAAGAGCCTGGTCAAGAAGAAGGAGGGCAAAAACAGAGAGCTGGCTGCCGTCACTGGCGGAGGGAATCCCGTGCTCTTCAAGACCTTCAAAGCGTGGGAGGAGAAGGTGCGAGTCATAATACATCCGGAGATCCTCGCCGGATTAGCAGGGGAGTGGAGGCTGGTAAGTACAAACTAATGTATACCAGCACACCGCTATGTACTCACATGCACTACCACCATGCCACAGCTCCCAGGGACAAACACCCCCATGTCCAGCACACAATACACAACACATCACACACACATGCAACAGACACCACCACACACAGCCCAAACCGAACAACTGTAAGATACGTGGGGACATGTGTACACTCAGCCAGCCACGTAACCACCAACAGGTCCCCAAATATGCCAGAAGCGCCACAACGAGCACCCACCACACCCATGTGTCCGCCACAGCTGCACTAACCAACAAGTAACAGGTAAGTGGCAGGAACACAAAGTGCAGTGGGTGGGACGGTGGACAGCCCAAGTACAACACACACCAGGCCCCTAGTCCCACAGCACAGCAAGGAGGAGCATCCCCCACACCCCACAGCCACGTGTCAGCCACCGCAGTGCACAACGACAGCCGAAAGGCAGACATCACGGTCCACAGCAATCGGTGTCAGTGGGTGTCCAGCCACCCCCACGACCCACAACACCCCCCACCCCCACAGACCTGCAACATGGAGCACCCCCGCTTAGAGCCATGTGGCATCCAGTACAGTGCACGCACGAACAACTTGCAGGTGGGAAACTGGACAGGGCTGGATTACTGGAGGCATGAGGACCGGAACACGACCAACACATGGGACATGTCACGTAGCAAACGAACACGCAGCACCGCCCACCGTCACGAACAAGTGAACAATGTGCACACGGACATGAACAACAGACTCACACCCCACATGACCCATCACAGACATAGCAACACCCAAGGAGCCACGTCTGCATGCACAAGCCACACTGAATATAGTACCACACGGCAGCCACTGTGCAACTCATCACACACAACCGAAACACCATTGAAGTCCTGTCCATGTAGCCCCTACTGCCTGTCAACCACACACCCCACAACTACGCCTATGTAAGACAAACAACACTAGACGCAACAGAGCGGAACAACAGAAATGCACACGAACACCACTGAACCCATCAAACACACAGACACACCATGCACATACAACATACCATCCATCCCATCCGTCAGCCCCAGTCTCATGAAAGGCATGTCATCCGCACAGCTGCCACACATACAGCAGTCACGCTAAGATACATGCCCATGACCAACCATGTGCCAGAAGTCAATGAAGCGCACGCCACACTGTGAGCAACAACACACAACATGGGCCACACCCCCGAGCACTGCAGTGATGCACATGGCACAGGGCAGCACGCACACCAAGGAGATGGGACAACTGCAATACGTTGGCTGGCACACAACCAACACTCACTCATAACGATGCGTCCAATGCCATGTCCAGTAATCACAACAGACAGCAAATATGCAGGCCATGTCAGGCATGCACACACCTCAGACCATGCACTGTCATGCTGCCACAACACATGTCACGTTCGGCACCTATGGCTCACAGCATGTACCCCAAAAGCATATTCCCTCCCAAATGCGAATCTGGGGCATGGCCCCCATGTTGCCATATGCGTTCCTAAGCGTTCCATTTGAACCCCAAAAGCATATTCCCTCCCAAATGCGAATCTGGGGCATGGCCCCCATGTTGCCATATGCGTTCCTAAGCGTTCCATTTGAACCCCAAAAGCATATTCCCTCCCAAATGCGAATCTGGGGCATGGCCCCCATGTTGCCATATGCGTTCCTAAGCGTTCCATTTGAACCCCAAAAGCATATTCCCTCCCAAATGCGAATCTGGGGCATGGCCCCCATGTTGCCATATGCGTTCCTAAGCGTTCCATTTGAACCCCAAAAGCATATCCCCTCCCAAATGTGAATCTGGGGCATGGCCCCCATGTTGCCATATGCGTTCCTAAGCGTTCCATTTGAACCCCAAAAGCATATTCCCTCCCAAATGCGAATCTGGGGCATGGCCCCCATGTTGCCATATGCGTTCCTAAGCGTTCCATTTGAACCCCAAAAGCATATTCCCTCCCAAATGCGAATCTGGGGCATGGCCCCCATGTTGCCATATGCGTTCCTAAGCGTACCATTTGAACCCCAAAAGCATATCCCCTCCCAAATGCGAATCTGGAGCATGGCCCCCATGTTGCCATATGCGTTCCTAAGCGTACCATTTGAACCCCAAAAGCTTATCCCCTCCCAAATGCGAATCTGGGGCATGGCCCCCATGTTGCCATATGCGTTCCTAAGCGTCCCATCTGAACACCAAAAGCAAAGTACAAACCAGACCCAGGATGGGCCAGGAGCCCGCATACACCAGAGTCACAATAAGTAGGGGCACAGCAACACACCCATCGGCATGGCCAATCCGTCCCATGCCACATGTGCACAGCACACAGTCCCATTGCCAAGCACACACAACTACAAATGCTACAGCCACACACACGCCTCCGGGAAACCCATGTACGAGATTGCACGAACTGTTAATGTCAGACGACAAATACATACTTCGCCAGGTGCAACACAATAACAAATCTCATTCTCTCCACAGGTGACGAACTGCTGGATGCTGGGGATGGAGCCAGCAGCCAGCACAGCCAGCCTACAAGCCCCCAACGAGGACACACGGATCTGGAGGATCTGTCCTCCTCTTCGGACACGGACCACCAAGCAGGCCCATCTGGTGTGGCAGGGCCCAGCCGCTCCCCAGGACCCCTCCTACCCACCAACCCATCATCCAGGGCTGCTGAACATTCCCAGCCCCCTGCTGCCACTGTCGTTGCGGCCACACCCACGGTCATTGCGGCCACTACCACTGCCGCAACCGCCACCATCGCCGCACCGACCACCACCGCCGCCACCACCACCACGTCTTCGCTGGCACCAGCCCCAGCGCAGGTGGTGGCCCGGCCGACTGGATCCACCCTGGGAGCCACAGCGAGGACCGTGGTGAGCAATGTGGCTAGTGGGCAGGCCGGTGGCAGCAGGACTGGTAGGAGGAGCAGGGTCAGGGAAACGCCAGCCTCCCCTGGGAGCCATGCCCTGCCTCAAATGGCCAGAGTCCTTGGGGCCTATGAAGAGGCCCAAGGACAATGGGTCAGGTCTGCTTCAGACACGCGTGAGGTGCTGGGGGTGCTGAGGTCCATGGACGCCCGTATGGGCCAACTCGTGGACCTCATGGGCCAGCTGGTGGTGGCGGTGAGGTCACAGCCAGGGACAGCAGCTCCCCTTCGCCACCACCTGCCGGGGCGCAGGGTCGAGCAGCAGTGTCCAGTTCCCCTGCGTCCACAGCCAGTGAGCACACCTCAACCACCAGCATGTCGCAAGCAGGCACCCCCTCGCAAACGTGGAAGGGGCCGTCCGAAGTGGAAGCCGATCTCCCGGGAGGACTTCGCACGCTCCAAACGCAAGTGAGGCAGCCAGCCAGCCTTCCGCCAGCCTTCCTTGACCAGCCACTGCATTGACTTGGACTACGATCCCACTCCACACAGCCATCTGGATGGCATGTGTGTGTTGGACTATGGACATAGAACCAGTGGGTACACCCTGAGCATCACGCAGCCATGACCGACAGCTCATTGTCACTGCACGCACCACTTTTGTCATCACCTTACACACAATCACATGTCACAGTTTGAAATAAATGCACCTCTTACACTAACTGCTGTTTGTGCCCTGTGTTTTATTTGTACGGAATACAACGGCCACCTTGGGCGGAAAGGCACCTGATGCGTTGCATGGCAATGGAATCCGGAGGGCCTGTAGGGACCTAGGGGTGGGAGACAGAACAGGAGCACATTCAATGAGTGTGTCACACACCCATCACACAGTACATGTCAACAACTACAAGCAATGTACACACATCGCACAGAGCAATAGGGCACAATGCCACAGCCACCAACAGTGGCATACTACCCTGGCCATGGAGCGTTGACACACAGCACGCAGTGAACAAACGGCCACCCTGACACAGCACACACACACCTGCACAGATACAGCCACATCAGCCGTCGTACATGGACACTCACCGTCAAGTGAAGTAGCGGGCGATGAGCTGCTGCCGCACATTACCAGCTTCCTCCTCTCCGCTGTCCTCCTCACTCGAGCTGTCCTGGTCTGCGGGCTGGGGCCCTGGTTGATCTCCGTCATCCACGATGAGGGGGATCTGCTTCCGAATGGCCAGATTGTGCAGCATGCAGCACGCCACCACTATCCGGCACACCTTCTGTGGGGAGTACGCCAGCGCACCCCCGGTGCGGTCCAGGCACCTGAACCTGGACTTGAGGAGGCCAAAGGTACGCTCGACCACATGTCTGGTCCTCCCATGTGCCTCATTGTAGCGATCGTCTGCTGGGGTGCGAGGATTCCTCAATGGACTGAGCAGCCATGCCCCATTCGGGTACGCAGAGTCACATGGGTGTGAGGGACACAGAGAACCGTTGCTATTCCAACTGGACAGGGGACAGCATCGCACAACCAGCACGCTACACCACTCCACATACTCACCGACAATACAGCCACGATCCTGTTGCATATTGGACATCAGTCGTGGCAAGATGCTGTTGCGCATTATGTGTGCGTCATGGGCCGAGCCTGGGAACTTTGCACACACGTGGGTGATCACCATGTCCGCAAGGCACACCACTTGCACATTCAGGGAGTGCGTGTGCTTCCTGTTGCGGTACAGGTGCTCAGTGGCCTGTGGTGGAACAAGGCCGACATGTGTGCAGTCAATGGCTCCAACGACGTGTGGGATTCTGCCAAGGGCATAGAATGCACCCTTCACTGCCGCCAATTCACGAGCCCTGGGGAAGCGGATGTACCTGTTTCGGTACAGCATCATGGCTGCCAGTACATCCCTCAGCACCTTGCTGAACATGGGCTGGGACATCCCTCCTCCAATGCCCACTGTGTGCTGGAATGACCCAGTGGCGAAGAAATGCATGGCGGCCATCACCTTAGCCGTGGGGGTGACAGCAGTCGGATACACCCTGCGGGGACGGAGATGGGGTTCTAACATGGCACACAGTCGATGCAGGGTTGGCCTGTCCAGCCGAAACTTCCTAATAACCTCTGTATCGTCCATGTCCGCCAGCAATTGGTATGGGCGGTCAATGTTCGGTCTCCGCCTAGGGACAATGGCAGAGGACACATGTCAAAGCAACACGACACATAGCAATTTCGCATACACATCACTGACATGACTGAGCAAGCACATGAGCCACAGCCCAGCTGTCAAGCTGGGACGGCACGGCCACAATACACTTACACAGGTCTCCCAACAATGGCAATGGCTAGTGATACAAACCACTGCCATGTGCATGCACATGGGGATCTAGGCCCCAATGACTTGCGGGGCGTGCTGATGGGGACTGACTGCATATCCGTCAAGCGGCAACGCCACGGCAACATGAATGTCTGCTGAGCATGGAACTGCTTCCGCGGCTGGATGAGTATGGCACACGACGACGACGATGTGGGCACAGGCTGAGCGGCCAAAACAAGTGGGACCTGTGGCACGAGGGGATATGAGACAGTAGTAGGTGTCAGCACTGCACCCTATGTACAGCACTGTACGGATCACACCTCCCGAAACATTGACAGGTGTCCACATTGACAGCCCCATGCCAAGACGGCTGTGTGCTTGCAGTCACACGTCACAGGTGAGAGGTTACATTGCACGTGCCAGGTGGCAGACGTACATAGTGGGAGCTGGCATGTGTGTGCATGTGTCTCCTGTTCAGGATCCACCAGATGGGCGCTGACTCTGTACTGACCATTGGACACAGCATGTTCCGTGGAAGGCTTGTGTGTGTGGGATGGTGGCACTGGATGTGCCTCCGTTGGGTGGGGGGCCATGCACAGGGCGGGTACGTCGATGATTGCGCATTGTTGGTCACGGTGGGTGCACCAACTAAGATGTGTTGCCCTGTGTTCAATTCCTATGTCCGCATGATGATGGACTGTAGATGTGGGCAGACTACACATTGGTCGATGTGCTGTCTATATGCATGTGCCTTCACACCAGGCACAGCTGCCCCTGCACATGTGACCCCTGCTGGACTCGCTGCTGGGTCTGTGGAGCTGATGCACCTTCTGCGCGTGGGGCGGACAGCTCTCCTCACTTCCCTCATTGCGCATGTCATGACTTTGCCGCAGGTGACATGGATCATGGAGGGCCCACATGTACGCGTGGGTAGGCTACACATGATTGTTCACTGGTCGCCACCCCCAGTCAGTGTTTCGAATGGGAAGGTTGTCGTGCTGGTGGTATGTTCGATGTGGCGGATGGGCGGGCCTAGGTGCGGGCTTACATTCCGGACATGGGGGTAGTTGGATTGGCGACTAGTTGCAGTACACACGGGACACGTCTCTTCCTTTCCACATCTGGGTCATCCCTTGTACTAACTGACAGTGATACAGTCATCTTCGCCCCAGCCCTCATGTCCTCCCCTCGCTCCCCCAATATGCATGCTCACCTGCGAGGCTAGCGCTTGCACAGGCAGCCCCAAGCTCGCACCAGAGAGGGCAAGGAGTGTATGTGTGGGTCCAGTTGCACGAGTGGGCTGTCTCAGGGTATGATTTGTGGCGGGACGCCGTCCACCTGCGTGGTGCCCCAAATGGAGACCCGGCCTGCATGGACTATGCATCACAGTCTTCGCCTTCCGGATCCGCCACCTGCGACACCCAGTGGCTGTGGCTGCCCTTGCGGCCAGGCCGCGTCCGTCTGTGGCTGATGGCCCACACATTCACTCTTTGGCCTCTCTGGGGAGGGCTCGGGGTGGTGGCGCACGCGCTTGCACTTAGTCGCAATGGCATGTGGCGTGGTTGGTATGATGGGCAATGGATGGGATGGTGCGAGCCACCTCCTGTGACGTCAGTGCTGCTCGTGCTGTGGTGCGTCCCCCTACACTTCCATTTGACTTGTGCCATGCTAGACGTTGAGGTTCTATTGCCTGCGTGATATGACCAGGAGGAGCGCGAGGAGACCTCTCACACACCATGCTCCACTGCCATCCCGTGCCCTGTATCGCCTGTGCGGATTGACTATGTTGGGGTTACACCTGGTCGACTGGGGCTGTGTGTGCCTTGTCAAGGGGCATGGCGGGCGCACAACAGGATCCAGCTTGTCCACAGAGGGTGGGCTGAGGTGCGCCTGGTACCGCTTTGTACGTGTGCCCGGCTGCTGTGCACACACGTGTTCACTCCCCCGACAGGTGTCCTCTCACAATGCCCAGGGAAGCGGTGGTGTACTGTTCATGACCCCTCCCAACACGGCGTGCTCCAACTTGGCATGTGCGCATCTACCCGTCACACCCACCCACCTGAGCACTGCGTCCATACGACTTCACACGACACATGTGTGTCTTCCACAGTTGTGCTACTCATTTGCGTTGACATCCAATACCAGTGGACTACATGGTCATGTCACGACTGCCGTGTACTTCACATACTCTCATCCTCTCTCATTCGTACTTGTGAAATGAGTCAGCGGAGACAGTTTTGGTTTCAAACATTATATTGAGTCTTCTGTCCTCTGTGATGCAGTATAGTGGACACTACTGGCAGCGGAATACATGTTGAGGATATACTGAGCATGATTGCAAATGGGATAGGGTGTGGGGTTACATGTGATTGGCTGTTGCATGTGGGATGTGGGCTTCAGAGTGACATCTGCTTGGCCAAGGCTGTGCTAATGTACATTTACGTATAGCTGCGGAGCTGCGGACTTTGACACAGACGGTATACATGTAGCCTACCAGACCGCTTGGCATCATGGGCACAGTCCATCTCAGTTCCATGTGACAGGTTTGCTGCGGTTGTTCCTCATGCACGCGTGCATGTGAGATGACATCAGGGCATGTGCTTGCGTGCATGCAGCGGCGTGCCACTTGTTGTTGCACTGTGGTGGTTACTGGGCATGTCACAGTCACTGGGGTCGTGTTGTTGTTGTATGCACTTGTCGTCCATGCAAAGGTCCTGGTATGGGATTCCCGGGGCGGGGGTGGGAGGGGTGCAGCACCCACAGACTCCAGGCGACCTATTCATGTCCACTGAGCGGTGTGTGTGTCCATGTGCGCTGGATCCATGTCGTGTCCTGGTTGTTCGTGCAGTTCCGTCCATGTGGGTGCGATACACAGACCCCATGCCACTGCCTCCCACGATGCATGCGGTGTTCCTGGATGTGATGGGGAACAGTGTGCATGTCCCGGTCATATCCGATGTCATGGCGATGTCGTTGATGGTGTGGTTACAGTTGCCGGTCGTTTGGTATGGCTGTTGTGGTGGTGACTGGCCAGTCCGTGCGGAAGCTAAGCATGGGTGCGGGGTTGGACATCATAGGTCAATCGGGGAACCTGCGTTGTGGTCCGATGAATTTACAGGTTGTCAGGTATGCGATGCCGTCCAGCAGGGCTTCCATGTCATTGGTGGTGTACATGTTTGCCAGCCAATGTAGCGGATGGTGGCTGTCAAGGTGTTGTTCGTAAGTTGTCCCTTGGAGGACCATGATGGGGCATGCTGGGTGACATTCGATGTAGCTGTTCTCGATGATCCGTCGTGTGGAGGCACAGTGGTCCCATTTCAGTGCGGGTGCGATGTTGGCCACATACGCCATGCCCCCATAGGCAGAGCAGGCCCTGTCGTGTGCGTCCAGAGGGAGGAGTAGTGGTAGCAGGTCCGCCTTCAGACATGCCGGGTTGGAGAGGCATATCTCCACGAGATGCCGGTAGGGACACCTCCGACAGTAGAAGACGGGCATGACGCAGCTGAACAATGTGATGCGGTAAGTCAGTCGGTAACTTACGTTCAGCAGGGACAGGAGATCGCATCCCAATATATGAAACAGGTTGGTTTTGTACAGCTTGAGCTGTTCGGCGTAGTTGGGTAGGTGTGTTGCGGTTGCCATTTTGCAGCGGTGCGTTGTGGTGGCGTGCTCCGGCTGTGTGTGCAGTCTGCAATGTGCACGCTCCGAGGTTGCTGTGAGCTCTGTGTAGTCGTAGGGAGACAGGACTTGTGTTCTGTTGGCTTGTTTGGAGGACACGGGCCCTCATCCCACATGCTTCTCAGACAGTTCAAGGTCAGTGATGTGTGACTCCTTCCAATTAACTTGCATGTGGCCGACATGGGGGAGTGTTTTCTTCTTTCTTCCCCGTCCGTTGTGTGCTTCTGTGATATGCGCTATCTGCCCTGTGGTCGGTCTCCTCGGCATGCCTGTGTTGGTCTATTCTTGGACAATGGCTGTATTCACCGGCTTCTGTCGTAGGGCTATGGTTTCGGAGTTGGAATGGAAGGTCATTCAGTGCTGTCTGCTCTCCCTTGTGTGGGCGGCAGGCTGCCTTTCCGCTCTGCGTTGGGCCTTGTGTGTGAATGTTATTCTTGGGCCACCTGTTGTCGGTCCCCGGGCTCTTTGGTGTTCCGTTTTATATGTCTTGTTCATATGTGCAGGGTGGTATGGGTGTTTCAGTGTGGTACTGGCGTTCCTCTTCCCGAAGGGGCCCTGCTTCTCCTAGTTGGTGTTGCCGCCGCTGTGTGCTACGCCATGTTTGTTACACTGGGGTGTGTCCTGCTGTTGCGTGTCTTCACTGACATGTGTGCGTCGGTTGTGTGGCGTTGGGTGTTGACCGTGAATTGGGCGTTGGGGACATGTCTGTGGCAGGCCTGTCACGTGTCATGTGCGTTCGGGGTGGGGCTGATGTGTGTGCTGCTTGGTTGTGTCCCTGTGTCTGTGTGCGACGCATGCATGGCGCTGCGGTTGGCCTCTGCGTTGTGCGCATGTGTGGCGGCGTCATCGCCGCTTTGGGGCCGTGACGGGGTGGTTGGTTCCTAGTCCCAGGTGGTGTGTACACATGTGTTACGCGATGTTACGATTTGGCCTGTGTGTCATATGTGGATGCAATGGTGGATGTGTAGTGTACACGCGCTGGTGGGGGGTTGTCCGCTTTTTCCGCCCTTGCACTGTGTGCGCTGTTTGCGTGCACTTGTTGTGTGTGTGCCTACCTGCGTCTCCGCGGTACGTTGCGTCCTTGGTGGTGCATCAGCAGGAGCATGGGGAGGGCCTGCAGTGCTGGATTCATGCTCGGGGAGCCGCTTCTTCGTTGTCCGTGCTCGGCGTCCGTGTTACCGCTTCGGTTTGTCGTACGGTATCTCTTGGCCGTGGGTGCCGTTTGTTTGCGGCATCGTAATTTATGCGCCGGGCGGGACGTGTTTCGTCGGACGGTGTGTGTCAGTTGGGCTGCGCCGCTACGTGTACGGGCGCACTTTGATGGCGGACGGTGTTGCTGGCTTGCCGGCGGTGTTTGGCCTACTTTTCGCATCGTAATTGGGCGGGCGTGTGGACTGCTGCGTGCCGGCGGTAACTGGTGGTTTTTGCATCCGCCAGCACGGCGGTTGTGCTTCCGCCCGCCATCGTAATGAGCCCCTTAGAGTTTTAGGGCTAGGCCTAGCCACACAAGCAGGGCACTATTTTTATCAGGCTAAGTGTGGGATCAAAGAATAGTAGAAAATTTGATATTACCTATTTGATTTCTTCCCATATTTGTCTTCCAAATGTAAGCCAGTGTCAAAAAAAGATCATATTTTGCAAAATCCCCCCTGAATCACATGATGGTATGGGTAGCCCCATCCTATTGCACAAATGACCACTATCCCCAATTTTTCATTATAATGATGATAGCTGCAACTTAGTTGCTGGCTCTGGGAATTGCCTGTTTTTGGACAATCAACAAACACTATATATACTTGTGACGAGAAGGGTTCTGCGGGTGTAACGATATATTTCTTTTTCAAATCAGGGCAAGAAAATCACAGATGAAAACGCTGTCAGCAATTGTTATTTTGTCCTACTTATTTTAATTATTTGTCTGATTTCAACAATTAGGGGCCGATTCCGATCTCGGCCGGTAGTGCTCCGAATCGGATTCGGATTTACCGGATCCGATTCGGAGCCCTGTTTCCCGACCGAATCGTACGCGGGTCTGGCCGAGCGAGTACGATGCAAGCTCCCGCCAAATCGCCGACCGACTCGTACACGGCTTCAACACGCTCCGACCGACTCACACGGACACGACTCGCACCGCGCTATGGAGACGTTTTCCGGCCGGGTAAGTACGATGCGCGCCGCAAGCAGTCCGACCGACTCGCGCCGTCCAGCTCGAATGAGCTGTCGGAGCCGGACTTTGGGGGTCCGCATCGGACCCCCCTGTATGTGTAGGCGTGCGAGTCGCACACAGGGGGGACCCATGGGTCCCCCCTACCTGTGCATGTACGACGCGATGCGCATGGACGCGTACCCACTGTAGGGGGCGCCCTTGTTCGCCTCACACCCATTGAGTCAATGGGAGCCCGCGTACGCGTTGTACGACCGGCTCCCATTGACTTCAATGGGAGTCCGACCGAATCGAGTCCGATAGCATGCGAATGCATCGTACTCGTCCGGTCGGACTGCTAGGGTCCGATTCGGTCGGAATTCTCTCCGGGTCCGGCTCGGTCGGAAAGATTTCCGTCCGGAATCGGAATCGGCCCCTTAGTTTCTTTGGGAAACTACATCAATCTACATAAATGACCACTTGCTGTATTGGAATTTTATCTACTCTTCTGACATGTTTCTACCACAACCCGCAAGTAGGTTGAAACCACAAAACAATAGGAAAAATTAACTACTATTTAGAAAATTGCAAAAACGGTCTTCAAAACATGTTTTTCTTTTAGAACTCTGCCTGAAAGCTGGGAAGACTGTGATCTTACCACAGAAAGTTGTTATATTTTGGCTATTTTCTCGAGTCCATGCAGGGAATCCATTAAACCTGGTTAGAATGTCCAAAATGTGGTGAAAGAAGAATGCAAATTTGTCATGGATACCTTTTGTGGAAAAGGTTATGAAGGTTTAAGCGTGAAGTGTCCCAAAGATTAAAAAAGTGCTCAGCACTCGGGTGGAAAAGCCGAAGCAGCTAAGGAGTTAATGAAGAACAGGATATCATGTTCTCTTTTAAATTAATTTTGCTGGAAGAAAACTGCATAATGACAACACATTACAAGTTAATGAAAAATACATGACTGGAACCAGGGAGCGAAGGGCCTTAAAGGAAGATGACTATTATAATTATGATTCAATTATTTTTTTAAAAACATCTATTGCAGGAGATTGTTAAAAAAGAGATAAAGGAGAATAAATAAATAGGTGGGCATATGAGTTATAATAATGTGATTATAAAATAACTAATTTACCTCAGTACAGATGTAGGCAATAGATTAGTTTTCTAATGCAGATGACTGTTGAATAGAGACATAATGGGATGGGATTGCTAGATCAATCAATCAATCAAGGATTTGTAAAGCTTGGCCAATCACCCATGAGGGTCTTGAGGCGCTGGGGTTGGTAGCTGCTTCGGGGTGATCTGTTCATTCGAACAGCCAGGTCTTCAGTCCTTTCTTGGATTGCTGGAGCAATGGGGCAGTCCTGAGGTGCAGTGTAGCTTCTTGAGGTGAGGTGTGATGTGGGTTTCTCTAGGGAGGTCGAGGATGAGTCTTCTGGCAGAGGATGGCCGAGTTCAGCAGGCCAGCATGTGCCATTCCATGGTGAGGTGTTGTTCCCGAAGATGAGTACTTCCGTCCTGTCCGTTTTGAGTTTGAGACAGTTGTCCTTCTTCCATTCGGCGACGTTCATCATGCATCTGTGGAAGTTGGCTCTGGTGTTGGAGGAGTCTTCTGAAAGCGAGAGGATGAGCAGGGTGTCGGCAGCGTAGAAGATGATGTTATGTCCGTGCGATCTGGCGGTGTTGGCTAGGGGGTCATGTACGTGTTGAAGAGGGTGGGGCTGAGGGAGATCCTTGGGGGACGCTGCAGATGATCTTCTTGGGTTCCGAGGTGAACGGTGGGAGACAGATTCTCTGGGTTCTTCCTAGATGATTGAGTAGCCTGCAGACAAAGAACTGCCTCAAACTGAAACAAGAAAAAAACCACAACTCACGTCTACATAACTGTAGGTAATTGTTTTGTTATAGGCAGGAACTATAAAAATTCAACAATACACTGATGACACACAACTTTACTTGAAAGACTCTAGATATCCAACACCTCAAACGCTGCAGCTCATCCACGCAATGAGCCTGTGGTATCTTCCTGTACACTGCAGCAAGCTGTGTGATGTAATAGGGAATGTGGAATATGGAACATGGAATGTTGGAGTGAGGGCCAGTGACAGCTGCTGCTGGTCCCTGATGGATGAGGTATTTCTGAATAAATGCTCCTGAAACATACTGAAGTATTTCATCATTATGAGTAGTCACCTCGTTACACTGGCAATGAGCATGGACTCCTTGGAGCCTGCAGATAAAGAACTGCCTCAGACTGAAATGAAAAAAGAACACAACTGATGCCTACATAACTGTAGGTGATTGTCTTATTATAGTCAGAACCCTATACACTTAATAAACGTGATGATGAAATGATTTGAGATAGAACTGGAAATAGATGTGAGCTGTTGGTTTAAAGAATAGTAGGATGAGAAGACATCATGATAAAGAACACTTAAACCACAAGGGCAATTAAGAAGTGAACAAAAGCTTGTTCACTGGATGAATATTTGCCATATGTATGCCAGGACTGTTGAAGGGAGGAGCTTATTTTCAACACAAACCGATTTGCAAAAGCAATGCTGAGAAATCTATAGTACATATTTCTTGTTGTATACAAATGAATATAAAACATACTGGTAAAATATGTTGTTATACATAATATGTTTACAGCTAGAGACTCCCAAAGAAGGTTTTAAAACCAAAATGCATGGAATTATTATTTACTGATGATCGAGCAGTTGCTCTTAAATCTCAGACACAACTATCGCTATTCTGGTGGATGATTATAAAACATCTCTTCTGAGTCTTTTGATTTTATTAATGTGTTAGAGACCTTGGAAGCTTACACACATGCATATGTTTGAAGTGCCGACTAAATACTGATGAGGACTATGATCATGATCAATATGATTATGACACTGAAGATTGATAAGAGCATTAAAATTCAACAATACATGGATGACACACAACTCTGCTTGAAAGTCTCTAGATATCCAACACCTCAAACACTGCAGCTTATCCACGGCGGGTGTCTGTGGTATCTTCCTGTACACTGCAGTCATGTAAGCAGGGAATGTGGAATATGGACCATGAAGTATTGGAATGAGGGCCAGTGACAGCTGCTGGTCCCTGATAGATGAGGTGTTTCTGAATAAATGCTCCTGAAACATACCTGAGCACTTCTTCATTATGCGTAACCACCTCATTACACTGGTGATGGGCACGGGGATCCTTGGAATAGAGCATACAACACCTCAACATCAGGGGGTGTGTACCAGTCCGGTGACACTTTGATCAGTTTGTTGCAGAGACATACAGCTTGGGTTCATGGTAGTTGGACAACAAATAGACCCCTGGTGAGATAAATTAAACTTTTGGGGGGCTGGTGTCTGATAACACCGTCGGGCAGAGTCATGCTCGAGCTTTTTGGTCAGTTGAAGCCTGGGAGCAACAGTGGCTTTGTGGGTTCCGTTTTTTGGGAAAATAAGCTCCAAAGCCATAGAAGCAACATGGAGCATCAAAAAAGCAAGATCTATCTCCTGTCGAAAGGCACGCATAGTGATATGTTGGCTGCCATTTTAGTGAATTGGGCAGTGTAACTGTTTTGAGAGAGGAAACGCAGTGTTTGCTATACGCATTGTTTTGGAGATTACTCATTCAATATTACAGTTATGTTAGACTTGACAACCTTAGGGTGGTCTTTCCCATACTTTTTGTCTGCCTCCCTCCATTTTCCGACCTCGTTTTTGGACTTGGTGCACTTTACCACTGCTGACATGTGCTAAAGTGCTTGTGCTCTCGCCCCTAAACATGGTAATATTGGCATAACCCCACTTGGCATCTTTAATTTATTTATAAGTCCCTAGTAAAGTGCACTAAATGTGCCCAGGGCCTGTAAATGTAATGCTACTAGTGGGCCTGCAGAACTCATTGTGCCACCGACTTAAGTAGCCCTCTAACCATGCCTCAGGCCTGTCATTGTAGAGCCTGTACGTGCAGTTTTATACTGCCACTTCGACCTGGCAAGATAAACCTCTTGCCAGGCCTAACCCTTCCCTTTTTATACATATAAGTCACCCGTGAGGTAGGTCCTGTATGACCCACAGGGCAGGGTGCAATGTATTTAAAAGACAGAACATGTACTTTTATGTTTTACATGTCTTGGTAGTGGAAAACTCCCAATTTTGTTTTACACTACTGCAAGACATATCTCTCCCATAGGATAACATTGGGATTACCTTATTCAACATCCTTTAAGTGTAATTCCCAATTGTGAATAGATAGACTTTTCAAGATTGGTGTCACTGAACTCACAATTTAAATCACAACTTATAGAGAAGTTGGATTTTAAGTTATAGTTTAGCACGTGCCACTATTATAAAGTTGGCATTTACTTACTTTAGTCATTTGGTGCCTGCTGCCTGTCTCTGCTCAGTCTGGACTGGGTGACAGCTGGGCTTTGTGTACTCCCTCTAGATAGCCACATACAAAAGGTAGCTTAGGTGTGTCTTGAAGGGCCATCCTGGGTGATGGGAGGGAGGAGCCTCACACTTACACCTCCAGAATAGGTTGTGTCCTGTCCACACACAAAGGGCTGCATACCCCCCTGGAGTGAGTCTGGAGTCTGGAATCAGGGTAGGCAGGGTTTGTGCACTCCAAAGCTTTCTTGGAAGTCTCCCCCACTTCGGAAGCACAACTCGGTATAGGTACTCGACCTCAGACTTTAGTACAATTTTGGACCTGTGAAGACTCTGCCAGGAAGAAAGACTGCTGTGCTGCTAAAGAAATGCCATTCTGCTGGACTGCTGCTTTGCTGGACTCTTGCCTTGCTGAGCTGCCTAGCTGCCTGCTGTTCTCCTGGCTGGGTGAGAAGGGCTGGACCTGCATCACTTGAACTTAGAGTGACTTCAAGAACTTGCTGGCTTGACTCCTGTTCTAAATCCCAGGGACATCAAGGACTTCAACATATCCTGCTACAGCACCTGGACTTTGCTAGCTGCAAGTCTTGCCCTGCCAAGTGGTGCCACCCCAGTCCTGGGCTCTTGTTAGTGGGTATAAAGTGCTGCTTCGATCAGAACCACGCATCCTCATCGGAACCAGCGCATCTTCGCCTTTGCGTGAGCCAGAACCAGCGCATTCTCATTGTTGCATGAAGGAGACCCGGCCATCCCCCTCAGAATGAGCGCATCACCCTCAGAATCGACGCATCGCCTACTGTGGGAGCAGTAGCTGCGTATCGCATTCGGAACCAGAGTATCGCACTCGGAACCAACGCATCGCCGCAGTTGTATGGAGAAAATCGACACATCTCATCCTCCTTGTGACTCAACACCGATGCATCACTTCAGCTACACCTCGAATCTTTGTCGACGATGATGCATCCTGAATCAAGGTACTTTGGTTCAGCGGGCCAAAGTGGGTCCCTATATACGGCCTGCACTCCATCGTGGTCTGCCTTACCTTTTGACTTTGCCCCAGTCCAGCATGACCAGATATCCCATTTAAGCGCCTATTGGTCTTGTTTTATTTATAAAATTATTCTCTATTTTTCTAATCTGTGTATGGAGTTTTTTTGTGTTTTTTTCACTGTGTTACTGTTTGAAGTGTTTCACAAGTACTTTCCACATTGCCTCTTAAGTTAAGCCTGACTGCTCTGTGCCAAGCTACCAGAGGGTGAGCACAGGATAATTTAGGGTATGTTGTGACCTTTACTAGGATTGCGGTTCCTTCTTGGACAGGGTGCATACCTCTGCCTAGGGGACAGGCACAACAGTGGTTGATCTCTAAACAGAGCCTGTCCAGAGCGGAAACAGGCACACCTTAAGTCAGCCTGCAAGTTTATTAGTTATACACCAGGTAAGACGGTAACAGGTACATTTTGAATCAATATAAATGGTGGTGTCTGTGCTCAATTGACTGCGATGGCAAGATTATATTAAGCCTGTCTAGAGTGGTGATAGGCACACCAATGTCAAATTGCAAGTTTTCGATGATAAATTTGAACACAGTTTGTCCAGAGTAATGATAGGTGCACCTGTTGGTATATTTGCTTGACAAAATCAATGGTGACAGGTATACCATCTGTTTTGCTACATCTTTAAAATAATTTTGCTATTTTAAGATTGGTATTTTGTTGGAATTTCTTATTCTTTGTAGTTGTTGTGGTTTGTGGTGTGCAGTATGCAAAACATTACGTCACCTCTTTTTTCTTAAGTAGTCCAGGTGAACCGCTGGATGGAGCAAAGCGGTCACTATGCAAGGTTATGTGGAACAAATTAAAACCCTTAATGCAAATATTTGTTTTTAATGCACTGTCTTGTAGAAGGTTGAGAAATTTTAGAAAATTTGCCTGAGTTAAAAGCAGAGGAACAAAGCAGTTTAAATGAATATGAAATTTGTATATTAATACTTGATCGCTATTATCTTCCGCAGATTAATACCATTATGGAACTACAAAGAAGCAAAGAGCAAAGAAGAGTTGATTGAGGATTTTATAACTGGCTTCAGGAAATTAGCATCTACATGAAATTTTGGGGGTGGATGTTGATGAAAAGATTAGAGACAAATTTGTTTTGAAATGTAGGAGTGTCAAAATAAGAGAGGAGTTATGGGGATGATGATCCACCCTTGGAGGAAGTTATTTTAGTAGCAAAAAGAGTTGAACAAATGATAAAATGTGAGTCAGAATTAAAGTCTGCAAAAGATAAATCACTCTCACAATCTGAAATGGTTGAAAAACCATATGTGTGGTGAAAGGTAAAGCTGTTACAAGAGATGATCACAGGCAAATGTTTTCGCTATGGTAGGAATGGTCACAGACATCATGCATGAGGGTGTCCAACATTGAACGTATACTGTCATAGCTGTGGGATAAAAGGTCATTTTATTAAATGTTGTAGGAACACAATAAAAAAAAGAGCAACCTGGAGAAGTTAAGGAAGTCTCTCGTGTAGTTGTATTTCAGGTCAAAGAGCAAGACAAAGATCATCCTAGTGGTATGGTAAACAAAAATGGATGGGGTGAAACTTCTCACTACGTTTGATTCATGTTCTCATCCAACCAATATTTCAAAGAAAATGTATGATCAATGGTTTGAAAAGAAAGACAAACTGCATGTTATGGATGATAGCCAAGTCAGACGTATTCCTGTAAGTGTTCAAGATAACGTTGAGCAGGAGTTACAAAAGTTGATTAATCTGGATGCAATAACACCTGTGGAGGCTACTGAATGATTGGCTCCAATAGTTGTGGCTAAAAAAGCCAGTGGTGATATTCGGCTTTGTGTCGATCTGAGTGCACTCAATCATGAGGTCAAAGTTGATAGATTTCCTCATCCAAATATAGATGGAATTTTGTCTACCCTGCTGGAGCAAAATATTGCATCACACTTGATCTAACAGCAGAGTTGAGGTGGATAGTTTTTCTCAGGAGCACACAGCTTTTATTACTCCAGAGGGGGCATTTACATTTTAAGGAATGCCATTTGATCTTGTTTCTGCAACATCTGTTTTTCAGAGAGCACTGACGTGTGTTGAAGGGCATTAAATGAGTGAAATGATATCAAAATGATTTGTTAATTTTTGGGAGTGATTTGAATTAACATAATCTAGAATGAGATTGGTGCATGAAAATACTTTTGGAAGCTGGTTTAACTTTAAAAAATAAAACAAATGTACATTTGCTGTGCATGAGGTTAATTATTTAAGACATCTCATCTCTGGGAAAGTGTAGCACATAAAAAGATTTTCTTTACGCTATCATGAGACTGAAGGAACTACCTTCTAAAGAAGAGTTAGTTTCTTTTTAGTCTTGGCTGAGGACAATAGCACCTTTTGGAAAATGAAGCAGAAAAATCAGCACATTTAAGATCTCTAGTTAGTTTGTACATCAGGGTCACATGGGTATAGTCTAAACCAAGATAAGGTTAAGAGCAAATATTTAGTGGCCGGGAATAGATTCGGAAGTAGAACGAGTTGTGAGAAAATGTGTAGAATGCAAGTGTGGTGATAAAACTTTGTTTCACTGTCAGATGCCTACGGTTTGCAGGAAACCTCCAGATCATCTGTGGCAAGAAGTTGCCACTGATATTGTGGGTCCATTGAGAGGGGAATGTCGGACACCTTATTTGTTAGCTTTGATGGCTTTATATTCTCGATGGGTGGAGGTTAAGTGTGTGCAGGATGTTTCTTCTTCCAGAGTTATTAAATTCTTGGAAGAAATGTTTAAAAGACAGGTTTTCCCTGAATCAATTCTCTCAGATAATGGGCCACAATTCTGTTCAAAGGTTATGGAAGAATTTTTTGTTTCCTGTGGGATTGATCACAAAAAGAGTTCTATAGATCATCTAGAAACCAAAGGCGCAGTGGAGAGGTTCAAGAGAACATTTAAAGAAGACATTACATTTTCAAGAGTAAATTCTTTAGATTGGAAAGTTGAGTTGCAACAAAGAATAACAGCTTATTATTCAAAGGAAGAGCTCCTAATACATTGCTATGACCAGCATCTTTGTGTATGAATTGGGACAAAGGCTTGACGTTTAACTGGTTAAACGGTTGGAGGGATGGAGAAATGGAGCTACAAAGGTAAAAGAAGTTGAATTTTGACAAATGAAAATGTGCACAATGGGTGCAGGTTAAGGTTGGAGACTGAGAGAGAATAAGAGCTCCTGTAGAGTGTGTGCTGTGGTCTAAATTTACAAAAGCTTTGAAAGTTGTAAGAAAAATTAAAAGGCTGTTAAAACAAAAGATGGTAGAATGTGGAATAAGAGCTGTGTGGCTACATTAGATTCTGGTTTGTTTGGGGCGTGGCTAGCGCGCCAATCAAGATGGCCGCTTAGCCGAGGAGCTCCGATCCGCTGATCTCGGCAACTCTCTCGTTCTGGAGAATTCCTCTCTCGTTCTGGAGAATTCCTTTCACCGCCGCACCATGGAAGCAGGAATCCGCTTCCCCTCATTGCGGTGAGCATTTAAACAGCTTTACAGGCTGTTTTCATCAAATATAGCGCATTTTTCTCAGCGCGATTCGGCTCGCGTTTTGCCGGCCGCCATTTTTTTTTTTTTTTTACTTCAATTGTGTGCATTGTGCCTCATAATGTTCTGGTTGCCACTACATTTGCACCTTATGACCTTCTACTGGAATCTTATTTTTTGAGCATCTATTTTCTCTTCTTGGCATGGTGATATCATTACTGTTCCTCTGATTTCTCTGGCATTTATTGGAGCTGTTTCTCTTCATCATGTCAGCAAGTACCGCCATTTTGTGCACATTCTTCTTCAAGAGGTGAATTTTTTAACCTCTTTATGGTGGTTTTCTCTGGCTTTTGATCCCCTTTTGCCTATTTTTGAAGGAATCTTTTTTAGATTTGCAGGCTGCATCTAGTGATATTTCTCTCATGCTGACTTATTCACGGTCTTGGAATTATTGGACTTTTCAACTGTGTGCCTATCACTAAAAATTCCATCACACTTTTATGGGGAGGTTAAAGAATTTTAAGCTTATTGCACCGTCTAACGTTCCTACGTGTTCAGACTCAGACTCTAATTCCAACGGTGCAAAAATGGAGGACCCCTCCTCTCAGAAACCTGATATTTCCTCAGGCACCATACCAAAAACGCAGTTCTCAAGTAAACTGCCTGCAATTTCTACTAAACGACCCAAAAAAGACCCTCCTTCTCCGGAAAAATCCTCTTCATCTGCCATGGATGTTATTCTTGAGGAGATTCGAGCTCTGAAACCCTTTATAGAGGAAACTAATAAAACTCTATAATTTTTAAATGATAAATGGTCCTCTTTGGAATCAAGAGTCCTCATCGTAGAGCAGCGAACAGAGTCTCTCGAAAATTCGTGCTCTCGTATTTCATCTTTGGAATCTGAAGTATCTCTCCTTAAAAGACAGGCGGAGGACTTGGAAAACAGAAATCGCAGGAACAATCTGAGTCTTTATGGTCTTCCTGAAAATATTGAAGGCTCGAATCCAACAGCCTTTTTCCAATCTTTTTTGCCTAAGATCCTGAACTTACCTGCTACTTCTTCTCTCAACATTCAAAGGGCACACAGACTTGGACCGAAAATTTCTGTGAAACCTCGTGGTGTCGTCATGCTGTTTCTGCAATACACTGACCTCCTTCAAGTCTTATCTGCTGTCAAAACCAAGAAACAGATTTTTTGGGAAGGTCATCGTCTCTTCTTTTCTCAAGATCACAGCAGATCGTCGGAAGAGGTTTCTTGATCTTTGTCCTCAGTTACGTGCTCTTAATGCAAGATATGGTCTTCTTCACCCATGTCTCTTCAAGTTCACATATAAAGACAAAACTACTACATTTGACAATCCAGAGGCGCTACAAGGTTTCCTTCATCTTCATGGAACTGATACTATGGACACTTCGAGACCTACATGAACATCTGTTGTGCCTCGTGATATGTTGATGTTTGGGTTTTTTCTTGTTTTCCTTGCTCATCGTGTCTCAATGAATGATTGTTCTGCGTATATCTCTGTAGTGTTTATATAATGTTGTTTCTCTTTTCGTCCATATATTTTTCCTACATTCTCGCTTTATGATTATTTCTTTTTGATTCTCCTGCTAATTTCTGTTATCTCATTTACAGGTTTTGCCTCAATAAATTTGTTGTCTCCTGATTCTCCCGTAACGTTGGAATTTCTTTTGATTGTGGTCTTTTTGGATTCGGTGGAGCTTCGATGCTGTCGTTGTCATCTTCTGGTGTAGTCACTCCCCAGTCGTGTTGTATTTGTAGGTATGATGTATGATGTTCAGTCGTCTTTGTATGACATGTACTGTCTTCTCGTTATTCATCTTCTCTCTTTTTCTTTCTTTTTTGTTTCCTTCTACTCACCTTCCTTGATCTTGTTTCTTTCTCTTCTTTTCTATCTCTTTTATTCATCTCTTTTTTTCCCCTGTTCTTTTCTCTAACATAAATCTTTTTTACTTTTCTCACAACTTACATACTTGTAAACTTTTCCTTCTAATACAACTACTTTTTCTATCTCATCTTATTTCCTTCTGCATATTCAAGTAAAATTAGCTTTGTTTTTTGTAAGCATACTGTTTATTCATACTTTTTTATTAAATTACATTTCGGGTTACAACCTGGAATATTAAAGGATTAAATAATCCTATTAAAAGGCAACGGGTGATATCCCATCTGGCTAAGTTGAAAACCGATATTGCTTTACTTCAAGAATCTCATATTTCTGAAAGTGAAGCTTCCAAGCTAAAGAGATGCTGGGTGGGGTATGTGTTTAACTCTCCGGCCCTAGGTAAGAAAAATGGTGTTTTGATTTTGTGCCACAAAAAATTAAATGTTTCTGATGTTCATCAAGAAGCTGATGTTGAAGGGCGGTGGGTTATTGTTAAGCTTTTTGTTGATAAAATTCCTGTAGTTATTTTTAATGTTTATGGGCCTACTTCAATTGATAAAGTTTTCTGGTCTAATGTATCTGATAAGTTACTTACATTTGATGATGATTACATCATACTTGGTGGTGATTGCAACCAAATCCTTAATCCCATTCTTGATAGGCATTCTAATGTTAAGTTCACTCCTTCTAAAATGCAAGCTCAATTTGCCACCACAGTGCGGTGTAAAGCACTAGTTGATATTTGGAGTCTTTGCCATCCTGACCTTAGGGAGTACAGTTTCTACTCAGCTGCCCACCACTCCCAATCCCGTATTGATTACCTTTTCTTAAGTAAACCCCTGACCCAACATGCCATTCACTCTGAAATCGGTTCGACCCTGATATCGGATCACGCTCCTGTTTTTGTTGACATTGATTTGGTCCCTTTTTCCCCTCACCCTGGAAGATGGCGCTTTAACAACTCCCTATTACTTGACCCTAATTTTTGTCAAAAATGTAACTCCTTTGCTTTGGAATTTTTCTCCATCAATAACTCCCCAGAATCTCCTTTTGTGATGGTATGAGATTCCTGTAAAGCAGCCGCTAAAGGTTTTATTATGAATTTTGTATCCCAAAAGAAGAAGTCTTTTGAAATCCAGTCCTCTCAGTTACTTGATAAAATTAAACAATTGGAGTATGCATACTACCAGTCCAATGATGAGCCGGCTCTGAAAAACCTCCTGGATGCCAAAATTACTTTTAATAAATTATCCACTGATGCAGCTTCCAATTACTTACTAAAAAGTAGTTCTCGTTATTACGGTGGCCAAAACAAGATCGGTAAAATTCTGGCTAACTATTTAAAAGTAAGAAAAGATAGAACTAAAATAGAATCCTTGCAAGGCTCCGCAGGCACTCCTATCTATAAAGATAAGGACATCTTAAATGAATTTGTCTCCTTTTATAAAAATCTTTATTCTCCTGAATCGACACCAGATAAGTCCGACCTTCTTTCCTACTTCCGATCCATTCCCTCTCCTGCATCTAGCCACATTGACTTCAAAATTTTGGGAGCCGATATTTCCTTAGCAGACGTATCTCACTCAGTCTCAGTGCTACGCCGTGGGAAAGCACCTGGACCAGATGGTTTTACCATTGAATTTTACTCTCACTTTGCAAATATTCTTCTACTTAACCTTTTACTTTTATTCCAATCTTTTACAGAAAATGGCGCTTCTAGTGGCACATTGCAAGAAGCACTGATTTGCTTAATCCCCAAAGACGATAAAGATCACACTCTCTGCAAGAACTATCGACCTATTTCGTTAGTTAACACAGATTATAAGATCTTTGCGAAAATTCTGGCACTTCGTATTGATGCTATTTTACCTGATCTCATTGGTCCTGAACAAGCAGGTTTTGTTAAAGGGAGACTTGCGTCTGACAATTCTCGAGTCTTTTTTAATTTCCTTAGCAAAGCCTCTTCTTTAGATCAGCCGATAGCAGTGATTTCCCTAGAGGCTGAGAAAGCTTTCGATAGGTTGGTTGGAATTTTCTGTTCCAAGCTCTGAAATGGGCTGGTTTTTCCCCTAATTTAATAGCTTTAATTTCCTTACTGTATTCAGATCCCCGAGCTTCAATTTTTGCTAACGGTCAGGCTTCCGACTACTTCTCATTGCGTAGGGGAGTAAGGCAGGGATGCCCTTTGTCTCCCTTATTATTTGTCATAGCCCTAGAACCTTTTTTATCTAGACGACCGTATTACAGGCTTCCAATTTGGCCCTCGTCAAGTTAAGATGTCAGTTTATGCTGACGATATTCTTTTATATTGCTCTAATCCCGAAACCTCTCTTACTCCCTTTCTTCAACAGGTATCTTCGTTTTCTAAACTCTCCGGATATCGTCTAAATGCTGATAAGTGCGAAATTTTGCCTTTGAATTTTCTTTGCAAAAAAACATCTCTTTGATTCTTCTGGCTTTGCCTGGCAACCCACTAAAATAAAATATCTAGGTTTATGGTTTGCACCCTTATTATCTGACACACTAAAATTGAATTTTGATTATATTACTAAGAAATTAAATGATTCCATCAGTCGCTGGCATCCCCTTTTTCTCTCTTGGTGGGGTCGGTTAGACTCTGTCAAGATGATGCTCTCCCTCTTGTGCTATATATTATCTCTCTATGATTCCTATTCATATCCCTCAATATTATTTCAAAAAATTTGATTCCACCCTGATAACATTTTTATGGAAAGGTAAATCGACACGTATTGCTTTATCCTCTCTTAAAAAGACAGACCTAACGGAGGCCTCAAGTTCCCAGACTTCAAGACTTATCATTCTGCTTTCTCACTAAAGCAAACTGCTAAGTGGATCTCTACAGATCCTTCCTTACATCCACCTCTCTGGTTACAAATAGAAGAATTTCTAATTACTCCCTTTAATTTTCAAGAGATTTTAACCTTCACTGCCAATATTACTTCCTTACATTCCCCTGTCATTTCTCACTCTCACAAACTCTTATCTCCCCTTTTACGTCTATCTCCTTCCATTAACTCTCTTCACAAACAGCCTATATGGCATAATAAGTCTGTACGGATTCGTGGTCGACCTATCTTCTGGAAGATGTGGCATTCTAAAGGTCTTCGCTGGCTTTCCCAACTCATGTCTGACGATACTCCCCATACTTTTCCTGACCTTCAATCTAAATTTTCTTTACCTTCATCCTCTAAATCGCAGTATAATCATCTCCAGCTTTCCCTCACTCAGTTTATTCAGAATCTTCCAGCTACTTCTGCTCCTCCTGTAGCCTGCGAATCTTTACTCTCAATTCTAGAAGGATCTCCCTCAGCATCAAATATTTACAAATTTGTATTATTTGCATCGGAAAGACTTAAATCAAAAACTGAGAGGACATGGGAAAAGGATCTTTCTCAAGAATGGCCAACTGCCACATGGAATAAAATTTGGTCTAAACTTCATAAGACCTCCCGGGCTGCCAATACCACACAAACCCTTTTCTTCATCTACCATAGAATATTATTCTCCCCAATGTCCTTAGCTTCTTTCTCATCTGATTTTCCCCTACTTGTTGGTTTTGTCCTTATCCTGCCGCTGATTTGAAACATATGTTGTTTGAGTGCCCCTCAATCCACCAATTTTGGCAATTAGTCTGGTCCCAAAATAGGCTAATTTTTAAGATCCAAATCCCCTTTTCTATTACAAATATATTTTTAGGCACTCTTTCTCCCCAATGGCCTCATTCTCCGTTGAGTTTTAAACTTTTAGATTTATTATTAGCTATTGCATTTCATTTAATAACTTCAAATTGGAAATAAGCTGATAAGGTCACCTTCAGAGCATGGTGGAATGCTGTCTGTTTTCACCATCGGCTAGATTCTAACTATGTTTCCCCCATATCCCTAGCAATTAAAAGGGATCTTTTATGGCTCCCTTTGACAAATTATCTATCCCAATCTGCCTCCTTCTCTGTTGCCTCTAAAAATGTATCGGATGATGTAAGAAAACCACCTTAGTTCTCTCCCTTTGCCTTTTTCCACATGAGTATCTAGTTGGTTCTTCATTACCGAATGTTTATTACAATGCGTTCTTTGACTTTTTATTGATTGTTATGCTTACAATATTACATCATTTGTATAAAATGTATAATGCTTTAGTGGCTCGAAAGAGCAGTCGGTGCCGGACTTTGGGGGTCCGTGTCGGACCCCCCTGTATGCGTAGCCGCGCGAGTCGCACACAGGGGGGACCCATGGGTTCCCCCTACCTGTGCATGTACGCCGCGAGTCGCATCGAGGCGTACCCGCTGTAGGGGGCGCCCTTGTTCACCTCGCACCCATTGAATTAATGGGAGCCCGCGTACGCGTTGTACAACCGGCTCCCATTGACTTCAATGGGAGTCCGACCGAATCGAGTCCGATTGCATGCGTGCGCATCGTACTCGTTCGGTCGGACTGCCAGAGTCCGATTCGGTCAGAAATCTCTCCGGGTCCGGCTCGGTCGGAGTGATTTCCGGCCTGAATCGAAATCGGCCCCTTAAAGTCATTACATCGCAGTGCTATTACAACGCGGTTGTTACAACGACCGCGTTGTTAGTACGCGATACCTTTACATCGCAAGTCATAAGAACGACTTGCTGTAGGGGGCGCTAAGGTATTGGAAATGAATTCCAACACCTTCCCTACTGTTGCGCAAACTGGAGTAGGAATAGTAAATAATACTATTCCTAAGTCCAGCGCGCCCCCTACAGCAAGTCGTTCTAATGACTTGCGATGTAAAGGTATTGCGTACTAACAACGCAGGCGTTGTAAAAGCACGCGATGTAATAGCATGCGTTGTGACATGCTATATTCCATTTAATTCTACTTTTACTTTTATTTCTGCACACTTCAGAAAAATGTCCTAACAAAACACACAAAGAACATTTTTGCTTTGAAGCAGAGCAAGACTTGCTATATGCTGAATGTGAAATACTATCAGATCAATAACACCTGAGATTCTCTCTGTTTTGGTCCTTTCTTTTGGAAGGAAATGTTTGTGTCTTGACATGTTTGGAGTTTTTGCCATCATTACCCTTAACTTTTCCTAACAACTCATCATACGTATCATTCACACCACTCTTTATTGCTTTAGCACTTCTACAAGGCAATTCAGCTTTCCGAACAATAGCCAAAATTTATTTACGCTCCGCATCTCCACTTATCCATAACCTCTCCTGAATAGTTTGATTTCTAGTGTGCATAACAACCTGATCTCTAATAAGATTTTCTTATAAGTTGCCAGATTTACAATCAGTAGATAACTTCTTGGGAGCCAAAGCATACTCATCATTGTTTCATTCTTCTCCTGCTTCCATTGATAGAATTTATACCTTATAATCCCAATTCAAACATTAGGGGCAAAGTAGGTCTTAAAATTATTAATAGCTCTTAGAAACACATTCATATCCTAACTTCCTGCATCCTAAGACATATTTTCATAAACCTTTAAACTTTTAGGAGGATTATGTGTAACAAAATTATTTTCTTCTAATTAGGTGACATTTGACTCTCTTCATCAATAGTTTCTAGGTAATTATAAAAATATGCTTTCCATTCTGCACACTTCATACACAGTTGACAACCAGCAAGCCACCAGAATAGTTGTAGTGGAGGTAATGAATAGTTCTGTGAAGACATTGTGTTAATAAAAATATATAGGGACAGCAGTGGTCTAGTCGGTACACAGACAGAATATCGAGTTGTGAATATCGAAGTGCCAGAATATCGAGTTGTCAATATCGAAGTGCCAGAATATCGACTGCAAGAATATCGTGGACCAGAATATCGACTTTCAGGTAAGAAATATCGTTTTGTTTAATATCGAAGTCAGTAATATCGTTTGTAAAAATATTGTTGTTAATAATATCGATGTTTATATCAGTGTTATGTATTTTAGTATGTATTTTAAATGTATGTGTTCTAATATTTTGTCTAAGTATTGCATTTGTTTTTTAATATATGTATTACATTTTTAAAAGTTACTAATTTTATTTTAAGTAGATTTTGCGTTTTAGTTCCGTAGCAGGTTGTGGGTTTATAGGGGAATAGGGTGGAAAGTAATTTAATTATAATAAATTATTAATAATTTTTAGAAGTTATTAATTTTATTTTGCTTAAATTTTGTGTTTTAGTTCCGTAGCGGGTTGTGGGTTTATAGGGGAATAGGGTGGGAAGTAATTTAATTATAATAAATTATTAATAATTTTTAGAAGTTATTAATTTTATTTTGCTTAAATTTTGTGTTTTAGTTCCGTAGCGGGTTGTGGGTTTATAGGGGAATAGGGTGGAAAGTAATTTAATTATAATAAATTATTAATAATTTTTAGAAGTTATTAATTTTATTTTGCTTAAATTTTGTGTTTTAGTTCCGTAGCGGGTTGTGGGTTTATAGGGGAATAGGGTGGGAAGTAATTTAATTATAATTAATTAATAATTTTTATTAATTAATATTTATGTTTTTAATATTTGTTATTGTTATTTGTGGTCATAAATGTATTATTAATTATTAAATTGGTTAATTATGATTAATTAATTGGTAATTGTGTTAATTGTGTAATTGTTTTAGGAGCGGGTTGTGGGTTGATAGGGGAGTAGGGTGGGAAGTAATTTAATTTGAATTAATTAATATGTTATATTAATTAATATTTATATATTTAATATTTTGTATTGTTAATTGTGGTAATTAATTTATTATTAATTATTTATTAATTGGTTGTTAATTATTATTAATTAATTGGTAATTGTGTCATTTTTTTTAGGAGCGGGTTGTGGGTTCATAGGGGAGTAGGGTGGGAATTAATTTATTTTTAATTAATTAATTAATATATTTTATTAATTAATATGTATGTATTTAATATTTTTTATTGTTAATTGTGGTAAATAATGTATTATTAATTATTTATTAATTGGTTGTTAATTATTATTAATTAATTGGTAATTGTGTTAATTGTGTAATTTTTTTAGGAGTGGGTTGTGGGTTGATAGGGGATTAGGGTGGGAAGTAATTTCATTTTAATACATTTAAAAAAAAAATAATATAATATTTAATGTTATTTTATAGTGCTTATTGTATGAATTAATTTATTAATAATTGTTTTTATTTTGTTAGTTAATTGTTACTAATTAATTAATTAATTATGTTAATTGTGTCATGTTTTAGAACACTGGTGGTGTTATATATAGGGGAATATGGTGGTAGGTAAATTATTTGAATTAATTATTTGTTAATTATTGCTAATTAATTAATTAAAAATGTAATATGGTAATTGTGGAATAATTTTAATGTGTGATTTGTGGGGTTTATAGTTGTAAATGTTGGGAAGAAACTTTTTTTAAATTAATTAATGATTTGTTGTTAATTGTTATTAATTTATTAATAAAAAATTGGTTATGGAAATTGTGTAAATATTTTTAGGTGTGTGTTTTGGTGTTTATTCGGGTAGAGGGTGGAAAGTAGTTTAGTTTAAATAAATTAATCAATAGTTGATCATTAATATTCATTTATTAATTTATAAATATTTTTGGTAATTGTTTTGTTTTTATTTTGTTTGTGGTTTTTGGTTCAATAGCTGTAATCTTTGGTTTTATCCCTTCCGCTATCCAACACTTTCCCTGCTGTTGCACTTGCTGGAGTGGGAATAGTATTTTTTACCCCTACGCTATCCAACACTTTCTTTAACGTTGCATTTATTGGAGTGGGAAAAGTAACTTATTCCCCTCCGCTATCCAACACTTTCCCTACTGTTGCATTTATTGGAGTGGGAATAGTAAATTATTCCCCTCCGCTATCCAACACTTTCTCTACTGTTGCATTTATTGGAGTGGGAATAGTAAATTATTCCCCTCCGCTATCCAACGCTTTCCCTACTGTTGCACTTGCTGGAGTGGGAATAGTAATTTTTACCCCTCCGCTATCCAACAGTTTCCCAGCTGTTGCACTTGCTGGAGTGGGAATAGTAATTTATTCCCCTCCGCTATCCAACACTTTCCCTACTGTTGCAGTCCCTGGAGTGGAAATAGTAATTTATTCCCCTGCGCTATCCAACACTTTCCCTACTGTTGCACTTATTGGAGTGGGAATAGTAAATTATTCCCCTCCGCTATTCAACACTTTCCCTACTGTTGCACTCGCTGGAGTGAGAATAGTAATTTATTCACCTCTGCTATCCAACACTTTCCCTACTGTTGCAGTTAATGTAGTGTAAAATGACGTTTTAAAAATTACTAAATATTTATATATATTTTTTAGTTTTTTTTTATGTTACAGGTGTATGTATATATATATCTATTTATAATTTTTGATATATTTCTAACATTTTATAATTTATTAAAATAATTATTAAGTAAATATATATATTACATTTTATATATGTATGATTAATTTATTTTTACATTACATTTATTACTTATAATTGTTAACATTTTTAATAATTCTAAATATTTTTTCTAAGTTATATGTATTATTTAATTTATTTTACATTTTTTTTATACATTTAAAAAAACAATATTTTTAACTTCGATATTTTTAACAAAGATCATTTTTTTCCGATATTTTAGTACTTACCATTATGTAGATAGGATGTCGATATTTTTTACATCGATATTTATGTCCCGATATTTTGGGCGCACAATATTTTGTCCATCGATATTTTGTCAGTGATCCGTCTAGTCAGTGTCCCAACTTCACCACAAGGGACTAGTTCTCTGTCATCACTTCACCACTAGAAATCCCAATGAGAATCCCAGAGATATACGTTTTCCACAGGTTTGAGAGGGTGAATAAATGATTATCTCAGACGTGACTAGATGATATGCCTCAGAAAAAAATCTCCAACAGTACCTTAATAATTCATAAGTTGCATTATGTACATCCTTGCACGAAATCATCGAAAGGAAACACTGATAGGAGATTTTCCCAATAAGAAGTACAAATGTTTCTCACTGAAGAAATCTTCCCAGATAAAGAAGGGCAGCACATTGCATGAAATACCTGACGACGCCGAGCAGTACGTTGCATGCGTAATTATGCCATGTGTAAAGACTTCAGAGTTAAGAGGGATGAATGCTGCACGCAAATGCAGAGCTCAATGTCTTGCGGAGGTTCTGAAGGTAATTCCGTTACCCGGATGGATAATTCAAATAACGTCAACGAGGCTACACTCATTAAAGAGATGCCCGCCAACCACAAACCAGTTATTTACACAAGAGAATAATCCACAGACATTGTGGAATGATAAGGTTACGATGGTGGGTAAAATATATGCTGGCCCCACTTATTGGTAGAATAAGCAGCGTGAGTAATAACTTCCACAATAAATAAAACGAAGAAAAACATAAAAACAGCCTCACGTAGGTTTGGTTGCTGTTCCAGGAACTCGTTGCCAATCTTGTAAAGTAAATCCACAGCAATTCTTGTATTCTTAAGCAGGTTTATTCCAGTCCTGAAACACCCGTTAGCATAGCACTTCTACCTACTCAGCATCCTCCAGACAACTTCCCTCCAGGATTCTAACCACCCAAAGGAAAACAATTCTAAGGGGCTCATTACGATGGCGGAGAGACCGCCCCCGCCGGGCCGGCGGTGGCGGTCCCTCTGCCATCTGCCTCTCATTTCCCCCAGCCACATTAGGATGGCGGGGGAATCGTGCCACAAGCGTGGCGGGTGCAAAGAGTGCCCGCCACGCTTCCGCCACAGGCAATCGTTGCGATTGCCTGGCGGAGCGGATCTGACCGGGGATATGGTGGCGGTGCCTAGCAGGCACCGCACGCCCGAGCACAATGCTGGCGTCAGCCAGCCTTTCCATGGCGGTTGAACCGCCATGGAAAGGCTGGCGGAGGCTGGCTTCGGGGGGCCCGTTATGGGCCCCCTCAGGGGAGCAGTTGTGCACTGGGGGGGTACCCATGGTACCCCCCAACATTTCTATGCACAAGGTGGCAGGCACCGCGCAGTGCCTGCCACGTTGTGCAGGGAAATGCACAACATGGCCATTCAACATTGCGGCGGGTGCTGCAGCCAGCAGCACCCGCCGCAATGTTAAATTGCCAGATGCGACCGCCACGGTGGCGGTCGCATCATAATTAGGGGTGCGGGACCGTCGCATGACAGGCGGGCGGTCCCGATCCCGCTACGATGGCGGGGGACTCAAGTCCGCCCGCCATCGTAATCGGCCCCTAAATTCCGTAATCATAAGAGTTCGTGCTAACAAACTGAGAACCCAAGCTTAATCAATTAAGACATAACAATATGAATAACATAGCACCAGCTCAAGTGCTCTTAGTTACTCATGCATCAATGGCTCCCTCTGTTGATTGGTAAGGGACAATGGTGAAGCCCTCATCAAAGATGCACTGTCGTTTAAATTAATTAATTGGTTCTTTGCTGAAACCTATGTTTTTTTCAACTCTCTGCTTGTAATTCTGTTAAGGGTTAGACGTTGTCCCCTTTGCCAGAACCTCACTAAAACATAATGCTAAAGTGAATGGCCATAGATCTTTGAAAGGGTCACCAAGGGATATGCACGTTTATTAATGATCCAAATGAGTTTCAGATTTGCTACCTGACCCAGAGTGTTCTGAGGGACTGCCTAAATTTAGATCTAAGAGTTATCTAAGGTCTTTGGGTATGCAGGAGTTATATGAGAACCCACACACTTGTGTATCGATAGCTAAGGCAAGAATTAAGGAGATCTTCTTAACAAAGGCCGCTAGAGAGAGAATGGATATAAATCATAATCCATTTACGGTGAAGCTATATCAGATGGGCCCTACTATTAAAAATGATGAAAACTCTTATTTAGCCTTTGTGACGAACCACCAACATCGCTACATCTTAATGAGGTTCCATTTAAACTATATTACGTTGATGTTGGGTTATTCCACTGATTCTCATTCTTTAGGTGACCTTCCTGCTTGCCCCTGCGATGGGCTATCACCTCAAACAGATTTACCTCTTATATTTCTATGTAATTTTTATAGTACCCAAAGGAAAAGATACCTTCTTCCGCTTTTACGCAAATACAGTTTATTACAATGTCGCCCAGCTTTATATTTGATTCAAAAGCTTCGTGACCCTTTTGTTTGGTATTCCTTAGCGTCATTTTTCTGGTCATCTTTGAAGAGTAGGAGATCCCAAACAGTAAGGGTGTTACGCCGCGGTTCCGTAACCCGACCCGCAGCTTCTCCTGCCTCACTGCCGCGGGCCGTAACCCGACCCGCAGCTCTTCCTGCCTCACTGCCGCGGGCCGTAAATTGACCCGCTGCACCATTTTAGGACATCGGGCACACCGCAGCTCAGTGCGGCAGCTTACCGTTTCTTTTTGGGCGCTAAGACGTGCCTTGCAATATTTTCTTTAAGTGCACACCGCCAATATAAACGGCGGTCTGCCTATGGCCACACTACACTCACCTGATAGCATCCATAGCTGCCTGCAGTCTTGCTCAGGGGCCAACTTTCCCTGTTCTTTTTCCATGTTCCTCTGCCTGGTTCCCAGAATGCCTTCGGTATGATTTTCTTCACTATTCCAAGATGGTGGTTTCTCTATCTTTTTCCTTTTCCGATCCCAAACCAAGATGGTGGTTTTTCTTCCTATTACATCACTTCCTGTCCTTGGGTATTTAAGGGGCTGGATCCTCATCTTTCTTGCGTTGCAACACTCTTCATTCCTGTTGGTTTCTCTTTGTTCCCGTTGGTGATTCTTTGCTCTTGTTGGCGTCTCTTCGCTCCTGTTTTTCTTCTATTGGTGATTCTTGCTCCAGTTTGGTGTTTTCCAGTGGGCTCCTCTTTCCTCGGTTCTCTCTTTCCCAGGTCTGTCGTCACCTAGCATCCTACCAATGTTGACGTTTCCAGCTGCCTGGATTCTGGAGTCACGCTTCCACCAGAGGTTTTTCCCTTTGGGGTTTTTTCCTTTTGGGTACTCCTTCGGGAAGGCACTGTCTGCCCTGACGTTGAATTGTCAGCAGCACCGTGGCTACCAGAAAGGGTCGCCCCTACCTCGGACAAACCAGAACCCTCAAGACCCGGAACCGGGAAACATCTTCACGTCTAAAGGTCAGAAGAAAGAGTTCCGAACCTGTCAAAGGGTGGCAACCTAAATGAGATGTAACTTTGATCATATGCGATGAGCAATATATTGTAATGGCACTTTGCATTTGCACTTTCATAATATTTTGTTATATCATATCAGATGGTTTTTTAATGAATTATTTTAATGTATTTGTAATATTGTATTATTTTAATCTTTTTACTATGGCTCTTTTATGTCAGTTAATATATAATGTATAATAAAGTGTATTTCATGTACTTTGTATGCTATTGAAATATAGCGAAATAAATAATCTTTGACTGACTGACTGACCTACTGATTGGCCATTTTAAATAAACTTTGAAAATTTATAATTCATGGATGTTCAACATAGGTTCTAGAGAGCTGGATCCAGCCCTCGATCATAACCACTGACTACGACAATACATTGAGTAATTGTATTTGCGACTATTTACATAACTTTGAAATTGCAGAAGTGTGAAATGAAGCGTTATTTAAAAAAACAAGTTATTACATTTTACTGCATACTTAACCTCGATTTAGACGCATCATAGGTAATGTTATATAAATACTGCTCTTTTAATAAATGTGTTTAAATAGTCTTGTGACTTTGCTTTCCCAAGGGAGGACACAAACACTATTTTGATTTCCCTTAACAAAGGCGGAGTGATTTACTGTTCGTCGAGTCTCGGCCTCCTGTTATCTTCACTTCCACAGTTATCGCTCATACCAAAGGATCATTTTAATGGGGGGGGGAGAGGGGGGGTTTGTTTATTATGTTCTCCTTATCGCTCCCTGGCCAGCCGACTACCCAATCATGTCAGGAGTGAGGCAAACAAAGACGCCAGGACTGTACCATCTATCTCCCAGAGCGTGAAAGCGTGAATGACGCGGCATTCAATGGTAGCGCCGGACAGATCGGATCTAGAGGTGACCCAAAAGGCCTGAATGCTGCAGACGCCGCTGTCCATTGTGTTAACTTGACACCCGCCATTGCAGGGATTGGTCGGGACTTTATACACAGAATTGTACCATAATAGGTCAAGGAATGAAAAAAGAGCGCGGACACGCAAAGCCAAGGATATCACAAAGAAGGAAAGGTCAGCGCGACCAGAAGCACACATTGAAGGTTCTCAGTCCTGCATGCATACACCTGTAAATTCAATTCATCCCTATCATTACGCTTCTTATAATTACACTTTCTAGAATAGGAAGCCCGAAACTCCAAATATATATGTATTGAAATAAAAAAAAATACTTGAACCGCCAGTAAATGTAATTCAAAGCCCCATCCATCTTAGTATGATGTTCTGGTGCCCGTCAGAGCCTGGTTCACACCTTACAATCCCCGCACCTACCTGTCGAATGGTTGGCTGCCGTCCGAGCGTCTCTGAAGCACAGTCCAGCCCCCTCCTTCCGACATGTCACAGAAGGCTTGGAAGGCACTGGGGCTCCGAAGAGGTTTAATCTTATAAAATCCACTCAGTCGATGCCCGCTGTTGAAAATCTCTGCACAATCTGCTCCAAAAAGGAATACATTAAAAATAATAAACTCAAATTCAAATTCAAATTCAAATTACGCTTTATTCGATTTAAGATTGTCAAATCATAAAAGCACAATACATTAAAAAAAGTTAAAATTGCAGCAATGCATAAATATTAAAATCAACAATCCAATAAAAAACATGTTATTACGCATTAAATAAAAATATAGCAAAATACAATGGCAATCCGATGGTACAATAAATTCATGAACAGCTACAATAAGGCATTACCCTGCATACTCAGTCTAGATCTAACCACCCCTTTCAAGAATTTGGCAATGTGATCAATAAACATCATTTCATCAAGGAATTGTAACTTGATAAAAGCAGGTCGACATTGTCTCAGGTCTTGACATTTTAAGATGGGCAAGATCCATCTTTTCCTAATAAGTGTATAAAATTTACAAAAAAAGATAACGTGGATTGTGGACTGAGTCGAGGTATCATCACATGGACAAGGGGGCAGGGTACGCGACCAATCATTTATCTTGGGAAAGGCAACTCTAATATGGAAGTTGCCTAAGCGCAAGCGCGTCAACAGCATCCTGTGGTAATTCCCTGATGTTATGAATAGATAAGGTTGTAAACCCGGTTGTGTCAAGAGAAGTTGATGTTCTCTGACAGACGCTTTCATGACATTGGCAGACAATCTAATCGTCTCCAGGTGATCTAGACATAATGATCTTAGTTCCTTCCGGGTAACACGGGACAAACAATCAGGGTTAGCATAATACTCCGGGTGGCCTATGTCGATCATAAAGTTTTTAACATACACAAGCCATGGGATGCAGAGTGCCCATTGTAAATTCTGGCAATCATAAATCACATCCCGATTAAGCTTAGTCGCAGTATCGGTCCAAACCTTATTCCAAAGAAAGACTGACTGGATTTTAATTTGGTCGGATAAGTATGGTAAACCCAGCTCAGCATGGCAAATATACATAGCTGTGCTGGTCGGAACTGCTAAAAGGTATTTTAAAAACCTATTCTCAACCAGCTGCAGGGACGCTGTATTTGCAAAGCCCCAGATGCCTGCTCCATACATGGCTACGGGAATACATTTAACTTTGTAAATGGTCAACAGATCATCTATGGGGCACTTGCCTAGTTTCCTGGAGAAATTTATTAGAGCTCCTATGGCTTTAGCAAACAATAATTTTCTGGTATTCATGGCTATACTCCATGAGCCCCGTTTTTCAAACACAATACCCAGGTAGGAGAAATTCGAGTTTTCTGTCATCTATGAAAATGTCTCGACACTTGACATTTGATTTACAACATTTCATAACAAAGGTTTTGGTGATATTTACCTTAAGGTCGAGGCTAGACATAAAAGACATGAAACTCGAGACAGTTTTCTGCAAACCTAATGGGGTTCGCGACAGGAGAACAGCGTCGTCTGCGTATAACAAGGCTCCAATTTGACGCCTACCAATGCTGGGTAATTCCTGACCTTCTCTCAACAAAGTAGCACCCAAACTGTTTATATACAAGGTGAAAAGGAGGGGGGCCAGGACACAGCCCTGCCTTACCCCCCTCCTAACAGGGAACTTACGGCTACGCTCACCCACTAACGACTAACCCATAACGGACACTTGCCTGGGCGTCCAGGTAGGACTGTTTAAAAAAATGAATCAACAACGCTTCCACCCCCATGGACTCTAAGGTACCCCAGAGTTTCAAGTGGTTAACACAGTCAAAGGCCGAACTTAAGTCGACGAAGCACAAAAAAAGGCTGCCCTGTTTAGCCTTTATATATTTACCCCATAGGAGGCGAAAAGTTTAGGCCCTGTTCTATGGTACCAAGCCCTTGACGGAAGCCATACTGTAGCTCTGAGAGAACACCCTTGTCCTCCGCCCATGTTTGTAGTCTGTTCAGGACAACGCACCCGGCCACTTTCACGATGGAATCCAAAAGTGAAATGGGTCTGTAACAGGCCGGGTTGTTGCGATCTCCTTTTTTGAAAATAGGGACAAGTGTGGACACTGTCCAGGTTGGGGTGAAGCCCTGAGTACAACATGCTTTTAAAACCATAGTAATTAATGGACCCCATAATTGAGGACAGGATTTATATAAGTCCACTGGAATGCTATCAGGTCCAGGGGCTTTACCCCCACACTCATTTATGGCCAGAATCACCTCTTCCACATTGAAATCAAGTTCAATAGGGAGATTCCTCTTATATCCAGTGTGAGACTCCTCACGGTAAATTAAATCTGCATTGTCACAATATATCCTAGAGAAATGGGTTACCCATTGATCCTCCCCTATCGTAATTTCAATGCTGGGGATATTTTTAGGGGCCAAGAACGGGGCGTTTATGGCCTGCCAGAAGCTTTTGGTATCTTTTAGCTCTGAGGCTTTCTTAAGTGACAGCCACAGTTCCGTTCTTATCTCTTCTTTACGCTCTTTAAGTGACTTTTTATACGCTGTTCTCGCACTTCTTATCATTTCCTGGTCCCTTGGGGACTTAATTTGGGCGGCTTTCAAAACAGCATGAGCTTTACTGCATTTGGAGTCAAACCAGCCTGTCTTGGGAACATGACGTTTTTTTAAGTCTGATGATAAGTTAGTTTGAATGGCCTGTGTGATATTAAGAAAGGAATTAAGAATATCTGAGTCCGCAACAGACTCGTCAAGGCAAATGGCAAAATCATTTTTAAAGCCGCTTAGGATTGACTTGGTTAACTTCAGAGAGTTGACCCCCTTCCATTTAATGGTGTAGCCATTAGTTCTATTTATGGCTATATCATGTACGGGCATGGCCAAAAGTCCCCCTGATAGCACATTAGCCGGTAGGTCCATGGTAACACTAATGGGGTAGTGATCACTAAAAACAACAGAGTGGATATCAAGGTTCTGTATTCTGTCTGCATATCTATTAGAAATTAAAATGTGATCTATAATAGAAGACAGCCCACAACCAATAAAGGTGCTGTTAAATGGCAGGGGTGGTGAGCATAAATCATTCACGAAGCCCAGCTCCATAGTATATTTTATCGCATTTAAGTGATCCCAGAGGGGGAGGGCGGGAAGTGAGAGATATCAACTTCATCATCGGATGTTAAGCCACAGTTACCACGTTCAGCATGGATACAAGGGCCAATGTTAAAGTCACCTACCCATATTAAACACAAGTCCATGTTAGTTGACTTTTGTTTTTTTTCCAGATACTTCTGTAATTTCATCAAAACTGCCTCAATATGCGACGCAGGAATATTATTATAAAAGTTTACTAAGATGGTACTGTGTGAGGCATCAATAATCATTTTTAAGACCTGGTAAAAAGTATTAGATACCAATAGATCTAACTTTTTTACACTGAGCCGATATGAGGTGAAAATACACAGGCCGCCCTTTTTTCTCCCATGTCTGGACGGTACAGCTGGGGTAAAAAAAGTTTTAAACCCATTGATATGCAGAGGGCTGTCGACCCAGGATTCTTGGATACATAGAATATCAAAGCCAGCTATAAAATCAAGCCAGGCAGGATTGGAAAGTTTGGTGGTTAAGCCCTCCACATTCCAGGATAGAATTATAATTGTACCAGACCTATTTTCAGCCTGTATGGGTCTATTATTATGAGCAGGTTCACTATTATGAACGATAAGGTGATGGGCAGGATTTTTAGGAGGAGTTAAATGGGAAATATTTAGATTAATCAAATCCGCTTCCGGCTCATGAGAACGTTGCACAGTAGTGTCAGCTACTACTACACCGTGTGACAAAACATCAAGCTGGGCCACCGTGCTACCATTACAAGGACCATTACAAAGATCAACATGTGAATCATCGCTAGCTCTTGCAGCACAGTATTTAAAAACATTTGAATCGCTAGTTGTGGGTTCCAGGCCAGTTGGATGATTAATGGTGACCCGTCTATGTACCACATAACTGTGACTGAGTGTGAGGGTAAGTCAATCTATATCTTCTAAGCCTGTCAATGTTTCAAATCTGTTATAAGTGGGTATGGTGAATCGTTGTTGAAGGTTAGAATTAGTGAGTCTCGGCTGTGAGGTATACACAATTGGGTTTGGGGGGGTATAAAAATATCCAAGTGACACTACATTTATTCTTTGATTGGACACACAGTCACTCCCGAGTCTGCGTAAGACTTTAGTTACCAGTCTCGGCGTTCTAAAAGTGAGGACTATGCAGTCGCCAGGGTGCAGTTTTTCCCTTATCCCAACCCAGCCTACTCTAGAATCACTCAATTTCAATATGGAATACACAAAAAAAGAGAAATGCCGATAAAACCATATAAATGTGGCTATCAGATTCAAAGGCAGATAATATATTGTTAAGTCTTTTTCTTACCATATCGCTATCATTCTTAATACTACTAATAATATTAATAATAGGAAGAATAACAAGAAGGGGAATGCGACACCTGCCTCTGAATGTGATAACCCCATGCATGTAATTGGGTTGACATTTTTGTATTGTTACTATTATCGTTAATTATAATAATATTCATCAACATCATCATCGTTCTGCTTTGCTACCGTATAGTCATAAATCCATATTCCAAAAACACACACTGCAGCTATCTATGGCCTTCCTGGTAGGTGGAAGAATGATACGGGCAACTGAGGAACAACCAGTGCAGCTGGGATGGGATGGACATGTTTGATATGTGATGTATCTAGAAAAATATTTTGGACTTCTTATTCATATACAGGGGAGACCAGTGGGGTGTGGCACCACAATATTATTATCAGAATATTCCCTGAAATAAATATCATGTCTTAAATGTTGCCCACAAAATATTCCATTTTTGAAGTTAATATTAGAAAGTTTGTAAATGATATTTATAACACGATGATTGTGTCAGATGATATTTCTGTATACATGACTCTGACATATAAGCAGAGAGTAGTAGATTCAAGAAAAATTCACAATACATAAACTAGAAATTCCACAACTAGGAAATATCAGGCAGGTCATTGTACAGAGATGGTGAAATGCATTGATTGATGTGTCAATGCGAAAAAGTACATTTTCTAAAAAAATATAAACATTGAAGGTCTAATTCACAAAGAAAAGTCAGAAATGTATGCTTCATAGGTCTCCTCCTATGATTTGCATATATTTTCAACTTCTACGGAATTTATAATATTCTGCAGGAATGTTCTTGAAATCTGTGCAAATTATTGACTTCCTTACCTGTTCCTGATTCTGAGCCTCACAGGAACACCAGGAGATCTCTTACGAATATCCATGTTTCTGGACCCTAGCTCAACATTCACGACTACAGAAAATTTTCCATACTTGGGAATTTTCATCAACGGCATGAATTGGCACAAAACCTGCTTCTGTGCATCAGGATTGGCAATTTCCATCAGCAAATTCAACTATATGTCCAAATGTTTGTGAATCTCTCTTGATTTAAGGATATAATAAGAAATTGTAACTAACACCTTGTACTTCAAAAAATAAACCTTAAAGTTAGCACATTGTGCATGGTTATGATCTATGGTCATGTGCGGGGCCCATTACAGAGAAAGTGATTCTTTCAAGGCACAGTAGTAGTTTTTTACTGCCGGAGAGGCGGTAGAGATATATAATAATCCTTTCCTGCTTGTATCACCAATAAGACTAGCCTGTGGGGCATTGCTTGCTGCGTGGTACCTAACAGGTGTGTGGCAGACAGAGATCCGAGAATCCAGGGACCACTGCTTCCTCTTAAACAAATTTATTTTTTACATTCACAGAAGGGAAGAGGTCCAAATGGGACCCCTTCCCTTTTACAAATGGGTTACCACCTCCTTTGAGGTGTCAGTAAAATATCAATGATTTCAGTTGCAAATTATTAATACATAGCATACCGACACAGTATTTGGAATGGACGCCTAGTTCACTCCACTTCTAAATACTGAATCGGTATCCATTTCTAACCACGTTTAGCAATTCGGAAATACTTTTACAAATCGCTAAATACGGTTAGTACATAGGAAAAAGGGTGTGAGCATTTTCAAACCCTCTGATTTACCGATTCAGACGGGTTGTGAATGCTAAGGGCCTTTGTAAATCTGGGACCGTATCACATATAGGGCACACTGTTCTAGTTTGCTTCACGGTGTACCTTCAAGAAAGTGGGACGGGTGCAAAACAGGGACAGTGCACCCTATTATGATGAATGGACTGCTTCAAAGCCGCTCTGCGTTTCTCTGTCCAGGCCGCCTGCACTTTAAAGAGGGGTTAGAGATCCCTCTGCAGGCAGATGCAGTTGGTGATTGAATCTGCCTGCAGAGGGACATCTGGGAGGGGGGTCCATGGGACACTCTTTCCCCCCTCCAAAGGGCTACCCTCAGGGAGCCCACTGAGACATGCACCACCTTTTTGAGGCACTTTTAGTGTGCCTTCTAAGGGCATATTTGCCTCTGTACCCGTGCCCGTATTATAGCGCAGGGGCATAGGCAAAGTGATGACCTCATTTGCCTGGGGCCACGCCCCTATGTAAATAATGGAACGCCCTCTGAAAATAGCATTGGTGCTACATATGTGCCAGTGCTATCAGTATTACAGAAGGGGCCGTAGAAGCGTCTGTAGCCCCTTCTGTAATAAGCTAGTGCTCCGGGGGCCACAAAGTGAGAGCACATGCCTGTTGCACCAAGGGGCACTGTGTGTAATATGGCCCCAGTCCACTGTTCTTTTTATTGTATTGATAATATTCTTGTAAAATTTGCCTTACTCTACGCAGCTGATGTCTATTCAGCCAGCTTTGATGACGTGACGTACAAATCATGCTTTATAAGTAATGTCTTAAAATGTACACTATTTATAATTCTCATTAAAAAAAGTTCGCAGCGACACAGTCCATAGCGTGTCGAAAATGGCAAGTTCAGAAGTGCAACCAGTGCCTGAGCAGTCTACCCCATGTTCGATGTTTGCTCATTCTAGCATAACCTCAAACTGTGAGTGTGCAAATATGTGCACGTGTGTGCCACTGCAGTTGGCAAACCTTTATTAGCATTTTAAAACCTACCTATATCACTAGCAAATATATGTGCAATAATTCTCATGTCCACAAAAAAAGTTTGGTTATTCAGGACAAAGCGCTTGTCAGAAGTTCTCTTGCAAATCCCATATTTCCATGAGTCTTCCACTGGATAAAGCGTGCGCAGGAAAATATTCTACTTGGTTGAAAATCTGCATTTGCAGCTTTAATATTCATGTTTATTTTTTCTCTGCAGAGTACATAACAATGTTAACTTGTTCAGCCTTTGCCTGGCATTGTGACTAGCAGATGCTGCTATTGCCAAGTTAATTAGTGCATCATTTACTGACATCAGGTGACGAGAAGCTTGGTTTGCCCTTGCTGTGATTCGGGCTGCTGGTTTGCAGTTCTCAGCAGATGTCTATGGCGAGCACTGACCTCACTGATCCATCCGACAGATTATCCACTAGAACAACACTTTGGGCTTAAATAACTCCCCTTCTGATTGTGTGAGTCTGGGATATGAACTGGACGCACCGATTTCTTTTGGGAGTTAGGTCTTCAGACTGCTGCCCTTAGTGGTACTTGAGTTTCCAGTTGTAGTGAAGTGTTCTTTCAAGCATCTAGGGAATTCAAATCATTAGTTCCATTATTTGACCCTCTGGGTTGGGCTTCACCATTTCCCAGATGTCACTCTTGCTCCATGGCGCACCTGTGTCCCTTGATAGATGATACCATTTCTCTGTTACAACCTCGCTTTCTTCCAGTTTACCGAGTTGTAAGTGGTACATTTACACTACAGTGTTAGTATGCTGATTCAGCAATATTTACTTCTTCTCCCACTAGCATCCATCACTATCTACCCTTGAATTAGCAATTCAACTGATGCACTTTTTTTTTTACATTTACACTTCCTACAAACTGCATGGCCCAAAATGTATAGAAAAGTTGTAATACTATTAATCCTAAAACAGTGTGATTCATAGCACTGTACAGACCAGGAGCAGGAGCCTGACAATTATTTTGAAGCGAACTTGCTTTAAAAATCTCTCTCTATAATCACAGAAGTAACCTTAGGGTCTGAGTACGAGTTGCACTGCTCTGAGGAGGTGGTAAATCAACATGCAAAAATAGCATTATCGTGCTGTAGCACCACTCCACAACTATAAAATTATGAGAATTATTAGTTAAACCCTATGGGATGCAGAAGTTCTGGGTGAGAGCGGGCTTACGGTCGTAATACCACATAGGATGTCCAATTCTGTTGCTCACAGCAGGAGATAAGTGTATGCTGTGGCTGAGCGGTGGTAAATGTATGCTGAATGGAAGGAGGGAGGCTCCCTGGGCCTCTGCCTAAACCAATTCTGCCTGATGTGAGCACAGGCGCACTCTGTGTCACTGTTATGGGAAATCGCCGCAGAGGAGTGGAATCTCCCGCGGCTAGATGGTATCACCCAAGGCACATAATGAGTGAGGAGGCAGGGGCCGTGTCTGTGCATAGAGTTCATTGTGTGGAGTCTTCTGGACTTTTGAGGCAGGGTGGTGTCTGAGGACCTCAAGGAACTTTACTGAGGAGGCGGCAGAGGTCATAATCAATATCTAGCTGTCTCCCTTTGTTACTTTCCTTGTCTATCTCAATAACCTCTTTTTTTTGGGGAGAAATGTACATTGCTGTAATAAATATTGACTTAAATAAATAGTTCTTACAAACACTTCCTTTCCTTAAAGTTCTTAAAGTGCCGCGTACTGCACCTCAATTTTTCAAATAAGGCTTAATACAATAAAATAAAGAAATGCCACCATCCACCAGCTACAATAAAGTGCAGTGTTTTTCCAGTCCAACAGAATCCATAAAGTGCATTTCCAAGTACCCCATTACTTTCCATCCAGTAGTATATCTTCTATGGGACCGGCTGTCTTAACATAAGCTTTTAAAATATCCCCTTCCTTAAAGTGCAACGTGCCAATTCATCATCTGCATCTGGTGTTGAACCTTAATCTTGCTTTTGCGCTTGCAAAGTGCCGCCAGTTATAACTTAATAAAGTGCAGTGCTTTAACATCTAGTAAAGTGCATTTTTTTTTATACTAATATGGACTTACATTTTCAAGTGCTCCATATATTTCCATACAATAGTAAATCTTTTAATGGCACCTACTCTCTTAGCATACGCTTCTTCAAATTTCCTTGTGCATGTCATTTTATTATACCACTCCACATAAGTGGGAACCTTAGGAGACTTCCAGTTCTGTAATATCAAAGAGCGCGCCACAAGGGAAGCAATTACTAAGAAAGTTTCCTCCCCTCTAGACGTTGCAAACTTTTGTCTCTGACTGCATATGCCAAAGAGTGCTATAGCTGCCTCAGGATCCAACCTTTTCTGCAATCCGCAGCTTGGAGCAGCAAAGATTCTCTCCCAAAACTGCCCTAACTTTGGACAGGTAAAAGAAATATGAAGCAAGCCTCCCTCGCCTACACTCTGGCAGCGAAAGCATCTGTTCTCTAATTCTGGACACATCCTATGAAGTGTCTTAGGGGTATAGTACGCCATCCAGCGTGACAAAAAGGCCATTCTTTTAAAATTAGCCGCTCTTAAAGCCTTGCTACCGAGTTGCGAAATAGCTTGCCACTCCTGATTTGAAAATGTACATTGTCTCTCCTGGGTCACTTTTCCTAAGAATTTATTAACCACCATTAACTCTCCTTGGGACCGAAAAAGGCGATACCAATTTCCTACCCCTCCCTTAATTTTGCTCTAACTAGAGCATCCGTAAGCGGAGTTGGACCAGAACTAAATGGAAGACAGCACTTATTTAGTAGATATAAAATCAGAAAAAATCCCAGAAAAAAAAGCTTACTCTGGTTTCCACATCTACTTTGGACCTCTTGCCAGGTGATACATCTACCACCAACTATAAAATGACCCAGTTCTTTAAAACCATTGGCGTTCCAAAACCTTAAATGACTGTGCTGGATTTGGAGGCCCAAGCTTTTACATCCTGTAAGCTTCAGATAGTGATGGCCTGTGGCACAAGCCTGCTTTGAGTAAAAAGTCTGAAGTCTGGTAACGTACTCGAGCAAAGTCTTGTACCTTGTTTTTTTGAGAAGTTTAGCTGTTTTTAAGAAAACCAGTATCTGAGATCCGGCTTCCTGCACCATCTTCTCAAAAAAAAAAGTTATCCACAGATCCCTTACAGTCAATTAAACGAGCTATTATGTCTAGACAGGCTGCTTCATAATATGTTCGAAGATGTGTAAGTGCAAGCCCTCCCTGATTCACTTCAAGTCGAAGTACTTGCAGCTTTACCCTCGGGCCCTCTTACTCCAGATAAACTGACGGAAAATTGTTTCCAGCTCCTTAAAATACATCACGTTAATTTTAATAGGGACATTTGTGAAAAGAAAAACAAGAAGAGGTAGGATGGACATTTTTATAAGGGCAACACGGCCAATCAGAGTAAGAGGTAAAAGCGACCATTCCTGTAGTAGATTTTTAATTTTTTTCGCATGCCTTCATAATTCAATTTGTAGATTTCTGCATATTGGTTAGTGACATATATTACCAAATATCGAATCGGGACAGAACCATGAGCTTGGTGCTTTAAATTATCGAGCTATTGAGTGTTAAAATCTCAGTCTTATTATGATTAATTTTATACCCTCCAATTAATTCGAATTGTGCAAATTCTGCTAAAGTTGTTTCGATATTCTGTCTTTCTGGATTAAGATAGAGGATTATGTCATCCGCAAATAGCTTTAATTTGGACATTCCTAATAATGGTGTTTTTATCGCTGCATTGCTTTGAATCCTGATAGCCAGGGGTCCAATGAAAAAGGTAAAGAGCACGGGGGACAGAGGGCAACCTTGCCTGGTCCCCCGATTTACATTTACTGACCCGACTAGGTTAGAGTTTATAACAACCTGTGCCTGTGCCCCTTGATAGATATTACATAACATATTAATAACCTGGGGTGGAATCCCAAACCTTCCAAGGCATAAGAAAGAGCATCCCAATTCAACAAATCAAACGCTTTTTCTGCGTCAACCATCATAATGAGTGCAGGAGTTTGATTACTATTTTTAAAAATCGAGTGCTTAGACTAAAAACCCAGTGTTAGTAGAAATTAGCCTCCCGACAATAAACCCTGTCTGGTCTTTATGGATCACTTTTTGTGCAACTGGAGTAAAACGATTCGCCCAGACTTTCATTCGAATTTTATATTCGGAATTCAATAAACTGATCGGCCTTTACAAATTGGTGTCTCTGGGGTTCTTACCCTTCTTTACACAGCTGACAATAATAGATTCTTTAAAAGTTGAGGGAACCGACCCACCTGTTTTCACATAATTAAAAAGCTTGATCAAAAAAGGTGTTAATTTCTTAGTGAACACCGTATAAAATTCTATTGGCAGCCCATCATTTCCACAAGCTTTTACTCCCGACGTTGTACCCAGTGCTAACTGATTTTTGGTTGCTGAGATATCTACTTGAATCTCCTTTGCCTGGATATTTGATAAATTCGGGAGGTTCATACAGTCAAAATATTGATGAATGACCTCTTGGGCCACCATATATTTGGTAGCGTATAGCTTATCATAATGCTCCAAAAAATGTGGGCAATTCTATCCTTGTCGGTGACCACAGTCCTTGTACCGGGTTCCAACAATTCAGTAATCAATGCTGCTTCCTGTTTTACTTTAGTCGACCAGGCTAAAAATTTCCCTACCATTTGACTCTCTTCGTAAACTCGCTGCTGATATGTCCGTGAGCTGTTTATTTCTTCCATAATAAAGAACTCTCTTAACTCCTGTTTTGCTTTGTTGAGCAGCCTCTCTGCTATTTCTTTCCCCCTTGAGGAGACATTCTTCGCCAACAAAGCAGTATTGACTGCCAACTGAAGTTCGGCTATGCGCATCCTTCGGGTTTTTGACGTCGCAGCCATAAAGGCCACCATCTGCACACGGACGGTGGCCTTAAAAGCTCCCCAGACTGAAAAAAGGTCAGCTGTGCCCCTATTAACCTGAAAAAATTATTTTATCCATTCCCTTGTACCAGTTACCCATTGCTGGTTTGAGAGAAGGAGTCGATCCAACTGCCACCTGGACCTTATCCTCCTTCCTTCCTCCTTTTCTATTTCTAGTTTAACCAGGGAGTGATCTGAAAATGAATTAGCCCCAATATCCGAGCCAGAAAAATTCAGAGAACAGGAAATAAAAAAAAAATCAATACGAGATGCCGACTGAAATTGTCGGGAGTAACAAGTATATTGTAGATCTTCCCGATGGGCTTTACGCCATGGATCAATTAACTGATAATCTTGCTTTATTACATCTACTACTTTTTTAGTTTTAGGCTTCAGTTGTTTTTTATTTTTATTCGAGGTGTCCTTTACCAGATCTTGAATAAAATTAAGGGGGCGTGGCTTGGCGCGTCAAGATGGCGGTCGCACTCTAAGAGTGCTCCGGACCCCTCCGTCATCAGTGCCACGATCCGCCGATATCAGCAGCCATCCGAGTCTGTATTCTACACCTGCTGCCTTCCCGCAACCTGCAGGATTCGTGGCGAAGGAATGGCCATTGACCGGAAGGTTATATTGATTACTTAAAGTGGCAAAAAATTGAAGGTGACCTGATGAGTATGGAACCATGTTATATGGGAGGCATGTTACCCCGAAGATAAGGAATTGCTTGGAGCCTGATAGTGTTGAATAGACTCCAGATACTGTATACCCTTGTCCTGAGGAAGCCGAAAGAAATTGAGGGCTGAAACGCGACCGCGTCCGCGTCGACAGATATATGAGGAGTCCAATTATATGTGAATTAGGCTTTAGACTTTAAAGAGCACATAAATAAATGAGAGAGAGGAGTGATACCTCTTGTGCTAATAGGATTACCTCAGAATGTATCACTCAGATTGAGGAGTGTACATTAATACATGTTATAATTAGGGTGTTTTGTATATGTTGTATATATTGTATATATGTATTGTTGTGACAATGATTTATGTCTAACTTTTTATGTATTTTGTATGTTTTATATATAATTTGTTTGATGTTTATTGTGTAATTAATTGTTTGTACCAGAGTCACGCCAAATGATATGTGTAGCTAACATAATCATTGATATTTATATTCCTAAAATACTGAACACGTCAGGGTAATTGATAGTACCTTGTACGAAAATAAATGAGTGATTGATCCCTCCATACCTTTTTCATTTTGTTTAAGCTTCCCGCAACCTGCGGCACCCGTATGCGGCGTCACCTGCCTGAATCGTCCATTGTACAGATCTACTGGCTGGCTTCCCGCCTCGCCGCGCCTGAAATGGTGGCACCCGTTCCCTGGGCCTCGGAGGCCTAATTCCTGTCCTGCAGCGGAGCCGGCCTGCCCCAGTCCAACGGGCCCTGTCGGATGACTGGCTGATCAAGGGAGTTGTCTGGCTGTGGTGTTGGGAGACTGAGAGGCCTGGCGCTGCTTCCACCCCCGGGCGACCCAGGGTGGGCTGCCTGGCGGTACGGCCCGGTCTGGGGCCTTCTTTGCCCGACCGCGTCCTGCGTTCCTGGGAGCGCCGCAGGACCCCGGAACCACCACAACTGAACCCGACGGCTACGTCGAGACAGCGTTGGGGGATCGGCCGCCGAATCGAGCAGCGAGGGGGACCCACTGCCCACGGGGTCCCCCCCAGCCCTCCTGAGACCGAGAGACGCTCTGGAGCGGGGCCCGGCCCGCCGTGCCTGTGTGCGGTGGTGGTCACTGCCGCTGCCCCTGGCGCCAACGGCTATACGCCCTGCACCCAGCCGGAGACTGAACGCCGCCCTGGGGGGCCCCGGTGAGTGTGCGGGGGGACGACGCAAGGAGCGAGGGAGCTGTCCCGTGCGGGGCCCCGGCCAACATCAGCTTTGCAGCGGCACCGCAGTGGGGCTGGGACGGAGGGTCTCGGCTGCACCGTTCGAGCAGCGGGGGTCAGAAGAGGAGGCCCCACCACTCGCCTCTTCTCCCCCCCTCCGTTGAAGCGCTCGAGTACTGGTGGCCTGCGCGCTGGGCCATCCCCGCCTCTACGATACCTTCAGCTGCCTGGGGCGAGACGGGCTGCACCGGAGGCCTGAACCTGCATCCCTGACCCGCATCCCTAACCCACCTTGGACCAGCTCCGACGACCGGGCATCAGGCCAGAATTCCTGGCACATCCGCGCGGAGGACTGGCTACGGTGACTCTGCCACCCCCCCGCTCCTTCCAATCGCCCCGCTGCTGCTCGTAACCTCGCTGGTCCCTGGCGTGCCCCCGACTTCATGCAAGGGCCACATCAACTTGCATGGAGCGCGTTGGTCCCGCGCCTCCTCCCAGAACAGGCCCTCCCCTGAGATTCAGCCAACGTCCGGCGAGTGCAACCCACGGGAGGCCTTCTACGCTGGCTGGGACCGGTCCCTCTACTGCTAGGCCCCGCAGAGGTTTTGTGGAGTGGGGTCTACTTGTCATGCGAGTGACGGGAAGAGGCGGACTTCTGGTGGGGGCCGGACATTACCTCCTGTGACCTGCACACCCGCCACCCACGACTCCAACCATAACGCAGTCCTCAGGTGGGCGGCTGCCCTGCCGTGCCGGAGCCATCATTCGCGTCACCAGTCATCGCTGCCACTGACCGTGCACTCCGAGGTGTGGGTCTCTCCCCAAAGGCCCCATTCAACTTTCTGCACAAAGGAGTCCCAGGAAGCCTACCTCCTCCACCGCGACCTCTGGCCCACCTCACCTCTTGGCCAGTGGGGCCTCGGCCCAGTGGCCCTCGCTTCCCCACATTGTGGCCCGGCTCGAGCCTGACACTGATCTACAACCTCGCGCTTTCGGAGCACTGGAGCCCTGTTCCCCCCTCCAGGACTTGGCCGGCACCAGTCCCACTATAAATCACTGGATCCGAACGCCCTGGTGACCTGCGATTGAGGGCTCTTGCCCAATGTCCTATTGACTGGGACTTAACGCACCCTCCTTTCACTAAGCATGGGGAGAGATCGTGGGCCAAAACCCTCCACCACCCACACACAAACTAAGATGGACCAATTCACTACGGTGGACCAAAACCCCCCGAAGGGCCCACGGGCGGCACGTCCCTGCCGAGCAACGACCTGGCCGCCATCCTTCAAGCCATTGATGCATCCCGGACGTCAGTAGAGGAGATGATCGGGGATGTCCGAGTGGATGTGTCCCTCATTAGACAAGATTTGCGTAATGCTACTGTCCGGATTTCAGAAGCCGAGTCCCGCCTCTCCACAGTGGATGAAGTCGTTCATCAGCTGCAGGAACAGGTGGCCCGCCTACAGTCCCGCACCACAGACCTCCATAAGAGAGCCGAAGACGCTAAAAACCGCTCGCTTCGCAATAACTTGCGCTTGGTGGGCTTTCCGGAGGGCAGCGAACTGGGTCAGATGGCCACCTTCATCGAAACCTGGATATCGTCCTGGATGCCTAAAGACACTCTCTCCCTGGTTCGTGATCGAACGAGCCCACCGGTCGCTTGCCCCCAAGCCACCACCTGGAGCCCCTCATCGCCCTATAATAGCACAGGTGTTCAATTTCAAGGATCGAGATGCTATCCTACGCGAAGCTCAGACTCTGGGCCCACTGAAGTTCCAGAACTATACCATCATCATCTTCCCGGACTACACCAAGGAAGTGCAGACCCAGCGGCACTCATACACAGAAGTCAAACAGAAACTGAGAAGCCTTGGCCTCCAGTATAGACTCCTCTTCCCCGCCCACCTCCGGGTCATCTTCAAAGGCAAGACCCAATTTTTCGATTCCCCCCAGGCCGCCTGGACTTAGCTGACCGAGGAACGCCCCCTGGGGCCGCAACCACTCCTCTTGCCTACCCATTCGAGTCCGCAGACCCCTCGGCTATTGTCCCCTAAACAACGCAGGAGGCGCACGCAATCTCGTAGACGACGGGGAGGACGGTCTGACGCGCCCAGATCGTTGAGCCCGGCTGGCTGTGGGCCTGGCGCCGGGTCCTCCCCTTCCGTTTCTCGCATCCACGCAAAGAAACAGATCAGCCGACGACTCCTCCGGAGAACACGCCCCCCGGGGTGCTCTAGACCGAGCGGCCACAGACTCCGACCTCTCCCGCAGCCCAGTACTCTGAGAATTCCCTGAAGGGGCGGCAAAGCCGACACGGAGTATCACCACCACCTAAGGATACAGGTCCATGTATCCTGCAATGTTGTACTGTAGAATTTGACACTGCCAACGCTGTATTTGCATCCGACATCTGCGGAGGGGTCCACCACGCATCTCCTGTGCTAAACACTACTGTTTAGTTCGTTTTTACCACGTTAAAGGACGACAGATGCTTCAGTTCCGGAAGTATAGGGAGGGGGGAGGGGGTGGAGGGACCGTTGTCCTATGTTTCACTTTCAGTTTTGCACTGCATGTTTCATTCCACTCAGCACACTACACTTTCACGATACTGCATCACACGCACATGGGGACCCTGCACAATGGACGCAGCTTGATCCGCTGCACCCATTCCTCACCCCGGGCCCGCTGCTGGGCCCAACCCAAAGGGCCCGCTGTATCTCTCACCTTACACGATGTATAGTCCCCAAGAACACCACTCCCTCGGGGTCATGTTCTGGAATGTAAACGGTCTGCTTGACCATATCAAACGTACGGCAGTCCTGAAATATGCTCAGCGCCACTCTCCCGACATTCTCCTGCTTCAGGAAACTCATCTCATGGGATCACGTTGCGCCTTTCTAGCGCGCTGTGGCTTCGATCGAGTGTGGCACTCCGGCTTTAATTGGGGCTCTTGAAGAGTCGCCATCCTACTCAGAAAGCCCTTCCCATTTATCCTCTCCCAGGTCGCGGAAGACCCACAGGGGTGCTTCGTGATTCTCTCGGGGACGCTGGGCGGAGCTGTCCTTCACCTCCTTTCCATCTACGTCCCACCCACGAAACTTGCCTCAACACTACAACACCTCACTAATAGCATCTCCACTTTACCTGAAGGTCAGATGATCCTTGGTGGGGATTTTAACGCGGTTATGCAGCCTACTCTTGACTCCACAGGTGTCCCCTCCCCTACCAGGTTGCTCCATGCCAAGAAACTGTCAGACTGGGCGGCCAATTTAGGCCTAAATGACGTATGGAGGGTCTGTAACCCTCGCACCCCTCACTACACACACACCTCAGCGGCCCACCACTCCCACGCCCGAATCAACATGATCTTCCTGCCGGCCCCAGACTGCCAGCGCGTGACCAGTGCCTCCATTCTTCCTCACGGGATCTCAGACCACTCAGCAGTACTCGTGCACCTAGGCCACACTCCCATTGAGCTACGCCCCGTATGGCGTTTGAACGCCTGGTTCCTTCAAAACAAAGAATTTCGCAAGGCCGAGGGAGAGGAGCTCAAACAATACTTCCTCACAAACCTGGGTTCAGTGACCTCACCTAGTACCCTCTGGGAGGCTGGTAAGGCTACCATCCGGGGAGCGGCCAGAGGCCACCTCCGGGCGCAGCAGCGAGCCCGGGATGATCATCTTGCACTCCTCGAGGCACAGGCTCTCCGACTGGAACCCGACCAGACTGGACCCCCGGGTGGGCCCCAAGAGCGGCGATTGGCAGCCGTGCGGGACGAGATTAAGCAAACCGCACTGGAGTCGGCCAAACTGCTGTGGCGCTCATCTGTTGCCCGTGTCTATGGCTGGGGAGACAAAAACGGGAGACTCCTCCACATGCTGGCCTCATACCCTTTGGCATCTCGGATAATCCCCTAGATCCGAGACCAATCAGGACCCGTCTGCCATACTTCCCCGGAGATTGCACGTGGTTTTGCCGGCTTTTACTCCCAACTATACTCGGCGCGCCAGCTGAACGACACTCTCGCAGACTTCCTTAGTCCCCTGCGGCCCCGCATTCCCTGCCTGTCACAGTCAGAAGCCGTCAGCTTAGACCACCCCTTCTCCCCAGAGGAAATTGGAGCGGCGATCTCCCTATTGGCGTCCCAGAAAACTCCGGGCCCTGATTGGTTTCCTCAGGAGTACTATGCGTCTTACCACGAGCAATTGGTCCCCCATCTCACGGCCTTGTTCCGTCATGTGGTGGAGGTCGGGGCTTTCCCTCCAGAGACAGACATAGCCAGCATTGTGGTCATACCTAAAACTCAGCCACCCTCGACGTCCTGCGCGGACTACCGACCAATCTCCCTGATTAACACCGAGATTAAAATTTATGCCACGGTTTTAGCCCAGCGCCTACGCCCGCTCCTTGCCACGCTGATCCACCCGGACCAATGTGGCTTCATGCCCGCCCGTGCCACCAGACACTGCATACGGCGCCTCCACTTGGCGCTCGCCAATCGTCAGGCGCTCACGCCCTACTTATCGCTCCTTCTCGTAGACTTCGAGAAGGCCTTCGATACGGTGGACTGGCGCTATCTTGATGACGTACTCGCAACGATGGGCATGGGTCCACAGTTCTGCCATTTCGTCCAAGTTCTCTACTCTAATCCCGAAGCTAGGGTGTTGGTCAACGGCTCTCTCTCCGAAGCAGTACCAATCCGGAAGGGGCATGCGGCAGGGCTGCCCCCTCTCCCCACTCCTTTTCGCCCTAGCGATGGAGCCCCTGGCGTGCCTCATCCACGCCGACGACTCAATACAGGGCTGGTCGTGGGGGAGCCACCATGTGGACAAAATCACCTTATATGCGGATGACGTGTTGCTCTTCCTCGCTGATCCGGCCCACTCTGGCTCCAGATGTCTCCAATCCCTCCAGCGCTTTGAGAGGGTCTCGGGCCTCTGACTGCCCCTAGCCAAGTCCACCCTCGTACCTCTCCATCCCTCCAGGGAGTGCTTCGACTGGCAGTCTACTATACCTATTAGACGGCAATCGTTTAAATACCTCAGCATATGGGTGGCCCTACTCCCTGAATTGGAATGGGCACTGAACGTCACCCCACTGGTCAAGCGGACCAGGAGCGATCTCAGTCGCTGGCAAGCCCTACCACTCAACCCACTCGGATGGGTGGCATTATTTAAAATGATGATCCTCCCTCGATTCCTATCTATTATACAGAACACTCCCTTCCACTATCCCCGTAGCTGGTTCAGAGAGCTCGACTCACTGATCGTATGATTCTTATGGGGCACTGGCAGACCGTGCATGTCCCTCGACCGTTGCCATATTCCGTCCTTCGACGGAGGACTGGGCATGACTGACCGATACTTATACTACCTGGCGACGAGGCTGCTTGTCCTCCAAGACCGGTTTACAGGGGGATGGTCTGACCCAGCCTACCAAACTGAACTCCGAGACATGGACTATCCCCGCATCCAAGCCCTCATTTACGGCTCCCCTGTCCCTCAGACTTTCCCAGCAGTGACCCGAGCGGTCTTTCTGGCCTGGCGTTCAGCCTTGCGTCCTACACGCTGGGAAGCTAAATTGACTCAGCAAACGCCGCTTTGGCAGGGTGCATGGCTCGGTGAGGTGGCAGCGTTATGGGGGTTTGTGCATTGGGACCACATTGGAATTTCCCTGCTGGGTGATGTGTGGGTAGGGAATCACATACGATCTTTTCAAGACTTGCAGAGTCGCTTCACCCTCCACACCTCACAATTCTACAAATAGTTACAGATTCGGCACGCCCTCAATTCACATGTCCCTGCGGGAACCACGCTTCCTGAGTTCAGCTCCCCAGAGGCACAGGTCATGATGGGGAATCTCAGGAAGGGAGGCATATCGCGCATATATCGCACTCTCATAAACAACAGCCCCACATCACTGGACCCGCTTAGGGCCCGCTGGGAGGGTTGGCTGGGTCCCCTCGAGGAGGAGGACTGGTGGGATGCTCTGATGGCCCCCAAGCAGATCACCACTTCGGCCAGACTCTGCCTCATCCAGACCTACTTCCTTCACACCGCTTACCTCACTCTGGATCGGCTACACAAAGCAGGTCTGCAGGCCACACCTGAATGTGCGCGATGCGGGCACCACCCGGCAGAGTTCTTCCACATGGTATGGTTGTGCCCCCGCCTCGCAAGGTAATGGGATAAAATAGAGACGGAACTTACACACATTCTGGCTGGCAAGTACCCCATGATCCCCTGCGTCTCCTCCTGGGCATTACAGATGGTCTAGATGGGTCCCGTGCAGACAAATTATTCCTAGGCACTGCCATCGTGGTGGCCAAATGAGACATAGCCATGGCCTGGGCGCGGCCTGACCCCCCCACGATCGCTCAATGGCACCGGGGGTGGACTGGTGCGCCGCTCAGGATAAACCCTTGTTTGAAGCCAGGGGCTGTCCAGCCAAATATCAGCGGGTGTGGGGCAAGTGGGCAGACCAGATGGGTTAAAGGGGCCGAGAGAAGGAACGCTGGCTCTTGCCATCCTATCCCCCCTGTTCTCCACGCCAAAGCTGTCCGATGAGCTCACCATGTGACTTTAATTCTAATGCTTTCTATTGTCGAACATGTGAACTTGTGTTCTGTGCTGCCAGTGTAACTTTGTTTTTGTTCTACAAAATCAATAAAGTTGATTGTCAAAAAAAAAAAATTAAATTCTCCCCTCCCAAAATAATAGGGTTTGTAGCCCCTCTGAGCATATACTTAATCCTTTTAATAGATGTAGGGTCAACAGTAATGGGTGGGTAATAATTAACAAAATTACAAATCTTACCATTTATACTGGCAGTGACCCATAGCCATTGGCCATGGGGATCTCTCTGAACTTGGATAAACTCCCACTCTAGCCCCTGGTTAAAATATATAGCAACCCCCCTTATTGCCATCCCTGCAGAGGCAAAATAAACCTTTGAAAAAGATTTGGTTATAAAAAGTTTTGGAGTATTTGTTTTAAGGTGAGTTTCCTGAAGGAAGAGGACTTGTGGGGAAAAAGAAGCTAGCCATCTTATTAAGCCATCGTACTTTTGCGTATTCAGTATCCCATTTACATTCACTGATATTATGCGGAGTTTAAAAACCATCCCTGAGATTGTTGCTTTGAGATTGCAGTGATCCCTTCAGTATTCTATTTTTCCAAAATGTATCTAATATGACTCTGCTCTTTTTTTTTTGCTATCCACACCCACCTACTCCCACACCCTCCCAACTCCTCCCTAACCCTCTCCAGCTCCCCGTGCCCCTTCCCACCCCTGGCAGTAGGGAAACAGCCCACCATACCCCCTGCCTCCCCACCCTGAGTTGCCCCTAAGCTGGGTGCCATGGTATTGCACCCTAAGGTGACCTGCCCCCCCCTTTTATCTCGGCAAATCAGAGAAAGACAATCTACTTTTGCGCAGTAATTTTCTGTAACAGTTCCTGGGCCTCATCAAGATTTGCAAACATATGAAATTTCCCTTGCACCAAGACTTGTAACTTAGATTGCTGAGCTATAGCTGCCTGGGCCCTCTGTGCCTTAAACAAGTAAAAAAGTTTAACGAATTCTTTCCGATGACTAGCCGCTGCAGCGGACATGTCAGAGAAAATACGGCAGCTGGGAACTTCGTGAGTTGAAAATTGCTTCTTTTGGATAGCCCTAGTCAGTATCTGTTCTTTGATCCGGAAATCTGCGAAGTTGACTAGGATCGTTCGTGGCAGCTTTGAGTTCGGATACAGCTGGGCTGGGACCCTATGTGCCCTCGTAATAGTAAGATCTCCGTAGAATTCGGGCAACACATTACCCTTAATAAATGTCTCGACCCATTGATGCATTTGTGACCCCTCACAGCCTTCTGGGACCCCGACCAGCCGCAGGTTGGAGCGTCGAGAGTGGTTTTCCAGCTCTTCCAGCTTACTTTCAAGTACATTTTTCTGTTTTTTATCCAAAGTGGCCTGGTGCTGCATCAAGGTCATCTGATCTTCCAGCTGGGATATCCTAGATTCGGCTTCTTGTATTCTTGCAGGATAGCTACCGACTGCTTCTTCGATTTTTGACAAGCGAAGGTGTAATGCTGCCATCTCGTTTGCTTGCATTACTTTCAGCTCACATATCTCATCCAAGATGAGATTTAGCATGGTTTTAATGTCATACTGGATGTTAATCCCTGCCTCTAATACCTGTTTCTCTAGGGGTTCTTCCAGTATTAGCTGGATCTGATCTTGCTGTCTGGCCTCAGCGACTTTACCCAGCATAGAGGCTAGAGGCTGACCGTCCATCAAGACCCCCTTCCGTTGTTCTAGGGGCCTAAGAGGCGAGGTAGGAGCTTGGACGCTCAGTGGCACGCTCGCTTGAATATTGCTGCCCGATTCTTGCTCTAAAACTAGAGCTTGTGCATATGATGAGGATATTTTGGGTTTCAAGAATAATGGGTATTCCTTGGTTTTGCCTTGAGGCAGGCTAGAGGAATCTTCCTTTGCAATCTCTTGATTCATGTTGGACTAGAAAATACTTCCGGTCGACCCCCCTATTGGCATTGTGCTTAAGTTAGCGCTTGCGGCACCATTGTGTCCTCAGCCGCCATTTTGTGTAATGATCGAAACTAACTTCTGTCTCATTCTGTCTGCCTCAGCAGAAAACAGCTCCGATATTTCTTTTTTGTATTTCTTCAAGGTTGAGCTTCGCTGTCTTAATGAATACATGAATGTGTCTTTGCATACTTTCCTTGTTAGATAGGCCCGTTCTCATGCTCTAGTGGCAGGCACGGACAGAGTAACCTTGAGGTAGAGATAACATGTTCCCGATCCCAGGAGTGTAACTCATCTTCTGTAGCTCCTTTGTTGACCTGCTCCAACTGGAATTTTACAGTTTTGGGCGGGTCTTGCTGAGCATTAGAAATGTATAACAACTGATGTAATGTTGGTGAGGGCCAGTCCTCTCGGTAGCATCTCAGGAGGCTAGTCAGACTGGTCTCCGCTCGAGCGGATACTAATAAATAACTTGGTTCGTGTTCTCTACTGTCTGACCGACTCTTCATTTGTTTGGAAGGCTGAGAGGTGGTCGTGAGTGACCCGGGTGACCCTAAAAGGGTCCCTTACTTCAGTTGGTGCCCGAACAGGGACTCCATCGGGCTGACCCATCCTCACCCGCGGACGGGTGAGGAGGACGGGGCCACGTCGGGTCGGATGGGCGGATCGGGGATCCCTGCATGATAGACCTTAGTACTCGCAGCTGCCCCGCCTGGCTGATCGGGCGGTGCCTCGGCCAGTGGTCATCCCGGCTGGGGTCCTGAAAGGCGAAACCCTTGGATCTGACCGTTTGGTCCGAAGAGTCGGCAGTGGAGAATACATTTGTTCGACCTGTGTGAACCAGGTGAGTTTGTCTTGGTTCTTTACGAATATGGCGCCATTTTGAATAATCTTTGGTATGGTCTGAGGACCATTTGATTTGTACTTGGCAGGTCTGCGGACCGGTTTGGATACAGAGGGACCGATTCCGATTCGGGCCGGAAATCTCTCCGACCGAGCCGGATCCGGAGAGATTTCCGACCGAGCCGGACCCCCGCAGTCCGACCGAGCGAGTACGATGCGGCCGTATGCTGCCCGACTCGATTCGGTCGGACTCCCATTGAAGTCAATGGGAGCCATTCGTACAACGCGTACACGGGCTCCTATTGACTGAATGGGTACGTCGCGAATAGGGGGGCCCCCTACAGTGGGTACGCGTCGGTGCGACTCGCACCGTACATGCATGTTTAGGGGGGACCCTTGGGTCCCCCCTGTGTGCGACTCGTGTGGCTACGCATGTAGGGGGGTCCGACACGGACCCCCGAAGTCCGGCTCCGACAGCTCTTTGGAGCCGGACGCTACGAATCGGTCGGGCTGTTCGAAGCGCGCATCGTACTTGCTTGGTCGGGTAACGTCTCCATTGCGTGGTGTGAGTCGTGTCCGTACGAGTCGGTCGGAGCGGTTTGGACCCGGGAACGAGTCGGTCGGCGATTTCGCGTACGCTCGCATCGTACTTGCTCGCGCGGACGACCGTACGAATCGGTCGGAAACTAGGCCTCCGAATCGGATCCGGTTAAGCCGAATCCGATTCGGTGCCCTACCGGCCGAGATCGGAATTGGCCCCAGAGTGTCTGGGGACACTTTGCCAGGCAACGTAATGAATTTGGCCTACTTTTGAAAATGCCTGGGATTTGACCAGTTTTTGGTTTTGTGGTGTCGACTCTGGTTTGTCTCTTTGGTGCAGTCTGAGGACTCATTTTTGGTTTTCTTTGTTTGATACGGTCTGAGGACTGACCTTTTGAAAGATATTTGCGAATTATTCGTCTGGCACGAATAGTGAATCTGACCCCTCTTAAGATGCCCTGCCTGAGTAAGTTGTGTTGTTTGGGGTGCTGCTGTTGTTCTGCTGATGCTCGATTGGAGGAAAGGCAACCTGCACCTCCGGAAGGCACCCCGAACTTTGATATGTATGGAGACTTGAAAATCATCTCATGGAACGTAGCGGGTTTATCTAATAAACTAGGGGATACACAATGGCTTACCTACGTGAGACAGTTTAATATAATCTGTCTACAGGAAACGTGGGAGACCGAGAAATCTTTTTTCATTGAAGGATATAAAACTTTTGCATGTGCGGCAATAAGATCGAGCTCGGGGAGAGCAAAGGGGGGCCTGATTATATTTATAGATTTAAGAATCCAGGGCAGGTGGAAATCCTTGGCATGGGAGTCAAGCGTTGTCCATGGACTAAAATTTACAAACAAATCTTTTAGGCTTATTATAATGAATTTTTATAATGCAATGTCACATGAGCAGGGCAGAGGCAGCTTGAATTAATTAAGTAGGTGCCTGGAACACACTTGTGGTAAAGGGCTGGCTCAATCACAACTGATATTGGTGGGCGATTTTAATTGTCATTTGTGCCCACACCTTAGGGCGGCCGAGGGTGATTGGGCATCTTGTCCTCTAAGGGATGGCCCCCATCTGGAGCACACGCAGCTGGGAAGTGAGCTGACCGGTCTTCTAGGCGACTATGGGTTAAGACATACAATAGATAAGATTGCTAGCAGTAGGGGTAGGACGGTCCCTCCCACCTTTAAAGGACGAGGATGCTGCTCCTACATTGACTTCATTTTCGTCTCTTTTTTGGTTAAGAGGCGTGTATCCCAGTTTAATATAAATTATAGTGCATTTAGTGATCATAATCCTTTGACTCTTGAGCTCGAGGCCCACCCCCATTTATCAGTTGTAAACAGTCAAGATGGTGGTGGGTCAGTTGTCGCAACAGACCAAGGTAGGAGGCTTAAGTGGTGCCAGGTGGATATAGCTGCTTTTAATGCCTCTTTATTTCAAAAGGGGTATCAGGAGATAATGAAATGTCTAGATCTGGGAGTGGAGGGTGGACCTGATAGAAGCCTTTAATAAGGTTGCTAACCTGGTGGATAGTCTGTTAAGGTCCACTACCAAAGCCTGTAGGGGGTGTTGGAAAGTGGATTATTGGTAGGGGCAAATGTAGGTCTGCCACTAGTAATAAGACCACAAACACTTGATAGGACTCAGCATAGGTCTCCGAAAATTATTCCTATGCTCAACCCTTGGTAACGTGGCTGCGAGCAGACAGGCTTAACTTCAAAGACAGGTATGTAAAGCATTTAAAAACACCAATTCAGTAAATAATTAAGACACAACACATAATAAAAATCCAACACCAATTTATAAAAATAGGAATTATTTTTATCTTTAAAATGACACCAAAACGACAAAAATCCAATGTAGGGAACCGGAGATATGAATTTTCAAAGTTTAAATAAAATATAGCACTTAGAAGCATCTAGCACCATATTGGGACATAGCCTCGCGATAGACCGGGCCAAAGTCAAAGTTTAAGGCCGACCGCGATGGAGCCCTGAGCGGATACCCCACGCGGAAGGTCCCGGTCAATGTTTTTACCTTCGCACTTAGAAACTTTTCTGGAGCTTTTCTCCTCGAGGCCCCTCGACGCTCTCCGTCAGTCCGGATCCGGTGCGGCTCCGCCGGGCAGCCTTTCGACGATCTCCCAGTGAACTTCCCTGGAGCGGACTTAGAAACTTTTTCAAGATCGCTTCAGCGGGGCAATCCAACAATCCAGGCCGACACGCGATGGAAGGCAGGCGGATTGGCGCTCGCGGTTGTTCCCGGCCGACTTTCTTACGAGCGGACTTAGAAGCTTTTCCGGAGCTTTTTCTCTTGGGGTCCCTCGATGCTCCTCATGTATCCGGATCCGGTGAGGGTTCGCCGGTCTCAGATTTTCGCTAGTCCCGGTCAATCTCTGGAAGTCGATGCGATGGAGCTTTTAGCGGGACGAACCTGGTGGGCTTGGCCGACTCGCGGTTGAAGGCAGGCGGCTTGGCTGACCAGGATGAGTCGGTCCCCCTATGGAGCTTTTTTCAAAGTTCCTCCAAAGTTCCCCAAACTTCCTGAACTTCTTCCTGAAGTTCCTCAAAGGAGTCCCAAAGTGTCTCAAACTTACTCCAAGGGTCTGGAAGCTCCAAGATGGTCCTTGAAAGTTGAGGACTTCAATTCCCACAATGCACTGGACGTCACCCTTAGAAATCCACTGGTAGCTCCCCAGGTTGGTGATTCTTGGTGGTGAGGGTCCAGATGAGCTCTGTTAACCTGTAGCTTGCAGGGAGTCCACTCTTGATTTCTTTTACTCAGCACAGTTAGTCCACAAAGCTGTAGTTTCAGGTGGTGCAGTCTCCAGAGGTCAGGCCTTAGAAGTCTTTGCACAGCAGAAGTTCCAGCAGGGCCAGTCTTGCTTTCTTCAGTTTCAAGCAGCAGATCTGAGGGGCTGGGCCTCTCTCAGATACTTATTCCACAGTCTCTGGGTCATCCAGGAGGTCAAGCTTCACCAATAGGAGTAGGGTAACTTCCCACTTGAGTGACTACTTCCTGCAGAGTGTGGCATTATTCTATCCCAGGGTGCAACAAAGCTTCCAAATCCATAATGGCTGATTTTCCAGCAAGGAGGTAAGAGCTGGCTAAACACTCCCACTGAGTTGGCTAATTAACCTAGCCTCTCCTCCCTACATCTGCACATACCTTCCTTAATCCTGCCATCTGGCTGGGGTGGGGGTTCAAAGCTGTTAATGACACTGCACTGGGCTCTGCCCCTTTGAAGCTCATTGTTTACGACCCCTCCCCTGGCCTGGCATTCCTGCAGAACAGCTCACTGCCCTCCCAGTCCATCTGGCTGACCCCAGGGGATCTTTATCACCTCTTCAGGCAGGCTGGCTAATCCCCTTAACTCTGACCAATCAGGGCAGAGCACTGGCAGGCTGGATTTGGAACTACAACTAAGAAAGTGTTATAACTTCTTGTCTGTTCACTTTGGTAAAAATTCAATAACATCATATTGTAGGATTTATCAATACCATTCTAGTGAGTCTTTGAATGGAATCTTTATCCCTGTCCTGTCAATAGTTATTGTTTAATAACTCACCCCCATGTTAACCTATGGGCCATGGGGTTTGCAATGGGAAAAATGACATGGGCCACTTTTCCAGCACCAGGACCTACAAAAACATATTTTATAAGTACTTGGCTTATTTTCACAGGACCCCCACCCCATAGGTCACCTAGGGAGACCCTAGGGGTGTTGAATCTGTAAAAATATTGCAGAGCCTCCATGCCCAGTGCCCCCAGCATCAAAGTCGAATTTGGGCAGCACTTTAAACAATGGGGAGAGTGAAATGTGAATTTCACTTAACCCAGGGCATTTATAAACTCATTTTATAAGGGTCTACCTTATAGATACCTGACCCCCACCCCTGAGATACCTAGGGGAGACCCTGGGGGTCATTATTATGCACAAACATTTTAGGTTGACCAGTTTTAAGTGCCCCAAACCCCAAAGTCGAGTTTGGCCACAATTTGCATGTTTAAGAGCAGTCCTGGCACCCAGGGCTGCTTTTAAACTGACCAAAGGCTTCAGCAGGGCACACATGCAAGTGCAAAAAGGCTGCTGGCCTCTAAACTGCCATGCCCCAGGATACTGGGGACTTCTAGGTAGTTTCAATCCCCTGCCCTATTATATACTAGGGGCTTATGGGGTAGGTCATGCCAATTACAGGGGTACCCCAACCCAAAGTGTACCCTAGTGTATATAGGTGCTTTACTGTTATCTAAGTGTTTCAGCATGGCACTGGCCCTGGGCCTGGTTAAACAGAGCCCAGGGTCAGTCAGAGTCAGTTACCACCAGTTCCAGTCAGCAAAAAGTTGGGGGTGCCCAGGGCACAGGATGACTTTCCAACACAGCCCCCCAAACGAAAGGTGAGGGGTTACTAACCTACACCCTGGTAGTCCTCCTCAGCTAAGTGGAAAAACCTGGAAAGTCCATCTGCATTGGCATGGGCAACCCCAGGTCTGTGTTCCACTGTAAAGTCCATTCCCTGTAGGGAAATGGACCACCTTAACAGCTTGGGATTCTCCCCTCTCATCTGCATGAGCCATCTGAGAGGCCTGTGGTCAGTTTGAATACGGAAGTGAGTCCCAAACAAATATGGTCTCAACTTTTTCAGTGACCACACCACAGCAAAAGCCTCTCTCTCAATGGCACTCCATCTCTGCTCTCTGGGAAGAAGCCTCCTGCTAATAAAGGCAACTGGCTGATCAAGGCCCCCTTCATTTAGCTGTGACAACACTGCCCCAATCCCTTGCTCTGAAGCATCTGTCTGAACTACAAATTCTTTCGTGTAGTCAGGGGCCAGTAACACTGGTGCTGAACACATAGCAGCTTTCAGAGTGTCAAAAGCCTTCTGACACGCTGGGGTCCAAATCACCTTCTTGGGCCTCTTTTTAGAAGTCAGTTCTGTTAGGGGCCCCACAATGGTCCCATAATTTTGAACAAACCTTCTATAGTACCCTGTCAGTCCAAGGAATGCCCTGACCTGAGTCTGGGTAACAGGTGCTGTCCAATCCAAAATAGTTTGGATTTTAGCTTGGAGAGGCTGTACATGGCCCCCCCTACCAGGTGGCCCAGGTACACTACAGAACTCTGCCCTATTTGGCACTTGCTTGCCTTAATAGTCAGGCCTGCCTGCTGCATGGCCTGAAGCACTTCCCTTAGGTGGCTTAAGTGATCTCCCCAGGTAGAACTATACACAGCTATGTCATCCAGGTAAGCTGCACTGAACTGTTCCAACCCAGACAAGACCCTGTTCACCAACCTTTGGAAGGTGGCAGGTGCATTCTTTAAACCAAAGGGCATTACCTTGAACTGATAATGTCCCTCTGGGGTGGAGAATGCTGACCTCTCCTTTGCTCCATCAGTGAGGGCAATCTGCCAGTAACCTGAAGTCAAATCAAAAGTACTCAGGTACTTAGCAGCCCCTAACCTATCAATGAGCTCATCAGCTCTAGGTATAGGGTGAGCGTCAGTCTTTGTGACTGCATTCAATCCTCTGTAGTCCACACAGAACCTTAACTCCTTGGGTCCCCCTGAGGATTAGGTTTAGGTACCAGCACCACTGGACTGGCCCATGGACTCTCAGACGGTTCAATTACCCCCAGGTCCAGCATCTTAGCAACCTCAGCTTTAATGCTGGCTCTGACATGGTCAGATGTCCTGTACAGTTTATTCTTGACAGGCAGGCTGTCACCAGTGTCAATGTGATGCACACACCACTCAGTGATGCCTGGGGTCAAGGAGAACAGGCCAGCAAACTGCTCCAGCACTTGCTTACAGTCTCTGTGCTGCTGGTCTGTCAACTTGGGAGAGAGTATCACCCCCTCCACTGACCCATCTTGCACATTATTGGAGAGGAGGTCGGGCACAGGCTCCGTTTCCTCCTCCACACCCTCATCAGTGACCAGTAACATGGTCATGTCTGCCCTGTCATGGTGGGGTTTCAATCTATTCACATGCAGGACCCTATGAGGGTTCCTGGGGGTGCCAAGGTCAACCAAATAGGTAACCTCACCCTTCCTTTCTAAGATTGGATAGGGCCCACTCCACTTGTCATGGAGGGCCCTGGGAGCCACAGGCTCCAACACCCACACCAATTGTCCTGGAGTATACTCAGGCATGGTAGCCTTTTGATCATACCAGTGCTTCATGAGCTCCTGGCTGGCCTCCAGTTTCCTGTTTGCCTTGTACATGTACTCTGCCATTCTAGATCTCAGGCCTAGCACATAATCAAGCACATTGTCCTTAGCTTCTTTAAGAGGCTTCTCTAAAGACTCTCTTAGCAGGCTCAATGGCCCCCTCACAGGGTGTCCAAACACCAACTCAAAGGGACTGAAACCAACCCCTTTCTGTGGCACCTCCCTGTAGGCAAACAGTAAGCATGGGAGGAGAACATCCCATCTCCTCCTGAGTTTCTCTGACAACCCATTTATCATGCCCTTCAGGGTTTTGTTGAATCTCTCAACAAGACCATTTGCTTGTGGGTGATAGGGGGTGGTGAACTTGTAGTTAACACCACACTCATCCCACATAGCAGTCAGATAGCTGGACAGGAAGTTCGTGCCCCTATCTGACACCACCTCTTTTGGAAAACCCACTCTGGTAAACACACCAAGTAGTGCTCTAGCCACTGCAGGAGCATCAATGGTTCTAAGAGGTATGGCTTCAGGGTATCTAGTGGCATGGTCAACTACCACTAAGATATACCTATTCCCTGATGCAGTAGGTGGGTCCAGGGGACCAACAATGTCCATCCCCACCCTTTCAAAAGGAACCACTGGCAGTGGTACTAGGGGAGCCTTTGTCTTGCCCCCTGCCTTGCCACTGGCCTGACAGGTGACACAGGAGCTGCAAAACGCCTTTACCTTTTCAGACATATGGGGCCAGTAGAAATGGTTCACCAACCGGTTCCATGTCTTTATCTGTCCCAAATGTCCTGCCAAGGGGATGTCATGACCCAAAGTCAGGATGAACTCTCTGTACCTCTGGGGCACCACCAACCTCCTGGTGGCCCCCTCCTTGAGGTTTCTGGCCTCAGTATAAAGCAGTCCATCTTCCCAGTAGATTCTATGAAACCCACTGTCATCCCCTTCCTCTTGCTTAGAAGCAATCCGCCTCAAGCTCTCAAGGGTGGGACAGTCACGCTGTCCCTGACTGAACTCCTCCCTGGAGGGTCCACCTGCTCCTGTCAGTTCTGCCAAATCTGACAGCTCTGGCAGGGATGGAGTCCCTCCCTCAGAGGCCAGATCCTCCCCATCAGGTTTAGATTCTGCCTGCACCTCTGGAATTCCCTGGGCTGGCTCACCAGGCCCAGTACCCTTGTCCATGGATGCTTGGCCCTTTGTTCCAGGGTCCAAGTGTCCAGCCCCTCCCTTCTGGCTAGTCTGTGACCTAGTCACAGCACATACCCACTCAGGGAGCTCCAATATTTTCATATGGAGTCCTCTCTCCACCTCTGACCACACAGAGGCTTCAAGATCATTGCCCAGTAAACACTGGACTGGGAGCACCTTTGACACAGCTACCTTCATAGGGCCTGTCACACCTCCCCATTCCAAATCCACCACAGCCATAGGATGGAGTTTGGTGGTGCTGTCTGCATAAGTCACCTGGTGAAACTCACCAGGTAACAAACTCTCTGGGGGCACCAGCTCATCCAGGACCATAGTTACACTGGCCCCAGTGTCTCTGATAGCCTCAACCTCAGTCCCATTCACTTTAGGCCTCTGCCTGTACTTATCCATTGTCTTGTGGATTGTTACCTGCCTTGTTATGTTGGCCTAGGCCTGGCTGCCATGCTGCTTTTCTTTGCGCACGTTACACTGTGCCGGGCCTCCCTCGCCCTTTGCTCGTGCCAAGTTCTTTTGCACTATCTGCATTTTCTGTTGTTCACCTTTTTGGGCTCAGTCTGCACAAACATGTACAAGGTCGCATAACAATGTATTTTGGTTCTTCCTGATATGGCCAGTCTCGCGCACCCAGACATAACATTAGGTGCAATTGCCATGAAGAATTTGGTATGCTTTTAATACTGTGGTTTACTAGCGATTAATACACTTGGAGAAATCCCTTTCAGTGAGAAGAGCTATGATGTCCTGCTGATGTAATTCTGCATCTAGAGACTGAGGTATGGGGGTTCGCTAGTCAAAGCCCAGAGGTCTTCTATTATTATAATAAACTATCTTACTGCAAGGGGAGGGTGGTAATGTTATTTATACGTTTATCCACTGAGCTCTGAGATGCTTTCCCCGTTTGTATTCTATGGAATTGTAACCATGTTGCTTATATTAGTCATATGCATTATGCTATTAGTACTGACACGTGTACTGTACATTAGAGCACGTAAGTTGGAATAAACATTTTAAACTATCCAGTGTCTCTTCCTACGCACCTTGTGGACAAGTACGAGTGAGTGACGAAAGAGTGTTCTTGCTTCTGTGAGTCCTGAGATAAAGATACCGTGTTCTGGGTTGTCCAAACATTAGTACTTGGGTGCTAATGGGATGCTAAGCTAGTTGGGTTGGGGTTTTTGGGTGCTACGGTATATGGTGGCAAACCACTGTAATCCGGGGTCCCATTTTCCTGTGCATAGCTCTGTGTATGTGCAGAAACCTTATGACATGGCGCGACCACCGTGGGGCAGCTTATCTGCGAGACGCTTGAGTAGTACTTGTGCTTGTCCACAAACCCCTCGCGTACGCTTCCGGAGGCGTATGTGATGGTGATACCTCCTATATTGAATGTTTTATAGGTTCTTTCAAGCTTGATGTTATTAAAAAAGGTTAGTTAACAGACCCATTTTTGTGCTCCCTGTTGGGTTGTCGAATATAATTGTTTAGTCATGGCTGGTGTGGCGATAGCTGCACATAGTCGAGGAGCACTCCGAGACCACTTAGCTGTGTATGGAGTGCCCGATGCTGGGGTCGAGTTGGTCTTTGTGGTTCAAGCCGATGCGGCTTATCACTTTGAAGTGTTTTACACTTGGATCACTTTTGAAGCGGTGGATGCAGGTGATAAGCTGTTTCATGAATATAAACCCACCGCTATTCCTGCTGCCTATCGACCCTATACTGCTCTTGAAGTGCCTCTCACGGCTTGGCAGCACCGTGTTTGGTTCAATGGCGCCCTACCACAACCAACTACCGCAGTTCGTTTAGGCCCCTTATCAATTCAGGGGGCCACTTGGCCTGTATTGGCCGGGTATACCCCGCATCCAAATTATCTGGCATTACCGCTAGCGGAACTGCGCACTATGCATACCGAATTGGTGCGAGTGCATCGAGCCTTGGTGACATACGTTACAGGTAGCCTCCATGGAGCTGCTCCTGTAGTCGCAGGCCAACCAGCTATTGCAGCTGGAGTGACTATAAGTCCTGTCATGGTAAATTCTGTGATGGGCAAACGTCCACAAAACAAGGACGACTATCCTTACTGGCTTGCAGAAAAGTTCGATCAGATAGAAGCAGTGTTTCCACATACATCCCCAGTAGATAAACACCGCATCCTCACGATAAGTTTGCCAAAAGACATAATCCCCGATTTGACAGCATGTGAAAACTGGGGTAAGGTATTCGCAGCAGTTTATTCAAAATGTTTTGGAACTCCTTCCATGACGGTTCTACCCTCTGTAATTAAAAAAGTACAGGATGAACATGGCCCTGAAGCGGCTGTGGAATTAGGGATGAGACTAGTGGGAGTGTTTGATGTAGTAGCAGAGCTGATCCTTGGAAATGTCAAGGGCGATGCTATGAACTTTCAAGTAGCGAATGCTTTGGCTTTGGTCCCAGAGTTGGACAGGCCTCGCGAATTACCGAAAATTATTGCCCGGGCTTATAAAACAATTGGAAGAAATAGCCTGGGCAACAAGCCTTTTGTAAAAATGCAAACTCAATCGCAAACACAAGTTACACAAACAAAAAGTGCATCTGAGAAAGATGATAAACCAGTCTTCACTAAAAAGAGTTGGAGACAGAAAAAACAGGGTAAGCAACAAAAGAAGCCGGGGTCGAGAGGAGCTTCCCCAGTTTCGGTTTCTTCTGAACGTACTTATGATTTACGTGATAGGTCAAGGATTAAATCACCAGAAAGGTTTCAGAGCTCTGATACGCGTTCTCCTCGTTCTTCACAGGCCCAGACGTCGTCACAGGCTGGTGGAGGAGGACGGCAAGATAGAGGAAGGGGCCGAGAGGCTCCCCAGGAGCGAGACCAACCTCGACAACAAGTCAGAGGGAAAGCAGAAGATTTTCATCTTCCTCGACCGCAATTTCAGAAGAAAAAGGTTGCCGCTGTCACAGCGAAATATGCCTCAGACCGTGAGAACGAGACTCCAGAATTGGACGTGGGCAGTGACCCTCCTAGACAGCGCCGCGGAAGTTACCATAGTGCGGGAGGCCCTACGTCCTCATATGGAGGCGACAGCAACTGAAACATTCGTTACTGTAGAGACAGCTGACACGAGAGTGGCACCCCTTGACAGACTATATAATATAGTCATACAAATTGAAGGTGACATACCGCGTGAAATAAAAGGGATCTTTTGGGAAAATCTGACCTCTTCATATGACATTTTGTTAGCAGAGGTGGATTGGCCACCCCCATTCGTTTTAGCTGCACATAAAGGAGAGGAGGTAATCCTTCCAAGCTTTTCAAGGCACGTCCCAAAAGACAAAGCTGAAGCACTTGCAGCTGAGTGGGCTGTGTACCTGGCACCAGCGTTATACCGCAACCATGTGGGATGGGATGAAGAATCACCTCCTCATGCAATACCTTTGCGGTCACTACCACAGCCACAACCCCAATATCCCATCAAACGGCAGGCAAAGGCCCCGTCTCCGAAATTCTGACACAGTTGGAATATCAGGGAGTAATTGAACCATGCATATCACCTATGAACAATCCCCTTTTCGTGGTTTCTAAACCCGATGGATCGTACCGCTTAGTTTTGGATTACCGGCATTTAAATACTCATTGTCGGAACTTTGCGGTGCAAAATACACACAGTTCTGCGCTTATAGACAGTCTTGTTCGTAAAAATACAAAACGACACTTGACCTTTCAAACGGTTTCTACACGCACAACCTAGCCCCGGAGAGTGGTCAATAGACCGCATTCACATCCGGTGGTAAATTATTCCAGTTCCGGCGTTTACCCATGGGCTACAAAAATAGTCCGGGTATATTCGCCGCCCGTGTTGTTTCTTTGTTAAATGACATTGATCAAGACGCATGTTCGTACGTAGATGACATCTATCTGACGGACGACGAATTATTTCAGCATTTGTCCCGTGTGGACCGCATTATTCTTGAATTTGCGGAGCAGGGTTACAAATTTAACTTTGCTAAATCACACATTGCTGAATTTACAGTTCTGTTTTTGGGCTATGAGCTCAACAACGAAGGTAAGGGCTTAGCCCCCATTTCTTGGAAAAATGTGCACATTTGTGCCCCCAAATACTCTGAAGAAGCTTCAGTCTTTGCTGGGTTTCCTGAACTTCGGGCGTACTTACATTCCCGAATATGCCCAGCGTATCAAGCCTTTGTATGCTTTGATACAACCTACTTATTCAAGGTCTTGCTGGCTGCCTGAGCATACCTCAATTCTGCAGTCTTTGCAGACAGACCTTTTGGAGTCTAAATATCTTTTGACTCGTGATAACCACACAAACCTGGTGATTAGAATAATTCCGGGGGCGGTGGGATTCACATACTTAACCTTTAATGAAGGTGATACAGTACCCATCGCATACAAGTCGCATCTGTACACTTCCGCTGAATTGCGCTTTACCTCTGTCGAAAAAGTTCTAACTGCAGTGCAAATGGCGATTCTAAAAGAACGCGCACTGGCACAGGGAAAGCGGATTCTAGTGGTAACACCCTGTCCTGCCCTTGAGGCAGTGACAAAGGCAAGTGTACCGAACTCAAAAGCAATGCATCCCCGTTGGATACAATGGGCTACATCTTTGACGTCTTCGGACGTCACTTTTGTTTTTGATTCTTCTCTTCAGACTCAGGAGTTTTTGCAGTATGAATTCGTTCATCCTCCTCCTTTGTTTTTACTACCGCTTGAGGATTACAAATGTGTGATCTACACAGATGGTTCGGCGCAACCGGCCACTGGGTCCAAGCACGCTTATTCAGCTGCATGTGCTATTGTTGCGGGATCCTTTGTGGATGGCAAGTTCAAATCCACTGTAGTGCACACACGCACACTTGGAGATAGTACCGCACAATTGGCCGAGCTGCATGCATTGCTACTTGCACTTGAGTTCGCTTCTCAGGATGAGACCACTCTTATTGTATGTGATTCTTTTTACTGTGTACAATCTTACAATGACAATCTGTTTTTCTGGTCGAAAAACGACTACAAGGACGCAAAAGGGAGCACAATTAAGCATAAAATGCTTTGGGTTCGAGTGGCAGAATTGCAACAACGTCTGCCCCTCACACAGGTGGTTCACACCTTAGGCCATCAGCGGGTGGGCGCACACGCTATTGGTAACGATCTGGCAGATGAAGCTGCCCGTTCAGCAGTAGTCACGTGTTCAGTAGCAGCGGTTACCAGGTCCATGTCTAAAATAGACCCTGTTATTCTAGCAGCTATTGCTGCAACCAAGGAAGGTGATAATTACCCTACAGGTTTCCCTTCCAAGTATTCTTACAAATTAAGTCCCGATCAGGTTCCTTATGTAACTATACCTGACGTTGGAGATCGGCTGATCCCCAACGCGGACCGCAGGAGTGCCTTGATATCAGCTGCACACGAAGGCATGGCTTCGGCACATGCAGGTGTGTCAGCTACGGTTTCCATCTTGCAGCAGCGTTATTGGTGGCGTGGGTTATATAAAGACACCCGTGCTTTTGTGCTTTCTTGCGACGTTTGTCAACAGATTAAGCCTTCCACGGTAACACGTCCACCACAAACACCGCTCTGCATTGCTAACAGACCCTTTGGGTGTGTTTACTTGGATCACTGCGGTCCATTCTCATCAGACACTGCCTATAAATACATCTTAGTGGCAGTGGACTCGTGCACACGGTTTCTCTGGGTCTGGCCACAACGGAGTGCTGACGCCCGAAATGTAATCAGGGATTTGCGTGTCTTTGTGGGAATTTTCGCATGCGGCACCTTCCATTCGGACCAAGGTCCAGCGTTTGCCTCTAGGGCTTACAAGGATGCAATGGCTTCGCTTGGGGTGCGGGTGAAATTTTCGTCTCCGTATAGGCCTGAGGGCAACTCTATCGTTGAACGAATGAACCGTGACTTAAAGCAATCCTTAACAGCTAGGGTTATAGGTACTGGCAGGAACTGGCTGGCCCATTTGTATACCGTTCAGCGTGCACTTAATAATCTCCCTAGAAGACCTCTGGGTGGGCGGACCCCATACGAAATGCTCTTTGGCATAAGAATGTTTGTGCCTGACCTTGAGGGTCCAGACATCGCGGCGCAATCCGCCAAGTTTGATGTAGATAACCACTCTGCTATGTTACAGGACTTACAAGAAGCCCGAGACAAACTTGCAACTATACATTTGCCTTCAGCCACAGATCCTGCGTTGCAGATTCCGGTAGCCGGCTGGCTTCCGAAAGTTGGAGAACTGGTTCGAGAGAAGGTTGAAAACAAAAAAGAATTTGGCCCCTCTTTTCGTGCACCGGTTCCAGTTCTTGGCCTGAAGGGAACACGTACAGTCATTTTACCACCGCTTCCTGGTCGCAAAGAGAACAGATACATCTCAGTTGAAAATGTCAAGCTACAGCGCCTGGCCGATCCTGAATAGTGTCACACCAGCGGTCTCTTGTCCTGCCATTTATCGGACATATGTTCATAGTCCATCTGCACGAACGATCGCTGATGCTGTAATTGAGATGGTTGATTTGCCTGAAACTACGATTGATCCCCAACTCTCCACCAATATCAACGAGGACGAGTATACTTATCCTGCATCAGAATCGGTGGCACATCAACCAACAACGCCACTAAGCCCGACTCGTTATTCCTTTGATTCGGATTCCACATCTTCAAAATTTCCATCCAAGTTCAGTATTTTTATATCCTGGTTTAGAGACAATTTTTTGATTCCACCCTGGACATACCTCTGGTTGGTACTTTTCTTGATATTTTTGTTCATGTCCATTGGCTTTGTCACAGTGTTTTTTCTATTAATTAATGGTCACTATTTACCTGAACGCTCTGCTGTAGACTCTGTTTCTGGAACTTTGGCTCCTCATTCCTCGTCTCACATCATGAAGCGTGACCACACATTTGTGAACATTTCAGCCTTCCCAGTTGCTGATGGCATCGTATGGGATGCAGTGAACTATCAAATCCATGGTCCGACGGAAATTATTAATGTACCTAATGTCCTTCGTGTTTCAATGGGTGATGTCGTACAAAATAATATTCATTCTGATGATTGGGATGTACATGCCGTTGAAGCATTGTTTGCCGATTTAAAATATTATGCATCTTTTAATGCTGAGGATTTATATATGAATTCTGCGAATTATGCCGATTTGTATTGTTACCAACATTGGGGTAATCATTTTCTCCATAAGCCAAGTGCCCTGCGTAGTTTTGTTAACTACACCCAATGGGAACATTGTCCAAACCCCTTACCAGGTAGCTCACAAACTCTTCGAAATAAGTTTACCTATTTTTCTGATTTTAATCGGTCGAACCCTGCATCCTATTATTTTAGACTTAATAACACATCAACTCAGAAAATTATGTTAACACACACCAAATTGCTTTATTCAGGTTCCTTTCTAAGTGCCCTAGCTGTGGGTGGTTATGAGTACTGGGATAATACAGTGGATTTAAAATCTATTTGGGGCTCCACGCCATGGCAGGTACAGGGAACCGAGGCGTTGCATCGTGCTTGCCTCATCCCTACCCAAATTATGTTCCTAAATGCTTCCATCTATCAGACTACATGTTGGGGCTTAGCAACCACTAAACAATTGAATACGCCATCAATACCATCCCTTTCGAGTTTTCCCAATGATAGCTCACGTTTTAACCTGTCCCTGACGACCTTACAGGCTCTGTTACAAAATAATTCGTTTAATGTTTCTGAGCTGGTTCAGTCACCCTGGTTAATATGGCCTATATCATCTAATGCATGTCAAATGCGTTTTCATGATACTGGTGCTAGCTACACACAGAATAGGCCTGATCCGAGGTTTACTGATGCCCGTACTGTCACTACATACTCTGTTGGTAAATTATGCAAACAATGGCTGCAACATTCGTCCCTTGATTCTGTTAAACAACATTTGTCCCTCCTTACAGGCAATATTGATCTGTCCGACTTTGTTTTGGGACCTCGTGGTCCCCGACCTAAGAGATTCATTTATGAAACGTATAATGAACTCTGGAAGCTATCACAAATGGAAGCTGCTTCCCGTCTTCGGGAAATAGATCAAGCAAATATGGAAAAGGTGCTTGCTGTTGTTGACAATAGTATTAATACCCTGTCTTCTCGCATTTACACTTTAGAGAATATTGTGTCCTCTGTTGTTGATATTGTACAAGATGATGTTTCTGTGTTATATCATGGTCAGAATCAATTGCGCTCAGTTATGCAGTTTGCATGGACTTTACAAACACTTAAGTTAGGTAAAGTGCCTTGGCATTTCTTGAACACCTCTGCCTTATTTCTACCTTTTAACTTAACTGATAAACAGCAATTTATGTCCATGAAGGATGCAACTTACACTCTATTACATATCGAAAAGGTGGATCCTTTGCCGTTCTCTGTTGCAGAACTCGATTCTGCTGTATGGCTAGTTCATGGGGTTATCGTTTTACCTTTTTCCTTGTTTGAATTTGACTCGTGCATGAAACATTATCCTGTGGGCCGTTACCGGCCATTGGGCAGTGCTTTCCTGCATGAACTCTGGTCCTTGCCTTTCATGTATAAATGCCTTCGGGACGGCAAGGAAGTCTTTCTCACGGGGAGTACTGCGACTCGACTATAGGTCATTCGCTTATTTGTAAACACATTAAATTGCATGGCTCATGTAGCGTTTCCTCTCCTAATCTTGCTTGTGTGCTGAAAGGTATTCCTGCTCCTGTTATTTCTCCTACTTTCACTCTCCTTTCCAATGGTAGTTATTTACTTTTAAATAACGAAAACTGTTGTGGCCTGCAGGCTGGCATTCCTTACATTGTAACAGTTTCGCACAGGGTTGTCTGCTGCAAAAATGTGCTTTTTCCTCCCCCTCATGGCAGGGTTGATATCTCTATTTGGCCTTCCATCCCTACCATGGAAGCTGATTTCAATAGACTGAGCAGAATAAAGGCACTATTATTAAACGAGGAAGTTATGCTCACGTCCGCCCGGGAGACATTCATTCTCCAGGTGGCGAGTACCCACAGTGAAATACAGGCCCTTTTAAACACTAATCTCCCCCAACATTTTGGGGAGTTAATACATCGTATTTTTAACGCATCTAACACTGAAGGCCTAGTACACTTTTTTAAGGTCGTTGGGTCGGGCTTGGTGTCCTCCTTCCAAACTATTTTTGGTGTCATCCCGGCTTTCATACATTCTATATTTTCCAGTGTCTTTGGCGGTTTCCCATTGATCCTCGCTTTAGCGGCTGGTGTCTTGCTCTTACTTTGCTTTCTGCGCAATGGCTGCTCCCCGATGGGACCTGCTCGATCCAGAACGCCTCCAGCTGCTCCGTGAGCGCCTTTTGGCCGGTTTTGGTGTCTTGCCATTGGCGACACTGAGTGTGTCATATACTCTTTCATTTCGCTTTGCGTATTTCACTTGCGTGCAACCTGTGATGACTTGTGTCCGCTGTCCTTTCACCTGGACTCTGGATTATTGCCTCTCCAATTCGTCATTGTCTGTTCCGGATTTTGTTCAGTTGATGGGTCCCTTAGAGGCCCATGAGCAGGACTGTTCCGTCGCTGGCTGTATGGCGCGTGCGGCTGCACTGGGGATTTTGGCGCAATGGGATATCTGGGCGGCTGCCCAGGATCTCCTACTACGAAGCTGTTTTAATTATCACGCAAGCTGTCCCGCATTGCTTCTGGATGCTCCCTTTGCTGAGGAGCATTCCTGCTCTTTGAACTCATGGATTGGATGGCATCTATGTTTTTTGACGATTCCAATGATGAACTCTTGGAGGGTATGGCTTTTTTCTGCACTTTTACTTTCATGGATTGACCTGCCCTTCGCCGTTTGGGCGCTCCCTGTGCTCCGACGTCTCTTTTTCTCCTCTGATGGGCCTCTGTCCTGGCCGCCGGACTGTCCAGGGGAGGGTGTCTTGTGGATTGTTACCTGCCTTGTTATGTTGGCCTAGGCCTGGCTGCCATGCTGCTTTTCTTTGCGCACGTTACACTGTGCCGGGCCTCCCTCGCCCTTTGCTCGTGCCAAGTTCTTTTGCACTATCTGCATTTTCTGTTGTTCACCTTTTTGGGCTCAGTCTGCACAAACATGTACAAGGTCGCATAACAATGTATTTTGGTTCTTCCTGATATGGCCAGTCTCGCGCACCCAGACATAACATTAGGTGCAATTGCCATGAAGAATTTGGTATGCTTTTAATACTGTGGTTTACTAGCGATTAATACACTTGGAGAAATCCCTTTCAGTGAGAAGAGCTATGATGTCCTGCTGATGTAATTCTGCATCTAGAGACTGAGGTATGGGGGTTCGCTAGTCAAAGCCCAGAGGTCTTCTATTATTATAATAAACTATCTTACTGCAAGGGAGGGTGGTAATGTTATTTATACGTTTATCCACTGAGCTCTGAGATGCTTTCCCCGTTTGTATTCTATGGAATTGTAACCATGTTGCTTATATTAGTCATATGCATTATGCTATTAGTACTGACACGTGTACTGTACATTAGAGCACGTAAGTTGGAATAAACATTTTAAACTATCCAGTGTCTCTTCCTACGCACCTTGTGGACAAGTACGAGTGAGTGACGAAAGAGTGTTCTTGCTTCTGTGAGTCCTGAGATAAAGATACCGTGTTCTGGGTTGTCCAAACATTAGTACTTGGGTGCTAATGGGATGCTAAGCTAGTTGGGTTGGGGTTTTTGGGTGCTACGGTATATGGTGGCAAACCACTGTAATCCGGGTCCCATTTTCCTGTGCATAGCTCTGTGTATGTGCAGAAACCTTATGACACCATGTTTGGAGGTAAGGCAGTAAGGGTTGCAATATTCACCCCACCCAGGGACACTAAGGTTGCTTGCCCCACCTGATTACCCTCCACTGGGGCACCACTCTCCACCCCTACACTGACACTGGCAATCCCTGTGGATGGCCCCTTAGGGGGGAGCTTTTTAGCGCAGACAGCATCTCCCTGCTTGTGCCCTGGCTGGTTACAGTCAAAGCACTTACCCACTTTTGAGGGATCAAAGAATTTACCATTCTTTCCCTGAATCCACCTCCCTTTGGATTTGGGTTGGCTCGGGGCCCCCTCCTTGTGCAGGTTTTTGTGGGTCTTTGGAGGACTCCTTAGGTTTTTGACCTTCATTTCCCTGGGCTTTCCCTTGGGGAGGGACCTGTCCTCCTTTCTTCTGGTCACCCCCTGGTGCTGAATGGAAACCCGGGTTCTCACCCACTCATCAGCTGACTCCCCCAACTCTCTGGGGTCTGTCAGCTTAGAGTCCACTAGATACTGGCGTAACTTCTCTTCTGCACAATGAGTCAAAATGTGTTCTTTCAAAAACAAATTATACAATCCCTCATAAGTGCTCACTTTGTTACCACAAATCCAGCCTTCCAGTGCCTTCACTGAAACATCCACAAAGTCTATCCAAGACTTGGAATTCAATTTCTGGGTGTTCCTAAACTTCACCCTGTACTGCTCTGGAGTCAGACCAAACCTCTTGACTAAGCAGGCTTTCATCTGCTGGTATGATTCTGCATCCTCTCCCTTCAGGGTCAGGAGCCTATCCCTCCCAGCTACTGGAATCAACTCCCACAGGAGTGCACCCCAATACCTAGAGTGGACTCTACTCATCTTAAGGGCCCTCTCAAAAGCTGCAAGCCATTTGTCAATGTCATCCCCCTCAGTGTACTTGGGCACAATACCCTTTGGAAGTTTAGGTTCAAATCTGCCACCCCTGGACATCTCAGCATCTTCTTCGCTTTCGCTGCCACCATTTCTCTTCTCCTCCTTCTCCCACCTCTTCTCAGCCAAATCCAGTTTCCTTTGCTCTAAAGCTATCAAAGCTAATTGAGCCTGAAGCTGTCTCTCTGCAAGGGACCGTAGTGGTTCCTGAGTAAGGGACCCTGCCCCACTCCCACCATCAGGATTCTGTTGGCTTACACTAGTTATAATGGAAGAGGCATCATCCTCCTCTCCTGGGATGATGTTGGGGGGACACCCTCTACCCCCTTGATTCTCCTCAGCTGCCTGGTCATGGGCTTGTATAAACTGAAACAACCCTGCCTTCCTATACCTCTTGGAAGCAGGCAGCCCCTAAGCCTACACTGTTCCCTAAGCTCAGCCAACTTAAACTGGGACAGTTTAGCCAGGTCCATCTCCATGGTTCCCTAGTTTTGGGTCACAACACTAGGCACAATAGACTTAGAACAATTTGGAAAAATCAAAACAATGGATTAAAAACAGTTTAGTCCAAATTCCAAAAATCAAACTCAAAAGTTTTGTTCTAAGGCAATTTAGAGGATTTTTATAATCTTAATTCATTCACTGAAAGGTGTATTTTTTTAAACACAAGTCCACATCCCACCGCTGCCACCAAATGTTGGAAAGTGGATTATTGGTAGGGGCAAATGTAGGTCTGCCACTAGTAATAAGACCACAAACACTTGATAGGACTCAGCATAGGTCTCCGAAAATTATTCCTATGCTCAACCCTTGGTAACGTGGCTGCGAGCAGACAGGCTTAACTTCAAAGACAGGTATGTAAAGCATTTAAAAACACCAATTCAGTAAATAATTAAGACACAACACATAATAAAAATCCAATACCAATTTATAAAAATAGGAATTATTTTTATCTTTAAAATGACACCAAAACGACAAAAATCCAATGTAGGGAACCGGAGATATGAATTTTCAAAGTTTAAATAAAATATAGCACTTAGAAGCATCTAGCACCATATTGGGACATAGCCTCGCGATAGACCGGGCCAAAGTCAAAGTTTAAGGCCGACCGCGATGGAGCCCTGAGCGGATACCCCACGCGGAAGGTCCCGGTCAATGTTTTTACCTTCGCACTTAGAAACTTTTCTGGAGCTTTTCTCCTCGAGGCCCCTCGACGCTCTCCGTCAGTCCGGATCCGGTGCGGCTCCGCCGGGCAGCCTTTCGACGATCTCCCAGTGAACTTCCCTGGAGCGGACTTAGAAACTTTTTCAAGATCGCTTCAGCGGGGCAATCCAACAATCCAGGCCGACACGCGATGGAAGGCAGGCGGATTGGCGCTCGCGGTTGTTCCCGGCCGACTTTCTTACGAGCGGACTTAGAAGCTTTTCCGGAGCTTTTTCTCTTGGGGTCCCTCGATGCTCCTCATGTATCCGGATCCGGTGAGGGTTCGCCGGTCTCAGATTTTCGCTAGTCCCGGTCAATCTCTGGAAGTCGATGCGATGGAGCTTTTAGCGGGACGAACCTGGTGGGCTTGGCCGACTCGCGGTTGAAGGCAGGCGGCTTGGCTGACCAGGATGAGTCGGTCCCCCTATGGAGCTTTTTTTCAAAGTTCCTCCAAAGTTCCCCAAACTTCCTGAACTTCTTCCTGAAGTTCCTCAAAGGGTCCCAAAGTGTCTCAAACTTACTCCAAGGGTCTGGAAGCTCCAAGATGGTCCTTGAAAGTTGAGGACTTCAATTCCCACAATGCACTGGACGTCACCCTTAGAAATCCACTGGTAGCTCCCCAGGTTGGTGATTCTTGGTGGTGAGGGTCCAGATGAGCTCTGTTAACCTGTAGCTTGCAGGGAGTCCCCTCTTGATTTCTTTTACTCAGCACAGTTAGTCCACAAAGCTGTAGTTTCAGGTGGTGCAGTCTCCAGAGGTCAGGCCTTAGAAGTCTTTGCACAGCAGAAGTTCCAGCAGGGCCAGTCTTGCTTTCTTCAGTTTCAAGCAGCAGATCTGAGGGGCTGGGCCTCTCTCAGATACTTATTCCACAGTCTCTGGGTCATCCAGGAGGTCAAGCTTCACCAATAGGAGTAGGGTAACTTCCCACTTGAGTGACTACTTCCTGCAGAGTGTGGCATTATTCTATCCCAGGGTGCAACAAAGCTTCCAAATCCATAATGGCTGATTTTCCAGCAAGGAGGTAAGAGCTGGCTAAACACTCCCACTGAGTTGGCTAATTAACCTAGCCTCTCCTCCCTACATCTGCACATACCTTCCTTAATCCTGCCATCTGGCTGGGGTGGGGGTTCAAAGCTGTTAATGACACTGCACTGAGCTCTGCCCCTTTGAAGCTCATTGTTTACGACCCCTCCCCTGGCCTGGCATTCCTGCAGAACAGCTCACTGCCCTCCCAGTCCATCTGGCTGACCCCAGGGGATCTTTATCACCTCTTCAGGCAGGCTGGCTAATCCCCTTAACTCTGACCAATCAGGGCAGAGCACTGGCAGGCTGGATTTGGAACTACAACTAAGAAAGTGTTATAACTTCTTGTCTGTTCACTTTGGGAAAAATTCAATAACATCATATTGTAGGATTTATCAATACCATTCTAGTGAGTCTTTGAATGGAATCTTTATCCCTGTCCTGTCAATAGTTATTGTTTAATAACTCACCCCCATGTTAACCTATGGGCCATGGGGTTTGCAATGGGAAAAATGACATGGGCCACTTTTCCAGCACCAGGACCTACAAAAACATATTTTATAAGTACTTGGCTTATTTTCACAGGACCCCCACCCCATAGGTCACCTAGGGAGACCCTAGGGGTGTTGAATCTGTAAAAATATTGCAGATCCTCCATGCCCAGTGCCCCCAGCATCAAAGTCGAATTTGGGCAGCACTTTAAACAATGGGGAGAGTGAAATGTGAATTTCACTTAACCCAGGGCATTTATAAACTCATTTTATAAGGGTCTACCTTATAGATACCTGACCCCCACCCCGGAGATACCTAGGGAGACCCTGGGGGTCATTATTATGCACAAACATTTTAGGTTGACCAGTTTTAAGTGCCCCAAACCCCAAAGTCGAGTTTGGCCACAATTTGCATGTTTAAGAGCAGTCCTGGCACCCAGGGCTGCTTTTAAACTGACCACAGGCTTCAGCAGGGCACACATGCAAGTGCAAAAGGCTGCTGGCCTCTAAACTGCCATGCCCCAGGATACTGGGGACTTCTAGGTAGTTTCAATCCCCTGCCCTATTATATACTAGGGGCTTATGGGGTAGGTCATGCCAATTACAGGGGTACCCCAACCCAAAGTGTACCCTAGTGTATATAGGTGCTTTACTGTTATCTAAGTGTTTCAGCATGGCACTGGCCCTGGGCCTGGTTAAACAGAGCCCAGGGTCAGTCAGAGTCAGTTACCACCAGTTCCAGTCAGCAAAAAGTTGGGGGGTGCCCAGGGCACAGGATGACTTTCCAACAGGGGGGGGACCCAAAGTGGTTTGATAGGCAATGCTCACAGGCCTTGAGAAAGCTCAAAGTGGCTCTGAAACAAATGCCAAGGGATAGGAAGTGTGTGGCGGAATGTCGTGCAAGCTATAAATTAGCAGTCAAAGGGCAAAAGGGTCAATTACAACACGAGGCTTGGGAGGAGCTCATGGAGGCGGCGGAGCTGAAGGACTCCGCCCGATTCTGGGGAGTAATTAACAAACCCTGCTTCGCAGACCCGGATAAGCCAGGGCTGTGTAATAATATTCTTCCAGAAACATGGAAGCAGCATTTTCAGGGACTGTATAATTTCCACTTCAGTCAGAGTGAATCGCAGTCAGTACAAGTAGTACCAAGCCTTAACCCAGTCACCTTCTCGGTGGATGAAGTAAATGCAGGTATTGTGAACCTAACGAGGAATAAAGCACCGGGGCCAGATGGGATCCCCCCAGATCTTTTTCTTAGTAACCCAGATATCTGGGCGCCCCTATTAACCAGGGTCTTAAATGCCGCTATAAGCTCACCTATGCCTGTGTCGTGGTCATCCGCAATAATTGTGCCCATATTTAAGAAAGGGGATAGGGATAGCCCACATTGTTATAGACCCATCTCTTTGATAGACGTTTCAGCGAAGGTGTTGGGTCGGGCTATTTTAAACAGGCTGATGGAATGGGCGGAGGATAAACAAATTATTACAGACGTACAATATGGGTTTCGCCCGGGCAAATCTACGGTAGATCAATGCCTTAACTTATATCTTATTACTGCCAAGTATACACTAGCCAAGGAGGGGGCACTATATTTAGCCTTTATGGACCTCACAGCGGCGTTTGACCGCGTGAATCGCAGCAAGCTGTGGGCTATATTGGGTGAGCTCGGGGCAGACCCGGGATTAATAAATATCCTGCAAGTGCTCCATAGTAATACCTCAGCAGCAGTACGATATACGCAGGAGGGGAAGGTCGCGGAGTATTTTAATTGTTCGAGTGCGGTAAGACAAGGCTGTATACTAGCCCCTTTTCTGTTCACTTTATATATTAATGGCCTAGATGCCGCATTATGTGAAATCAGGGCAGATTCACCCAGAATAGGGGGAAAAGCGGTCCCGGTTCTGCTTTACGCAGACGATGCGGTGCTCCTTGCCCGTACCCCACATGGTTTACAGCTTTTAATTGACGGTTTTGTAGAGTTTATGGAAAATTTGGATATGTCTCCCAACCTAATCAAATCATACGTTTTGGAGACGGGGAAAAAGGCAAAAAACTCATACAAATACGTTATAGGTTCACATGTCCTGGGAAAAGTGCCAGCATTTGCATACTTGGGAATGCCTCTAGATGGTCATTTGAATTTTAAGTATTTATTAAAGGAGAAGTGTGTGGCCCTGAAAAAGTCTACAGGCTCTATCACAAACTTTGCTCATAGGTTAGGAAGCTGGACTCCGGATATGATTCTTAAGATCTATAATTCAGTCTGTTGTGCCAAGGTGTTATATGGAAGCGAGGTCTGGGGTTTTATTATGACTAACGACTTACAAAGAGAAGAAAATAATTACTTGAGGGGTTTATTGAAGGGCCCTCAAAGTATTCCGGTATTTTCTGTCCATGAAGAATTGGGGGTCAAATATATATCAGACCAGATAGCAGTCAAGCCCCTCTTAGGTTGGCTCAAATGTTGGACGAACATTGAGGCAGGTTTTACAAGGACAGTACTTCAGGATAGTTTATCCTTGGACTACTCGATGAGAATTCCCTGGATAAAATACGTAAAAGAGTCTTTTATCAAGTTAGGCCGGGCAGACCTGTTTAATACTCCAGAGTCAATAAGAACAAAGGACAGGGTTGAGATTAAAGCCCTGCATTTAAGGTTCACCATGGCACATCGTGAGGCCATTGAACTTGCTAAACCCACAGTGAGAGCCCATACACTAGTCAAGACAACCCTGGGAATTGAACCTTATTTAACTTTAATGAAGAGTCCACACGATAGATTTTTAATTACCCGTTTTAGACTAGATTTTCTCCATCATTTACTAGCGGTACCGGCAGGTTTTGTTAAAAATATTGAAGAGAGAGGGCCCTGTGGCTGCGACAACAGGTCTCCACAGGATACCCTCCACCTAGTTCTTCTCTGCCCATACTATGCTTTTCCTAGGAAAAAAGTTTTTAAAGGATTTATTAAATCGAGCTGGCTTTAGGCAGGCGCGAGTAGCCTTGTTGTTTTTAAAGCTTTCCTCCGATGTACATACCCTATTCTGTGTGGCTAATTTCCTGAGAGTCGCTGTTAAATTAAGGAAAACCAGGGGCGATTAAAGAAGAGAGGAAGGGTTCGTGGGTCACTGGCATGTAATGTCTGTTTTAATAGGGCTGTAGTATTTATGTGACATCCTCCCAATGCCTGCTCTAAAGTACTGAATTGTATCTGGGAGTGACATTTTATGCACGTTGTGTTTTATATATGCTTTTATGATTTGTTTTCAAATCGAATAAAGTTTTTTTATTGATTGATATGTATGTTAAGCACGGCATTGGCCCTATTATGTTTAGTACATTATGGCACAAATATACGAGGGACAATGCCGAGCTGCAGTGGCCGCTAACAGGTACCTTTGATGAACAAAAATTGAATTTCTTGCAGGATAAATTGTATGCCAAACGAAGTAGGCAGTCGATGTTTGATTATCTTCAGGTTTGGCAAAAGGAAGCTAGGCAAAGACGAATGAAAGAAGAAAAAGAGGCCCGAAGAGAAAAGATGCAGACAGTGACCCAGAAAGCAGTAGCGTATGATAGAGAAAAAAAAGAAAAAGGTATAGAGTGTGCTGATAGGAGGTTTCGATTGCAATGTGACAAATCATATGTCGCCCGAGAGGAAGGCGATACGTTTGTGGAGGAACTGTTAAGATACTCGACATCTAGCTCCGTATGCCCTGCAGAAAATATACCCTGCTGTCCCGCCGCTCCAGTCTTCCACCCCTCCTGCCTCCACCTCTGGTTCTTCTGCTCTCGACTTGGCTGCATCTGCTACAGCACCTCCTGCTCTTTCTCTGGCTTCACATGCCGTGGCTGCGACGACTGCAAGTCTCCCTGCTACGCCTATTGTTTCAGCTTACTCTCTCTCTCCATCCCTCACACTCTCAACAAAGCATTAATAACACTGGTGCCTGCCCCTTCAGCTATTGTGTCTTCCCCGCATCTCCCAGGTTACATCAGAAGAGCCCGACAACAGGGCCCCAGTTTCCGATGAGGGAAGTACATCCTATTTTCCACCCTGAGATACCGGAGCTGCGTGATCAGCATGATCACGTTGTCAGACAGCGAGTAGAGTCCCGCTTTCAAGAACAATGGGTTTACACTCCATGGAAAAGGAGTGAGGTTTTGTCTCTTAAGTCAGTTGCCCGACCGTAGGAAAAATCCGACTGCATATTACAAAGAGTTGACAGAGGCCGCATCGTCGACAGTGATGACGTTGGCAGACATTGAGATGTTTTTTGGTTTGTTGGTACCTGTTGATATTTGGCGGTAGGTGCATACACAGGATCATGTTGTGGAATTGGGTGGCACTTGGGACGAAATCAGAGCATGGGACAAGGAGAGGAAGCCTGTTGAGAAGCCTAAGGCTGAGATACTAGCTTTGCCAGGTCGTATTATTACCTACATGCACTCTCTTATTCCACCTAGAAGAGTAGATTGGGACAAGTTAACTGCATGTCGTCAGAAGAAAGATGAAAGTGTATCTGATTTTTTTACTAGGTTTGAAGGTGTGTTTTTGGACTTCAGTGGACAGGATTTGTCCATGGAAGGAGGTGTCCGTTTGTTCGTTAACAGATTTGTTACGAACCTTCTTCCCGAGATCGCGACTCGGTTACAGGCTTCGGAGAGCACTTGGACTACATCCTCCCCATCAGTGATATTGAGTATGGCACAGTATTATGAGCATAGAGAGAATGAAGAGAAGGAGAAGGTGAAGAAGAAAAATAAGGAGTTAAAAACGAAGGTGTTGATGCAGCAGGTATCTAGGGGGAACGGAAGAGGACGAGGCATTGGTCCAGCTCGACAGCTGCCCCGCACTGGCAGAAATGCTGCGCCTGTGGGGCCGAATCAGTGTGCATATTGTAAGGAGGAGGGACACTGGCGCAGTGAATGCCTGGCGTTGTTGCAGAAGGTTGCGGCCCCTAGAGGACGGGGTTCTCATGGACGGGGGGTCGTGGAGCAGGTGGTCATGACGGGGGTCAGGAAACTGAAGCACCGCAGGGTCGCTCTGATCAGAACTATTTTGATGACCCTCGGGGGCGACAGTACTATCATGACGACTATGATTTGGACGCAGTGACGGGGTTGTCCCACAGTTAGGACAGCCAGGGACAGGGCGAGGGACCAGTTCAGATACCTGTAGATCAGCGCGAACCTTATGTTACTGCTGACTTGCAGGGCTCAGCTAAGCAATTCTTGGTGGATACACGTGCAAAGAACAGCTCTGCTTCTCATTCACTGGTCCCCGGGGCAGCCCTGTCTGGCCATAATAATGTTTCGGTAGGCTTTTCTGGTGTACCGGTTGTGAGCCCCATATCCAACCCCCCTGCCCTGACAGTTGGTCCCTTTACTGTTGATTCACCATTTTTGCTGACGTCCAATTGCGGTGAGAATTTGATGGGATGGGATTTGTTGAAGAAGTTGTATGCTACAATTTACTGTTCCTCGGCTGGTGTCTATATGATGAGGGGTCCTAATGTGGTTAGTACCAAGCAGTGCTTGTCCAAGGATGCGTCCCTGCCTGCTGAATTTAAGGATGTGCCGCCCACGTTGTGGGCTACAGGTGATACGAATGTAGGGCTGTTATAGATACCTCCAGTTTCTATCAAGGTCAAAGACAATGCTGTTTTGCATCGTATTCCCCAGTATAAAATACCGCAAGCAGGGGAGCGAGCTCTATTGCAGATTATACAGGACTTGATTAAGTCAGGGGTTGTTGAGGAGACGACTGCGAACGTGTGTAATAGCCCCATTCTTCCTATTCTTAAGAGGGCACCCTCGGGTTCCTCTGATGACCATCCTGATGTCTATCGTTTTGTGATTGATCTGCGTGAGGTTAATAAGATTGTGGTCCCTCAGTTCCCAGTGGTTCCCGACATCACTGCCCTTCTGACAATGATTCTTTTCTGTTATCGATTTGAAGAATGCATTCTTTAGCATTCCGATTCATCCAGACAGCAGGCATCTATTTGGATTCACCCTGGCCGGCAGAAGCTTTAGATTCTGTTGAGCTCCTCAGGGCTATACTGAAAGTCCTAGCATATATAGTCAAGCTTTAAAAGGCCAACTGGATTCCCTCGCACTTCCCTCGGGTAATGTATTGCTGCAGTACGTGGACGATCTCTTGATCCCTTCTGACACTGAAGACGGTTGCAAAGATGCAACGGTCAAATTGTTGCTTCATTTGGCTCATCATGGGCATAAAGTGTCCCTTTCAAAATTCCAATATTGTCAACAGGAGGTCACCTACTTAGGTCACCTACTGTCGAAAGAGGGAAGGAGACTAACACCTGAACACATTAGTGCTATTGTTAAGATACCCATCCCTAAGACTCAAAGGGATGTGCGAGCTTTCATTGGCATTACTTCGTATTGTCGCCACTGGATTCCTAACTTTTCCTTACTAACAAAGCCGCTGCTGCAGCTAACCACTAAAGATGTGCATGATCCCTTGCCCTGGATGCCTGAATGTCAACAAGCTTTTGAGCAATTGAAAGTCGCGCTTTGCTCTGCGCCTGTGCTTGGCACCCCGGATTATGCTAAGCCGTTCGTGTTGTATGTACACGAGACGGCTGGTGGCGCGCTTTCTGTCTTAACACAAGCCTTTGGAGGTAAGCAGAGGCTGTGTGCTTATTTTTCTGCTTTGCTTGACAACATCGCTAGAGCCCTCCCGAGCTGTCTAAGATCGGTCGCGACTGTGGCTGTCTCTATCCGACAATAGGCAGGGCTCTTCCTTGATACCGATCTCACAATCAATCAATCAATCATGTCACTTATAAAGCGCACTACATACCCGCGAGGGTCTCAAGGCGCTGGGGGAAGAAGGGGGTGGTGCTGCTACTGATCGAAGAGCCAGGTCTTGAGGAGTCTTCTGAAGGCCAGTAGGTCTTGGGTCTGCCGAAGGTTGGTGGGGAGGGTGTTCCAGGTCTTGGCGGCGAGGTGGGAGAAGGATCTGCCGCCGGCGGTCGTTTTCCGGATGCGGGGGACTGTGGCGAGGGCGAGGCTGGTGGAGCGGAGCTGGCGGGTGGGGGTGTAGAAGCTGAGTCGTCTGTTGAGGTAGGCTGGTCCGGAGTTGTGGAGTGCTTTGTGTGCGTGGGTGAGGAGCTTGAAGGTTATCCTCTTGTTGACAGGGAGCCAGTGCAGGTCTCTCAGGTGGGGTGTGATGTGGCTGCTTCGGGGGATGTCGAGGATAAGACGTGCAGAGGCGTTCTGGATGCGTTGCAGCCGTCTCAGGAGCTTAGCCGTCGTTCCTGCATAGAGGGCGTTTCCGTAGTCCAGCCTGCTGGTGACGAGGGCCTGGGTGACTGTTTTCTTGTTTCGGTGGGGATCCACTTGAAGATCCTGCGGAGCATTCGGAGGGTGTTGAAGCAGGATGAGGAAACGGCGTTGACCTGCTTAGTCATGGAGAGGGTGGGGTCGAGGATGACCCCTAGGTTGCGTGCGTGGTCGGTGGGTGTCGGGGCTGTTCCCAGTGATGTTGGCCACCAGGAGTCGTCCCATGCTGAAGGGTTGGAACCAAGGATGAGGACCTCCGTCTTGTCCGAGTTCAGCTTCAGGCGCCTGGTACTCATCCATTCGGCGACGGCCTTCATTCCTTCGTGGAGGTGGGCTTTGGCGGTGTGAGGGTCTTTGGTGAGGGAGAGGATCAGCTGGGTGTCGTCGGCGTAGGAGATGATGTTGAGGTTGTGCTGTCGGGCGACGTGGGCGAGGGTGCCATGTAGATGTTGAACAGCGTTGGGCTGAGGGAGGAGCCTTGGGGTACGCCGCAGATGATCTTGGTGGCTTTGGATCGGAAGGGGGCGAGGCGGACGCTTTGTGTTCTGCCGGAGAGGAAGGATGTGGTCCAGTCCAGGGCCTTCTCTTGGATCCCGGCGTCGTGAAGGCGTGTTCGTAGTGTGTGGTGGCAGACCGTGTCGAAGGCGGCTGATAGGTCCAGGAGGATGAGGGCTGCTGTTTCTCCGTTGTCTAGGAGGGTCCTGATGTCATCGGTGGCGGCGATGAGGGCGGTTTCGGTGCTGTGGTTGCTGCGGAAGCCGGACTGGGAAGGGTCCAGGATGTTGTTCTCCTCGAGGTAGCGGGTCAGTTGTTTGTTGACGATTTTCTCGGTGACCTTCGCGGGGAACGGGAGCAGAGAGATGGGTCGGAAGTTCTTGAGGTCCTTGGGGTCTGCCTTGGGTTTCTTGAGTAAGGCGGTGATCTCGGCGTGCTTCCAGCTTTCCGGGAAGGTTGCTGTCTCGAAGGAGATGTTGATTATTTTCCGGAGATGGGGCGCGATGGCTGTACTGGCTTTGTTGAAGACGTGGTGAGGGCACGGGTCTAGCGGTGAGCCGGAGTGGATGGTGTTCATGATCTCGCTGTTGTCCTCGTCGTTGATGTTGGCCCAGGAGAGCAGGCGGTTGGTGGTTGTGGGGGCAGTGGTCTCGGTGGTTGCCGGGGCGGTCGTGGTGTTGAAGCTGTTGTGGTACACAGTCATGGTACCTCATGCTGTGGATACACTTTTGAACAAAACGAAGACGCAGCACCTTACCAGTGCACGTCTGACTGGTTATGAACTGACCCTCTTTGCACCACACGTCAAGATAAAAAGATGTGCCACCCTGAACCCAGCCACGTTACTACCCCTCCCTTCTGAAAGTGAGGAAATAGACATACATGATTGTATTTTTCGGACTGAAGAGGAGACAAAGGGACGGGTAGACCTGACTGATGTTCCCCCATCTGTACCCCAAGGGGAGCTATATGTCGATGGCTCTTGTTTCAAATTACCGGATGGCACAACAACTACTGCATATGCAATAACTACCCTGCACACAGTAGTTGAGACATCACGAGTTCCCTATCAATCGGCTCAAGCTGCAGAGTTAGTTGCCCTTCTTCGAGCTTGTGAGCTAAGTGAGGGACTGACTGTCAATATTTATACTGACAGCCAGTATGCCTTTGGAGTGGCCTACAATTTTGGGCGGCTCTGGGCGGAGAGGGGGTTCCTGACTTCACACGGGTTGAAGATCCAGAATGGCCCATTGATACACAGGCTTTTGTCAGCTCTGACACTCCCCAAAAAGTTAGCAATAGTGAAGTGTAGCGCCCACAAGGCAATTACTGATGATGTGGGTAGGGGAAATGCATTTGCAGACCAAACAGCTAAGGAGACAGCTCGAACAAAGATGAAAAAGATGTTTGCGGCAGGTCCTGCTAGATGGGTACCCGAAGTTACTATGTTTGAGGATACACTGGATAGTGTCAAAGAAATACAGAGTGAAGCAATGATTGAGGAGTTAGCAATATGGCAGGAAAACACAGCATGTTTAGACAAGGATAAGTGCTGGACGGATAAGTCAGGAAAGCAAAGGTGGATGCTGCCGGACGCCTATGTCCTCCCCGTAGTCACTATGGCGCATGGGCCAGCTCACATTAGCGCAAAGGGTATATGCAAACTACTAGACCCTGTGTGGCAGAATGATAACATCCCCAAAACAGCTGCTCACCTGGTGAAATACTGTATGGTATGCATGATGTATAATCCTGGAAAAGGCACTCCTACACCTCCTGGTAATTTTGCACCCCCTTCCTTCCCCTTTGAAGTCCTTCAGATGGACTACATTGAGATGGAACGGGTCAACAATTTGAAATATGTGTTAGTGGTTGTTTGCGCATTCAGTAAGTGGGTTGAGGCATACCCCACTAAGGAGAATACAGCCTTGGCCACGGCAAAAGCCCTCCTTAAGGAGTTTTTTCCTCGCTTCGGTTTACCCCGTTTGATCTGGAGTGACAATGGCAGTCACTTCAATTCAAAAGTCATCCAGCTGGTGTGTAATGGGGTGTAGAGTCAGAATATCGAGTAGGAAATGTCAACTTGCACTAATATCGAGTTTGAAATATCGAGACACAGAAATATCGACAACAAGAATATTGTGGTCAAGACTATCGAGTTTAAGGTAAGAAATATTGTTTTTAAAAATTTCGAAGTCATTAATATCGTTTGCAAAAATATAGTTGTTAAAAATATCGTTTTTTTAGTGTTATGTATTTTAGTGTGTATTTTAAATGTATGTGCTCTATTTTTTTGTCTAAGTATTGCTTTTGTTTTTTAATATATGTGTTAAATTTTTTGTAGTTATTAATTTTATTTTAATTAAATTTTGCGTTTTAGTTCCGTAGCGGGTTGTGGGTTTATAGGGGAATAGGGTGGGAAGTAATTTAATTATAATAAATTAAATATTAAGTTTTATTTATTAGTATTTATTTAATTTAGATTTTATAGTGTTAATTGTGGGAATTAATTTATTATTAATTAATTAATAATTGGCTGTTAATTTTTATTAATTATTTAATTGGTAAATATGTTAATTGTGTCATATTTTAGGAGCAGGTTGTGGGTTTATAGGGGAATAGGGTGGGAAGTAACTTAATTATAATTAAATTATCATTTTCTTTTTATTAAATAATATTTATTTATTTAATATTTTATACTGTTAATTGTGGGAATTAATTTATTATGAATTGTTTATTAATTGGTTGTTAGTTATTATTAATTAATTGTTAATTATGTTAATTGTGTCATTTTTTAAGGAGCAGGTTGTGGGTTGATAGGGGAGTAGGGTGGGAAGTAATTTAGTTATAATTAAATTATTAAAATATGTTATTAATTAATATTTATTTAATGTTTTATATTGTTAATTGTGGGAATTAATTTATTATTAATTATGTATTAATTGGTTGTTTATTATTAATTAATTGGTATTTATGTTAATTGTGTCATTTTTTAAGGAGCAGGTTGTGGGTTGATAGGGGAGTAGGGTGGGAAGTAATTTAATTTTAATAAATCTATTATAGTGTTAATTGTGGGAATTAATTTATTAATAATTATTTATAATGTGCTTGTTAATTGTTATTAATTAATTAATTGTTAATTAATTATGTTAATTGTGTCATGTTTTTAGAAATGGGTGGTGGGGTTTATAGGGGAATAGGGTGGGAGGTAATTTATTTATAATTAATCAATTATTTGTTAATTAATGCTAATTAATTGATTAAAATTTAAATATGGCAATTGTGTAATTAATTTGATGTGTGAGTTGTGGGGTTTATAGTGGTAAATGGTGGGAAGTAATTTGTTTTAAATTAATTAATGATTTGTTGTTAATTGATATTAATCTATTAATGTAAAATTAGTTATGGAAATTGTGTAATTATTTTTAGGTGTGTGTTGTGGTGTTTATTGGGGTAGAGGGTGGAAAGTAGTTTAGTTTAAATTAATTAATAATTACTTGATCATTAATATTAATTTATTATTTGATAAATATTTTGGGTAATTGTTTATTTTTATTTTGTTTGTGGATTTTGGTTCTATAGGGGTAACGTTTGGTTCGTACATTAATTTGTATCTGTTTTAATGTGTTTTTTAATTAATATTTTTTTAATTGATAATTAATTGTGTTAATTATGGAGGTATACTTCTTTTTTTAATTTAGATATGTGTTGTAAATTGTGTGGTGTTATAGGGTAGGAAAAAAATATTAAATTTATGTAATAATTAATGTTTGTGATTATAAATATTTTCTATTACAAAATAATTATTTGTTTGTAAATTATTTTTTATTTAAAAAGAATTAATCTTTGTATGTAATTTTTAGATTTTTTTAACATTATAATATGTTTCTATGTTTTGTAATTTTTTATATTTTGAAATATGTTTTGTTTTGGGGGTTTTTATTATCTTTTGTATTGTAGTTGATATTTTGTTTGTTTTTAAATCTGAATTGTTTTCAGTGGGAATAGTAATTTTTACCCTCTACTATCCAACACTTTCCCTACTGCTGCATTCGCAGGAGTGGGAATAGTAATTTATACCCCTCCGCTATCCAACACTTTCCCTACTGTTGCACTCGCTGGAGTGGGAATAATAATTTTATCCCCTCCACTATCCAACACTTTCCCTACTGTTGCACTCGCTGGAGCAGGAATAGTAATTTTATCCCCTCCGCTATCCAACACTTTTCCTACTGTTGCACAAGCTGGAGTGGGAATAGTAAGTTTTACTCCTCCACTATCCAACGTATTCCCTACTGTTGCACTCGTTGGAGTAGTAATAGTAATTTTTACCACTCTGCTATCCAACACTTTCCCTACTGTTGCTCTATCATGAGTGGGAATAGTAATTTTTTCCCCTCCGCTATCCAACACTTTCCCTACTGTTGCACTCGCTGGAGTGGGAATAGTAATTTTATGCCCTCCGCTATCCAACACTTTCCCTACTGTTGCACTAGCTGGAGTGGGAATAGTAATTTTTACTCCTCCGCTATCCAACATATTCCCTACTGTTGCACTCATTGGAGTGGGAATAGAAGTTTTTACCCGTCCGCTATCCAACACTTTCCCTACTGTTGCACTCGCTGGAGTGCGAATAGTCATTTTTTCCCCTCCACTATCCAACACTTTCCCTACTGTTGCACTCATTGGAGTGGGAATAGTAAATTATTCCTCTCCGCTATCCAACACTTTCCCTACTATTGCATTCAGTGGAGTGGGAATACAAATTTTTACCTCTCCGCTATCCAACACTTTCCCTACTGTTGCACTCGCTGGAGTTGGAATAGTAAAGTTTAACCCTTAGCTATCCAACACTTTCCCTACTGTTGCACTCGCTGGAGTGGGAATAGTAATTTTTACCTATCCGCTATCCAACACTTTCCCCACTGTTGCATTTGCTGGAATGGGAATAGTATTTTTTACCTATCCGCTATCCAACACTTTCCCTTCTGTTACATTCGCTGGAGTGGGAATACTAATTTTTACCTCTCCGCCATCCAACACTTTCCCTACTGTTGCACTCGCTGGAGTTGGAATAGTAAATTTTAACCCTTCGCTATCCAACACTTTCCCTACTGTTGCACTCGTTGGAGTGGGAATAGTAATTTTTACCTATCCGCTATCCAACACTTTCCCCACTGTTGCATTTGCTGGAGTGGGAATAGTATTTTTTACCTATCCGCTATCCAACACTTTCCCTTCTGTTGCATTCGCTGGAGTGGGAACAGTAATTTTTACCTCTCCGCTATCCAACACTTTCCCTACAGTTGCACTCGCTGGAGTGGGAATAGTAATTTTTACCCCTCCGCTCTCCAACACTTTCTCTACTGTTGCACTCAATGTAGTGCAAAATGTAGTTTTAAAACATATTAAAGAGTTTAGGGGCCCATTACGATACCCGGCGTAAATAAATCCGCCAGGCATGGAAGCGGCAAAAATCCGCCCGCACACACCGCCTGAACACCGACCACGCCATTACGATTACACAAACCGAAAACCGCCATCGGCGAAAAAGCACACAAAATACCGCCCGCCAACGTCCGAGTCGGAGTCAAACCGCCCGCCACGGACGGAAACACGCACGACAACACAAAACCGCCCGCCCTCACGGCCGACACACCGCACGTGAAATTACGATCGCACCGACATGAGCGCGGAAAAACCACAAATATACCGCCCGCCAGCGCAAACAACGCCGATGAGAATCGACACGGCAGAAGCCATGGCGCCAACGTACCTGCACAGAAACCATCCGCACACAAAACCAATAGCACACAACATGGCCAACAAGTCCACACAGCAAGGCACGCACAAATACACAAGCACAGTACACATCCCGAAAACACCCCCCGGACAAACAAAAAATACAAAGGCCAGAACCCCAGACACAACACACCTGAAAACAACAGACCATGAGGACACACCCACATAGGTGAGTACAAAAGCAGCACTCCCACAGACCACAACCCCTTGCTACATTGCAAACCAGAGAGGAGAGGAGAGGACACAGTGACACAGCAAGGACAGCAGCACACCACAGAAACGCACACATCACAACCACCACCACCACCACCACCACCACCAAACACCACCACCACCACCACCACCACCAAACACCGGCACCACAAACCCCCTGCACATTACACAACACACACCGCACCAGCACCACAAACACCATGGCACCACAAAGAATGCCCAAGTTCACGCCCATGGAGCTGACGGTCATGGTCGACGAGATCATCAAGGTGTACCCACAAATCTATGGGAACATGGTCCAGCACACACCACTAGCCACCAGAAACAGAATGTGGAACCGGATCGTAGACCAGGTCAATGCAGTCGGGACCCTGCCCAGGAACAGAGTAGAAATTAACAAACGTTGGAATGACGTAAAGAGCCTGGTCAAGAAGAAGGAGGGCAAAAACAGAGAGCTGGCTGCCGTCACTGGCGGAGGGAATCCCGCGCTCTTTAAGACCTTCAAAGCGTGGGAGGAGAAGGTGCGAGTCGTAATACATCCGGAGATCCTCGCCGGATTAGCAGGGGAGTGGAGGCTGGTAAGTACAAACTAATGTATACCAGCACACCGCTATGTACTCACATGCGCAACTACCATGCCACAGCTCCCAGGGACAAACACCCCCATGTCCAGCACACAATACACAACACATCACACACACATGCAACAGACACCACCACACACAGCCCAAACCGAACAACTGTAAGATGCGTGGGGACATGTGTACACTCAGCCAGCCACGTAACCACCAACAGGTCCCCAAATATGCCAGAAGCGCCACAACGAGCACCCACCACACCCATGTGTCCGCCACAGCTGCACTAACCGACAAGTAACAGGTAAGTGGCAGGAACACAAAGTGCAGTGGGTGGGAGGGTGGACAGCCCAAGTACAACACACACCAGGCCCCAGTCCCACAGCACAGCAAGGAGGAGCATCCCCCACACCCCACAGCCACGTGTCAGCCACCGCAGTGCACAACGACAGCCGAAAGGCAGACATCACGGTCCACAGCAATCGGTGTCAGTGGGTGTCCAGCCACCCCACGACCCACAACACCCCCCACCCCCACAGACCTGCAACATGGAGCACCCCCGCTCAGAGCCATGTGGCATCCAGTACAGTGCACGCACGAACAACTTGCAGGTGGGAAACTGGACAGGGCTGGATTACTGGAGGCATGAGGACCATAACACGACCAACACATGGGACATGTCACGTAGCAGACGAACACGCAGCACCGCCCACCGTCACGAACAAGTGAACAATGTGCACACGGACATGAACAACAGACTCACACCCCACATGACCCATCACAGACATAGCAACACCCAAGGAGCCACGTCTGCATGCACAAGCCACACTGAATATAGTCCCACACGGCAGCCACTGTGCAACTCATCACACACAACCGAAACACCATTGAAGTCCTGTCCATGTAGCCCCTACTGCCTGTCAACCACACACCCCACAACTACGCCTATGTAAGACAAACAACACTAGACGCAACAGAGCGGAACAACATAAATGCACACGAACACCACTGAACCCATCAAACTCACAGACACACCATGCACATACAACATACCATCCATCCCATCCGTCAGCCCCAGTCCCATGAAAGGCATGTCATCCGCACAGCTGCCACACATACAGCAGTCACGCTAAGATACATGCCCATGACCAACCATGTGCCAGAAGTCAATTAAGCGCACGACACACTGTGAGCAACAACACACAACATGGGCCACACCCCCCGAGCACTGCAGTGATACACATGGCACAGGGCAGCACGCACACCAAGGAGATGGGACAACTGCAATACGTTGGCTGGCACACAACTATCACTCACTCATAACGATGCGTCCAATGCCATGTCCAGTAATCACAACAGACAGCAAATATGCAGGCCATGTCAAGCATGCACACACCTCAAACCATGCACTGTCATGCTGCCACAACACATGTCACGTTCGGCACCCATGGCTCACAGCATGTACCCCAAAAGCATATTCCCTCCCAAATGCGAATCTGGGGCATGGCCCCCATGTTGCCATATGCGTTCCTAAGCGTTCCATTTGAACCCCAAAAGCATATCCCCTCCCAAATGCGAATCTGGGGCATGGCCCCCATGTTGCCATATGCGTTCCTAAGCGTTCCATGTGAACCCCAAAAGCATATCCCCTCCCAAATGCGAATCTGGGGCATGGCCCCCATGTTGCCATATGCGTTCCTAAGCGTCCCATCTGAACACCAAAAGCAAAGTACAAACCAGACCCAGGATGGGCCAGGAGCCCGCATACACCAGAGTCACAATAAGTAGGGGCACAGCAACACACCCATCGGCATGGCCAATCCGTCCCATGCCACATGTGCACAGCACACAGTCCCATTGCCAAGCACACACAACTACAGATGCTACAGCCACACACACGCCTCCGGGAAACCCATGTACGAGATTGCACGAACTGTCAATGTCAGACGACAAATACATACTTCGCCAGGTGCAACACAATAACAAATCTCATTCTCTCCACAGGTGACGAACTGCTGGATGCTGGGGATGGAGCCAGCAGCCAGCACAGCCAGCCTACAAGCCCCCAACGAGGACACACGGATCTGGAGGATCTGTCCTCCTCTTCGGACACGGACCACCAAGCAGGCCCATCTGGTGTGGCAGGGCCCAGCCGCTCCCCAGGACCCCTCCTACCCACCAACCCATCATCCAGGGCTGCTGATCATTCCCAGCCCCCTGCTGCCACTGTCGTTGCGGCCACACCCACGGTCATTGTGGCCACTACCACTGCCGCAACCGCCACCATCGCCGCACCGACCACCACCGCCGCCACCACCGCCACGTCTTCGCTGGCACCAGCCCCAGCGCAGGTGGTGGCCCGGCCGACTGGATCCACCCTGGGAGCCACAGCGAGGACCGTGGTGAGCAATGTGGCTAGTGGGCAGGCCGGTGGCAGCAGGACTGGTAGGAGGAGCAGGGTCAGGGAAACGTCAGCCTCCCCTGGGAGCCATGCCCTGCCTCAAATGGCCAGAGTCCTTGGGGCCTATGAACAGGCCCAAGGACAATGGGTCCGGTCTGCTTCAGACACGCGTGAGGTGCTGGGGGTGCTGAGGTCCATGGACGCCCGTATGGGCCAAATCGTGGACCTCATGGGACAGCTGGTGGTGGCGGTGAGGTCACAGCCAGGGACAGCAGCTCCCCTCCGCCACCACCTGCCGGGGCGCAGGGTGGAGCAGCAGTGTCCAGTTCCCCTGCGTCCACAGCCAGTGAGCACACCTCAACCACCAGCATGTCGCAAGCAGGCACCCCCCTCGCAAACGTGGAAGGGGCCGTCCGGAGTGGAAACAGATCTCCCGGGAGGACTTCGCACGCTCCAAACGCAAGTGAGGCAGCCAGCCAGCCTTCCGCCAGCCTTCCTTGACCAGCCACTGCATTGACATGGACTACGATCCCACTCCACACAGCCATCTGGATGGCATGTGTGTGTTGGACTATGGACATAGAACCAGTGGGTACACCCTGATCATCACGCAGCCATGACCGACAGCTCATTGTCACTGCACGCACCACTTTTGTCATCACCTTACACACAATCACGTCACAGTTTGTAATAAATGCACCTTTTTCACTAACTGCTGTTTGTGCCCTGTGTTTTATTTGTACGGAATACAACGGCCACCTTGGGCGGAAAGGCACCTGATGCGTGGCATGGCAATTGAATCCGGAGGGCCTGTAGGGACCTAGGGGTGGGAGACAGAACAGGAGCACATTCAATGAGTGTGTCACACACCCATCACACAGTACATGTCAACAACTACAAGCAATGTACACACATCGCACAGAGCAATAGGGCACAATGCCACAGCCACCAACAGTGGCATACTACCCTGGCCATGGAGCGTTGACACACAGCACGCAGTGAACAAACGGCCACCCTGACACAGCACACACACACCTGCACAGATACAGCCACATCAGCCGTCGTACATGGACACTCACCGTCAAGTGAAGTAGCGGGCGATGAGCTGCTGCCGCACATTCCCAGCTTCCTCCTCTCCGCTGTCCTCCTCACTCGAGCTGTCCTGGTCTGCGGGCTGGGGCCCTGGTTGATCTCCGTCATCCACGATGAGGGGGATCTGCTTCCGAATGGCCAGATTGTGCAGCATGCAGCACGCCACCACTATCTGGCACACCTTCTGTGGGGAGTACGCCAGCGCACCCCCGGTGCGGTCCAGGCACCTGAACCTGGACTTGAGGAGGCCAAAGGTACGCTCGACCACACGTCTGGTCCTCCCATGTGCCTCATTGTAGCGATCGTCTGCTGGGGTGTGAGGATTCCTCAATGGACTGAGCAGCCATGCCCCATTCGGGTACGCAGAGTCACCTGGGTGTGAGGGACACAGAGAACCGTTGCAATTCCAACTGGACAGGGGACAGCATCGCACAACCAGCACGCTACACCACTCCACATACTCACCGACAATACAGGCACGATCCTGTTGCATATTGGACATCAGTCGTGGCAAGATGCTGTTGCGCATTATGTGTGCGTCATGGGCCGAGCCTGGGAACTTTGCACACACGTGGGTGATCACCATGTCCGCAAGGCACACCACTTGCACATTCAGGGAGTGCGTGTGCTTCCTGTTGCGGTACAGGTGCTCAGTGGCCTGTGGTGGAACAAGGCCGACATGTGTGCAGTCAATGGCTCCAACGACGTGTGGGATTCTGCCAAGGGCATAGAATGCACCCTTCACTGCCGCCAATTCACGAGCCCTGGGGAAGCGGATGTACCTGTTCCGGTACAGCATCATGGCTGCCAGTACATCCCTCAGCACCTTGCTGAACATGGGCTGGGACATCCCTCCTCCAATGCCCACTGTGTGCTGGAATGACCCAGTGGCGAAGAAATGCATGGCGGCCATCACCTTAGCCGTGGGGGTGACAGCAGTCGGATACACCCTGCGGGGACGGAGATGGGGTTCTAACATGGCACACAGTCGATGCAGGGTTGGCCTGTCCAGCCGAAACTTCCTAATAACCTCTGTATCGTCCATGTCCGCCAGCAATTGGTATGGGCGGTCAATGTTCGGTCTCCGCCTAGGGACAATGGCAGAGGACACATGTCAAAGCAACACGACACATAGCAATTTCGCATACACATCACTGACATGACTGAGCAAGCACATGAGCCACAGCCCAGCTGTCAAGCTGGGACGGCACGGCCACAATACACTTACACAGGTCTCCCAACAATGGCAATGGCTAGTGATACAAACCACTGCCATGTGCATGCACATGGGGATCTAGGCCCCAATGACTTGCGGGGCGTGCTGATGGGGACTGACTGCATATCCGTCAAGCGGCAACGCCACGGCAACATGAATGTCTGCTGAGCATGGAACTGCTTCCGCGGCTGGATGAGTATGGCACACGACGACGACGATGTGGGCACAGGCTGAGCGGCCAAAACAAGTGGGACCTGTGGCACGAGGGGATATGAGACAGTAGTAGGTGTCAGCACTGCACCCTATGTACAGCACTGTACGGATCACACCTCCCGAAACATTGACAGGTGTCCACATTGACAGCCCCATGCCAAGACGGCTGTGTGCTTGCAGTCACACGTCACAGGTGAGAGGTTACATTGCACGTGCCAGGTGGCAGACGTACATAGTGGGAGCTGGCATGTGTGTGCATGTGTCTCCTGTTCAGGATCCACCAGATGGGCGCTGACTCTGTACTGACCATTGGACACAGCATGTTCCGTGGAAGGCTTGTGTGTGTGGGATGGTGGCACTGGATGTGCCTCCGTTGGGTGGGGGGCCATGCACAGGGCGGGTACGTCGATGATTGCGCATTGTTGGTCACGGTGGGTGCACCAACTGAAGATGTGTTGCCCTGTGTTCAATTCCTATGTCCGCATGATGATGGACTGTAGATGTGGGCAGACTACACATTGGTCGATGTGCTGTCTATATGCATGTGCCTTCACACCAGGCACAGCTGCCCCTGCACATGTGACCCCTGCTGGACTCGCTGCTGGGTCTGTGGAGCTGATGCACCTTCTGCGCGTGGGGCGGACAGCTCTCCTCACTTCCCTCATTGCGCATGTCATGACTTTGCCGCAGGTGACATGGATCATGGAGGGCCCACATGTACGCGTGGGTAGGCTACACATGATTGTACACTGGTCGCCACCCCCAGTCAGTGTTTCGAATGGGAAGGTTGTCGTGCTGGTGGTATGTTCGATGTGGCGGATGGGCGGGCCTAGGTGCGGGCTTACATTCCGGACATGGGGGTAGTTGGATTGGCGACTAGTTGCAGTACACACGGGACACGTCTCTTCCTTTCCACATCTGGGTCATCCCTTGTACTTACTGACAGTGATACAGTCATCTTCGCCCCAGCCCTCATGTCCTCCCTCGCTCCCCCAATATGCATGCTCACCTGCGAGGCTAGCGCCTGCACAGGCAGCCCCATGCTCGCACCAGAGAGGGCAAGGAGTGTATGTGTGGGTCCAGTTGCACGAGTGGGCTGTCTCAGGGTATGATGTGTGGCGGGACGCCGTCCACCTGCGTGGTGCCCCAAATGGAGACCCGGCCTGCATGGACTATGCATCACAGTCTTCGCCTTCCGGATCCGCCACCTGCGACACCCAGTGGCTGTGGCTGCCCTTGCGGCCAGGCCGCGTCCGTCTGCGGCTGATGGCCCACACATTCACTCTTTGGCCTCTCTGGGGAGGGCTCGGGGGTGGTGGCGCACGCGCTTGCACTTAGTCGCAATGGCATGTGGCGTGGTTGGTATGATGGGCAATGGATGGGATGGTGCGAGCCACCTCCCGTGACATCAGTGCTGCTCGTGCTGTGGTGCGTCCCCCTACACTTCCATTTGACTTGTGCCATGCTAGACGTTGAGGTTCTATTGCCTGCGTGATATGACCAGGAGGAGCGCGAGGAGACCTCTCACACACCATGCTCCACTGCCATCCCGTGCCCTGTATCGCCTGTGCGGATTGACTATGTTGGGGTTACACCTGGTCGACTGGGGCTGTGTGTGCCTTGTCAAGGGGCATGGCGGGCGCACAACAGGATCCAGCTTGTCCACAGAGGGTGGGCTGAGGTGCGCCTGGTACCGCTTTGTACGTGTGCCCGGCTGCTGTGCACACACGTGTTCACTCCCCCCGACAGGTGTCCTCTCACGATGCCCAGGGAAGCGGTGGTGTACTGTTCATGACCCCTCCCAACACGGCGTGCTCCAACTTGGCATGTGCGCATCTACCCGTCACACCCACCCACCTGAGCACTGCGTCCATACGACTTCACACGACACATGTGTGTCTTCCACAGTTGTGCTACTCATTTGCGTTGACATCCAATACCAGTGGACTACATGGTCATGTCACGACTGCTGTGTACTTCACATACTCTCATCCTCTCTCATTCGTACTTGTGAAATGAGTCAGCGGAGACAGTTTTGGTTTCAAACATTATATTGAGTCTTCTGTCCTCTGTGATGCAGTATAGTGGACACTACTGGCAGCGGAATACATGTTGAGGATATACTGAGCATGATTGCAAATGGGATAGGGTGTGGGGTTACATGTGATTGGCTGTTGCATGTGGGATGTGGGCTTCAGAGTGACATCTGCTTGGCCAAGGCTGTGCTAATGTACATTTACGTATAGCTGCGGAGCTGCGGACTTTGACACAGACGGTATACATGTAGCCTACCAGACCGCTTGGCATCATGGGCACAGTCCATCTCAGTTCCATGTGACAGGTTTGCTGCGGTTGTTCCTCATACACGCGTGCATGTGAGATGACATCAGGGCATGTGCTTGCGTGCATGCAGCGGCGTGCCACTTGTTGTTGCACTGTGGTGGTTACTGGACATGTCACAGTCACTGGGGTCGTGTTGTTGTTGTATGCACTTGTCGTCCATGCAAAGGTCCTGGTATGGGATTCCCGGGGCGGGGGTGGGAGGGGTGCAGCACCCACAGACTCCAGGCGACCTATTCATGTCCACTGAGCGGTGTGTGTGTCCATGGGCGCTGGATCCATGTCGTGTCCTGGTTGTTCGTGCAGTTCCGTCCATGTGGGTGCGATACACAGAGCCCATGCCACTGCCTCCCACGATGCATGCGGTGTTCCTGGATGTGATGGGGAACAGTGTGCATGTCCCGGTCATATCCGATGTCATGGCGATGTCGTTGATGGTGTGGTTACAGTTGCCGGTCGTTTGGTATGGCTGTTGTGGTGGTGACTGGCCAGTCCGTGCGGAAGCTAAGCATGGGTGCGGGGTTGGACATCATAGGTCACTCGGGAACCTGCGTTGTGGTCCGACGAATTGACAGGTTGTCAGGTATGCGATGCCGTCCAGCAGGGCTTCCATGTCATTGGTGGTGTACATGTTTGCCAGCCAATGTAGCGGATGGTGGCTGTCAAGGTGTTGTTCGTAAGTTGTCCCTTGGAGGACCATGATGGGGCATGCTGGGTGACATTCGATGTAGCTGTTCTCGATGATCCGTCGTGTGGAGGCACAGTGGTCCCATTTCAGTGCGGGTGCGATGTTGGCCACATACGCCATGCCCCCATAGGCAGAGCAGGCCCTGTCGTGTGCGTCCAGAGGGAGGAGTAGTGGTAGCAGGTCCGCCTTCAGACATGCCGGGTTGGAGAGGCATATCTCGACGGGATGCTGGTAGGGACACCTCTGACAGTAGAAGACGGGCATGACGCAGCTGAACAATGTGATGCGGTAAGTCAGTCGGTAACTTACGTTCAGCAGGGACAGGAGATCGCATCCCAATGTATGGAACAGGTTGGTTTTGTACAGCTTGAGCTGTTCGGCGTAGTTGGGTAGGTGTGTTGCGGTTGCCATTTCGCAGCGGTTCGTTGAGGTGGCGTGCTCCGGCTGTGTGTGCAGTCTGCAATGTGCACGCTCCGAGGTTGCTGTGAGCTCTGTGTAGTCGTAGGGAGACAGGACTTGTGTTCTGTTGGCTTGTTTGGAGGACACGGGCCCTCTTCCCACATGCTTCTCAGACAGTTCAAGGTCAGTGATGTGTGACTCCTTCCAATTAACTTGCATGTGGCCGACATGGGGGAGTGTTTTCTTCTTTCTTCCCCGTCCGTTGTGTGCTTCTGTGATATGCGCTATCTGCCCTGTGGTCGGTCTCCTCGGCATGCCTGTGTTGGTCTATTCTTGGACAATGGCTGTATTCACCAGCTTCTGTCGTAGGGCTGTGGTTTCGGAGTTGGAATGGAAGGTCATTCAGTGCTGTCTGCTCTCCCTTGTGTGGGCGGCAGGCTGCCTTTCCGCTCTGCGTTGGGCCTTGTGTGTGAATGTTATTCTTGGGCCACCTGTTGTCGGTCCCCGGGCTCTTTGGTGTTCCGTTTAATATGTCTTGTTCATATGTGCAGGGTGGTATGGGTGTTTCTGTGTGGTACTGGCGTTCCTCTTCCCGAAGGGGCCCTGCTTCTCCTAGTTGGTGTTGCCGCCGCTGTGTGCTACGCCATGTTTGTTACACTGGGGTGTGTCCTGCTGTTGCGTGTCTTCACTGACATGTGTGCGTCGGTTGTGTGGCGTTGGGTGTTGTCCGTGAATTGGGCGTTGGGGACATGTCTGTGGCAGGCCTGTCACGTGTCATGTGCGTTCGGGGTGGGGCTGATGTGTGTGCTGCTTGGTTGTGTCCCTGTGTCTGTGTGCGACGCATGCATGGCGCTGCGGTTGGCCTCTGCGTTGTGCGCATGTGTGGCGGCGTCATCGGCGCTTTGGGGCCGTGACGGTGTGTTTTTTTCCTAGTCCCAGGTGGTGTGTACACATGTGTTCCGCGATGTTACGATTTGGCCTGTGTGTCATATGTGGATGCAATGGTGGATGTGTAGTGTACACGCGCTGGTGGGGGGTTGTCCGCTTTTTCCGCCCTTGCACTGTGTGCGCTGTTTGCGTGCACTTGTTGTGTGTGTGCCTACCTGCGTCTCCGCGGTACGTTGCGTCCTTGGTGGTGCATCAGCAGAAGCATGGGGAGGGCCTGCAGTGCTGGATTCATGCTCGGGGAGCCAATTCTTCGTTGTCCGTGCTCGGCATCCGTGTTACCGCTTCGGTTTGTCGTACGGTATCTCTTGGCCATGGGAGCCGTTTGTTTGCGGCATCGTAATTTATGCGCCGGGCGGGACGTGTTTCGTCGGACGGTGTGTGTCAGTTGGGCTGCGCCGCTACGTGTACGGGCGCACTTTGATGGCGGACGGTGTTGCTGGCTTGCCGGCGGTGTTTGGCCTACTTTTCGCATCGTAATTGGACAGGCGTGTGGACTGCTGCTTGCCGGCGGTAGCTGGTGCTTTTTGCATCCGCCAGCACGGCGGTGGTGCTTCCGCCCGCCATCGTAATGTGCCCCTTAATATTTTAATTTATAATATAATTTTCTTTTAATTAATTTTTATGTTACTGGTGTTTGGATATATATATATTTATTTATCATTTGTTATATATTTATAACATTTTAAAATTAATTAAAAATATTATTTATTAATTGGTTTTAAGTAAATATATATATTATATTTTATATATGTATGTTTAATTTTTTTTTTAAATGTATTACTTATAATTGTTAAAATTTACAAATAAATCTAAAGAATTTTTTTAAAGTTACATTTATTATTTAGTTGATTTTACATTATTTTTTATACATATAAAAAAAACGATATTTTGTACATCGATATTTTTTACAACGATATTTTTTTCCGATATTTTTGTACTTACCATAATAAATATAGGAGGTGGATATTTTTGACAATGATATTTATGTACCGATATTTTGGTAACTCGTTATTGTGCTCGTGTATATTCTGTCAGTGATCCGTGTGATGTGCTACACATCAGGCAGAAGTTCCATGCTGCACACCACCCCCAGTCAGCAGGTTTGGTTGAGAAGTACAATGGTACTCTCAAACTAAAACTTGCAAAAATTCAGGAAAGCACAGGATTGAAGTGGCCAGATGCTTTACCGTTAGCTCTTCTGTCAACCAGGGCTACGGCTCACACTAGGACAGGATTGTCTCCGTATGAGGTCGTGCTCAGACGCCCAGCGAATGTTTGGGGCGTCCCGCGACCAAAGCGTTTTTCAGAAATTGAGTATTCTCTGTTAGTAGATTATCTCTATGAGTGGACTAAAAATTTGCGTTCTATTCATCAACAGAGTCAAGACACATTGCCACCGCAAACAGAGGGGCCCGGGTAGGACATCCAACCTGGTGACTTTATCCTCGTGCGGCACTTCCAGAGAAAAGGAAGTCTGGAGCCCCGTTGGAAGGGGCCACTGCAGGTACTTCTCGCCACCAGGAGTTCTGTGAAGGTGACTGTGAGAAGTTGGCCTGGTATATGCTGTTCACTAATTAAAGTGGACACCTTGCACCAGGGCAAATCGACTCTTATGGTAGATAGGTTTAAGACAACCTTTTAAAGAAAGCTATCCTAGTGGTAGCTGTGGAGAGCAGCCTTCAGGCTAAGTCTCGGAGGAATGTAAAGCAGCTTGTTTTACCATATAATCTCTTGAATCACCAAATGAAAAGACACCACACAGGTATATATATCAAATATATATGTATTTATTTCTAAATAACTCTCTACTAATCTCTTTATGAGATTAGAAGACAAACATATGCACAAATCAACGTTTCACAATAAGTTAAGCACAAAATATGGCTGGGGCCCTAGGGGCGTACCAGACCATATACTAAGTAAGAGACTTAGGGACAACGACTTGCAGGGAGACAAGGCCTAGGGCCTTCAGAAGTGCTGGGGCCTCACGAAACCACCCAAGGCAGGTAAGTAAAGGACCCACGGGGGACGCGTGCAGTGTAGATACACAGGCGCGGATCGCCGTTGACTTCAATGGGGCAAGTCGCGGTTGGAAATAAAGAGTTTTAGGATACTTCTATAGAACCTACAAGCAAGTCACTTACAGGGTAAGTCGTTCTAGGGCCCACACCCACAGGAGCACCGTAGTGCTGGAGTTACCTCACCCAGGGAAGCCGGGTGCACAGGTGTCCTTTGGTGTCGGGTCGCGGCGTCGTTTTCAATGGCGAACAAAGAAGACTTGCTGCTTGCGGGAGCTGAAGAAGTGTCCGGTGGAATCCAAGCCTGGATTCTGAAGAAGGATGACCTGAAAGCAGAGGGGACAGTGTTCAAAGTCACTTGGCAGTGACTCGGGGCAAGGAAGATGGATGCCCACCGTCGTCGGTCGCTTCAGGTCGGTTGCGGGTGCCTTGACTCTTCAGCCACGTGGTCCAGGAGGCGTCGACGACGACCACGAGCTGGATTCGGTGTGTCCCTCGACGTCTGCAGCTGACTGCGGTGTCGGCAACTCGATCGGAGCCAACAAGCCTTGGCAGCCGCAAGTCTCGGGGAGATGAAGAAAAGTCGATGGCGCAGACCAGCAAGGTCTGTGGAACTCACCCAGCAAGGGTAAGTCAGGGCAGGCCTGGAGCAACCAGGGGAGCCCTTTGGTTTCTTTAAGAAGTCTTCTGGGGACCCACAAGCCGGCGGGCAAGGGATCGCGAAGACACCTCGGGCGGGATCACTCAACAGGGGCCCACGGTCACTCGGGACGGTGTAGGCCTCTGATCTTCGGAGGGATTCCTGCTGGAGGTCGGGACCACACGTGGTCCAAAGCACAAGTTCGTAGAACGTTGTGAAGGGGTTGCACTCGACAATAGTGCACGGTACCCAGGGGTCGCGGTTCCTCGTTACTCGTGGGGTCCACTTGCCTCAGCTTCGCTGGGGACTCACGATGGCCTGGGAGAGGTCAGGAAATCCACTTCTTGGGCTGCAGGGACTTCGGACTCCGACGGGAGCGGCGTAGTTTGCGACCGTCGTTGTCGTTTTTGGTGCTTGCCAAGCAGGGGAGTCACTCCTTGACTCCAAGGGAGATTCTTCTGTCTTCCAAAGGTAGTGGAACGTCGAAGGGCCAGGATTCTTCTGTAGAGCGTCGTCCAGGGGTTATCTGCTTTGCAATGGCAAGGGTCCCCCTCTTATACTAAAAAGAGGGGATGGACTAGCTCTATGACCCCACCTATGGGAGGGTCAAGGGAGGGGGTGGCTACACCCACTTCCCTTTGTCCAGTTTCGCGCCAGAGCAGGGGCAGGTAGCCCCTGAGCTGGTTTGAACTGGCATATGCACAGAGGAGCCTTCTGCTCCCCAGTGCAGGACTTCAAAGCACTCTAAGAGTGCACCCACCCAGCCCCAATACACTAAACCCTGTCTGGAAGGTGGTTACACCTCCCTGTGACAGGATGCCTATTGTTGGGCTTCCTCCACTGCGAGTTTCGGTCATCAGCAGGAGGGCAGCCCAGTGTCTGTGACTGGTGGCATCCATTTTGTGATGCCAGGGCTCTTTAGGATTCTACCACGTTTCCACAGCAGGTACATGTCTTCTCCCTCTAGAAGGGTGGAATGCTACCCCCGCCGCCAAGATTGGCGGGGGGTAGTATTCCAAGATGTTTGACACCAAACACGACATGTTTTGATGCAGCCATTCCAAAGTTAGCATTTACCGCGAGGATATAATGCACTTAATAGTATATGGTTTAACCGCATCCACAAACAGCACCAGAGAATAGACTCTGAGAGCTGCAGAGGGGCCCTGCTCAGGCAGAGGCACCCCCTCACATAGAAGCCAAGCACCCTGCCCTCAGGATTGATAGGGCCTGCCTTAGGGGTGACTGATAGGTTTATATGTGTGTGCAGGAGAGATATAGGAAACCTATATCTCAGTGAGGGGTGCTAGCACCACCTCACCCAGGCTGCAGTAGCAGGCCTGTGGTGTCAGATTTAGACTGCTTCCCAGGGGTGGCATAACACATGCTGCAGCCCCTGGGAGGCCTGTGAAGTACCTATGCCCTTGGCACCTAAGGTACCATATACTAGGGACTCATAAGGCACCACAGTATCCAATCACTAGTGCACCTAGAGTGCACTCCATGTCGTTTAGAGAGAGCAGATAGACTGGGGCCCTGAATAGCAGGATCCCAGTCCAACTAAGTCATAAACCAGCAAAACACCATAAAAAAAGTGGGGGCAACCATATAGTCAGATTCCACCTTCCTACATAACCCCCCAAACGAAAGGAGATAAGGCTAACCTTGGCCAGTTGAGCCTTTATTGACTAAGTGGCCATATAAGGAAGCACCTGCACTAGCATGGTTGCCCCCTGTCTGATGGTCCACTAAGCAATCCCTCACCCTAAGGGTGTGAGAGGGTCTCCACCATGGGGAATCACTACCTCTGGTGTGCTCTGGTAAAGTGCAAGGCTGGTGAGGTGTCTGAGTAGGGAAGTGAGGCCCTAGGAATGTTGGCCTCAGCTTCCTCAGATCACTGGTCACCATGTATGCCTTTCTTTCCATGACTGAGTTGCATTTTGCTCTAAGGGTCAACCTTTGGCTGCCTACAGCTGGGGGTTGGGTCCCTTTGAATGGACTACTGGAGGGACATGGCAGGTTTGGAACCTTTTGGTCCCAGGTTTGCCCTTGCCTAACAGAGTCCTTCTGGGGAGGTCCCTACATAAAGGTATGGGGGATCCCTCAGTGGGTTGAGGAATTTTCACCTGGCTAGGGCTACTAGACTGGGTGCCCCTTATCTGCTGATGGGGGGTTCCTCTGGACAGGGGGCCCTGGGGGTCCACTGACCTCCCTGACCTCTGCAGCCCTGGGCTGACTGAGGCAGGGTAGAGAGGGGCAGTTTACCTGCTCCAGACTGGGTACCACCTTGGAAGGGTCCTCTGCCATCAGGGGTGTGGCCAGGCCAGGCCTGACTACCTCTGGGGCAGTTCCTTCACTAGGGGTAGGGTCAGTTCCCTGAGGAGGCTGACCCTTACCTACTGTCTGGGGGAAGAAGACTTTTCTTCAACCCTTGTGCTCTCTTCTGGGGGAGAGTGGGCCATTCTTCCAGGCTCCATCTCTCCAAAATCTTGGGCTGGGGCTGTGGCCATCACAGCCCCACTAACCTTTACAGGGACACCCAACATCTTCAGATGGGTTTGGTGTTCAATTTCAGGCTGAAATTTCCAGATCATTGCCCATCAGGCAATCTACAGGTAAGGTTGGGGACACTGCCACTCTCTTTGGGCCTGTGACCCCCTCCCAGCTGAGATTGACTATGGCCATGGGGTGATCTGTTCTGACACCATCAATGTTGGTCACCTGGTATTTAAACTCAGGTAAAAGCTGGTGAGGGGGACTAGTTTCCCTGCCACCATGGTGACACTAGCCCCTGTGTCCCTAAATGCCACAGCTTTCTGACCATTAATTATTGGCTCCAGTCTGTACCTGCCCAATGCTATGGGACCCATGGTAAAGGTGGCATATCCTACACCACCATCAGAATCTGAGGAGACTGTTGAGGGGTCCTGTCTAAACTAGGGCCCACCTCTGTTCCTCTTGCAAACGCACCTAACTTTTTGGGTGCACTACTCCCAACTGGAGGATTACTACTGGTAGTACCAGGAGGGGTGGTAGTAGTTGTTGGAGGAACATTTTCTTTATTGCCATTCCTGGGACAACTGGGATCAGATTTCCAGTGCCCAGGCTTTTTACAGACATGGCAATAGGGTTTCTTTTCAGGAGAGGAAGGAGTTTGGGACCCACCCCCAGAAGAGGACTTTTGGGGCCCTGTAGTGGACTTATCCTTAGATTTATCCCCACATTTCTCTTGGGACTTGGTAGAATCTTTCTTGTGGTCACCACCCTGATTCTTAGGCCTTACTCTGGTTCTGACCCATTTGTCTGCCTTCTTTCCCAATTCTTGGGGAGAGGTCAGATCAGAGTCCACCAGGTACTGGTGTAAAAGCTGGTTTTGACAATTATTAAGGATCTGTTCTCTCATCATTAGATTATAAAATCCTTTGAAATCAGTAACCCTACTGCCAACCAGCCAACCCTCCAGAGCCTTGGATGCACAATCTACAAAGTCTGTCCAGTCCTGAGTCTGTGCCTTCTGGGTATCTCTGAACTTCAACCTGTACTGCTCAGTGGTTAAGCCAAACCCATCTATCAGTGCACTCTTCAGGACCTCATAATCATCAGCATCCTCCTCTCTAACAGTGAGGAGCTTGTCTCTTCCTTTATCTGAAAAGGAGAGCCACAAGATTGCTGCCCACTGCTTTTGGGGGACCTGCTGTACTCTACAGGCCCTCTCCATAGCAGTTATCCACTTGTGGATATCATCCCCACTCTGGTAGGGAGGAACAACCTTGCTCAGGTTCCTATGGTCAGGAATATATTCTCTGCCTCTAGGGACACTGTTGCTGCCACCAGGGGGTTCTAACCCCTCTTTTCTAGAAGCTCTCTGGATCTCCAGGGCTTCCTATCCAGTGCCAACTGCTTGGTTCTGAGGGCCACTCTGGCTTCCTCATACTGGAGCAGTTTGCACCTTCTCTCAGAGGAGGTCTCTCTTAAGGAAAAGTATGAGCTCCTCTGCTGGACAAATTCTCTGCCAGAGTGATAAGAGTGGTCAGATTCCCTGGAAGGGGATCTGTGCCTCTCCTCCTCTCTGTCAGTTCTCTTAGGGAGAATTCCTCTGTCCTTTTCAGGCCCCTTGGAGCCTGGCCCTTCAATCACAGAGTCTTGGTCATTCTGATTTTTATCATCTGACCCAGATACTATGACTGACCCCCCCACTGATTCAAACCCTTTAGCTCCTAGAGCCAATCTAAGGTCATCTGCTGTCAGCAGATCTATCAGGTGGAGTGTTGAGGGACTCTGTCCTAGTCTCAGGTGTCTGTCAACACACATGGCTCTCAAGTCAGAGAAAGCCATGTCCTTATACTGAGGCCGAGTGGATCCACTGGGTCCACCCTTTAAGGACATTCTAGTGTTGTGCAGTGTTGTACTACCTACACTAGTTTGTGGCCTACTGATCCTAGCTTGAGCTGTGGAAAGGGTGTGCTATCCCTTGGCACACAGCTCTAAGTTCAGTAGAACTTATTGATACTAAGCTTGACTTTATATGTACCTTGAGTACCTATAATGGTTTTCAGTTAGTAATTCAAATAGAGATTTTCTGGTAAAACAATGGCAAGCTGGAATCCCACACGCTGCCCACCAATGTGAGAAGTTGGCCTGGTATATGCTGTTCACTAATTAAAGTGGACACCTTGCACCAGGGCAAATCGACTCTTATGGTAGATAGGTTTAAGACAACCTTTTAAAGAAAGCTATCCTAGTGGTAGCTGTGGAGAGCAGCCTTCAGGCTAAGTCTCGGAGGAATGTAAAGCAGCTTGTTTTACCATATAATCTCTTGAATCACCAAATGAAAAGACACCACACAGGTATATATATCAAATATATATGTATTTATTTCTAAATAACTCTCTACTAATCTCTTTATGAGATTAGAAGACAAACATATGCACAAATCAACGTTTCACAATAAGTTAAGCACAAAATATGGCTGGGGCCCTAGGGGCGTACCAGACCATATACTAAGTAAGAGACTTAGGGACAACGACTTGCAGGGAGACAAGGCCTAGGGCCTTCAGAAGTGCTGGGGCCTCACGAAACCACCCAAGGCAGGTAAGTAAAGGACCCACGGGGACGCGTGCAGTGTAGATACACAGGCGCGGATCGCCGTTGACTTCAATGGGGCAAGTCGCGGTTGGAAATAAAGAGTTTTAGGATACTTCTATAGAACCTACAAGCAAGTCACTTACAGGGTAAGTCGTTCTAGGGCCCACACCCACAGGAGCACCGTAGTGCTGGAGTTACCTCACCCAGGGAAGCCGGGTGCACAGGTGTCCTTTGGTGTCGGGTCGCGGCGTCGTTTTCAATGGCGAACAAAGAAGACTTGCTGCTTGCGGGAGCTGAAGAAGTGTCCGGTGGAATCCAAGCCTGGATTCTGAAGAAGGATGACCTGAAAGCAGAGGGGACAGTGTTCAAAGTCACTTGGCAGTGACTCGGGGCAAGGAAGATGGATGCCCACCGTCGTCGGTCGCTTCAGGTCGGTTGCGGGTGCCTTGACTCTTCAGCCACGTGGTCCAGGAGGCGTCGACGACGACCAGGAGCTGGATTCGGTGTGTCCCTCGACGTCTGCAGCTGACTGCGGTGTCGGCAACTCGATCGGAGCCAACAAGCCTTGGCAGCCGCAAGTCTCGGGAGATGAAGAAAAGTCGATGGCGCAGACCAGCAAGGTCTGTGGAACTCACCCAGCAAGGGTAAGTCAGGGCAGGCCTGGAGCAACCAGGGGAGCCCTTTGGTTTCTTTAAGAAGTCTTCTGGGGACCCACAAGCCGGCGGGCAAGGGATCGCGAAGACACCTCGGGCGGGATCACTCAACAGGGGCCCACGGTCACTCGGGACGGTGTAGGCCTCTGATCTTCGGAGGGATTCCTGCTGGAGGTCGGGACCACACGTGGTCCAAAGCACAAGTTCGTAGAACGTTGTGAAGGGGTTGCACTCGACAATAGTGCATGGTACCCAGGGGTCGCGGTTCCTCGTTACTCGTGGGGTCCACTTGCCTCAGCTTCGCTGGGGACTCACGATGGCCTGGGAGAGGTCAGGAAATCCACTTCTTGGGCTGCAGGGACTTCGGACTCCGGCGGGAGCGGCGTAGTTTGCGACTGTCGTTGTCGTTTTTGGTGCCTGCCAAGCAGGGGAGTCACTCCTTGACTCCAAGGGAGATTCTTCTGTCTTCCAAAGGTAGTGGAACGTCGAAGGGCCAGGATTCTTCTGTAGAGCGTCGTCCAGGGGTTATCTGCTTTGCAATGGCAAGGTTCCCCCTCTTATACTAAAAAGAGGGGATGGACTAGCTCTATGACCCCACCTATGGGAAGGTCAAGGGAGGGGTGGCTACACCCACTTCCCTTTGTCCAGTTTCGCGCCAGAGCAGGGGCAGGTAGCCCCTGAGCTGGTTTGAACTGGCATATGCACAGAGGAGCCTTCTGCTCCCCCAGTGCAGGACTTCAAAGCACTCTAAGAGTGCACCCACCCAGCCCCAATACACTAAACCCTGTCTGGAAGGTGGTTACACCTCCCTGTGACAGGATGCCTATTGTTGGGCTTCCTCCACTGCGAGTTTCGGTCATCAGCAGGAGGGCAGCCCAGTGTCTGTGACTGGTGGCATCCATTTTGTGATGCCAGGGCTCTTTAGGATTCTACCGCGTTTCCACAGCAGGTACATGTCTTCTCCCTCTAGAAGGGTGGAATGCTACCCCCGCCGCCAAGATTGGCGGGGGGTAGTATTCCAAGATGTTTGACACCAAACACGACATGTTTTGATGCAGCCATTCCAAAGTTAGCATTTACCGCGAGGATATAATGCACTTAATAGTATATGGTTTAACCGCATCCACAAACAGCACCAGAGAATAGACTCTGAGAGCTGCAGAGGGGCCCTGCTCAGGCAGAGGCACCCCCTCACATAGAAGCCAAGCACCCTGCCCTCAGGATTGATAGAGCCTGCCTTAGGGGTGACTGATAGGTTTATATGTGTGTGCAGGAGAGATATAGGAAACCTATATCTCAGTGAGGGGTGCTAGCACCACCTCACCCAGGCTGCAGTAGCAGGCCTGTGGTGTCAGATTTAGACTGCTTCCCAGGGGTGGCATAACACATGCTGCAGCCCCTGGGAGGCCTGTGAAGTACCTATGCCCTTGGCACCTAAGGTACCATATACTAGGGACTCATAAGGCACCACAGTATCCAATCACTAGTGCACCTAGAGTGCACTCCATGTCGTTTAGAGAGAGCAGATAGACTGGGGCCCTGAATAGCAGGATCCCAGTCCAACTAAGTCATAAACCAGCAAAACACCATAAAAAAAAGTGGGGGCAACCATATAGTCAGATTCCACCTTCCTACAGTGACTGGTCGGAAGAACTGGATCCACACCAATCACTGCCGCAAGGTCCCATTGCCTCTCCCCTATGATCGGTGGGTGATCGATGGCATAGGTGACCACGAGACGGAGAAAGTGCAACGCTTCATCCCTTTTTTGGATGCCCGACTGACGTGGGTGCAAACAGAGGAGAAGAATGATGCAGTATTGAATGAGGCGGTCCCCCCAGGAATAAGGGCCGTCCAGGATTCTCCTCCACCTGGCCCACAAGTGCTTGAGCCCCATTCCCTTGGCCCTTCTGAATTTGAGCCCCTGTTCACTGATCACTCTGTGCCCGGAGTGGCTAGGTACAATTTGTGTCCCTGACGGAGGGACAGTGCACCAAAGGAAAAGTCAGATTAGTAGGGATGGACTGCAAGGATGAAGAATAGGGTGCATGTACCCTGTCCGTGGTACCAACGATAGCTTAGGGAAAGGGAGATTGGTGCATTGTCCGAGACACTGGTCAGGATAAGCTGAGGGTGTCTTCCCGAAAGGGAGGGTGCCCTATCCTGGACGACGTGGGATTTCTTCAACGGGCTGGGATCGCGCTGCCCCACCACTGTGCTCAGTAGCACCACCATAGATGAACAATAGGAGTCTACCAGCGAGGCTCAAAAGGACGCTGGAAACTCTTTGCCCATTTTCTTGTTTCCTTGTCACCAACCCCATTGCATTGCGCTTTTCCCCTCTGATCACCATGTATCCTGTTGGCCGCCCAATTGTTGAGGAGGAACAGCCTTTTGCAGCACCATGTTTGGAGAGGGATGGGGTTGGTTGGCCCTGTTGGTCGAAAAGGGGGAAAGTGATTTTTATAGTAATTGTCCTGCTTTCCCTACTAGCAATACTTGGAATAATGTGGTTTCTAGAAGAAAAATATCCTTTGCACTCTTTGATTAGTACAACACCTGTTCCCCCTGAGCATATGTTTGTCACCCTGGCTCCTCACAAACGTGAACACAGACAGACATATGTAGATAATGTGTTCCTCCAAATGTTGCATCAGGCCCATGGTACGTCCAATGTCACAAATTGCTGGATCTGCGGTCTGCTCCCTTCTGCGACACACAAGAATGACGTGTTCTTGTCCATGCCTTTTTCTTATCTTGGGAGCTGTGAAGGCTGGTTTCAGCTCTTCACTATGGTATATACTTAGAGTATATACGTGTACATCAAGGGTTTACCCCAGGGGAACAAGGGACACCGGATACATTGTCCCCGACAGCATGCATGAATGTGTACGAAAGAGAACAAAATGTAACATGGCTTCAAAATGAAATGTCTGATTTTTGGAATTTTAAAGTCACTGAATACTTCAAGTCTTTTCAACTGCATAATATTACTCATGATGTGGCAATGCCAGTGCCAGTGGTTAACACGACAGTGAGTTTCTGTGTCTAAGGGAAAGGAAAAGTCGGGGTGGGGGTGAGTAATTGCAATTACACCTATGTACTGAGTACTGCGAATAGCCCACCCCTGCTGCCCCCTCACAATGTTTACTTTGTTTGTGGGTCCCAAGCCTATGTTTGGCTTCCTCTGGGATGGTCTGGAATATGCTATCTCTCTTTTCTCCTTCCCCCAGTGTATATAGCGCCATTCAATTACCATAGGGATCCCCGACTACAACGCAGGGGTGTTCACCTGTCATGTGTTAGACGGGTCATTGACACTGCAGACATAGATCAGAAAGATACCACACTGCAGCAGTTTACTGATGCTATGAAAGGTATTGTTCCCTTTTGGGGCCCCTTGTCCAATAGTCTCAATATTCGTAGACTCACCAGGGTGGTAGAAGGAGTAATAAATGCATCTGCTGGTATTCTGACTAACATTACAGCTGAGCTCCAGGCTACGAGACTCGTTTCCCTTCAAAACCGGATGGTGTTAGACGTCATCCTTGCTGATCGGGGTGGGGCCTGCCGCGTAATCGGCAGTAGCTGCTGTGTATACATACCGGACCACGCTCCGAATGTGTATACTGCTATACAGAAGCTCCATAGGCTTGCCTCTGACATACACCAAGAGAATGGTACATGGTCTCTCACTGGGTGGTTTGGGGGTTTATTCACGTCCTGGGGATGGAAGATTATCCTCTTCCTGGTCGCCATAGCTGGTTTCATGCTAACATGTTATCTGTGTATACACTGCCTTCCTGCCTGTTGTGCCTGTTGTATGAAAATATTGACGCCACGCCCCAAACCCCTAGAACCTGACCCTAAGAACAAGGCCATGGTGATGCAGGAAATGCAGGACTTGATGTGCATAGATGAGGGCATTTTCGAGTACTGATGGCATATGTTTAGATTTGTAATATGTTCATCATACAGAGTTTTCTAACTTTCCATAGTAGCAAAATTAGTTAGCAAATGCTAAAAAGGGGGCTGTTGGACTACAAAATACTTCCGGTCGACCCCCCTATTGGCATTGTGCTTAAGTTAGCATTTGCGGCACCATTTTGTCCTCAGCCGCCATTTTGTGTAATGATCGAAACTAACTTCTGTCTCATTCTATCTGCATCAGCAGAAAACAGCTCTGATATTTCTTTTTTGTATTTCTTCAAGGTTGAGCTTCGCTGTCTTAATGAATACTTGAATGTGTCTTTGCATACCTTCCTTGTTAGATAGGCCCGTTCTCATGCTCTAGTGGCGGGCACGGACAGAGTAACCTTGAGGTAGAGATAACGTGTACCCGATCCCAGGAGTGTAACTCATCTTCTGTAGCTCCTTTGTTAACCTGCTCCAACCTGAATTTTACAGTTTTGGGCGGGTCTTGCTGGGCATTGGAACTGTATAACAACTGATGTAATGTTGGTGAGGGTCAATCCCCTCGGTAGCATCTCAGGAGGCTAGTCAGACTGGACTCCGCTCGAGCGCATACTAATAAATAACTTGGTTCGTATTCTCTACTATCTGACCGACTCTTCATTTGTTTGGAAGGCTGAGAGGTGGTCGTGAGTGACCCGGGTGACCCTAAATGGGTCACTTTCTTCATTCACCCTCTCCTCTATATTTCCTGTAGTCCAGCTGTCTTCTACAGCAGTATCCCCCTTTTCCCCTGAGCCAGATTGGGCCGGGAGTGGCCCCTCAGCACCTAGTCCCTCAGTCACCTTTCCCTGCTGGGGTATTTCAAGATTTTCCAGAGGTAGATCGCCTTTAACCCCCATCCCGAGCTCCACCACATCATCTTCCGAGCTCAGAGGGCTTGATATTGGGGCTGAGCCTCGACAAGCTTTTTGTGACCATTCGGCTCTTGCCGTTGCTGAGGCGATCTTCATCTGGGTCACTCGAGTTTTTGATTTCAGACCCGGATTTGAGTCAACATGAGCCAGTACATTGGTGATCTTTAAGTGTTTCCCCATCATCACAGCGGACAAGGAAGCCAAACCAGAATGTTCTTTCCCCCTCTTGTACAGAAGATCGCTGCCAAATTATATATCTGCTTCTTTTCCACTTCTTTTTTGCCGTCCTCTCAAGTACGTGTATTTCAGCGCCTACGAATTAGAAATTACTACTGCCGGGGGTGCCCTCCCAGCTCAATAGCAGATGCCAGCGGTTAGTACTCCATTCAAAATGTTTTTGTTTTTTTGTGCACCACAACGTCCAAACTAGTGCCAAACCAATGCCACCTGGGGGATTCGGAGATGACCAAAGCAGCAGCAAAAGAAAACCCCTGAGAAACAGAATGTCTCTGGGTCATAGAAAGTCTGCTCACCTTAATTGGCAGTCTTTAAAAAAGTGGCTCTGTCTCCTCGCAGACCGTGCTCCACAGACTGCTCCAATCACCTTTCCAAGGACCCCCTACCAAGCATGGGCCCGTGCTGATTAAGAGCTGCGAAAAAAAACTGAAAAGGAGCCTTCACAATGTCGGCTTGGCGTTTCGGCATTTCGGCGTCTCCTCACTCGTCTGCCGGCATCGAAAATCCACTCTGAAGTGGGGGTAGGAGCGATGTGGTCACCTGCGGCTACGCTAGGCGGGATTCGCCGTAGCCGTCATCCTCTTATCTATCTCAATAACCTCCTTCTTCCTCCCCCATTTTGTCCCCTGTGTTCCTTTATTTTGGTTTTCCTCCCTCCCAGTCTCCCTTTCCCCCGCCTATATCTCCATATCCCCCTCTCAATCTCTTACTCCCCTGAGATACTACTCTTAAAGGTGTTGAGATGACGATTCCTTTGCTTGCACCAGAAGCTGTGACCTCCTCCGATGAGTCAGTCCACCCCAAGGACCACTGTCTCTGCCCTACAGCCGGTGCTGTGGTGATGGATGGTGCTCCACTGGTTCTGCCAGGTGTAATACAAAGAGTGACATATCAGTTTCACATCCAGTGTGACTATATATATATATAAATCTATAACAGAAAATTGGTGTGGCGTTGCCCTCTTCTGCAATATGCACCATGCCCTTAGTCAGCTTATGTGGCTGGGGTGTTCAGGGTTGCTTCCATCGTGGCAACTCCAGTTAGAGAGAGTGTGGCATGTGGTACTGTCACAAATGGCAGAATTTTGACATGTAACAAGGATATTGCTACTCTTGGTCAGAGCCTCAAACTATCACACAGATCACCTCAAAGAGCATATCAATCTTGCAATTGAGCATTAATGATAATAAATGCAATTACAATTACAATATGTGGGGTGTTTGATTTTACTGCAAATGTCTGTAAGCACGCGGGGCTAATGTTGGCAGTCTGAAGACCACAAGCATGTGACGAATTTGTCTTTGTGCTCATCTGGAATAGGTATCATTGGACTTTTAACCTGTTACCGAATCGTAAAATGGGTTTGCGATTTGCTATTAGGAAGGAGCGTGTTTAGGGCGTCCCTTCCTAATACCCAATTGCATCGGTATGCATGAATGTTTTGCGACCGAAATGCGGTCGCAAAACATTCGCATTTTACCACCTACTTCAAGTAGGTGGTAACCAATTCGCAAATGGGAAGGGGTCCCCAAGGGACCCCTTCCCCTTTGTGAATGTCAGCAAATGCATTTTCTCAGAGCAGGCAGTGGTCCCACAGACCACTGCCTGCTCTTAGAAAATGAAAGTAAAAGTTTTCATTTTCTCTTTTGTAAAGCATCCCGTTTTCCTTTAAGGAAAACGGGATGCTTTACAAAAAAAAAGATTGCTTTATTAAAAAGTAATCACGGACATGGTGGTCTGCTGGCCACCATCCCCGTGATTTTTGCGATTCCTAGGGGGTCGCAAATTGCGACCTACCTCATTAATATTCATGAGGTAGGTCATTTGCGACCCCTTAGGAATCGCAGAAAGTTTTAAACACACTTTCATGCATTCCGTTTTGCGATTCCCTAATTGCAAATTGCAAAGATTCGCAATTAGGGAATCGCAAAATATTTTTTTGATGCATCTGGCCCTTAATCTCCCTGTGCCTACCGAAAATGAACGTGTCCTTGTGTGATGTAACTGGTGCTCATGTAAAGCGCTCCAATACCTGCGGGTCGAGTTCGCGCTATATAAAACTGCAACAACAAAAAAACAAGACAAAGACAACGCTTTTTAGTTAAGTGAAAAATGGCTGAAGATTTTTAGTTTAGCCAGTAAATGTGTAGGTGCGACCAGAGGAAGGTGGGGTTTTCCAGTTACACAATGCAGAACCCAGGATTTACCTAGCTAAAACTTGTGGTATGAACAGGATCTAACAGGGAAGTGGTCACTAGAAGTCACCCTTAAGTCACTCTTAAGTGTCCACCTTTTACCTGGAATGCTCGGATGTCCTTAGAGGACTAAAGTGATGTTGCAGTGAATGAAACAGTGAAGAAGAGGTCATGCATCTTATCCTCGGCAAAAAAATAATAATAATTGCTAACAAACTTCTAAAAGAAAACACAAATCAGCTTTGCAAGCACAGCATCGGATACAGGAGCCACACAATTATTTATTGAGAAGCACGCTAGAGGAAAGATAGTCTCTCCTCAAGAGCCGGTTGCTATTGAAAGATGGTCTGTGAGGAAGCTAAGGCAGGTGTGAAGGTGGGCAGTAATGGATGCAATCAGCATCACTGTGTCAGACCTAGCTTCTACAGCCTCACCTGGAGCTCTAAGATCACAGCTTGCAGAGGCCCCTTCTAGTTGGAAAAAGGCAAAGAATGTGAACTGTCTCAATGCACAACCAGGTAAAATACAAAATAGGCAATAAACAATTCTAACGACTTTCCATTATTCTCATAGGACTCAAATGTAGGCAGGTGGCAAAGGGCAGAACATGGGTTTGTATCTAAAGAATATTCATTAGTATATAGCATTCTTTTAAACATACATATATTTGTCTGATTCAATAAGCATTCCACGAATGAATCCATACTTTGGCATTCATGCACCATGGGTATCCTGTCAAATTCTATTAGTGGGGTCATGAACAACCCACATGCTGACTGATTGGCTTAGACAGTATTTTTCCGTGAGCAGCAGTGCAGCAATTGTGGACCACAAGAATACATAATAATATTATGTTGAACCACAGAAAATGAAATAGATGGTGTTGGACCTGGTCCTTTTTGCAGGGTTACCGCCAAACCTTTTGCCTTCTTCGCCTGTTTTTTCTGACCTTATTTTTGTTGGCTTTAGGACTTGGGCACTGTACCACTGCTAAACAGTGCTGAAGTGCATGTGATCTCTCCTCTAAACAAGGTATGATTGGTTTACACCTGTTTGGCATATTTGATCTACTTGAAAGTCCCTTGTAAAGTGGTATCCCATATACCCAGGGCCTGGAAATGACATGGTACTAGTGGACATGTAGCACTGCTTGTGACACCCACAGAAGTAGCCTTTCAAACCTGTCTCAGGCCTGCCATCACAAGGTCTGTGTGCGAGGTTTACTGTCACTTCAACTTGCCATTTAAAACTACTTACCAATTCTTAAACTTCCCTTTTATTACACATAGGTCACCGCTAAGGTAGGCCCTAGGTAGCCCTATGGTCAGGGTGCAGTGTAAGCAAAAGGTAGGACATATGCCTTTTGTGTGGCATGTCCTGTTAGTGACAAACAGCCTATTTCTTTTTTCATTGTTGTGAGGCCTACTTCTCTCATAGGTTAGGATTGTGAATTCCCTTAAATACTTTTAAGTGGTACTTCCTGATTAGAAAGGAGCTGCGTTGCCATGTTTGGTATGTTTAGAATAGTAGTGATAAATCCTACACTGGTGTAGTTGGGTTTTACATTACTATTTTAGAAATGCCACTTTTAGAAAGTGGGCATTTCTCTGTGCTTATGACTCTTTGTGCTTTGCAGCCTGTCTCCAATACACGTCTGGGCGACAGCTATACTTTGTGCATATTTTCAAGTCAGCCACAACACAGGAAGGGCTTGCTGTGATAGGGGATACATCTGCATTCATCTGCATACTGATAGTCTTCCTGAGCTGGGAGAGGGAGAAGTGGTTCAGACTTACATCTGGATAGGTTGTGTCCTGCCCTCACACAAAGGGCTGATTTACCCCCTGCTGATCGTCCAGAGCCAGGGCTGGTCTGAAAGGGATTGCTGCACACTTCTAAGGGCTCCTTTGAAGTCACCCCTTCACCAAGGACATTTTTGAGTATAAGTACTGGGGCCCTGACCCCATGTTTTTAGACAAGGCATGGACTTGTAACCAGACACTGCTGGCTCTACAAACCGCACATTGTCAGAGGACTGCTGTGCTGCCAGGAGGAAACACCATTGTGACTACTTACTGTGTGTTCTGGACTGCTGCCTGCTTGGCTACTGAAGGGACTGCCACTCTGCAAAAGTAACTTCATGTGCTGGCCTGCCTGCCTGCTACTCGCTTTGTGCCCCAGTGTTCTCCAAGGGCATGCTGGCTTGTCACCTGTGCTCCGCAATCTCAGGGCCATAAAAGTTTATCCCAAGAACCTCTGCCATCGGACTCTATTCCCTGTGAGCCCAGCAGCAGTGTGCTCTGCAAAGGAGTCATGATTGAGTGCTTATTGTGTTCTAGATCAACATGTAGTGAGCGCTGTTTATTACTCCTAGTACTTTAAAGCAGTGTGTGGTGACCACTGTCTATTACTCCTGGCTTTTTATGATGTCAGCGCGTAGCTGATGAACGTGGAGTTACACCTCAGCCCATCGCTACATGCTGCTCGAGACCAAGCGCAGATGTCCAGAAGGAGAGTTAGTGCTGCACCGGGGGTCAACGTGCCCTTCTGTGTCTCCCGTCGCACCCGCAGTGCGTGCCGAGCCCTCAGCACTTTCCCCCTTCGTGTGTTCCTGCCACACAATTGGGACACTCTAATTCAAAGACTGCCTCCCGCAGCCACCAGGTCACAGTGACCATGAGGGGGCTCCTGTCATCGCGTTTTGAAGTCTGGAAGAGAGCGCCGATATTGTCTCCCTGAGCAGGTGCGCTGCACCTGAGCTACTCCACTGCCAGGGGCAGCGCCGCAGCGAAGAAGGACAAGTTGCCCGTGGAGCCCCCCCCCCCTCTTCCCACAGGCTCCCCTGAGAGCATGGGATCTCATGGACATCGCATTGCTGGGAAAGCCACCCTCACCCTGTACACTGAATAGTCAGTGCACCAGGATGGCATTGGGAGCCGCTCTCCGCAAACCCCTTCGAGCTCTGGACCTACCAGTCGTGGCTCCGGGTCCATTACTGGTTTGGGGGCATTCTTTGTTCCAGATGGAGGGCCCACAAGGAGTCCATGTATGCCTACACCACAGTAGGTTAGTGTCTGGGAATGGCACGGTAGTACTGCATTACACTGAAGGGACAGAACGTTTCTGCCATTCAGACAATGATGATCCCAAATTACTGTCTCACGTCAAGTGGGCACGCAAGTGCCCCTGCGCCCTACTCTTTTGCTTACTAATGCACTCATTCCAGTTAGGCCCATGGAGATTACCATAATCCTGCTAGTAGGAGTGCAGGTGTTCCTGTGCCTATGTTTACCTACTGTGATTGATGTGCTTTTCTGTTGCACTACATGCACTAAGTTGAAGTGTGGATTGTGGCCTCATTGTCAACATTGCTAAGTTAGCTTAGGCCTGGCTGCCATGATGCCTCTTTTTGCACACGTTACTTCGTGACTTTTTTTTTCTCCAGACTCTGCTTGTGCCCGTTCACATTAGAACTGTTTGCATTTCTGCCTTTCACCTTTTCTGATGTCCTCTGTGGATTTTGTCTACACACAATGTACAAGGTCGAAAAACAACGTCCCTTATTGTTGCTGTTCTGGTCAGCCCCTCGCACTTAGACATAACATGAAACACAGCTGCGCTGGAGAATTTGGGGTGCTTTTAATATGGTGTTCGCGCTGTTAGAGGCACTAGCAGAAAGTCCTTTCCAGAGAGAAGAGCTGTGCTTGTCTTATGATGTAAACCTTGCATCTCGTTCCTGAGGTATGGGGGTCCCCCGATCAAAGCCCAGAGGTCTTCTATTTTTATAATAAACTAGTTACTAGCACGGGGAGGGGGCAAGGCCATATAGTCCTTCATCCACTGTCATTATAAAATGCTGTCCCCGTTTGTATTCTATGGAATTGTAACAATGCTTACTGTTTTGACTTTATGCATTATGCTGCTAGTACTGGCACGTGTACTGTGTCTTAGAGCACGATAGTTGAAATAAACATTTTAGACTATACTGTGTCCCTTAATACGCACGTTGTGGACAAGTATGAGTGAGAGATGAAAGAGTGTTCTTGCTCCCGCGATTCCTGAATGAGTCCGTGTTCTGGGATGTCTAATCATTGGTAGCTTCGCTGTAGTACGGAGAACGAATGTGACACTATAGCTAGTCGGATTGGGATTTGGGCACTAAGGTGGATGGTTGGTACACTGCTATACACCGAGGTCCTATTTTCCTGCGCATAGTTCTGTATATGTGCAGAATCCCCGCAACATGGCGCCACCAACGAGGTGGGCTTCTTATATGCGAGACGCTTGAGTAGTGCTTATGCTTGTCCACAATACCCTTCACTTCTGTTTCCGGATACGGTTGTGAGGGTGTAACCTCCTATATTGATGTTTTTATAGGTTCTTTCAAGCTTGAAGTTATTAAAAGGTATTTTCATTAATGTTAACCCCATATTGCGCTGCCACGCACTAGGTTGTCCTACATTCTTAGTCTTGACGGCTGTGAATATCCCAGCACATAGTCGCGCTGCGCTCCGGGCCCATTTATTGGCCTATGGAGTGCCAGACGCGGGTGTCGCACTTATCTTTGTGGTACAAGCTGATCCGGCTTACCACTTTGAGGTATTTTATTCTTGGGTCACTTTTCCGGCGGTCGATGGAGCCAATGATTTGTTCCACGAGTATTCCGCCACGGCCCTTCCTAATATTTACCGGCCTTATCAGGCTCTTGAAGTTCCACTTACGGCATGGCAACACCGAATTTGGTTTAATGGCGCCCTCCCACACCCGGTCACCCCAATCCGGTTAGGCCCTTTATCGATAGATGGGGCCGCTTGGCCTGTTTTGGCCGGGTATACCCCACAGCCACGTTTTTTGACAGTTCCTATTGATGAACTGCGCATCTTGCATGCGTCTTTAGTACGTGTGCACAGAGCATTAGTACAGTATGCTATAGGCAACGTCCAGATGGCCCCTCCTGGAGTTGCGGCACATCCAGCTGGACCTGGCGGTGTGACTATAAGCCCCGTCATGGTTAATTCGGTGATGGGCAAGCGTCCACAGAATAAGGATGATTTACCTTATTGGCTTGCTGAAAAATTTGACCAGCTGGAGGCAGTGTTTCCGAATACCTCTCCTGTGGAAAAGCACAGGATTTTGACTATAAGTTTGCCTAAAGACTTAATTCCCGAGTTGACTGAATGTAACAACTGGGGTAGGGTATTTGCGGCAGTGTATGCGAAGTGTTTCGGCACTCCATCTATGACAGTCCTCCAAGCCGTAATTAAGCATGTTCAAGACGAACATGGCCCTGAAGCGGCTGTAGAGTTGGGAATGAGACTAGTGGGAGTGTTCGATGTAGTGGTTGATCTGATCCTTGTGAACGTCAAGGGCTATGCCGTTAACTTTCAAGTAGCTAATGCCTTGGCTTTAGTCCCAGAACCGGACAAGCCCCGCGAATTACCGAAAATTATTGCACAGGCTTATAAAACCATTGGCCGCAATAGTTTGGGAGTTAAGCCTTTTGCTAAAACGCAAACTCAACCACAGACTCCACAAAAAACTCAGTCTAGTACAGATGAGAAACCTTTCTTTACTAAAAAGAATTGGAGATTAAAGAAACAGGGAAAGCAACAACAAAAACCGAGGTCGCGTGGCGCATCTCCGGTTTCCGCTTCTTCTGAACGCACATATGATTTGCGTGACAGGACGAGAATTAAGTCTCCTGACAGATTTCAGGTTCCTGATCAACGTTCTCCTCGTTCTTCACAGGCACCATCGACCTCACAGGCTGGTGGAGGGGATCGACAGGAAAGAGGCAGGGGTCGTGACGCCCCTTCGGGACGAGACCCACCTCGCCAGACTGGAAAAGGGAAACAAGAAGAGTTCCCCCATTCTCGTCCACAATTCCAGAAGAAAAAAGTTGCTGCTTTAACAGCGAGATATGCCACAGACGGTGAGAACGAGACTCCTGAATTGGACGTGGGCAGTGACGCTGCTAGACAGCGCCGCGGAAGTTACCATAGTGCGGGAGGCACTACGTCCTCATGTGGAGGCGACAGCAACTGACATTTTCATTACTGTCGAGACAGCAGACACCCGAGTGGCACCCCCTGACAGACTTTTTAACATTGTTCTCCAAATTGAAGGTGACATAGAGCGTGTGATAAAAGGGATTTTTTGGGAAAATCTGACCTCTTCTTATGACATTCTGTTAGCGGAGGCAGATTGGCTGTCCCCATTTGTTCTAGCTGCTCCTAGAGGGGAGGCGGTGGTCCTTCCGAGCTTTTCACGACATGTCCCCAAGGACAAAGCGGAGGCTCTCGCAGCGCAATGGGCTATGGCCCAGGCCCCGGCACTGTACCGTAATCACGTGGGGTGGGATGAGGACTCTCCCCCCCATGAAATACCATTGCGGTCTATGCCACAGCCTCAACACCAATATCCCATCAGACGGGAAGCCAAGGGTCCCGTTTCCGAAATTCTGACACAGTTAGAATATCAGGGAGTAATTCAAACATGCGTGTCACCAATGAATAATCCCCTTTTTGCGGTTTCTAAACCCGATGGGTCTTACCGCTTAGTTTTGGATTACCGGCATTTGAACTCTCATTGTCGAACCTTTGCGGTACAAAATACCCATAGTTCTGCGCTTGTAGACAGTCTTGTTCGTAAAAAATATAAAACGACACTTGACCTTTCCAATGGATTTTACACGCACAATTTATCCCCGGAGTGCAGCCAATGGAGCGCTTTCACTTCCGGTGGAAAGCAATTTAAATTTTGGCGTTTGCCTATGGGCTACAAGAACAGCCCAGGTGTCTTCGCCGCTCGTGTTGTCTCTTTGTTGGACAGCATAGACCCAGATGCGTATTCGTACGTCGACTATATCTATCTGACAGACGAATTATGGCCGCATCTTTCCCGAGTGGACAGCATTATTCTTGAATTTGCGTTCGAAGGTTACAAATTTAACTTTGCCAAATCTCACATCGCGGAATATACCGTGTTGTTTTTGGGCTACGAGCTCAACAATGAAGGTAAGGGCTTAGCGCCCCACTACCTGGAGAAGTGCGCACTTCTGCGTACCCTCCAACCACCCTGAAAAAACTACAGTCTTTGCTGGGATTTTTGAACTTCGGGCGTTCTTACATTCCCGAATATGCCCAGCGTATCAAGCCTTTTTATGCCTTGATACAACCTACCTTTTCAAAGTCATGCTGGCTTCCGGAACATTCATTTATTCTGCAATCTTTGCAGTCTGATCTCCTTGAATCTAAGTTCTTGTTAACTCGTGATAACCACACGAACCTGGTGATTAGAATTGTACCAGGGGCAGTGGGTTTCACTTACTTGACATTTAACGAAGGTGACACAGTACCTATTGCATACAAGTTGCATCTTTACACTTCGGCCGAGTTGCGCTTTTCCACGGTGAAAAAGGTTCTGACTGCAGTGCAAATGGCGATTCTCAAGGAACGCGCACTGGCACAGGGTAAACGCATCTTGGTAGTAACACCCTATCCTGCCCTAGAGGCAGTGACAAAGGCAAGTGTACCAAACTCAAAGGCTTTGCACCCCCGTTGGATACAATGGGCTACTTCTTTGACGTCTCCGGATGTCACCTTTATCTTTGATGCTTCTCTGCAGACACAGGAGTTTTTACAGTATGAGTTTGTTCATCCTCCTCCTCTGTCTTTGCTACCGCTTGAAGAGTACAAATGTATCATTTACACAGATGGTTCAGCGCAACTGGCCACAGGTTCGAAGCATGCTTATTCAGCAGCGTGCACGATTGTGGCAGGTAAAATAGTGAACAGAGAGTTCAAGTCGAGTGTTGTGCACACGCAGGCACTGGGCGACAGTACCGCACAATTGGCCGAGTTGCGTGCTTTGGTGCTTGCACTTGAGTTTGCAGACCGTGATGTGACCACACTTATTGTATGCGATTCTTACTACTGTGTTCAGTCTTTTAATGACAACTTATTCTTTTGGTCTCAGAATGACTATAGGGATTCTAAAGGCAGCGCAATTAAGCATAAGATGCTTTGGGTTAGAGTGGCAGATCTTAAACGATGTCTGCCGCTCACACAGGTGATTCACACTCTTGGCCACCAGCGTGTGGGCGCACACGCTGTCGGTAACAGTTTGGCAGATGAAGCTGCCAAATCAGCAGTAGCCACGTGCTCAGTAGCAGCCATTACAAGATCCATGACTAAAATAGATAATGAGATTTTGGCAGCTATTGCTGCAACGACGGCAGGTACTAATTACCCGCAGGGTTTCCCTTCCAAATACTCTTATCATCTAAGTCCCGACCAGGTTCCTTATGTAAGAATTCCAGAGTTGGTGATCGGCTGATTCCCAACGCGGACCGCAGAAATTCTTTGATAACGGCCGCACACGAAGGCATGGCTTCGGCCCATGCTGGAGTGTCGGCCACTGTTTCACCCTTGCAGCAGCGTTATTGGTGGCGTGGCTTATACAAACAGACCCGTAATTATGTTCTTTCTTGCGACATCTGTCAACAGATCAAGCCCTCTACGGTTACACGTTCGCCACAAACACAGCTCTGCATTTCCAACAAACCTTTTGGGTGTGTATATCTTGATCACTGCGGTCCATTTTCTTCTGATACTGCATATAAATACATCTTAGTTGCAGTTGATTCGTCCACACGTTTCATCTGGGTTTGGCCACAACGCAGTGCTGACGCTCGAAATGTCATCAGGGATTTGCGTGTCTTTGTGGGAATTTTTGCCTGTGGCACCTTCCATTCCGACCAAGGTCCCGCGTTCGCTTCTAAGGCGTACAAGGACGCAATGCGGTCTATGGGGGTGCTGGTGCAATTTTCGTCTCCATACAGGCCTGAGGGCAATTCAGTTGTTGAGCGAATGAACCGTGACTTAAAGCAATCCTTGACAGCTAGAGTCTTAGGTACTGGCAGAAACTGGCTGGCCCACTTGTATGGCGTGCAACGTGCACTTAATAATCTCCCTAGAAGATCTCTGGGTGGGCGGACCCCATACGAAATGCTCTTTGGCATAAGGATGTTTGTGCCAGACCTTGATGGTCTAGACATGGTGGCAGCAGCCACAATCTTTGACGTAGATAACCATTCTACTATGTTACAGGACTTACAAGAGACCCGTGACAGACTTGCAAGTGAACACTTACCCTCAGCCACAGACCCTGCTGCGCTGCAGATTCCGGTTGCCGGCTGGCTTCCGAAGATTGGAGATCTGGTCAGAGAGAAGGTGGAGAGCAAAAAAGAATTTGGCCCCTCTTATCGTGCACCGGTTCCAGTTCTGGGCTTAAAGGGTACTCGTACAGTCATCTTACCACCGCTTCCTGGTCGCAAAGACAACAGGTACATCTCAGTGGACAATGTCAAGCTACAACATCTGGCCGATTCTGAATAGTGTAACACCTGCTGTGTCATGCCCAGCAATTTCCAGGAATCCTGCTCGTGGCCCTCCTGGCTCCGCTTTTGCCGATGTTGCCATTGGGATGGTCGCTTTACCAGATCGCCTGCCCGACTTCCCGGCTTCCTCCTGCAACGAGGAAACTGATTATACTTATCCCGCAAGTGAGTCAGTAGCTCATTTGCCTACAACACCACTGAGCCCGACTCGTTTTTCCTTTGATTCGTCTTCCACCTCATCATTCGTCCCAACCAAGTTCAGTATTTTTGTATCCTGGTTCAGAGACAATTTTTTGATTCCTCCATGGACCTACATCTGGTTGGGGCTGTTCCTGATTTTCCTTTTCATGTCCATTGGTTTTGTAACAGTTTTTTTCTTGCTCATTAATGGTCACTACTTACCTGAACGCTCTGCTGTGAACTCTGTAGCAGGAACTTTGGCTCCGCATTCTTCTTCACACATCATGAAGCGTGACCACACATTTGTGAACATTACAGCCTTTCCAGTTGCTGATGGAATCGTATGGGATGCGGTGCCTTTCCAAATTCATGGCCCGACAGAGATTATTAATGTCCCCAATGTGCTTCGTGTTTCCATGGGAGATGTGGTTAAAAGGAATATTCATTCAGATGATTGGGATGTGCATGCAATTGAATCGTTATTTTCTGATTTGAAGTATTATGCTGCTAGTACTGGCACGTGTACTGTGTCTTAGAGCACGATAGTTGAAATAAACATTTTAAACTATACTGTGTCTCTTAATACGCACGTTGTGGACAAGTATGAGTGAGAGATGAAAGAGTGTTCTTGCTCCCGCGATTCCTGAATGAGTCCGTGTTCTGGGATGTCTAATCATTTGTAGCTTCGCTGTAGTACGGAGAACGAATGTGACACTATAGCTAGTCGGATTGGGATTTGGGCACTAAGGTGGATGGTTGGTACACCGCTATACACCGAGGTCCTATTTTCCTGCGCATAGTTCTGTATATGTGCAGAATCCTCCTACAAGACTCGATTTTTTTTCCCCCGAGTTTTGGATTATTTTCCTACAGCAGGTACTTCACCTGCTTATAGACGTTTGCATTCTGCTCCGTCCATTTGAACTCTGCTTTCGTCCTCTGTCTTGTCCGATGGACTGACCAGGGGAGGGTGTAGTGTGGATTGTGGCCTCATTGTCAACATTGCTAAGTTAACTTAGGCCTGGCTGCCATGATGCCTCTTTTTGCACACGTTACTTCGTGACTTTGTTTTTCCAGACTCTGCTTGTGCCCGTTCACATTAGAACTGTTTGCATTTCTGCCTTTCACCTTTTCTGATGTCCTCTGTGGGTTTTGTCTGCACACAATGTACAAGGTCGAAAAACAACGTCCCTTATTGTTGCTGTTCTGGTCAGCCCCTTGCACTTAGACATAACATGAAACACAGCTGCGCTGGAGAATTTTGGGTGCTTTTAATATGGTGTTCGCGCTGTTAGAGGCACTGGCAGAAAGTCCTTTCCAGAGAGAAGAGCTGTGCTTGTCTTATGATGTAAACCTTGCATCTCGTTCCCGAGGTATGGGGGTCCCCCGATCAAAGCCCAGAGGTCTTCTATTTTTATAATAAACTAGTTACTAGCACGGGGAGGGTGGCAAGGCCATATAGTCCTTCATCCACTGTCATTATAAAATGCTGTCCCCGTTTGTATTCTATGGAATTGTAACAATGCTTACTGTTTTGACTTTATGCATTATGCTGCTAGTACTGGCACGTGTACTGAGCACGATAGTTGAAATAAACATTTTAAACTATACTGTGTCTCTTAATACGCACGTTGTGGACAAGTATGAGTGAGAGATGAAAGAGTGTTCTTGCTCCCGCGATTCCTGAATGAGTCCGTGTTCTGGGATGTCTAATCATTGGTAGCTTCGCTGTAGTACAGAGAACGACTGTGACACTATAGCTAGTCGGATTGGGATTTGGGAACTAAGGTGGATGGTTGGTACACCGCTATACACCGAGGTCCTATTTTCCTGCGCATAGTTCTGTATATGTGCAGAATCCCCGCAACAAAGTATTTACTGATATACATCGTTTTGGTCTTGCATTGCCCAGGATTACGAGTAGTATCTGAGTAATTGAATTGGATGCTCATTATTTATGATTCCTATCGTTTTAGTCAGGTTTTATGTACAATATACTATATCATTTTTTTTATAATCCTGTGGGGAATCTCTTTTGTGGTGTATTCCTTTCCTTGTGTTTCCATGTGAGTGTGTTGCACAAACACCTTACACATTGCCTCTGATTATAAGCCTGACTGCTCTGCGCCAAGCTACCAGAGGGTGAGCACAGGTTATCTTTGGTGTGTAACTGACTTGCCCTGACTATAGTGGTAGGCTCTGCCTGGCTTAGGTGTATACCCTAGCTAACCAGAAACCCCATTTCTAACAGACGGATCTTGGTGCAATGTAAAATGCACTGAGTACAAGTGAGAAAAGTGGCATCATGTAAAATTACTTTGTCACATGTTGGCTCTCCCACATGGACTGCGACATTACTCACTACTGGACATGGTAGTTGAGGCACAACAGTCCTGCATATGATCACTGAGATTGGTTCACCTGAACTATAATGCCAATTGTTCTTTACAAGTCACTAGAGACCAAGCAGGTACTGGGACACCGGAAGCAACAGCAAGAAAAGGGATATTTGCCGTGACTTCACTCAGCGTCTGGGAATGCCTATTATGCAATTGCATGACCTCTTTTGTATGCCATCCCAAAGTTTAAGACCCTCAACCTGTATTCCTTTTCTCCTTTTCCACCTCATAAAAAGTGCCACAATAGTGGCACCTGGTTTTGACATGTCATCACAAAGCTTGCAAATGTTCAAGCTAGGCCTGTACCTGCCACCTGTGCTGTATTGGTGTGAGCTGAGGTTGGTCCAGCTTTACTTCACATATATATTCATTCATGTTTGATTTTATGATAATGGATTTAGTGACAGTATAAAACAACTGCGCTTCTGAACTCATTTGTCTATGTGATCGCTGAACTACTCAGCAACTCGCAATACCCTAATAATGCAAAGGATACTTTACCCCATATATGTCATACTCTTCTCTGCGGCAGATCAACTACCATTCCTGTTTTAGCAGACTTTCAAGAATGTCCTTTATTATACATAGGATCACTGATATTAGGCGATTCTGTGGCCATAGCATTGCCTGCGTATTTATGGATTTGCTGTATAATTTTCAGGTTTTGCAGCTCAAATAAATCAAAAGTTTCTAAAATGGCTGCTACACATGTCGCTTCACAGTGGAAGGCCCTTTGGAAATGTTAACTTGTCACCTTTCAGTTGCTGATTGCTGTATTTAGGTATTAAACTGCTACTAATGAGGTGAAACCTTTACCCAGACAGTGTTATCACGTGTAAAAAATGACACAGTGATGAGCTAACAGTGCCACAAAATCGCCGCATTACAACGCATAATTCGTCTTTTCTTGCTGCATAATTTAGGCAGCCCTGCCACATCAATTGGTCCACCTCTGCTGCATAATTGCAGTGGCTCTAATTATAGCTATCCCCAGTAGCGGCTTCAACCGGACGGGAGTGGTAGGGCGGGGGGATTAAAAAGGACTTACCTGAAACGGACAGACGGACGCCTCTCCTCCGTCCTCTTCATCTTCCGGTCCCATTCTCGGCTGTCAGCAGTCGCAGGAAGCACCCGAGCAGCAGACTCTCCTGAGCCAATCACAACGCTGCAATGCAGTGTTGTGATTGGCTCCCTATGCAGCATTGTGATTGGTCTGAGCGCTGTGGTTCGGCACTCAGAGGCGTAGAGGGAGGCTTTGCATGTTCCTCACCAGGCTGTGTAATGCAGCCTGGTGGGGAACATGCAAAGTGCACAGGACTGCTTGGCCAGCCCAAGATGGCCAGCGAAGCAGTCATGCGAACTTAGGGAGTGCAAATCACTCCTCCCCCTGCGTTGCCCAGCCCCGCCTCGCCCCACGAGCCACCGACTTCTATAGGAAAAATACAATGATAATAACTCTACGTTATTATCATTGCATTTTTCCTTTGGAGCAGTGGGGTGACGCGCCTCCGCCCAGCGGAGGAGCCGCCACTGGCTATCCCAATAAAACGCTTGCAGGTGTACCTCGTTGAATTTATAACTGTGTTATGTAGTATCACAAAATAGTTCCAACTAGTTTTCTGCTTTACGCTTCTCTGTATGTTTCTCAACCCAAATACTCAATGTTGTTGTCATATTTATATATGTTTTTACCCACCTAGAAGAAAGACTTCTATGCTGCTTGAGGTAGTACACGCTTAAATTTAATAAACCTGTGTTTTCCAAATAAAAAATAAAACATACCTGGGATTGTTACTGAAAAAGATCTGAGGAATATCTTTCGAAGTTCCTATGTTATTTTCTTCACAAGTCCCAGGGGCTCCAAAACTTCTTCGCGATGAATCGCAAACTGATGAATCATATACTTTCCATAATTTAAACAGATTTTTGCTTATAAACGACGTACACGTTGTATTTGATTATTATTCAACAATAATGATCCCAGCAAACGAACATTATGAAATACCCTCAGAGACGTTTTTCATAGTGGAATCAGAAACCAAAATATTGTGCATCCACTTTCCTGCGATTCTTCAATAAAAACAAACCGTTAGTAACGTTTCCAATTTCTGCTGGATCAGGCCCAGCTTATTAACTTCAGTGACTGCCTCTGAGAAACCGAATAAGCTGTTTGGTCATGTTCCAGCAAACATGTTCCTTTTCCAGGCCACTTCAAACCTTGCAAACACGTGTTTTTTCAAAACCCAGAGGAAATGAGTAACATAAGAAAATAACATGTTCCAGACCAAAAACAGATTGCTGCGCCAAGATGTAAGGTGACCGGGACGAGGGGCCTCGATTTATCCTCCCTCCAGGCATTTTTCAAAACTTGTAGGCCGTTCCACTGGCAGTATGTGTTTACTGTTAGAAAAGGATCGCAAAAACCAAAACAAAATGAGGTTTCCTTCATCATGCAGCCTTCTTTAGGAATGCTCGATGTCAGTTGAGGTTCGAATAACTGCCTCATGTGTTATCCTGTTTACTCAATGAATGCAGCATTACTGGTTGACCCAGGGTATATTGAAAATCTAATAAAAAAGAATTGTGAAACAAGAAATGCTGCATGGAAAATGTGTCTTTACTGGAGCAGTTGCTATATCATGAACTCGGCCCAGAATAATGCTGCGCTGTTTTTTTTAAAGAAATCTTGTAATCTACAACGTATATACTTATCTCCTTATTTACTAAAATTTGCACACGTGCTTGCAGGATATAACACAATTTAGTCTTGTGTATGTGGGTCTTTAAAACAGTTTGGAGAGGGGGCGGGGCCAGCGGAGCTGGGAGATGGCCGCCTTCTCTCTGGCACCCATGCAGCTCCCCTTCCCTGGGCCTTGTATCAGGTTCGGAGCTGAGTGAGGGTTGGATAGTGCAGAGGCGCTGGAACAATTTTCTGAGTGGGGGTGCTGCCATTAATGTTATATCACCGAAGTCATAGGGACCGTGAAAAATCCAAAAGGTGCCTACCAAAAATAAAAAATGAATGTGTCCTTGTGTAACGTAACTGGTGCTCATGTAAAGCGCTCCAATACCTTCGGGTCAAGTTTGCGCTATATAAATCTGCACAAAAAAAAAAGTGTAGCAAACGAGCCATGCCAATTCAGCAGGAGGGTGGTACGGTGCAACTGGTGATGCGTTTTGGAGCACTTGTGAGGTTGCGCACTGTCATTTAGAGAAAGAATGTTTTCTGATGAAATGGCTATTAAATTTGTATAGATCGAAAATGTGGCGAGTCGGCTGAGGTGCAGGCGTAACAAAATGGAGGCGCGGCGAGTGTGCTGAGGCGGCCGCGGACATCGGAGACCGGAGCTGGCAGTGCTCTACACCTGTACCTGCTGCCCGCCGCGGTGCTGTGGGCGCGTGGCGGCCGAGGACAGCCCACGGGAATAGTGCCCTACTCGAGGTGGAGGAGCGGAGCTGAGATGCTGCTCTCCGCCGATGATCGACGGCAAAGCGCCGGCCCCTGACGGGAGCAGCACAGAAGTGCAGTTTTCCCGAGGCCCTGCGGCAGGGCGGCGTCCCAGTGCGGCGACGGTGCTCAATGGAGGCCTGATTTGAGCCCACGCGGCCGAGAGGGGCCCCCCGTCGACCCTGGGGTGGAGCCCTGCAGTGAGGACTCCAGAGACAGTCGCGGAGGACGCCCGCGGAAACTCCCGCGTCCGGCCAATGAACAGTGGGGGTGCCGCGAACAGAAGGTAGGCGAGACCGCCGCCGGGGCCAGGATTGGGACTGCGGTGCCAGCCTACAATGTGATAATAGCGGTCTGAGCTCCCATACCGGCTCCCAGGTTGGTGACTGTGTGCAACTGTTTGTTGGGCCAATATTGTAGGAGATCCTTGGGGGGCAACTCCTGGGCCTGCTTGGCAGCCCCTTGCCCCGAGACACCAGCGGGAGAGGACGGTGCGCAGCTCTACTAATATCCAAAAGCAGTGCACCCATAGCGGGTGAGAAGAGGGGATCCCCGGCACACGCGTTCCAGTACAATTGGTTAACTCTCCTTCCACGACACCCAGTGTGGTGAGGGTGGGGACAACGGCATCCGTCGCCCACCACCGCCCGCAGCTGCCCGGACCGGGAAACCTGACAGGCCGCTGAGGGCACGTGCGCCCCGGGCAGGCGGCAGCGACTACTGGTCTTGGCCCTATCCTTGCATCCTTTCGCCTGCCAAGAACAGATAGAGCATGGCAGGGGGAGAGGTACAAAGCCCTCGATGCAGACCAAGCTCGACAAGTTTGCTTGGTCTAAATCAGGTGAAGATCAAGGGGTTCCCCAGCCGGAGGCCCGCGATGAGGCGAGAGCCTCACCCGCCCCACAAGACCTGACGCTTCAGGACATCATGGCCGCCATTACTGGAGTGCGCACCTCCCTGGAAACCCGAATCGACGCAATGAATGTAGAGGTCTCGCTCATAAGGGCGGACCTCCGGAAGATGGACGATAGAGTCAAAGAGCTCGAGGGAGTCACAACGGAACTCGCAAATGACACCTCCCAACTTAAACAAGAAGTACAGGGGCTCCGGGAGGCCCAAGCCAAGATGGAGGTGCAACTGGATGACTATGAAGGGCGGGCGCGCTGAAACAACGTGCACATCCTGGGGGTCCCGGAGCGGGCCGAGGGCCCGGCTACTGATCTCTTCGTCGAGGACTTAATCTCCAATCACCTAAAACCAAAGGGACTATCCAACTACTTCTCGATTGAACGGGCTCATCGAATCCCGGGGGAGGAGACCTAAGCCCAGGGCTCCACCCAGACCGATAATAGCAAGGGTCTTTAACTTCCGGGATCGCAACATTATCCTCCAGACTGCGCGCTCCTGCCCGCCACTCACTATAGAGAACAGTACCATCACCATCTTCCCAGACTTCACCACGAAAGTCCAAAATCAGAGGCGCAGCTTTTTATGGTTAAAAAGGCACTGAGGGAACAAGAAATTAAATATGCAATGCTTTTCCCAGCAAAGCTGCGTGTTGTGGCAGAGGGGAAGACTTGGTTCTTCTCCTCCCCTGAGGACACATGGGACTGGCTTGAAGGATGGCGTCGAGTGGGAAGATCCATTACCGAGAAACAATCTGGGCTACGACACAATAAGGTGAAGCCTGCTGGTGGGCCTCGGACTGAATCCGCCTCTACAGACAATGAGCCACTTCCCAGAAGCTGACGATCCCTTGGATTTTGACCCACCATCGAGCTGATTACTACAGATAAGTGACACTGGTTGCGCCTATGACGTATCCATGTGCGAATGCCAGGGGTCATTAGTTGGAAAGTTTCGTCAGGATACTATTGAACTGTGACATAAGTTGCAATGTGTTTACCCACTGACTTTCTGGGTGGGAGGGGGGACACCTTCTCTAGTGTGCCTACCAGATAGCTTACTCTGGGAGGAGGTCCACGTTCGTTATGACGCTCGTATATTTAATGATGTTCAGACTTGGGCGGGGGTGGCTGCACACCAGCACCTCTGTAATTGTAGGGGGGGTGACAGGCACTCTGCCTTGTTGGGGAGTGGGTAGTTTTAGATCCACTGGCAGGGGAGCAGAGAGGGAGGTGGTGGTGTGGATGGGGGGGGTTGTTATGTTTCTTGTTTTCACAGTCCATTGTTTGCATCACTACACCCAGTCACAGTCTTTATCGTCACTAAGGTTCACTATGGTTTCCAGCCGCTACTTAAATTCCGTCTGCCTACATACTGCCCCCTTTCCAATGCCCGGAGGGGGAGGCAAGCACCTGTCTGGAATGCCGGATGGGCCCACGCCGGGGCTCACATACACTTACCCTTTCCAGTGCCATTGCTAATAACCCTATAGAGACATCACTTTCCGCCCTGACGTGGAACGTCAATGGTCTGGGGGACAAACTGAAGAGAGGCCTCGTGTTGCAATACCTTAAACGCCACACCCCTGATCTAGTCCTACTACAGGAAACTCATTTGGCGGGCAATAATTGCGAAGCTCTGTCCCGCTGGGGCTACAAACTTCTTGTCCATGCAGGGTATACTTCCGGTTCCAGGGGGACGGGTATATTGGTGAAACGGAATCTTGCACTCACACCGATACGTACATGGGCAGATCCACAGGGCAGGTTTGTGGTGTTGGAGGCTAGCTGGGAGGGGAAGCCCCTTAACGTGGTTTCAGAGTACATTCCACCTGCGCTGGGGAGGGAGGCGTTGGCCGACTAGGGGAAACTCCTGCTGGATCTCCCGACGGGTGCTCTGATTCTCGGAGGGGACTTTAATATGACTCCAAATGACCCAGTAGATCGATACCCGGCACGCCCCCAGCACCGTTCTAACACACGCATGTCTGACTTTTTCGCAGCCAGGGGCGTCATTGATATATGGCGCTATTTTCACCCAGACCTGACACACTACACCTACCATTCCAGTGCCCATGGCAGACTCTCCCGGATTGATTTTTTCCTGTCCCAATCGGTCCATATAGATAGCTTTCGGAAGCCGCGCTGTCTACCCCGGGGTATTTCGTATCACTACCCAGTATGGGTGGAATTCACACACTACAATCGGCGACAGCGCAACACCATAGTCATTCACCCCTGGCTGCTCCGGGTTCCGGATATAAAAGAGAACCTAATCTCACAATCCCAGAATTATTTTAAAGAAAATGTTGGATCGGTGAACTCAGCGCAGATAATATGGGAGGCCTTTAAAACAGTGGTGAAGGGTCAGGCGTTGGCTCTTCAGGTGGGGTATACTAAGAAACAAAATTCACAGCTAGAACAGGGCGAATTGTTGCAACTTGAGATGGCACATTCTCGTTCCCCTAGTGAGCTCGCGGAACATAGTCTAGCCACTAAGCAACTCAAATACAAATCCCTGGCGCGGGAGCGGGCTGGCGCACGACTACTGGCCACGCGCTACAGGCTTTACGAACTCGGGGATCGAGCGGGCAAGATGCTTGCGTGGTTGGAAAAAAGGGAGCAGTCGGAGCGATGGGTCCCCTGTCTTAAAACTGATGACTCACAGACGTTAACAGACCCCCAGGCAATTGCGGATGCTTTTGCGAACCACCTAGAACGGATATACACACCCTCGGCCATGGCCACAGCGGATGACTCTCGCCACTTTTTAGCGGAAATGCGTCTGCCTGTTCTGTTCGAGGTGGAAAGGGACGAGTTGGAGGTTGATCTGACCGACGAGGAGATCGGCTCCGCAATTAACTGCATACAATCAGGGGGCCCAACGGGGTCCCCATTGAATTTCTCAAATCCACCTCCTCGCTTGTCGTGCCCCACCTGCGGAACATGTATATTGAAAGCTACGAAAAAGGGATCCTGCCACCGGATCAACGACTGGCATCCATTGTGGTAATCCGTAAGCCGGGAAAGCCCGCTGATAGCTGCTATTCTTATAGACCGATCTCCCTGATTAATGAAGGGGCCAAAATTCTTGCGAAGCTCTTGGCTGCCCGCCTTACCCCTGTCCTTGCGTCGCTGGTCCACGCCGACCAGTCGGGCTTTATGCCAAACCACAACACCGCCCTAAATATTCGTCGCCTTCACAATGTCCTGGGTCGTAAACACGTCATAGCGGAGGACGCTGTTTTGTTGTCTTTGGATGCCAAGATGGCGTTTGATTCCATCGAGTGGCCCTACATTTTCGAGGTGCTGAGTCGCTTTGGGTTCGCCCCGAAATTCATTGGGTGGGTTAGGCTGCTCTACACAGACCTTAAGGGTCAGGTAAGGGTCAATAACCGTCTCTCCAGACCATTCTCATTGAGACGGGGCACGAGACAGGGTTGCCCCCTGTCCCCATTGCTTTCCTCATTGATTTTGGAGCCACTGGCGTCATGGGTCAGGGGGGATCCAGTGTTGCGAGGACTGAAGTGGGCAGAGGGGAGGGAAGATAGGATATCCCTCTACGCTAATGATATCCTGTTGTATCTGGCATCTCCAACACGATCAGTGCATAGACTCTTAAATATCTTCGCTAACTTTGGTAAATACTCGGGTTATTCCATTAATTGGTCCAAATCCGTAACTTTTGCCTTCCATGGCCGTATTCCAGCACTTCTGTCCGAGTGTGACATTGAAAGGGCAACTGAGGGCTTTCAGTACTTGGGGATCTATGTCACCCCTGATCCTACACTGTTCCATGCCAAAAACTTAGCTGTGCCTCTGGACAGATTGCGCAGTGACGTCCGGCATTGGCGAACACTACCCCTTTCCCTATTGGGCCGAGCTGCGCTTTATAAGATGTTGGCTCTCCCCCGTTTCCTGTATGCATTTTAAAAATATTGAGAGTGAGGTTCGGACTCTGCTGTGGGACGGTAGGGCACCCCATATCGTCATGACTAAATTAACCAAGGGATGGTACGACGGGGGGATAGCGCTCCCAGATATCTGACTGTACTATTGGGCTTCACAGCTGGTGGTAGTGAACCAATGGTTATATCGCCCCCCGATGGTCCCCGCCTTCTTTCTAGATGGCTACCGAATGGGTCAGGAGGGATACCTGGGGGCCCTTTATTTGAAAGCCGGGAGAGGACGTTTTCTGGGCCCTACGGCCCTCACGGTGGATGTCTGGCATTGGGCAAACCGAAGACTTGGCTGGCTTGATGTGTTGACCAGGGCTACCCCGCTGTGGTCGACCCAAAAGCTAGGTACCCTCTGCAACCAGCCCTGCTTTGATAGATGGGATACTATCGGTATCTTGACGATAGGTCACCTATGGAAAAAGGGTAAAATACTGCAATTCACTGAACTAAGAAAGGAGTACCAATTCGCACAGGGGGAGATCTTTCGTTATCTCCAGATTCGTCACGCTCTTACAACAGCTCTCCGGGATGCCAACGAACTGTCGGAATCCTCTCCCCTTGAGGATCGTCTCCTCTCTGAGCCGCTGACCAAAAAAGCAGTGTCACTTACATCCCGAAAGCTCTGTAACAATCTACCAGACCCGTTTCAATCTCTTAGAAATAAATGGCATGCGGACCTGGGGCGGCTTGAGGATGATGACTGGCAAACAGCGCTGATGTCCCCGAGGGAGGCGGCTATCCCTCTCCGGCTCCGTCTTGTTCAATTAAAGGTCCTACACAGAACGTACCTCACAGGCATCACCCTTGCAAAGTTCGGGAACCGACAGGACTCTCTGTGCCTCCGCCGTTGCAACGGGGAGGCAACCTTCTACCTTATCATATGGGAGTGTTCACCTATACAGGCCTTATGGGAGAGGGCTACACAGCACATGCGACAAGCACTACAGAAAGACATCACACTGACTCCACAATTAGGGCTTCTCAATGTATGGGAGGCAACAGACCTTACTGAGGTGGAGCAACAGTGGGTTGCCCTGGGATACACACTGGTGAAACGGAACATAGCTACAAAGTGGGGAGCAGCTGACACTCCATCTTCTAGAAACTCGGCAAGGGACCTGGATAAATGTATGGTTGCAGAAAAGGAAGTTTTTAAATCTAGAGGCTGCCCCAAGAAGTGGGATAAAAAGTGGGGAAAGTGGAATGTTTATAGGGGTGACATATGTGTCTCGCCGACCACGGAGATGGAACTGACGGAACATCGATGGAACAGGAAGGAGGCGGATGGATAAAGGAAACCGAAAATGTGCTGGATAAAGTTTGTAGACCATATATATTGCAACATGTACTGACTAATATTATATATGTGACTGATAATGCCTTATTTTCAATAAGAACAATTGTTAAAATAAAAAAAATTGTATAGACGTGTAGCTTTACTGGTAAAACTATATAGTGAATATTTATAATTTGCGCATCACCAAGTAAAGTGTCTGGATTTATTTTATTCCTGTTAAAATCGTTGTTTCTGTCACACCTTAGAATTATACAAATGTGTTTCATTTGTACTTCCCTAATTGCTGATATAATTTAAAATATGCTTATACATTTAGTGGTATTTAAATGTTGCTGATAAAAAAACAGACATCCTGCAGCCTTTCCTTTCACTTTCTGTAGCACATCAGGATTGTCAGCTAGATCACTTTTACTAAATCCTCCCACTTCGCAGTCAGAGAAATAAAAGTACGTCAGTCTCCAAATAAAAAGCAATCTGTCAGAACACCTAGCCTGACAATTTACCTTTATCTTTGCATGTTCAACAAATGTGACAAGATAAACACAACATTTAAAACCATTTTTATTGTTCTTTCACCTTCTGATCTCCAGCAAGATTATTTCTGGGGGTGCTGCAGCACCCTCCGTGCCCTCCTACTTCCAGCACCTACCAGATAGTAGCATGCTCTGACTGTGGAGGGGACAGCTCACGTGAGGCCTGCTCCCAAAAATGGGGGCCTACGCCTGACCCATTGATTGTGAGGACTGCTCCCTCGCCGCAGTGAACACAACGGAAACAAGATGGTGGCAGTTCAACAGTAAAGATATGTTAGACCTGTCAGCCTTAGGGTGGCCTTACCCCAAACCCTTTGTCTACTTACCTCCGATTTTTGCTGGATTTCGTTTTTGTTGGCCTTAGGACTCTGTGCACTTTACCACTACTAACGAGTGCTAAAGTGGTTGTGCTCACTCCCCTAAACATGGTTTAATTGGCATATACCTGATTGGCATATGTAATTTACTTACACGTCCCTTGAAGAGTGGTATACCATATACCCAGGGTTTGTAAATTAAATGCTACCAATGGGCCTGCAGCACTTATTGCGCCACACACTTAAGTAAAAAGAACAATTGATGAACAGAATGCAGAACAATGTCATACATTCACCCCAGTACAGAGATCTGGGCCTAAATCCATTGTTTTTTGCTCACCGTGCCATTCCAGTCTGAACCCATCCATATGCAAATCAGTCTTAACCCTGCTCCCTATGGGAACAGTTCAGCCGGAACTGCCAGACCAGGTTCTCCCTGGACTGGAAACAAGCATCCTAGGACCGGTTTCGGGGTTTCACCCCTTATCAGCCAGGCTAGCTTGACTCCAGTGGCATGGAGTGCACCGGTCCTAGAATGCTTGTTTCCGGTCCAGGGAGGACCTGGCTTGGCAGTTCGGACTGGACTGTTCCCATGAGGCACAGGGTCAAGACTGATTTGCATATGGCCAGGTCTAAACTGGGGTGGCATGGTGAGCAAAAGAATGGTGGATTTAACCCAGATCTCTTCACTGGGGGTGAATGTTTTGATTTGTTCTGTATTTCGTCCATCAATTGTGTGTCTTCTGCTCTCACACACTTAAGTAGCCCTTCAAAACATTGCAGCTTGAATGCAGTGTCACACTGTCATGTTGACTTAGCATGTAAACCCCCTTGCCAAGCCTTAAACTCCCCTTTTATTACATATAAGTCACCCCTAAGGTAGGCCATATATAGACCATAGGGCAGGGTGCTGTGTGATTAAAAGGTTGGATATATACTTTTAAGTTTTACATGTCCTGGTAGTGAAAAACTACCAAATTTGGTTTTCACTGCTGTGAGGCCTACCCATCCCATAGGGTAACATTGGGGATTCCTTATTATATTTAGTAAGCTGTAATTCCTAATTGAGAGGAGGTGGATATATCATGTTTGGTACCTATTTTTTTTAAACAAACTTTATTGCCTTTTATATATGCTTCCATCATCGCTGCATCAGCATTACATGTTTTCATTTTGCATTATCTGCTTATCCTTTATTACACAGCTCTCCAACATGTCAGTCATATTTGCACTATTGTTATCTCTAACGCCATAATCTGGTTGCCATTCATATTCTTACTCAGCCTCCCTCCCCCCACTGAAGCTTATATCCAACTACCCCACACCCTCCCCCGCACTGCTGTCACCTATGGTCGCAGGATGAGTCCTTCAGATCACTTCTGCTGTCCCCTGTTATATGGTTCTGTTTTGTTCAGTCGCTTGTTTGGTACCTATGCAATAGTAATGATAAACCCTCTTTAATGGTAAGGTTGGATTTTTCATTAGGATTTTGAAAATGCCACTTTTAGAAAGTATGGTGTCCGACTCCATGTGGTATGTGAAAGAAGACCACTGACGGCTGCCGCTGCTTTACTACTTTAATAAAACGCAACCAAAATCAATGAATGCTGCCAGTGGCGGCTGACATAATCAGAAAGTGGTGGGGTGGGTGGAGGGGCTCTGGGGGAAAGGAGCATGGCAGGGGGGAGCACGGGGGAAGTGGGGTAGTTTTAATAATAAAAAAATAAAATAAGACTTACCTGAAGCGAATGCCTTGCGCCTCGGTCTTCCTTTGCTTCCTGGCCCCAGAAGATACTGGGACAGCATCATAGACTCCCTGTGCAATCCCTGTGCTGCTCTCATGCTATTACCAATATCATGAGAGCAGCGCTGGGATTGGCCTGAGCAGGCTGGTTTACGACTCGCTCAGGCACATGGAGTCTGTGCTGTTTTTCCAACCCGTCTGTGTAATACAGCTAGGTTGGAGAAACCTAACTGTGCATGTCTGTTTGGCCAGCCGTCTTAGTGCCTACCACTTCATTCCTTCTCGCTCCCATGGCCCGGCCCGGCCCGCCCCTCCCACAGCACTGGCTTAGCCAGCAGCTGAAAAATAAAATGATAGTAAAATCTCATTTTATTTTTCAGCTGCTGGCTCGTAGCCAGTGGGGCGACGTTCCTCCACCATTACGGAGGAGCCACCCCTGAATGCTGCCTCTTATTGTTACATGACACTGATTTCTCGGCGTTGGAAATTCCGCAATTGCGTGAGAGAATTAATTTTCATGAGCTTTTGACTCATTGATCAAGAGGTCTTAGATCTTCATATGAATGGCTTTGTCCTGAAGATGGTCTCATAGATGTACCACAAGACAGACCGAAATGTCGACATCTTAACCCAATTTTCCTTTTAGTTTTTGTTAAGACTCAACTGGGGAGATCTTGATCCTATGTACAGGACAGACTCCACACCTGTCATTATATGGAATGGGTTATGTTACATAGGTTACCAGTGAAATGTAACTTAGAAGGATTTTAAGTTCTGTTATCGATGTATTGAAGTGCTTTCTGGTTTTGAACCCTGAATGATATGAGCATTTTCTTGAAATATAATGAAGAAGAGATACACCCGATGTTGTGAATTGATTTCTTATCTTTAATAACGTATATAAGTATGGTCATAACAGATTTCTTGATGTCTTGGTAAGACATCCAATACAAAAGATAGAATTCAACAAAGTAGATCACAAAATATATCCCTTGTAGGCACTATTAGCTGATTCTTTTAGAAAGTTGGGATTTTTCTGCCCTTAGCCCTTCTGTGCCTGCAGCCTGTCTTGGGGCACATGACTGGGTGTATCTGACAGACTTTGTGGATTCTTCAAAGACAGTCACACAATAGAGGTATTAGGTATTCCTGAATGAGCCATCTGCTGGCAGGATGGCGGTGGGGGCAGAGCTGAGCACAGTACCCCTGAATAGCCTGTGCTCTGCCTTCCCACAAAGGACCTAACAACCCTGTATTGTCACTGCAACCAGCTTGAAGTCAGGGCAGTGGAGTCAGGGAATCCTATGCACTTCAAAGAACATTTCTAGAAGCTTTTCCATCCTTTCAGAAGAAGGGCACCAGTGTTTAAAAAAAAGGGCATTCAGACCCACTCTTCAATTCACAACTGGACCTGCAGAAGGACTTTCAGAGGAATGCCTGCTGCAGTGACCTGCCATGCACTCTGCCAGGCTGATGCTGACCTAGAAGGACTGCTTTGCTGCCTGGAGCATTCCTTGAACCCTAAGAGGCCAGCCCTGCTGTTGAGCTCTGCCTCGACACCTCCACCAAGGACTACCAGAAATGACTTCAAGGGCTAGTTTGCAGGCCTCCTGTTCAGAGCTACAACTCAGAATTGAGGCATTGCTCTGGTTCCAGGCTCCCGCCATCATGAACCGACACCCAGACTAAAGGTGCCCAAACAGGCAATTTCCAAAACTGAGGAATTCGGCAAAATGTTACTAAAAAGTGCTCAGAGACCGGGACCAACCTGCTTGCCTATCTGTCCAAGGTGCATCAACAGTCGAATTGACTTTGCGGCTTCTCCCGCTAAAAACTTCTCCATACCAGCAAATCCATTTCAGTGGTCTTTCACCAAAGGGGCATCCACCTTCGTGGAACTGTCTTCTACTACAGCCGTCCCGCTGGAGTTTTTCAACTTCCATTTCGGCGGCTAAGTCCGGACGTAGAATTCTTCACCACGGCTTCAACCGAAGGCCATCCGACAACCACTCTCCCTACTTGGGCACCTCCTGCAGCCTTGCCCGTTGAACTTTACCTTCTCAGACATTTTTCTTCAAGAATGTTTCTAAGCCCGAAGATAAGAACTGACCGGGCCCAATCCACTTTTTGTGTCTGAACTGTGCTCCATCGCGTTCTGCCTTAACTTTCGGCCATGCCTCAGTCTCACACGACTAGATGTGCGCAATTGGTGCTTTGATCTTTTAAAAATTCGTAACTTCAGTTCTATTGATTGAACTTTTGTCACTTTGGTGTCAAATAATGTATTAAAATGTACGCTATTTTTCTAAATTGGTATGGGATTTTTCATGTGTTGTGTTTATGCTTTAATACTGTTTGTGTGCTGCATAAATGCTTTACCCTTTGCCTCTAAATTAAGCCTGACTGCTTTTTTGTGCCAAGCTACCCAGGGTTAAGCAGGAGGTTGATTTTGTGACTTTATGTGGTTCACCCTGCAAGGAATTGTGCCTGTTGCTTGACCAGGGCTCACACCTCAGTCAACCAACAGCCCAATTTCTCACATGATCCATGCCACATACATAAGAGATCTGGAGGAGGAGAGAAAACAGAGCCCTTGAGCATACCAGTGCTTGAGGGAGGCCTGGGTTGTGGGGAGTGGGATCCCTTGCTAAAGAGTCTGCCTGGGAGGGTGGTAGAGGAACCCCAGTCCTGGAGTTAGCGGTTGCTCCTATAGGTTGACGGTTCATCAGTCAGAAGGGCAGCTTCAGGAACAACACTCGGAGTAAGTGAAGGGAGTGTTTGGTCTTGAAAGGCCTTCCTGTGTGTAACTGGGATACTGGGGAAGCCACTTACAATGTTCCCAAAGAAAATAATGAAGAGCGCTCAAAAGGTCAAGAATTTCTTTGCGACTAGAACTCAGTATTCCATAGCAACCCCCGATGATGATATCGATGAGGATTCTGCATCCTACTCGGGTCTGGCTAAAGTTTAGTTGTCAGTGACCTCTACCGTGAGCGATCTGCAACGGTCCAACCACCAAAAAGCAAAATATTCTCACTAGAAGGGTTCCTTCCTAGGCAATATGAAGGAAAGAGTAGCGCTCGACGAGTAAGCAGTGGGTAGGCTGGACGAGGGGGTTTCTGTGTTAGAGAAAGGGAAGGAATGACTCAGAAAAGAAGCTAACCAGAGAGAACATTTTGAACTGTGTGTCATTACTTCCCCGACACAGCCAGAGGCCAAAACGGAGATTTTCAAAAATTAAGTGAAAAGCACTGCCAACAAATTCTGGATCTACACCCTAGTAGCAAATTGGAGAACTTAAAATCATGTATGCAGAGCCACCAAACTACTGACAAGCTGGCCACCGGGACCAGAGCAAGGCTCTGGCACGCTGCTGATGGACATTTTGAATTCCAGCCAGAGAGCGCTAATTCTCAGGCTGGCTGCAAATACGTTGAATCTGTGTATGAAGGGTATAAAGGTGCAGGTTTCCCAGATATTGGTTGAACTACACTCCATCGACGACAGGAGCCAGCACAGAATTAACAAGGAACTGATAGTGGTGGGACTTGAGGCATCACTCTGGTTCCTGGCGAACCTAATGATGATAAGGGAAGGGAAGGTCTTTTATTTTCCGCAAGTGAAGGCTCCTCTGGAGTTCCTTTTGTCTACTGCTGGAGAAAAAAAAATGGTTGACTACTTAATGTTCTACTGTTTAAATGCTGTGTTGTTTACCTGCTTAAAGTGACTAGTCGGTCTTGTGCTTCTCTTCCTCTTCTTGGTACCAGGAGGGTGGAGTGTTATCATTTTTCTTACGCAATAGGGTTTCTAAATGGGGGCAGTAGCATGCCAGCCATTCTTCTACCTAGTCTACCTAGTCCCCTTGCCTGGGCATTTCTAAGGCTTGCGGTCAGGGGCGTAGCTACCATTGGTGCAGCTGGTGCAATGCACCGGAGCCTGGAAGATGTCCAAGTCTACCCTGAATCAGCTGATGTTATTTTAGAGGCTGCCTGTTCTGATTTATGTTTTATACACCTGGCATGGCAGGGGCTTGGCTGTGGTTAATTTTCAGGGGGAGGGGCACAGAGAGAGTAGATGCTAAGGGGACAATAAAGGGGAGAGAGGAAAGGGATGAAAGAAAAGGAGAGGGTGAAAGAACGGGGAGGAGGCCAGGAAAAGGCAACAGATTGGGAAAAGGAAATTAGGTTGAGCAAAGTGGGCAAAGGAAAAGGAAGAGGAAGGAACGAGAAATGAGAAGAGAAGGGAGATGAGGATCAGTAAGATACAGAAGAGAGAGACTGAGAAAAGGATAAAGAGGAGACTATGTATTACATGGATGCAGTAGATGAGATGAGAGGAGCGCAGGGTGGAGATAGGGAGGGAAGAAGGAAAGACGAGTAGAATGAGGAACTTGGAGACCTGTAAATGACATTAGTGTAGCAGGTTCAGTGACACCAGGGCGCACTGTACATCATTTATAGCAGTATTTTAATACCTGCTGGGAGCCTAATATCATTGTTTGCACCAGGGCCCATAATCCCCAGTCTACACCACTACTGGGGTTTTCTACACATAAATGACATAAAAGGAAGTATATATTGCTTTTGGAAATGTTTGGATTCTGAGACAGTGTACCTTGTATTTCTGCAATGGTTGGCATTCAAAGTGGGGCCATTCCTGATGAAATGCACAATCCGTTTGTAATGGCTTCCCATGGCGTCACCATGCGTTCCGCGAGTGTCTGCACAAAACTTTAGTAAATACATCTAACCTGGTGACTCTGAGCTCTGTACATCGCAGCTCAGAAATGTGGAGTGGCAACTACTGTGCTGTGTTTCTGAGCTCAAATGGCTGCAGTGCATGAACTAATGTGTAGAGTTAAAGAGTTAGGCAGTATGATTTTGATGAAAATGGGCACAGAGCTCCTCTCTTTGTCTTTGCAGGCTGCGGAATGAGATCGCAAGGCCGCCAGTGTCCCTTCAAGACAAACCTTTTTCTCAGAATATTGCCAATACATCCTTTATGTGCGAAAAGGCGAAAAACGTTGTTCTGCCCACTCTCTGGATGACTGGACCTGCCGTATGAGATGTGTGCTCTGATAGATTGAGGCGCTGTGAATCTGGTGGGGTACAGAATCCCTGAAGCCCTGCATTGGATTGGATTGTTATGGTGAGAAGCAGTCAGAGTCCCAATTAGTTGAAGAGAGGAATTGCAGTGTGCAAGAGGTCTCTCTCTCACAGCTGTAAATTCTTCCTCAGAAAAAGCTCACCAGCCATTGAGTGAGACTACAAAGGGACAGAATCCCCGACAGATACCCATTCTTTGCCAGGAAAGGCAGCCATGTTGGATTCCGTCGATTCGCGCCGTACAAAGGCTGATAACTTTCATTCCAGTTGCAATAGAGATCAAGATAGAGGCCCTGGCAAGCAACGTGAAAACTACAGAGCAAACTGCAGAGAGTCAAGGAGGGAAAATGAAAACAGATAAAGAAACAATTCCTGGACCTGCAAAATTGCTCTGGCTGTATATGGAGGGCAGAAAAGGAGAGGCCGGAAAATGGCCTGTAAATCTGCGTATTCTTGGGATACCAGCTGGAGTGTAGTCACACAACCTCCTGAATTACGTTACAGATCTACACATTCACCATATTCAGTGGAAGGCTGCAAGTCGCCCACTGTGATCATAAGAGCGAAAGCTGTAATGATAACCTGTAGAGGCACTTTGCAGGCTCTCTACTAGCTATGTCGAAGGACCCTAGCAAAATAGATCCTGATCTAAGAGTAAATAAAGAGCAAAAAGTTATACTCATATCTGCCCACAGAAGAAGAGGAGGAGGAAAGCCCTAAAGGCAAGGGAAAGTAATCTCAAATCCCTGAAGGAACTGGGGCGACTTTGTGCAATCCTCAGGGTCATTCACTTTCTCAACGCAGGGAAGACTTTCCTTTACAGAGTTGTAGGATTTTTGCATGAACACCACATTCGGGCTCACATTCATTATGTGATCAGTGCCTTAGTGCATATGTTATTAAATGAGTCTGAGACATTTGATGTACCTTGATATATCTGAGATGTTTCCTATAAGGAGTTTAGGTGGATTAGTCCAGGTTGAACTGAAGATGTTTCAGTAGTGTATAATTGTTAGTATGCCATGTGAGATGCTATCCGTTTTTCACTTTTGTCCACCCACCCCCAAAATACTAGTTGTACCAAGTAGAGGTCCATCCTAGGGGCGTTTGTTTAGAGGGGTATGACGAATGAAAATCCTCTCGTTTTTGGTGAAATCTCTACATCTGGAGGAGACATCACTGGCACAATTTCCTCCACAATAAGGCTGGTTTCAAAATGTTGATACACAGAGTTTGCCAAGGACATGATGTTAGGATGGGGTGTCTGATGCTGCAACGAGAGAAGTTGTGATTTGAAGATCATTCTTATTTTTATTACATAAGTGTTGTGATGGGAGAACTTTAAGGGGCACGATTCAGAGGTCTGAACAGGCATGAAGGAGACCTGACTAGAGTGTGGTGAGGCTGAATCCAATAAAGAAAGGTTCTCTTACACTTAGCTATTGGGTTGGAGCAAAATTCTCTTCAGTGGGAGCTTGTTACAGGCAATGCCTAATGAAGTTTCTAAGTCCTTGCACAGCCGGCCCTGATAGGTTTCCGAAGTTAATATACTTAAAAATATGAAAAATGTGCTTGACTGAAGCAGGTGCCACCAGAGGCCTTAAGCAGAATGTGAGGTGCGCAGCTTGTCTAGCATCACTCTGTGCACATTTTCCAGACCCTCTTCCACTTTCCTATTAACTGTTTTTTCAATCGGCACACTCCTCACAGCCCTTTATCTGCCCTCCTTCCTTTATAGTTGTCTTCCTACCTAATTCTCGATCTCCTTCAATCACTACCGTAGTTCCGACCATTAGCGTAAATCTAAACGCTTTCTTGCTCAAAAAAGCTGCATGAACAGATAATCTTTAGTGCCAACCTGCCTCCAAATCACTAACCCAAGCCATGCAAGATGCACAGTGTCTTTTGGACAGTAAGTTTCTCCTGCTTCCTATTTGCATGAATGGAACTGGTGCAGAATATTTGTCTTGCTGGCAGGAATGTCCACGTGAGTGCTTTTCTGTTTGAGGACAACAGTGTTGCAACCTTTTGCTTTTTGCCTCGTGTCTCTCAATCAATCAATCAAGGATTTATAAACTCCATTAAATCACCCGTGAGGGTTTCGGGGCGCTGGAGTTGCTAGCTGCTTCGTGGCTGAGCACTTACTTAAGTTCTTTAAAGACATCAGTGACAAACTCAATGAACCTTCAAGTCTATGGGGTTTGACCTTTTTCAGTACCCAGTGCACTGCGTCTTTAACAGCCCTCAGCTTTGTCACTGGCCTCTAAAACTGGTCCATTGACAGGATTCTAAAAAGGTCCATTGAAAGTACTTTGCCTTTTCCCTAGTGTTCCTCTTAAGGACCTCCCTACTGAGGTACCAGACTTTCCCTTAAATATGGTTGCCCGAGTATGCAGAGTAGCTGTACACCTGTCACAGGCAGCATGTAGAGTGTTGGGACAAGCTGAAGTATATTAAAGACAGCAGAGCCGCTAGTTCTGGACGCTCGGCAGGACTGATTGTGGTGGGAGGTTTTTGAATTGGTGTGGGAGGGTAAGAGGCACCCAAGTACATGAGTCAGGGACTTCCTTCCCCTGGTTCTCCAAAGACGAGGCGGGTCGTGCAGAAAGAAAAGTGAAGACTGTAAGAGAAGCACGCAGGAGTTGTTGTCAAAAAGTGACAATCCTTACATTGGAGACCATGGGCCGTGCCACATGCAGTGAGCAATGCTAAATTAAGACAGGTCTCTGCCATAGTTTTGGGCTGATTGGTACCTTAAGTAGGTGAAACTATTTTACCACCCTAGTGGTAAATGGCTGCTTGTTACTGAAACTTTAAAGGAATATGCCACCTATGGTTGAAAATGTAGCAGAATTTAATGTCACATGTAAAGTAAACAAGAGAGCATGAAATTAACGTAGACAAAGCACTATAACAACACAATTAAAACATAAGAGGCCACAATCAACAGAAAGATACACAACTACTGTACGACACAAGATCGCATTGCAATACTGCAACACAAAAATGTAATAGCACAAAACACCACAACAACAAAATGCCACACAAGAAATATACTCAAACATTATTGTTACAATGAGTATGACATTGTACAGTATTTAGCTTCCTACTGTAATGTGATTCCACTGTTGTCCTTACCCAATGGCAGAGCAAGGATGCCGTAGGTCCTCGTGAAAACACGAAAAATAGACCCCCGATTACTGCAGCTATACTAAAATAAAGCAATAACCAAGGTTCAGTGGGACCCTCTTGTCCTAGTGCCACTGCGCCTGTGGCACCATTGGTAGCCAGAGCCCTATCCCAGCAGTGCTTACTGTAGTGCGCTTCCATAGGCCCGTCCAGCTCTATAGCCCATGTCTGGGAGCCTCCTAGCGACACTACACAGCATAGTCTTTTTCTAACATGGCCATTACCCTTTGCTTCTGGACCTCAGTTTTGAGTATTCTTAATGTGGCATCATCCTTCATGACTACAAACCTAACACATATACTTTGGTAAAATACATGTCAACATTTCTCAAGATTGTTAGTGGGCTATCTGGGATGTATGGATGGTGCACACTTACAGTGTATGTACATTTTTGATTAAACTCATCAACCTTGTGTGGCTTTCAGAGCCCATTCCTTCCTCATGTAGGCAGGAAGGTGCCAAGTGTAAACGTTTCAGAGGGATACAGCGGAGCATCACCAGCGCTACTGAACTGTTGCATTTCAATCTTAATGACCTACAGATGCAGTGCAACCAACACATTTGGGCTGGCATACTGAATCCTTGGCCAGAACACCCAAAAACTACAAAACGAAGACCACACAATTTGAGTAAGGCAGCCAAGAGGAGCCATTGCATAAGCCTCTTCCATCCTTTCCCCAAAGGGTTCTCTCATGAACCATGGCATCCAGTGATAAGGCACTGTTGGGCAGACACACTGGAGAGAGCAAGTGTAGAAGGGCTAGCAATACAGCTTGACATATCTCCAGAGTGTGAGACCATCAGGCTGGGGGAGGTCTGCTGTCTGTAGAGGTTGCATGCTGTGTGGTGGCTCAGCCCACCTACCATCCAGCAAAGTTAGATTAGACGGTATATGTCATAGATCAGAAAGGTATGCATGTAAACCACCTCGTGGAACCTAGGTCGGGTAGACCCATCCCTAAGCAGGGTTAATATGAATTCAGAGTCAAAAGTTAGACAATGAGAAATCTTAAATGACCCACAAAAAGAGAAGATACTTAGGCAGCAGCCAGCCAGCTGTAGTGTTGTAGCCCGGTAACTGCGTAGGAGTTATTAGCACTGTGTTCTGAACAGTCTATAGAGATACCGAATGGTTGCGGTTGACTCTGATGGGTAGGGCAGTGACTTTGTTCGTTGGGAAGGAAGTCGACACAAGGAGCTGGGCAAGGAAGAGAGGATCCCCGACGGGGACCAAAGTAATGGGAAGCAAAAGGTTTTCAAACCTCTGTTCAGAGGGGATTCCATTCTGCCAAGAGGCGAGATACGAGAGAAGGAGGAGATGCCAGGTCATGAAGGGGGCTGGATAAGAGAACGAGACAAGGATAAAATGGCCTACAGTAAGTCAGGGTAGAACTTGTGAGACAGCTACCAGAGTATTCAGCCTACAGGCCTAGGGAGAGAAAGTAGGATAGACTCAGATTGCTGCAATGGTCTCAGTCAGCTAGATTATGGTATTCAGTTTTTCTTTGCTGTGTAGAAATATGCCGGGTCCCTTGAACTCGTTCTCTTCAAACAAGGACTGGAAACAACATGGAGGAAAACTGCAAGGGATACAGGTCAGGTAACCTCTTCAGAAGTAGGAAGTGCACAGGACTCTGGGAAGGGTACACAACAAAGTACAATACGCCAAACAATGTCCCACTCATGCCTACGATGCCCCAGCTGCCAGAGACTTGTGCTCCACACCTTTGACCCTACCTGTCTCTCTGTCTGGGATTAGGTGATAGTTCCCTACAGTTCTGTCTCACTGACTCCCTCATTTATCTGCATCTCCTTGTTCTTGTAAGGGTCCTGACAATCTCCCTCAAGGGGTATACCTCCACGCCAATGTATTCACCCTGTTGGTGATACCCTGCCATGTCCTGTCTCTCTGGTCCAGCGAGGAGGTGTGGAGGCAGACCCTGGAGCTTTCCACAGTGGTCACAACAACTTTGACCACAACATTTGGCCCCTCATCAATGAAGTTCATCTTACGGTTGTATTGCAAATGGGGAAGAATGCATGAATGGGGGAGTTGTTTGCATTTGTTTTCAAAATGTGTATTGCTGCCTGGTGTGATTATGGGAAAGTCTACCATTTTCATATTCCTCTAAATAGAAGTAGTAGGCAGCATAGGTGTGCACTTTGTTCTATTCCGCCTCTATTATGTGTACAGCGGTAGCATAAATTACCAACGTAACTGTACTTTCCGGCGCACCACATCGATCGCCCGACGGATTTCGTATCTTTTCACCTGATTTCCTGACTTTTACTGTCTTATAGGATTGGAGAGACGTATTTCCACAAATGGTAGGAAATCTATTCCTTGTTAATACTAATTACACTCTGCATACATTTCCAAATGCAGATTTGCCTTTGTGAAGCATTTGTGAGTAATTCTGGATCCTACCAGTGACATAAACTTATCTTTTGTACCAAGAATTTCTGAGAGCCCAGAATTGTGTCCCTTCCTCCAGTCATCCAAAAGAGATGCTGTTTTCCTGAAAACTTATGCCACAGATTTAAGTAGGCGGCAGCAGATTTGAGGTGCTTGACCCCCGCTTCTGGAACGTCCTACCCTTTGACATCAGATCCTGTACAAACCTCCCGAGATTCAGGAGACTTCTCAAGACATGGCTATTCACTCAGGCATATGAATAACTCACCATGACTCAGGCTATTCCTATATACAGCGCCAAGAAGCCAATCGGTGTATGTGCGCTCTACAAATAATTTTAACATTACATAACAGGAATGGCGTAGCTTAATTTTTGTGACCCTCCCGATATACTCAAATCTGTGCCAGTTCTCGAAGTGGAAGAGGTAGTTTGAAAATAATCTAGTTTTATATACTTTGTGGCTCTCACAAATAACATAAATGTCCGAACCTATAAGTTTATTCATATTCCAAACATTTTGAAAATAACTAACTAGTGATGTACAAAAAGCAGGTGCAAAAATTAAATATATTATCAAGTGGACCAGAGTGGAGGAGCTCCCCATACGAACTGGACACAACGATTTTACTCACGCACTGCGCACCCTTGATTTTCATGGCGCACACTGGTACGCATGAAGGTTGCACCACTCTAGGCGCCCACATACAGTTCTGACCCTCCATCCAGCACCCTAGTCATCTTTGGCATAATCTCTTGGTGAAGCCCCTTTGCACCCCCATGAGCCAAATAGATCCACACTTCACACAGCATGCAACTGGCGATCCCAATATTAGATTTTTATCGATCTTGGCAGAGTATCGTCTTCAGTCTGTTGTAGTAACCCTAACACTTGCATCATGCACAATTTAACCCCATGCATGCTTGCACGCCATAACATTGCACTACCGAGCACTCCATAGCTCAGGCTTCACGTAGTGTTGTTTTACCCCGTGCTTGCTAATCACTTGACCCCACATCCCGGGTGGCTGCTAACCACGCTTGGCAACAAACGCTATGACACCCCAAATTTTAACATGGCACCATTTTATGGCATAATTTATATTGTCTTTTATTTTTATATATATTTAGTGTTTTTCTTCTATGTTATCGCTCTTGTAAAAGATTTTAAGTAATCATACAATAAAGATCATCTTCATCATCAAGTGGACCAGAGTGGCCTTAGCAGGTGAGTAATAGGACTAGATTGTTCTGATTGCAACGAAGAATTGTCTAGCCTTTAATTGCGATTTTTTTTACTGCAAAGGACCGTCTAGTGAAAAAAAATAAACAATTCTCTTTTCCAATTCTCACATCATCAACAGAAAGGAATCCAAAATGTTCCTTTTGTTAACTGTGTGTGATGTCATTTGGAGATCCATTTTGACATCGTTCGCTGGATTCTCTAATTTGACTTTTTTCAGGGCCGTCCACCTTCCAAAGTTAAAAAATCTAAGGTCTTCCTTTAAGGGATTATTCACAAAGGTATTCTGGAGTACGTAAAGTAGTACTTTTACGTACTATTAAATGGCTTTGTGAATTAGCACCAAAACATCTAAAATGGGAATAAAATGGGAATATTCAGGGAATATTAATGTACAATTAGTACGAAAAGAAAGGACTGTGACCACTTTGCACTTTTACTAATAGGGTGTTGAAAGTTTCCGGCCCGATTCACAAAGGCATGTAAGAGCACGTAAAAGAGTACTCTTGTAGTACTATTTCTCATACTCATAAATGGTTGTATGATTTGGCCTTTCCATGAGTCCAGAAGGAAATGAAAATCTGTCAATTTCTGGAGGAAACTTTAAATAAGGATTAAAATCCACTGGCTAAATTTCTTCCTCAGCACTATCTCTATTGTAGAGAACATTCAGGGTCCTACTCCGTATTTAGAGTTTCTTGCAGAAATTGGAGGATTTTCAGTTCCCTCCAAATGTTAAATGAGACCTTAAATGTTTTCTGTAGCTCCTGGTGTAGTCAGTGATTGCTTGGTAATATTTGTGGTGGGTACTGTTATATACGGCCTTTGTACAGGGGTGTCAGGTCTCCAATTGTATAAGCGAATTGCTCTGTGTGTTAATTTGATGTTCAAAAAGGTAGATAGGTCGAGCAGTCAAGACTTATTTTTGGAGATAGTGGTAATTTGGCAACCTTGAGATAATGTGATACAGTAATCACACACAATAAAGTAAAATGTCCAATCAGAGCTACATTGCTTAAAAAGTAGGTCTTTATTTAAACATAGCAAATGTTGGGCATTTAAAAAGATTAAGAAAACAATCCAGAATGTTCTTTTACAGAGCTTTAGTGAGAAGGAGCTACAATTCAAAGTGATGGTGTCTAGTTAAAGAACCCCAGGATCTGCTGGCCCTTGACATTAGGATCGGGGCAAACAAGGAGATGATGGACGGAGCGCTGAAACTTTTCAGACACTGACCTCCCAGTCACAGATTTGGGTAGAATCTATCATCGTTCTTTAGCTCACTTCGCCACCCCAGTTCAGACCCAGCTATATGCAAATCAGTCTTGACCCTGTGCCTCATGGGAACAGTCCAGCCCTAACTGCCAAGCCAGGTCTTTCCTGGACCGGAAACAAGCATCCTGGGACCGGTTTTGGGGTAACACCCCTCACCAGCCAGGCTAGCTTGAATCCAGTGACAAAGTGAGCAAGGGATCCACGTCTGGGCATACCCTGCCAACTTAGGACGAACAAAGCAAACACAAGTAGATGATGGACGGAGCGCTGAAACTTTTCAGACACTCACCCCTAGTCACAGATCTGGGTCGAATCCATCATCGTTCTTTAGCTCACTTCGCCATTAGGATAGGGGCACCAGACACAGTTGAAGTTGAGACCAATAGGATAACACTGGCGATAGGTCCCTCAAGGTATCAAACTTTAGTTGTTTGTATCGTACTAATTGCTACTCATGGACAAACGAGATGGTCTAATGCTCTGGAAACAGGCTTCCAGTCTCTGCCTCTCTGCCAATGGAATATTATCCTAAGTCCTAGGATGAAAAGAAAATGGCTATGTTTCCCCATGAGACTAAAAAAATGGTAATATGCACTTGATAGATTTTAGGAATTATTCCACAGGAGCCACATGAGTGCAATCCAGATTTTACACATGCACAGTTTGGGAATGCAAGGCCTTTGCACTCTTACGATAGGAAATTATATGTTTCACATAGAGAAACCTCAACTCTTCAGAAATGTCTATACAAAGCCGCGAAATAACGCGATTTACAGAGAATCCATACATACTTTAGCTATATATTCTACGGAAGGTGTCTTTCATAAAGCAAAGCAAACTTTTGTTGGTGTAATATGTTCAGAAAATTGAAACACATTTTCTTTGCAAACATACCCTTATTTAAAGACTGAAATATAAATAATATGTGGTGGGCATACATTTAAGATTCAAATTATGGCTAGAAAAAAGTACAAAGTGAGTTAGAACACAGTTGTTCACAAAGATAATACCTGACCTGCATATTGTCTCTTCTCCTCTTCTAGATCAATTACACTGTTTTCTTTGCTTATTTCGACCGATTGCAGCTCCTTCTCTAGCAAGAGACTTTGGATTTTTACGTGCTGTTGCTTGATCTGATGCTCTAGCAGTCTCACTTGAGCTTTGAGTCTCAATTGCTCTTGCAGACAGTTCTCAAGAGCCTGCATGGACGACAGTATCAATCAGACTGAATTTAGTGTGTACGAGGTTCTTCCACTGCTCCAAAAAAAGAGATAACATAATGTACAATGCTTTAGCTTTCAAAGTTGGAGTTTGATTCATAAAGCAAGAATGTGAGTAGAAAAAGTCATGGTATGTTGAACATGTGGTGTGGGTGGGCCAGTCACCAATGTTTTAAGAATTGTAGAGAACGTCTTACCCTGTGAATGAGAGGCACATTCTATTTGAGTGGAGATGCACTTTGTGAGAATTAGAAGGACAGTGTGAGGATTTAGTGTTCAGGGCGAGTAAGAAAATGGAGGTAGTCAAAATGATCTCAGGGTATAAATGTGTCAGAGTCAGTATAATAATCGGGTCTGGTTCAAAACTCATTTCATGCTGTGGCAGATGACATGAAATTCAGTAAATTTCATGGTAAACTATGAACATGCAGGTACACCACCATGTTGAGAAAATGCTTCTTTACTGTACCTTTATAACTCAGATCATGAAACACTAAATGACTTCATCCAGTATGTCTGATGATTGAGCAGGACCCTAATGGTCATACCTTGGTCATGCTCAGGGAAGAGCCCTAAACAGAAAAAGGGTAGTGTTTGCACTTGTATTTAAAGCCTGTTTATCCCAAGAATTCTAAAGATGATTTGAAATGTTTGAATGGTGTTATGTGCCAGATTCAAATCAAGGAAGAATTGATGCCTGATGTTCTCTTTATCAAACATATTCCATTAAGTTTTTGGAGGACTGTAAGGCAGTGGCTTGAGAAGTTATTCAAGGTAAGGGTGATTATGCAAGTCAAAGTTCACAAATAGATTGAACCCTTAGGTATTGTGAGAAAGCCACTAGAGAGTATTAAAGAATGTGTCCACCAAAGGGAGCTCAATCAATGAGCTGAAATCAATAGTTATCCACCTCAAACATAGGAAAAACAATTACCCTAAAATAGTCACATATTCTCTAGATTTATTCTCGACATACCATCAGATCAGGCTGCTCTAACTCTCTTAGTACTTGACATTCATTCTTCCAGGTTGGCATTCCGTTGTTTAGGAGGGATGGGATGAATAGAGAGGGTATTTGAAACAAATAGGATTGGTCTGATAAACGATCAATCAGGCAACTTGTCACCCCGGGGGATCTCCAGGCGCTGGGGTTCAGCGAGCCTCGGTCGGATGGCTATGATGGCCGAAGAGCCAAGTCTTGAGCTTCTTCCTGAAGTTTTCTAATGATGGAGAAGTGCGAAGGTGAGAGGGGAGTTCGTTCCAGGACTTGGCAGTGAGGTAAAAGAAAGAGCGACCTCCACTGCGGCTTCGACGGATGCAGGGGATGTGGGCCAGGAACTCCCTGGCCGGTTGGTGGAACGTCAGGCAGCTATTTATGTAGGCGGGTCCTGTTTTGTGGAGGGCTTTGTAGGCGTGTGTGAGGAGTTTGAAGAGGCATATTTCCTGGATGGGGAGCCAGTGGAGACCCCTGAGGTGAGGAGAGATGCTGGTTCTTCTGGGGAGGTCTTGCTGCTGTGTTCTGGATGGTCTGGAGGCGGTTTAGGAGCTGTTTGGTGGTTCCGGCGTAGAGTGAGTTGCAATAGTCAAGTCGGCTGTTGACGAGGGCCTGGGTGATTGTCTTCCTGGTTGTGATGGGTATCCATCTGAAGATCTTGCAGGGCATGCAGAGGGTGTGGAAGCAGGCAGAGGAGACGGCGCTGATCTGCTGCCTCATGGTCAGTTGGCAGTCCAGGACGATTCCGAGGTTGCATGCATGATCGGTGGGGATGGGAGAGGGGCCGAGTGCAGTGGGCCACCATGAGTCATCCCAAGGGGAGGGCATGTTTCTGTAATGAGGACCTATGTTTTGTCTGAGTTCAATTTTAGGCAGTTGGCCTTCATCTAGGTGGTGATGCCGGACATGGTGTTTCGGAAGTTGGCACTGTTGGTGTCAGCGTCTTCTGTGAGGGACATGCCGAGTTGAGTGCCGTCAGCGTAAGAGATGATGTTGAGTCTGTGAGTGTGGGCAATGTCTGCCAGTGGCGTCATGGAGGAGATGTAGAGGGTGGGGCTGAGGGAGAAGCTCTGAGGGACGCTGCTGATGAGGTTTTTGGGTGCGGAGGAAAAGGGTGGTGGATGGATCCTCTGTGTTCGGCCGAAGAGGAAGGAGGAGATCCAACTGAGTGCGTTGCCTTGGTTGCCAATATGGTGGAGCCTGGTGATGAGGGTGTGGTGGGAGACAGTGTTGAAGGCTGCCGAGAGGTCAAAGAGGATGAGGGCAGCTGTTCCACCTAGGTTGAGGAGGCATCTGATGTCGTCCATTGCTGCTATAAGGGTGATCTTGCTGCTGTGGTTGGTCCGGAAGCCTGATTGGGAGGGGTCGAGCAGGTTGTTCTCCTCGAGGTAGTTCATAAGCTGGCGGTCGATTACTTTTTCCAAGACCTTGGCGGGGAATGGGAATAGCGGAATGGGCGGTAGTTCTTGAGTTCGTTGGGGTTGGCAGGGGGTTTCTTCAGGAGAGGATTGACCTCTGCGTTCTTCCAGGCATCGGGAACAGTGGCTGTGGTGATGGAGGTGTTGAGTAGTTCTGTGAGGATGCTGCCAATTACTTCCCTTCCTAGGTTGTAAATGTGGTGCGGGCCAGGGTCTGTGGGTGCTCCGGAGAGGATGGAGTCCATGATGGAAATTGTGTCTTCGGTCGAGAGCTGCTTCCAATCGGTGATCCAGTAGGAGTGGGAGGTGTCGGCTTGGGTGTGGATGTGGTTGAGTTTGGTGGGATGGGGGTCAAAGTTGCTGTAGATGTCAGTGATTTTGTGGTGGAAGTAGTTCACCAGGGTGTCGTAGAGGGCTTGGGAGGTGTTCTCAGTGGCGGAGTGGCAGGAGAATTCCCTGATGATGTTAAAAAGTTGCTTGGTGTGACTGGCGCTCTGCTTGATGCGGTTGGTGAGAGCTTACTTCTTGGCCTCCCTGAGACAGTGATGGTAGCTGTTGAGGGCGGATCTGAAGGTGTTGAGGTTGGCGGGGGTCTTGATGGAGCCCCAGTGTCTTTCTAGTTTCTTGCAGTGGCGTTTGAGGGTCAGTAGTTCAGGGGTGAACCAACTGGCATGATTGGCGGGTGCATTGCTGGTGGTGTTGTTTAAGGCGGCTGTGGAGATCCAATTGGAACTCAAGCTAGAAACGTTTACATTTAGGCAAGAGTGTAATGAATACATGGGTCATGTAGTCTCTAAGCAAGGAGTGAAGGCTAGTCCTGGTTTTGTCAATAATTCAACCTCTAATGTGATGTAAAAAAACAAAATATGTCTTGCCAATATGACAAAGTACAATTCTAAATCTGATAGTTAAGACCAATTATGCCATAATAGTTATTTAAAAATATGATAGAAGAATCGTTTCACATGTGTTGACCCTCCTATCTTAATACATTTTCTTGAGACTGGGCAAATACCATATGTCTAGCTAGCAGTAAAGCTAAAAGATCCTATTGGCACAATAACATATTTAAGCCATTGTATCCAAGAGGGAAACCCTTCCAAGGTAGTTATTGACCTCGGTCAATAACTACCCAGGAATATCCTTGCCCTTGTATAATATTGCTACCGTAAACCAGACCATTAAAACTTGCTGTGAAATTCAACAAATCGTTTATTACATTGGTGCCATTTAGGTGGAAAGCTACATAAAGCTCACCTGTTGGATTTATTTTGGTGATAAGGCTCCAACATTTTTAGGTCTAGCATTTGCCAAGACATATTGATTTTACTATAATTCTATGTATAGTGGTACTTACTTATAGGGACTTTCAGGCAGCATTCTTCATCCATTGGTCTACTATTGTGTCATTCCCATTTTTCTTTCGCCCACTACAGCATGGCGCAATGGGTCAGCCCTCTTCAGCCACTGGCTACCTCACTGTGTGTGGCGGCATTCTGCTCTTTCATAAGGACCACATCCCCACACAAAGTATTTCCCTTCAGTTCCAGGAGCCACTGGACTACTATTGCAATGTGTGCTTTTGGCAGCCAAAGAGGGATTTTTGCTTTAAGTCAATGTTTTTTTTGTTTGATTGATGAGGGGCCAGCTGCCTCCCCAACAAGCATTGACAAGGCCAAAAGACTGGCTGCCATCTTCAGGCCCATTGGTTTTTCCAATGTTTGGTGTCCTATTGTAGTGCAGTGTAGTGAATGCCTGGTTTTGAGGGCCACAAAAAAGAGCATATTAAAACTGGGATAACAAAGTAAATTATTTAATGGAGGTACCATATTCATTTTAGGCATTGTGATGAGTTCCGAAGTGATTTTAACCTATAAGAAATGCTTATCCTGTGATTCACTATCAAGTCTTTCTCAAGGCAATTATGGTGTGTCTTCTAGAAGCTACACTGAAAACACGTTTTCTATAAATTCACAATAAATTCACAAATATCTTGTCCATCTATGTGAAATTGTCTGCTACGCTAAGTAAAAAATACTTCCAATAGCAGCAGCAGCCTGTAAGTTAATCCCCCAGTGTTTAACTGCAGTTTCACCCCAGAGTTCTAATGATCAACTAGAACATTAACATTTCATATTCATGGCAAAAGGTAGGTGCACCCGAATCCCAAATTTCTCTACTAGTACCTGCAGAATTGAAAGCATTTCCTTTGGAAGTGGCCACACTAAATGAACAAAATATAGCATTTAATTTTGTCATAGAAAATATGGTTAGTGCTCCAAAAAGCTAAAGTGAAGACATATTTTCTATAAATTAGCAAGTATATTCCTCAACCATGTGAGAACAAAAGTCCGGCAGGCTGAGTTGATCATGTACTTCAACAGCAGCCAGTCAGATGATACCCTAGGACTCTGAGGGAGCTTCTCCACAGATTCCTAATGAACATCAAGTGTGCTAACATTCTATATTCAAAAAATGACAAAAGTGAGGTATTCCTGCATACTCTGTTGCTGAAAGAGGAGTTGTTCAATTTATAGACTTTCCTAAGGAACAAGTCAAAGTAAATGAGCATTGAGAGGTTAACACACATCAAATCAAATTTTATTTCATTCTTTGGCACTCCTAGGAGGATCACACAAAACACAGAAATGCAAAATACACAGACAAAACAAATATAATTCATTCTTAAAACTGAAATGGGCCCTAAAACATTGACATTCAATAGAAAGGCAAGAAACACTTAAAAAAGTTAAAAGCATACATAAAAAACATTTCATTTGGTGAGTTAAGCAATAAATACATATCCTCAGCAGTCGTACGAACAGAAAATCTTAAAAAGAGGGGTCTCGGCCACTTACAATGATATAAAAGCAAGGCTGGGCATATAAATAGAACATGTTTCAAATCCTGGCTTTCGTTTTTACAAAAGTGACATGTGCTAGGTGTACCATACCATTTGGATGTTACAACATTTAACGGAGCAATATTTAGATGAATTATTGCCCAGAGGCATCTAACCCCATGGGCCATATTCCACAACACGTAATGCTGTGATTTATTCAGAGTGAAGCAGTTCATTACTGAGAGGTTAACAAAGATATCAACCCAGCAGTTATTGAAGCAGTGTGAGGTCAAATATGTTTTGTGATAATGTATGACATTGTTTATTTTAAAAGGCTAAAATTGTTAATGAGGGAGATTATTCCAATGTCCAGCCTCCCCTTTCCACATCTGTTTCCTAAGACTGCCCATCGTCTCTGATACTTAACACTGCCTTTATCCTACAGCTCTGGGAATCGACTTGCAGCTAGATCTCATATTTAAAAGCTTTTATGTGTAGAGAGATCTCTGAATTGATGTTTGGACATTTCATTTTTTAACATTTTTTCCACTTCCTTGTATTGGGTATTGCATCTTCCTGCATGGGCATGCACTGGCTTCAAAATAATTGTTATTGTGAGATAACTATAAGGATATGATAAAACAACATTTAAAAATATAAATGTTTTATGAAAAATGTCTCTCTGTATTCCTTAGAAGTTGCACATTCAAACTTAATTAATTAAAACACCTTCTAAAATAAGTAACATTGCTGATCAGACAGACCATCCATGCAGCACAAAAGAGTGAGCCCATTGCTAATCACAAACTGCACCTCTAAAGTTACTACAGCCAAAAAGAACCCAAAACAGTGATAAATGTACTCCAGCTCAGACCTGGAATAATTCCAGCACCATACATGGCCAACCACAGGTTCTGCAACACTACCCCATAGAAAATAGTGAAAGCAGGGACTCAAAATAGAACACAATAGGAAATAACGGTAAAATAAATCACTTTATTTCAGCTTTTTAAAAATATATATATACATTTAATAAAAAATATATATAAGTTAAATTAAGTATTATTTAATTGTAAAATATTGTAATATTTTTTATTTAAAAATAGACGTAATTCTAAATATTTTTTTTTTAATTACATTAATTTGAATCAATTCCATACATATCTTTTTGAAATATATAAATATATCATTTTACTTTTTTAATATAATTACAAAAAATAATTTAATATATTTAAATTAATTAAATATTTAATTTAAAATTAAGTTAATAGGGCTGTGGCATTTTTTACATTTTGCTCTACATTTTAAATAAATATGTTAAACTATTTTACATCAATATTTAACATAAAAATATGCTTACTATTTTTAAAAAGAGTTTAATACACTTTTAAAATGTTTTCTATACATTACCTTAGAGAGATCTCCACCACTGTCATGAAGAACTCTGGCTATGTGTGAAAAGTTACTAATAGCAATTTTACACTCACAAATTTGGCTACACTCACTATTTCCTTGGGTGTAGACATGTAAGTCTACTCTTTTTTAGTAAATTTACACTCAGAAATGGTAAAAAGCAAAAAGTAGTACATTTACTACACCGTGTGAGATTACATTTACATGTGTAGTTTTACTCATGTGTAAATTTATATTTGTGAACAGACCCCAGTGATCTCTACAGGCAATGGTTAGGGGAAGAAGGTGTAGTAATATGTGGGGAGATGCTGTAATGAGCCTTGTCTCGGGTTCTGGCAATGAATCTGTTGAGTAGATATTACAATGCAGGATGTTGGTAGTGTTGACTTCATTTGAATGTAAAAGCCACATCAGTTTCTAACCCCATTTGTTGCTGTAATATTTCAGTGGTCAATTTCTGGTTTCATACACTTCCAACTATGGTGGGGCACAGTTAAAAGAGCGGGCAAAACATTTTTGATTTGTTAACATCTGTAGGACAGTTTCACTAACTTGTAAGAAACCTGGCAGACACTTAAACCATGTTTTGAATAATTTGAATATTATAAATTTTGTGCAAATCTATCAATGGGAGCCACAGTTTGAAAGGGGGTCAAAAAGTGTTCATTTGATAATAACTGTGGTGCTGTTTAATAAATCTACAAGTGATTCTGTAGGCAGTGAGCAAATAAGGCTCAGTGCAGGGAGTTTAGGGTTCAGAGGGATCCAAAAAGGGGGGAAATAGTTCATTGGAGATCAAAAAATATTTGAGTTTCTAATAACCTTGGTGTTATTTCACATATCTGCACAAAATTTGGAAGACACGTAGCATGTTCAACTTCCTCCTCATGTATTGAGTTTCATGCAGATCGGTTAAGGGTACGCTGGTGTCAGACACATATTAGATGCAAGGTTTTCTAATAGATTGAGTAACATGTGATCCTCTGATCTAGCGGGAGTGATGCAGGAAGCTTTAGCGACCAATTCCCAACTGTACGAGAGGAACTCCAAGAGGAAAGGGGGAATGGGATTGGAAGATAGACAAGACATTTTTTAGAACTGCTGAGTTGCTTCACTCAGCTGCTCAGTCTGACCTGATGAAGCCATTCTTCATGCTGTACCCCTATCTCTTTCTCAAGTATTAATGCCTGGAATAACAAACAGACTATCAGTATGTTTTTTTATACTACGTATCTTAAATTTCAATCCTAAACATATTTTGCATACCTTTACATTTCACATAACCTCTGTGAATGAGGCTTGGTAGTTAGACGTGCAGCTTTAAACAACAGAATCGACACATATAAATATAAAAATTCATTACAAAATCTCAGCAATGTTGCAAATGCTTTGCAGTATGTTTGTAACAATGTCTATGAACTTTGGATCTCAAGTTTTCTAGCAACAATTGTTATGTTCCCCAACCTAGGCCTAAGTAGCAAAGTGACCTTTAACCTACATTTGTCCTACCTTGCTCTGCATAACGGTTCTAGCACTGACCTTTTACCCAGTTATGTGCTGAATAAAAATCGATTGGTTTCCTTGAAACTAGCCTCATTTATCATGCATGAGGATTTTTAGTAAAGTCCCCTGCACATGATGTACATAACAGGATTAACATACTCTGCACGAAGGTCATGGCTATCTTCATCCTAGGGCAACAGAACTACTTTGCATAGTTGCAATTATTGATTTATGCTAATTTCCATAATCGTACTCACAACATATCGATTGTGGTAGGAACTCGAGGCTATCTTTATGGTACAAAAGAGCCGCACCTTCACTAGGTAACTAGAGGAGACGCTTCCACGCTGACACGAGACACTGAGGTCCCCGCACGCTGAAGCTTGAACACACAGCAGTCTGACATCCCTTGCTGGGTGTCCAACTCGTGACCAAGACGTGGTCCTTCATTCTTTCCCATCAGGTAATGGGGTTGACTCTTTCCTAGGGGATTCTTGGCTTTACACCCACATACATGCTAGGTACACTTAAGTACACTTAGGTAGGGTCCGCATCGTAAGAGTACGCTTGATTACTGTCATGTTTATATGCCTGCATATATTCACTGTTTTAGCACCATGGTAGAATTCTAGCTTCTATTTACTCTGTTTGTGCTTGTAATCTTTTACATTTGTTTCTGCTTAATGATTGTCGCAGCAAACATGTTTTATACTAGAATGACACTGGTTCAATAAATGCTTATTGAAAACGTCGCAAACATTTATTCTGTGTATCTCTCTGAGACTAAGTGAGCACTATTGACTGAGCGGAAAGTACTATACTGTTTTCACGATCCCTGAAGGGTCAAGGGTTGTCATGTTCAATGGTTGCCAGAAACTATTCGCTCCTTGGTAAGGTTAGGGGGCTTATAGTGGCACTGTGAGCTAGCTGGTACACAGGCTGACATATCCCATGGGGGTGTCTGGAATTAGTCTAGACACCAATCCCCCAGTTTATGTTGTCCAACAAACATGCAGATCCTATGTATTTTTAGGAACTACACATCACAATGTTTGCAACAATGTCCTTAGGTTAGCTACAATGTTTTCCATACTTTCTATTCAAAAGCGATTCCAATTTTTTTGGCTAAGTCTCTGTGCTTGGGAGAAAACTCTCTTTGGTTTAATAATGGGAGCAGGCACACTTTTGCTTTTACTTATTTTGGCTTGGGGATCATTGTCCTAATCTTTCTCCTTTCTTTTGCAGGTACCTCCTGGGTTCGGTGTCATTGAGGATTCTGGAGATCTTCACGACGGGTTGCTGAGAGACTCCGACCACCAAGACTGAACTGGACGACTGGAATGATTTTCAGTTAAGCGGACAGGAAAGCGGCAGGTGCTCCAAGCGGAGTGGATTGCCAAGCAGGGTGTGGCTGCAAGTCATGCCTAAAATAACTTTTGGATCCAAGAAGGCTGCTTAACTGACTTTGAAGGAATGCTCTAGAAGCTTCCAGAATGTTCTAGATGCTTCCAAACTGTGTGTGACACTGCAAATGCCAAGAGCTGAAAGGAATGTTCTAAAAGTTTCCAGAGTGAGTATGAGGTTGCAAATGAGGTTTAGTGGTTCGTGCCCAAGTTTCTTTAATTTACACATTGTTGCACTGAAAAAGGGTTTATGCATTTAACAACGTATTAAAGGCTATCATGCATTCACTTAACCGGGGACATAGCGCCTTCTCCATCCCTCCATGTTGTTACTCCTGCCATTTGTGGTGCAAATCCACGTGAACTGGCTGTGCAACACATGGTGTTTTACAATGGTGGGGCTTTACTGAATGCTCATGACAGCTGGTTAATGAAGGTGTTATATTCGCTTATAACTTTGACAAATGCAAACAAAATGTGGCAGAAATGTACATGTTTAGTTTTCTATTGGTATGTCAAGCTAAACCGAATGCAGGGATCTCAGGTTTCATATAGATCTGATAACGGGCCTAAAGTTAAAAGAGCGGGGGGTGTCAACAGAGTTTTTATTTGCTAATGACTTTGGCACTATTTGATTGGATTTTCATGAAAGTATAGGTACCAGAATTGGGCTTGCCTTGCACAGTGCATGCACAGCAGACTGTTGGCCATATCGTAGGCTGGTTGCCGCTTGCAAACCCTTGCTGCATATGGCCGAAGAATATGTGAAGGAAGGTTTAGTCTTCAAATGTGTTTATGCAGTACCTGGCCTTTACTCTGCAGTGAACCCTACTTAACAAGGCTGAATGATATACACTGAGAAGGATAGGTGCAACCTCATACAGAGGCGTTATCATTCCCACAACCACCAGTAAAATATTGGAAATTACTTATGAGAATATTCCTTTGAAGAAACACTGAAATAAAATACAGACAAAAGTAAGTTCAGGGGGGGAGAGGGGTTAACAGTCATTCGAGCACAGGAATATTCACTTTCGTTGGGTCTCCCTAAAGGGCCTTGTGAACCTTGGGCCTGGCAGCTGCTGTCGACCGGGCTTCTGCCAATAAAACTCCACTCCGGCTAGGGAGCCTTAATTTGATGCACATGGTCTGTTTAAGGTGACGACAGGATAGAGATCATTCAAAGAGGCATCTCCCTCCTCTCTCGTCAGGTGCAAGAATCCATGTTGGTTAGGACTCAGTGGAAAGCGCTTGCTCTGTGAGAGGGGTCAGCACTCAAAAGTCAGTAACCTGTTGTGTTTTAGATGGAGCTGGGCTGTTGAACTAGTGGTGGCCCTTCGGCAGTCTTGGAATCACTTGGCCTTAGTCTGAGGCTTGTAGTGGTTACTTACCATCTCTTCATTGTCTGAGGGAGTCAGCCTGTGTTTCAACAACTGTGATGTGATGGTGGGCTTGTGTGCCCTAGACCTGGGATGCAGAATTGCTGCTAGTGCTGCACTTAAGAGCTGTAAACTGAGTGGGAGTCGATGCTACTGAGCAGCTGTACCCTGAAATCAGTAAGAGCCATAAGAATCAATCTCTGGCTCGTGGAACTTGGTGATTAAGGCTGCCAGAGGAAAGCTCCTCCTCCTCTAGATTTTCTTTCAGAAGAGGTAATTGCTGCCCACTGTGAGGATGAGAAAGAAGGGGAGGGTTTGACAGAGTGGGTGACAACTATTTTAGCCTTTATAGAGAAGGTGAATAGCATATTCAACAAAATTGGCAAGAGGATGGAAGCCTCTGAGGCTGCAGTAGGTCAAGTGGAGACCAAAGTGCAAGAGTTGGAGCACTGGTGGGACTGTGGGCAGGGCAAGGTCACAAGAGAGGAAGTGGCCATGCAAAGCATGGGAGAGGATGTGTGAGGATCTGGCCTTGAGGAGGACATGCTTTTGGATTCTGATGCTAATCCCAAGCCTCCACACCAAGAAAGACAAGTGGCCATGAACTAGAGTGAACTTAAACACCAGCGCGCTCTATTGGGGAAAATGGGGATGAGGTTGAGGTCAAGAGAGAGAGAAAAATCCAGACAGATTTTCACTGTTTTTATCAGGGTGTCTCAGGAAGGTATACCTTGTCAGACCACAAGTATCAAGGTCCACACTTCCAACAGAGATGTCAGGCCTAAGTAGCTAATAAACAAGAGGTATTATTGGGCACAAACCAATTATGACTTCTCACATAGACTATGGTAGTCAGGGACTTGGAGAGCCTGGGTGCATAATAAGATGGTTGTCTGCTGTTGATAGTTATTAGGACAGGAGGATGCCAAGACTGGAGACCAGCAGGAAGTCCAATCAGCACCGAAGAGGAGTCAGCAAACTCAGTAAGCAAAGGTGCAGTAAAGAGGACACAGTGGTCAAACTACAATCAAGGATTTATACAACTAAGTAGTTGCGAGGCAAATGACCACTACTGCTTCTTTTTAAATTTCCATGTAAGTGTCCACCTTTTCTCAATGCCTTGGTCTGATTGGTCTTTTTGCTAGTCTGACTTGGAAGCTTTGTCTAATACGTCTGTGCCCCAGATAGCACTGACAAGCCCTCCACAATCTCCATACCCCTATCTTCCGGTGCGCTCTTTTCCTGATGTTTCACGAATGCTCAGGGTGACCGCCTATACTCTCCACTATCTGTTCATGACAGTATGTTGAGAGAACTGCAGACTTCCAGCCTTGTGTGCTGCTCTGATTTGTGAACTTAAAGGAGAAGATGGAGCACCTAGATAACGTTAGGTGTTTACACAACATGAGAATCTTGAGCTGGCCAGCAATGGCAGAGTCTATGGACAATATTGATGAGACTGAGAGATTTTGAAATAAGTGGTCCTTCCTGAAATGGCGGGCAGGTTTCCCACTGGGAAGCAGGATGGACTGCAAAGCAGTGGACTCAGTACTGTCTGTGTTTCAAGAGAAAGGATGATGTGAGGCATTACTGATGGCACTAGTGCTGAAGAAGGGCGTTTTCTACAAGGGTCACAAGTCTTTTTGATATCTGGATCTCAGTTGGAATATGTTGATAGGAGACAGAAGCTGCAAACCTTACAAAAAGAGTTACTGTCATTTCTAATGCAGTCGTTCATTCATTTCCCAATGCACCTGAGATGGTACGGAAAGTGGTGCTTCTTTTTCCCAAATGGATACATCTAGTGAATATATTGAATCCCTCAGGGTGGAGAGTGGTGCAGGAGGTATCGCTTTCTGATAGGGATGCTCAGTGAGACTCCCTGAAAACTACGGCATGGTGGTTTGCTATTTTTTCTGATTGGGGGATGGATTGGGGGCTGGCTGGCTTTTTTGATTATTCCCGACTTTGAGGGTAGGACCATTGACTTTTGCAGTTTGTATATTGGTGAAGAATGTTCCTCTATTTTTTGCGTCCGGTTTCCCTGAATCTAGCCCAACTCTCATAGAGTACGTCATATAAGAGCCTTGTTCTATGTGGATATACTAATGGTTGTGATAGAGCGCAAATTGCTCTGGCAGTTGTAGGGGTGCATCATAATTAGGGCTCCCGGTTTTATGGTATTTATTTTTTTGCCATTTCCGTCTGTATTTATCCATATTTATTTTTTGGGCATTTTTTCTGTATTTATCCACATTTATTTTTGCCACAAGTATAAGACGATGCTACAGCTAGTATTTTTCCACATTTATTTAAATTGACAATGCACACATGCGCTCACTTAAACTAGCGATTTGTTGTGGCTTTAGCAGTGCTTTAAATGGTCCGGTACTGAGTAATTTGAAAAGGAGAGTACATGTGCTTCTCAGTTCTTCTATAAAAACACTTTAGGATAGAGTACAAGCACTTATCAGGAGCAAACATGTGCCAGCGCTTCTGTATTTCCATCTAAAGCCAGCTAGAAATCTGCCTTCAAATGTCTATGGTTTTCACACAGAAAGTACGTAAGGTTACCTATATTGGTGGTGGTGTGTTTATGTGTAGATAGACAGACAGATAGATCCCAAGCTACAAGCCACGTGCCCTGAAAGTTACTATCTCAGTCTAAGGTTCACCGACTGAAATTAGATGCTAAACCACTCTAGGGTGATCCCAGCGAGCAGAATTAATTGTCTCTTATTCCACTCCATCCATGTTTTCTCACACCCACAGCAAAGTTCGAAGGGCATGAACATATGAATCCGTGCCAAAAAATGATCATTCTCCACCACAGACAGAATGCTGTGTGAAATTGGTATTCCACAGCACATGGCCATTTTTTGACAAATTGAACCAGTCATATTTTGTAGATGGCAGAAGAACTGCATTTGATCTGCCTCATGAAATGCTTCCTCACATCAAGCTTTCCTTTCACATTTAAAATATAGACAGAACTCCTCGGGTAAAAAATTACCTGATGCTGGTTGACAGAACAGATGCTGTCATTACATAAATGCAATATTTTTCTATTATTCCATGCATTTCACATTTTACCTTTCCCTCTTTACCTCTGTCTTGGGCAGTCTGACATTCCTTCCACCTCCCCTCGTTCACCTCCCTGCCACCAGCAATCTGCCCCTCATTCTCCCTCCTTTCCCTCACAGGCACGTCCGTGTACCACAGACTAGTCATGATGTGTTCCATCATTAACTATGAATGAAACCACTGAGTGATTGTTAAGGGGCTAGACCATTTACATTGCAAAGGGTGCTATGAGACTTTCATGCCATAGAAATGTAAAGTTAATATTTATATATGTACTGCAAACAAAGTTAAGAAAGTCATGGGGGTGGTACAAAATATTAACCAGAGGAACAGCTATCGGTGGTGCAGCAGGTGCAGCGGCACTGGAGCCTTAGGGCCCCACTGTACCCCACTATAGCTGCACTTCACCGCTCAAACTGTGGACCGAAAGGGTTCCAATTTCCTTCTTGCTTATGGCAAATTTGCTACGCCACTCACTGCATATTCCTGTGTGGGCTCCACACGCAGACATTCTAGTGGGGGGAGGTGTGGCGTAGGGTTGTTGATCTGATGCTTGACAGAGCTGTGTAGGAAATGTGCAGTGGTCGTGGAAAGCTCAGCAAGGGAAGAGACTCTCCTGTCCTCTCAGAAACCGGAGCTGGCTACATAGGATAGATCTGTCACAGTATTGTTTCTCTCAGCAACCCCCTCCCCACCCAGAGTTTCAATTACTGCGTGTGTCATTGACATCTCGTTAGGCAATACCTCATTGTACTGAAATGTGCCCGCTCAACGCGGCTTGGAAGAGGTCGCCACCCCGCCTGTGCAACATTGCATAACTATGGAGTAAAACGGAGAGACGCACTTCAAGAAATGCAAAAATACCCGCCCGCCAGCACTTTTGTGCGTTGAAAATTATACAATACCTCCTTATACGAGGAAAAATCATCTTCGTTTAGGTTTAAAAAAGCCGAGTGCCAGGATGCGCTGCTGCAGCACTGTGAATTTAAGTGCTTAAAACGTGCACTGTATGTGGCCTGGGACAGGAGGAGTCAGGGGCGTTGGGAGAGGCTACGGCATGGGTTGAAAGAACAATAAAGCCTCGTTAACAAGTAAATGGTCTTTCAAAAGACCTGTGAAGTACTCGGGTGCGGCTGTGTGTGTGCCCGGGAAGGAATTTCCAGCAGCAGGAAGGGGGCGGGGCGAGATAACTCTATTTACGAGCACGGCAGCGTGGCAACATTTTCTAGTATTTTGCCGTTTCTAAATATAAATACAGACAAAGGAAATCTAGATTTCCGTCTGTATTTATATGTAAAAATCTGTAAAAACGGAAAACCGGGAGCACTAATCATAATCATGGGTAGTCCGCACCTGCATATAATCTTTTATTGTGTTAACACTTGTGCCATTAGGATGTGTACTGTAATAACGTATAAAGAGAAGTGATTGAGATATTTCTGTATAACGTGGAGAATCTGCATTACAATTACGCACGATTAGACTAAATCTTGATGTGAAGAATTCTGCAGGTGACTAATGAACTGTATCATTTGTATGCTTATGTAACGCCTTGATTTAAATGTGCACAGTAACAATGTTCATGTATACATGTGCCTTATGAATTTACGTGTTGCTTCTTATGTTGACCGAATTCTGTGGGCCTAACGTGTGTTTCTCCCCGAGCGCTCTTTAGTTGGGTTTGCAAGTAGAATTCATGTATATGCAGAATTTGTTCTTTCTCACGTTTCTGTTGCAGGTGGAGGAACGCATCTTTGTTAGTTAGAATAATGTCTTTGTTTTAGGAGTTAGGCTTAGGGAGGAGAAGATACATTGAACGGCGATGCTGATAATGTGGGATGGTGTTCTTTCTCACTGGAGAAAGCCTGGGAATCAAGGTCATCGAGCCAAGGCCTGGGAGCATCGCTGCCGCATGGAAAGTTACCTACGAGGAAGTGTCTTGCGTGGATGGGGTGATACGGCACTTCCCTCTGGGAGCTTGCATTCGATTCTTGTATTGGGGTTAGGGACAGAGTCCGTGGGACTTCTGCCTTGCCTTGACAGGAGAGAGCATCTTAGAAGGAGCTCTGTAGCTTTATGCTACTTGACCCATTCAACGTGAATGATCTTTTTAGGAAGCCTTCACGAGCTGACACCTTTTCAGAACTTGCCTTTGGGGAAATGCTAAGTAGGGATGTCACGTTAGTGGTAGTGTAGGGACAGACTAATGCTTTTTAACTACGAACCTCCAATGAAGGAGACTTTGGATGTAGGCGCTGTGATATTTTGTGTCCTGATTCTCGAATTGGTTATGTTGTGCCTACTGCACCGTCTTAACTTCATTCTTAAATTTGGCTTTGTATTAGTTCCAATGTATTTCTACACCCTCATCTTGAGGTGTTTGTATATCCAGCTGTTCCTGGCTTTGTAATAAACAAACTGAACTGATTTGGCAGTCTGTGATTCTTCTGAGTCATGGGTTGTTGGAACTGTAATGTATAATTGGCTAATGGTAAATTTTCTCCCCTCCACACTTCCAAGCAGAAAAAAGAACCATCGGCCAGGGGTTCCAGAGTAAGTCTAGAACGTGGAACCCGGCTCCTTCAGTTGTCAGGGCGCATGGTAGGATTCTCTTACCAGTGTATGATGGTTCCCTGTGAGACACTACTCCCAAGGCTCATGAGTGTGAGAAGATCAAGTTAGTTGTTATGGTTTAGTATAAATTCTGAGTTTTGTTTTTAACATTTAATTAAATTGGCACTTTATGACACTTTTGATGTTATTAATAGCTATTTCCCATCATTTACGCTGTTCAACATTTGCCAGCATTCTTGCATCTGTGAATCAGGCACCTTTAATCCATATTTATTGTATACATCTGAAGATATTTATTGTATGTATGTTTTTACTTTTTCTATTATAGATTTATCGCAATCTAAAGTTAGGAACACAACAACAATACCCGGAATCCAAAGACTGCAGTACTAAAAAGGGAGGTCAAGCTAGTAAATGGAGCATAATTACAACTGCTATTTAAACAAATAAATAGGGAAAGCACTTTTTAGTTCTATTTCTTGTGAACATCTTTTCTTCGAATTTCATCTCTTTTTGCGAATCAGAAGGCATTTATGGCAGCATTTTAGTTTATTGCGCTGCTGCAGTTCACAACAAGGAAGGAGTAATCTACCTGCATGTTTTCACACATTCTAATCCGTGCTTTGTTTGTAAATGACTTACATTTAAATCTTTACCATATCTGTTGTAAATAAAAATACAAACTGCATATTGAGGTGTTAATTTTCACAATACAGATCCCAGTGACCCAAATCAAACGGCTGTTTGAAATCACCTTGGAGTTCTGTGTCCTTATAAATGAAGGGGCTTATTTATGAGAGCTCTGCATCACTTTTGCACCATGATATATGCATGACGTAGGGCTCTCAAAGATTTATGAAGCCATGCAAAGCCATTCTGCGTGGCTTTGAGTGGCCTCATAATGCACGAGTAAGGCAGCGCAGTGCAGATCGCTGCTCTGCATTCTGCAGCACACATAGAAAGAGGAAAACACCTCTTAGGATTGTTTTTGTGCAGGAAGGTGCCCCTTCCTGGACAAAAACAATCTTGCATGCAACGGAGGCACCCTTGCAGCATGATACAAGGGTGCCTACATTGGAGCTAAGCTGCCAAAATGGCACCAGCGCAGGCAAAAAGGACAGGAATGCACCGTATTGCTTAAATACAGTTTAAATACGGTGCATTCCTGCTCTTTCACTTTGGCGTAGGGCAACGCAGCAAGGTGTCTTGCTGAGCTGCCCTAGGCCAAAATGACATAAATGAGGCCCGAAGTCTTCTGTGTCTCGCAATGTCATTTTAACATATAGGGTGGAATACTTTAGCTCATACATAAATCTCTCACATAGGCCCTCATTACAAGTGGGCAATGAATTCCAATATGTGGGGTAACAGCACATATTAGAATTATAAGTTTTGTGATGAATATTGTCAAGTCAAACTTGCTAATATTTATCGAGGGGAAAATGCCTGGTATTTTAGTACAGTAAGCATCTAAATCTGCATGTGATATCCCCAAAACTCTTGATAGGTGATAATTATAGCACCTGATAAATACAGAACTCTTCAGTGTCCGTTTTTATTGGATGTGATTATTATTTCATTCATTAGTAGCTAACTCATAATTACAAACACACACACAAACACACAGCCATAGACACATATTCATGACACGCTCACTTTAAATTACTTACCAAGCTACCAAGGCCCATAAGCAATACGGACAAAAGGATAAATGTGAACAAGGTTACAATCTTCATTATGATGCTTCTGGAAAAAATGAAAAAAATATACTTAGTTTAGTTTAGTTAATCAAAACCCACATACAATATCGGCAGCAAAAAATATCAAACACAAATACAATTTATCAACATAATTAAAGGAGACCTAATCAACTATTGTAATTAACAAAAACGAAGTAGTAAAGAATATTTAGGGTATTGGCAATGTGGTATTTCACTGTCACGCTCTCATTTAGGGCCAGATGTATGAAGCTTTTTTCAGCTCGCAAACAGCCCGATTCTGAAAAAAGCATTTTTAAATGTACAAAGCCCTGTTTGCAATTCGGTAGGTTTTAACCAATCACAAATTGGGTTTGCGCTTAGCTATTAGAAAGGGGCGTGCCAACGGCGTCCCTTCCTAATAGCGAGTCACACTGGTATGTAGGAATGTTTAGCGACTGGGAATGCTGCTGCAAAACATTTGCAGTTACCACCAACTTCAAGTTAGTGGTAACTCATTCGCAAACGGTACGGCGTCCCCAAGGAACTCCTTCTCCTTTGTGAATGTGGGCGCCAACATTTTTTAAGAGCAGGCAGTGGTCCTACGGACCACTGCCTGCTCTTAAAAATGAGAAGGAAAATTTTCATTTTTCTTTTTTAAATCCATTCCATTTACCATTAAGGAAAAACTGCTTTATTTAAACAGTCACAGACATGGTGGTCTGCTGACCCCAGCAGGCCACCATTGATGGAAGTGCCGGCCATTCCCAAAGGGTCGCAAATTGCGACCTGCCTCATGAATATTGATGAGGCAGGTCCCGTGCGAGCCATTCGGAATCGCAAACAGTGTAAAACATACTGTTGTACATAGCTGTTTGAGATTTCCGAATCGCAAAAATTTGCGATTAGGAAGTCGCAAACGGAAGTCTATGTACATTTGGCATTTAGAGCTTATTCGGAATCTGAAAAAGTTATGTTAAATGTGTATTCAGAAAGTTAGCCACACTAACAAGGTCTTTTGCTATTTAAAGTGCTGTGGCATACCAAGTACAAATGGAGAAACAATGCACTTGTGCGGTGAAATCACCACATCACAGCACGCAAAGCCCAGCCTGTAAACACCATGAAAAATATAGAGCTAAGTCTGCACCTAAGAATTGACATAAACAGTGTTTCAGCTATATGTTAAAACTGTAAAACTAAATTTGCAGAACGTCCATGTTTGTTTGGTTTATATGTGCTAATAGGAGATTGGGTGTGTCAGTTTTGTCAGTTTTTTTTTGCTGCTTTTGGTTTGATCTTTGTTTAGAAACATCTGACACGAGAACCTTGGAGAAGATGTGATGTAGGTAGAATGTTATGAGATTAAAGGTAATCTGCAAAAGTGGTTAGTTGGGACAGTTGAAGGGAAGATCTGGTAATTAAAAAAGATGCTTTATCACTACTTCATTCTCTCTGCATTACCTGTGTCACTGTCGGACAATCTTGACACACACAGCACCTTTTCTGTGCCCCCCCCCCCTCAAACCTCTGTGAAGTAAACCAAGCATGTTTAGAAACAGATCTCCTATAAAGCAGTGTATTTCTGCAAACCTATGATGTGCAAATAAAATAGTAATTTTATGATTTATTTAGATGATTGTATGTTTGTTACATAAAAATACATATTAAGATCATTGTTGTGAAATGCGGATTTCAGGAAAATGTCCGTGCATGTGTGTTGTAAGCTACTTTTAAAGTGCTATTGTTTGCCGGATGCAGAGCAGTCACTGTTTTGCTCATGCTGTCTCCAGATCGGCTGCCACATTTGGCTATAATCCTTTCACTATCCATGTTCTAGCGATTTATATTTGGTTAAATTAAGGTAAAGAAGCACTCATTCATATTGACTCTGAGTGTGGTGTAAGGTTTCTTCATCTATTTCTTACAAGAGGTTCATACTGGTGGTATTTGTAGAAGAAGCTGCTAAAGGGCCTTCTGGATTCTAACTAAGAAGACAAAGGAATTCCCATACTGTTCCACCCTTCCATTGGTGAAATACTACTTGATATTACTCTTGAGCATTCAAATTTCCATTGTGTCTCTCAAGTACACCTCTCCTGTAAGCTGTACAGATTTACGTTTTGATCTCTCTCCATTACATTTCTTATGCTGGCCTTGCATCGTCCTAGTAAGTCCCTTATGATTATGAATTATATCACATCGGCCTTTATTCTGCCTTAATCCTTCTTAACAAATGGCTTCATAAATGTACAATATAGCCCAGGTGATGCTTTAGCTGTAATTTGTGTGTAGTAATGTAGGATCTATGTTTCAAGCATTCCTTGTAAGCCTGGTCCACCATACTGCCATATCGCAATGCCTTGAAACTTTGAGGCAATTTGCTAGAATGACATAAAATGCCTCTCTCTATTGATGGCATTGAATATACCCTCTACCGTATTCTTTTGTGGTGGGAGCTGGTCAGAGAGCTGTACACTACCAAAATGCTGCATTTTCATTGGCTTCTAGCCGGTCACTGTCTACCCTGGAGATTCATAGCCCTGAAGCTGAAACAAAGAATATTGCAGTCACAATCAAGACATCACTAGCCTCATCCGTCTAACAGCTGTCTGTAATGAGAACATGGTTACAGAACCAGAGCTAACCTATCTCTCAGATACCTCTATCTCTGGTGGGCTGGCTCGTGGACAAGACAGCTTTAGATTCTTTCACTTTCCTATGAAGGAGGCTGATTATCTACTTGAAATTTATTTATTTAGTTATAAGTTTTTTATAGCGCTAGCTAGACCCGAAGGTATCAGAGCGCTTTACATATAATGCGAGATCATTGGATTGAAGTACATGCAAAAAACAGACAAGGAAAATCGTTCGGCCGCAGCAGTAGTTACAGTATGCAGACATAAGAACCGCTTGAGCTAAAAGATGTACAATGCTCTTGATCCAGCGCAATATTAGCCGACAGCATTCATACACCATATACTCACTTGGGCCTATACATTCATACTACACTAATACTTACGCTGGGTGTCAGATGTACTCTTTATCAAAATCCCTGCTACCAATTACCTTCTGATTGAAGAGTAATAACTTACCAATGGATCCTTTGCCAATTGGGAAATTTAAAATGAGTGACATTCAATATAGTTCATAATCCTGAAATAACCACTGAGTCAGGAAGTTTTAAAATGTTTATCTAAAGTTTTAGCAGAGTAAAATACAGAAAACACGGTACTTGATTGTAATACCCAAGAAAAAGCATAGAAATGATTTTTGCTAATCAATGACGGTGTTTAAAGAAAGGGAGAGGATAGAGACAGCAGCGCAACTAAAGGTTGCAGTATAGTTACCTAAATGCGAGAACCAAGCCCCTTAGCCAAGGAGTTGGAAAAGATAGGACCCAGGAAGGATGAAGAGCAAAGACCTCTTCCAGGATCAGGACAGGACCAGTGACCTCGCTATAACCACGCCTGCGCCGTTCCCCTCTCTGGTACTCGACTTCTCCTCGATTCTCCCGTTCTAATGGACTCCGCCGCCCCCTCCTCAGGACCTCTTCCGGACAGGGATTCAGTCAGCAACAGATCAGCATGGCAGCCTGGAGCTCTTCTGTATGTTCTGGGAGTCTGTGCTCTGTCTTCCGTATCATCTGTTCTCTGGAATCTAGCTCTGACTAATTAACTAATGCTATATTCTATTATACCCTTCTACGCCCATGTACCTCCCCTTAATGTTGCTAACATTATGGGACCACTACTTCTGATTGGACAGGGACAGGGGGTGGATTCTCGCACCATGTCAAATTTTGCCTAAATTGTGAAGCCTATTGTTTTTAGCTTCCCGCCCCTTCAAATTAATACATTCACTTTATTTCCCACCCGTCTCACGACAAATGTTATACATTTTACAGGGGAAAAGTATCATTTTTGTCCACAGGAAACATAAAGTACAGCATGTTAGAAATGGGATCTCTAGTTGGCAAGGGCTTGCACCTTTGTCCAAGTAGGGACCCTTCTTCCTAGTCAGGGTAAGGGTTGTTACACTCGTGAAGTAACCCCTGCTCACCCTCGTGGTAGCTTGGCACGAGCAGTCAGGCTTAATTCAGAGGCAGTGTGTAAAGCATTTGCACATAACCAACAGTAATACAGTGTAAGCACTACAAACGGACACCACACCAGTTTAGAAAAATAACCAATATTTTATATACTCAAGACAAGACCAATTACGACAAAAATCCACAATACTATACTTTAAAAACGAATACTTGATACGGTAACTTCTTCTTTGCAGGAATAGCACAAAAGCAAAGTTCGTACGAGTCGGTAGCTCCGTCCGAGCCTACCGCGATGCTGAAAACCACAGAGTCTAACAGTTCCAGCCGACCGCGTCGATACGGGCCAGCAGAGTCATGAACAGACTCGGTTACAGTACCTTTCTCGTGTTGGCTGGTACGGAGTGTACGAGCCGGTCGGCGTTCGTCGCGGTTGCGGTGCAAGACGGAGCGATGCAAGGTGCGGTGTCCCTCGATGCGGTGCAGGCAGCGGCTCGATGAGCGTCGTGCAGACGGAGTCGGTGAGTCCAAGGCGTGCGATGCAGGGTGAGACGAGGCTCGATGCGGTGCTGACAGGTTGCGATGCAGGCGACCTAGCCGGAGTGCGGGAGCTGGCGTCGGACAGCGGTGCGAGTCGGAGCGGTGCGTCGCAGACGTGCGAGCGGTGCCCCAAATGCGGTGCGGTCACGACTCTTGAGCCAGTTGCAGCGACCGCGTCGGTCGAGTCCGGCTGGTTCAGTGAAGCGATGCGAACTGCGGTGCCCACAGGTCACGGTGCAAGCAGCGGCTCGATGTTGGCGGCGTCGGACGTCGCCCACGGTGAGACCAGGGTTGCGATGCGAAGCGGGGCGATGCGGTCTGCGGTGCAAACAGGTCACCGGCCAGGGATGGATTCGGTTGACGGAGTCGGTTGCGGTTCCCTTCCTCTGTGGCAACTGAAACAGCGTTCCAGAAGCGGTACCCAGAGGCTTGTGAAGTCTTTGTAGTCCCTGAGACTTCTTAACAGTAGGCCAGCTCGGTTTCAGGCCCTTGGAGATACTCAGCACAAGTTTGTAGAAAGTTCAGTCCAGTCCTTTCACTGCCCAAGGCAGAAGCAGCAGCTGCAGGCCAACCCCACAAAGCAACAACACAGCAAAGGGGCAGTACTCCTCCTGGCAGCTCTTCCAGCTCTTCGCCTTGGCAGGTTCCTTGATTCCAGCGAGATCTAAATTCATGGGGTCAGGGCCCCAATATTTATATCCCAAATTCCTTTGTTCTCTGAAGGCAGAGAGGCCTTTGCCTAGTCCAAACCAGTTCTGGAGCACTTTGTTGACAAGTCTCCGTCCCTTCTTTCAGTGAGTAGGCCAGGGACATCAGACGCACCACAGGAGGTGGAGCCAGCATTGTGGAGGGAAGGCACTGTCCTATTCAGGGCCCAGGTGCGACCCCTCCCACCCATCTACATGTAGATCTTGCTATTCAGCCCTGCGCTGACTCACCCTGTCTCCTGGCATCCCCCAGCCCCTGTCACTCACACTCCAGACAAGGAATACACAACCTCGCAGAGGCAGGCTTGGATGGTTAGACAAGAAAATACCCACCTTCTAAAAGTGGTATTTTCAAACACAGAATGTTAAAACCAACTTCACTAAAAGCTGCATTTTATCATTCTGAGTCCAGGCATACTAAACTCGAATTTCTACCATGTTCCCGGGGTCAGTTAGGATTATAAGCTGTAATAATCAAAACCGCCCGTTCTGGCCTAGGGGAACAGGTAGCCTTGCAATAGTGAAAACGAACTAGGCTGTAATTCACTATCAGGACATGCCGCACACACCCGGGCATGTCCCACCTTTCGCATACATCGCACCCTGCCCACAGGGGTACCTTGGGCCTACCTTAGGGGTGACTAACATGTAGCAAAGGGAAGGTTTAGGGACTTGCAAGTGTGGGCACTTGCCAAGTCGACATGGCAGCCCCAGGCTGCGCACAGGCTCTGCGTTGGCAGGCCCGAGTTACACTTTACGGGCTGTTTGCGTGGGTGGCACAATCCAGTGCTGCAGCCCACCAACAGCATTTGGTCTATAGGCCCTGGCACTCGCAGTGCACTTTACAAGGGACTGACACATAAACCAAATAGGCCAATCATGGAAACACCAATCCATAATACATTTTATACAGGAGCACTTGCACTTTCCCACTGGACCGCAGTGAGGAAAGTGCGCAGAATCATTACACCAGCAAAAACAGAGTCAAAACCGGGAGGTCAGAAAGCAAAAGTCAGGGGAAACACGCCAAAAGATGCCAAGTCTAACACATGTCCCCTCCAGCTGAAAGTAGGGAGAACTACCCAACCCCATTGGAGTTCTCTTCACTAAGGCGGAAGAACCTGGACAGACCATCTGCGTTGGCGTGTTCTGTACCAGGACGGTGTTCCACCGTAAAGTCCATTCCCTGTAGGGAGATGGACCACCTCAGCAGTTTTGGATTCTCACCCCTCATTTGCATCAACCATCTGAGGGGCCTGTGGTCTGTCTGAACCCGGAAGTGAGTCCCAAACAGGTATGGTCTCAACTTCTTCAGCGCCCAGACCACAGCAAAAGCTTCCCTTTCTATGGCACTCCACCTCTGTTCCCTGGGAAGTAGTCTCCTGCTAAGGAAGACTACAGGCTGATCCAGGCCCTCTTCGTTCAGTTGTGAGAGCACCGCTCCCACACCATGCTCTGAAGCGTCAGTCTGCACGACGAATTCCTTGGAGAAGTCAGGTGCCTTGAGCACGGGCGCCGTGCACATGGCTGCCTTCAGGGCATCAAAAGCTTTCTGGCAGGACTCAGTCCAGATCACTTTCCTGGGCTGCCTCTTAGAGGTCAGCTCTGTTAAGGGGCAACGATGGTGCCATAGCCCTTAACAAATCTCCTATAGTAGCCGGTGAGACCTAAGAAGGCTCTCACCTCTGTCTGGGTCTTGGGGGCTCCCAAGCCAGAATGGTGTCAATCTTGGGTTGTAGGGGCGCCACCTGGCCGCTTCCTACCTGGTGCCCCAAGTACACCACAGAACCCTGCCCGATCTGGCACTTACTGGCCTTGATCGTGAGGCCTGCACCTTGCAGAGCCCTCAACACTTTCTCAATGTGCTGTAAATGTTCTTCCCAGCTGGAACTGAACACAGCAATGTCATCCAGGTAGGCGGCACTGAAATCCTCCAGCCCAGCCAACACCTGATTGACCAACCTCTGAAAGGTGGCAGGGGCATTCTTCAACCCAAAGGGCATCACCCGGAATTGGTAATGACCTTCTGGGGTTGAGAATGCTGATCTCTCCTTGGCCCCATCGGTTAAGGCAATCTGCCAGTATCCAGACGTTAAATCAAACGTGCTGAGGAACCGGGCAGCTCCCAACCGATCAATGAGCTCATCAGCTCTGGGGATGGGGTGCGCGTCAGTCCTGGTGACGGCATTGAGCCCACGGTAGTCCACACAAAACCAGAGTTCTGGAGTGGCACCGGACGCCGCAGCCTTTGGGACCAAGACCACTGGGCTGGCCCAAGGACTGTGGGAGGGCTCAATCACCCCTAACGTCAACATCTTAGAGACCTCCTCCTTGATGCTGGCTCTGACCCGGTCAGTCAACCTGTAAATCTTGTGCTTCACAGGATGGCTGTCACCGGTGTCCACGTCATGGGTACACCAGTGAGTAACACCGGGGTCAGAGAGAACAGTGGGGCGAACTGTCCCAACAACTGGCGACAGTCCCCCTGCTGCTCCTGAGTCAGAGTAGGGGAGAGGATCACACCCTCTACTGACCCATCATGCTCCTTGGTAGACAGGAGGTCAGGGAGAGGCTCACTCTCCTCTTCCACCCCATCATCTGTCGCCAAGAGCATACTCACTTCGGACCTCTCGAAGTGGGGCTTGAGGCGGTTCACGTGAAGGACCCTCAAAGGGTTCCTTGGAGCCTGCAAATCCACCAGGTAGGTGACGTCACTTTTGCGCTCCTTTACCTCATATGGCCCAGTCCACTTGTCCTGCAAGGCACAAGGTGCTACTGGGGCCATGACCCACACTTTTTGCCCAGGTTGAAATTCGACCAGAGTGGCATTCTGGTCATACCATCTCTTCATTTCTCCCTGGCTTGCTTCTAGGTTCGCCTGAGCGAGTTTCCTGAAGCGGGCAGTTTGGTTTCTAAAGGCCAGCATGTAGCTAAATACATCCTGGGGAGTCTTCCTGGGAGCTGCCTCCCAGCCTTCCTTAACCAAACTCAGAGGTCCTCTGACAGGGTGGCCATACAGGAGCTCAAAGGGGCTGTACCCAAGAGACTTCTGAGGCACCTCCCTGTATGCAAAGAGTAGGCATGGCAAGAGGACATCCCACTTACGCCTCATGGGTTCTGTTAGACCCTTGATCATGCCTTTCAAGGTCTGGTTGAATCTCTCCACCAGACCGTTTCCTTGTGGGTGGTAAGGAGTGGTAAACTTGTAGGTTACACCACACTCCTTCCACAGGGATGTCATATACTTCGATATGAAATTGGTCCCCCTATCGGAAACACCTCTCTGGGGAATCCCACACGGGAAAAGATCCCCATTAACGCCCAGCCCACCACTGGCGCCGTCGTTGTCCTGAGAGGGATTGCCTCCGGGTACCGGGTGGCATGGTCCACCAAGACCAGGATGTACCTGTTGCCCATGGCTGTCTTGGGATCCAGCGGCCCCACAATATCCATCCCTACCCTTTCAAAGGGTGTTCCAACAACCGGAAAAGGTTGGAGAGGAGCTTTGACCTTCCTCCCACTCTTACCACTTGCCTGGTAAGTTTGGCAAGACCTACAGTGTGCATCTGACTGCCTTCGCATTTGGGGCCAAAAGAAGTGGGTGACAAGCCTGTCAAAGGTCTTGTCCTGCCCCAAATGTCCTGCCAAAGGCACGTCATGAGCCAGACCCAGTAGGAAGGTCCTGAAGCGCTGGGGTACCACCAGCACACGGGCTGACCCAGGCTCAGCAACCTTAGGCTCACTGTATAGGAGACCGCTCTCCCAGTAGATCAGATGTGACCCGGACTGATTACCAGCTGCCTGGTCTGCAGCCTGCCGCCGCAGACCCTCCAGAGTAGGGCACTCGTTCTGCTCCCTGCAGAACTCCTCCCTGGTGGGACCCCCTTCTTGCTGCCAATGGGTCAGCTCAGAGATGTCTCCCAGTTCGGCTACCTGCTCCCCTGTAGGCACCGGGCGTCCCCTCGAGGTCCGCCTCCTCCCGGTCCGTGGGAACTTCGGGGGCCGGTTTCCCGCGCCCCCTGCCCTTTCTCTTGGCAGGGACTTGGGCCACTGTTTCAGGCTCCAAGTCCTCTTGATCACCCTTTCTGGCTGCCATTGACCGAGTAGACACGCATGCCCACTCTGGCAACCCAAGCATCTCCAAGTGAGACCTGAGCTCAACCTCCTTCCATAAGGACTGCTCGAGGTCGTTTCCTAGCAGACAATCTACAGGCATGGTAGGGCTCACAACCACCCTCAAGGGACCTGAGACCCCCCCATTCAAAGGGAACCTGCGCCACCATACATTGGCGCTCTGAGTTGTCTACAGCAACTACTTGGTGGAATGCTCCTGGGACTACTTGCTTCTCAGACACCAGGTGACACCGGACTGAGGTCACACTGGCTCCAGTATCTCTGAGAGCCTCTACCCTGTTCCCATTGATGGTCACCCAGGTGCTATATTTCTTTGTGTTAGGGGGCACCTGGTTTCCTGGGACTATCTCACTGTCCCCGAGTGAGACAAGGGTCATTTCTGCGGGATCCCCACCCTCCTGTGGGCACCCCTCCTCCCCAAGCGCTACACTAGCCAACACTTTGGATTGTCCACCGGTGGGTGGCTGTGTCCCCTTCGGGCACTTGGGGTCCCCCTTAAAGTGACCTACCTGGTCACATGCATAACACTTGCAGGGGCCGGTCTCAACAGGCTTCCCTGTAGAGACCCCTTTCTTCTTATCACCGGGGGCTGGGAACCTTTACCCTGGGTACTAGTTTGGGGCCCTTTAGAGAACTCCTGTGCTTTACCCTTGTCCCCCCCACCTTTCTGCTGGGGACCCTGCCCACCTTTGGCTGAGTCTCACCCAAACGCTTTCTTGTGGACCCTGGTACTCACCCAGCGGTCCGCTTCCATAGCAAGCTTCCTGGGGTCAGTTAGCTTACTATCAACTAGGTGCTGGCGCAGATCTGCAAAACATAGACTAGACAAGTGCTCCCATGCAATCAAGTTGTAGAGCCCCTGAAAATCTGTTACACTACTGCCCTTCACCCAACCATCCAGCGACCTGCAGAACACATCCATACATTCCAACCAAGTGTTGGCATCAGACTTCTTACTGGACCTGAACTGATCCCTGTACTTTTCAGGAGTAAGACCATACTTCGTGAGAAGGGCATCCTTCATGTCAGCATAGGTGAGGTGATACCCCTTACCCAAAGCTATCAGAGCATCCCTTGCTTCTTCCGGGAAAAGTGGCCACAATCCTGCTCCCCAATTCTCCTCAGGGACCCCATTCATGTGTATGGCTGCCTCATAACCCTGAAACCACCTTTGTATGTCATCCCCCTTCTTGAACTCCTTGCCTACGTTCTTGGGAATGTGCACAATCCTGTCTGCTTTTCTGGACGAATTGCTGCCACCATCTGAGCCTGACTTACTCCTAAGTTCTAGCTCCTTCAGTTCTCTCTCATGCTCTAAGAGCATCTTCCTCTCCTCTATGGCCAATCTCTTCTCCTCCCGCTCACTCTCCAGTCTGAGCTTCTGCAGCTCAAACTGCCTTGCCTCCCGCCTGTCCTCCAGCTCCTCTGGGGACAGACTGCTGCTGCCTGACCTGGCGGGTTCCCCCTACCCAAAAGCACATCTACCCTGGAAATAGGCTCCTCCACCTCCTCACTGAGATCACCAGGCTGCCCATTGGCATGTCTGGCTGCTACCCAGGCCCTCAGCGCCTTCTGTAGCTCCTCCTTCCTTGTGAGGCCTTTAATTTGGACTTTCAGGTTTTTACAAATCGCTCGTAACTCCTTTACGGCGTAGGACTCCAACCTATCCTCCTCAAAGATAACTTCCAGAGATGCAACGGATGATGCAATTGATTCAGGCATGACAAAAGTCGTGAGTTGAAAACTGGCAAGATCAAAAATAGGCCAAAAGAAAAAGAACCAGTATGTGGTACGTAATGGTCTGCGATATGGTAGTAGTGCACACCAATCACTGTAAGTCAAGTGCAAACACAAGTCCTATCCTCACCGCTGACAACCAATGTTAGAAATGGGATCTCTAGTTGGCAAGGGCTTGCACCTTTGTCCAAGTAGGGACCCTTCTTCCTAGTCAGGGTAAGGGTTGTTACACTCGTGAAGTAACCCCTGCTCACCCTCGTGGTAGCTTGGCACGAGCAGTCAGGCTTAATTCAGAGGCAGTGTGTAAAGCATTTGCACATAACCAACAGTAATACAGTGTAAGCACTACAAACGGACACCACACCAGTTTAGAAAAATAACCAATATTTTATATACTCAAGACAAGACCAATTACGACAAAAATCCACAATACTATACTTTAAAAACGAATACTTGATACGGTAACTTCTTCTTTGCAGGAATAGCACAAAAGCAAAGTTCGTACGAGTCGGTAGCTCCGTCCGAGCCTACTGCGATGCTGAAAACCACAGAGTCTAACAGTTCCAGCCGACCGCGTCGATACGGGCCAGCAGAGTCATGAACAGACTCGGTTACAGTACCTTTCTCGTGTTGGCTGGTACGGAGTGTACGAGCCGGTCGGCGTTCGTCGCGGTTGCGGTGCAAGACGGAGCGATGCAAGGTGCGGTGTCCCTCGATGCGGTGCAGGCAGCGGCTCGATGAGCGTCGTGCAGACGGAGTCGGTGAGTCCAAGGCGTGCGATGCAGGGTGAGACGAGGCTCGATGCGGTGCTGACAGGTTGCGATGCAGGCGACCTAGCCGGAGTGCGGGAGCTGGCGTCGGACAGCGGTGCGAGTCAGAGCGGTGCGTCGCAGACGTGCGAGCGGTGCCCCAAATGCGGTGCGGTCACGACTCTTGAGCCAGTTGCAGCGACCGCGTCGGTCGGGTCCGGCTGGTTCAGTGAAGCGATGCGATGCGAACTGCGGTGCCCACAGGTCACGGTGCAAGCAGCGGCTCGATGTTGGCGGCGTCGGACGTCGCCCACGGTGAGACCAGGGTTGCGATGCGAAGCGGGGCGATGCGGTCTGCGGTGCAAACAGGTCACCGGCCAGGGATGGATTCGGTTGACGGAGTCGGTTGCGGTTCCCTTCCTCTGTGGCAACTGAAACAGCGTTCCAGAAGCGGTACCCAGAGGCTTGTGAAGTCTTTGTAGTCCCTGAGACTTCTTAACAGGAGGCCAGCTCGGTTTCAGGCCCTTGGAGATACTCAGCACAAGTTTGTAGAAAGTTCAGTCCAGTCCTTTCACTGCCCAAGGCAGAAGCAGCAGCTGCAGGCCAACCCCACAAAGCAACAACACAGCAAAGGGGCAGTACTCCTCCTGGCAGCTCTTCCAGCTCTTCGTCTTGGCAGGTTCCTTGATTCCAGCGAGATCTAAATTCATGGGTTCAGGGCCCCAATATTTATATCCCAAATTCCTTTGTTCTCTGAAGGCAGAGAGGCCTTTGCCTAGTCCAAACCAGTTCTGGAGCACTTTGTTGACAAGTCTCCGTCCCTTCTTTCAGTGAGTAGGCCAGAGACATCAGACGCACCACAGGAGGTGGAGCCAGCATTGTGGAGGGAAGGCACTGTCCTATTCAGGGCCCAGGTGCGACCCCTCCCACCCATCTACATGTAGATCTTGCTATTCAGCCCTGCGCTGACTCACCCTGTCTCCTGGCATCCCCCAGCCCCTGTCACTCACACTCCAGACAAGGAATACACAACCTCGCAGAGGCAGGCTTGGATGGTTAGACAAGAAAATACCCACCTTCTAAAAGTGGTATTTTCAAACACAGAATGTTAAAACCAACTTCACTAAAAGCTGCATTTTATCATTCTGAGTCCAGGCATACTAAACTCGAATTTCTACCATGTTCCCGGGGTCAGTTAGGATTATAAGCTGTAATAATCAAAACCGCCCGTTCTGGCCTAGGGGAACAGGTAGCCTTGCAATAGTGAAAAACGAACTAGGCTGTAATTCACTATCAGGACATGCCGCACACACCCGGGCATGTCCCACCTTTCGCATACATCGCACCCTGCCCACAGGGGTACCTTGGGCCTACCTTAGGGGTGACTAACATGTAGCAAAGGGAAGGTTTAGGGACTTGCAAGTGTGGGCACTTGCCAAGTCGACATGGCAGCCCCAGGCTGCGCACAGGCTCTGCGTTGGCAGGCCCGAGTTACACTTTACGGGCTGTTTGCGTGGGTGGCACAATCCAGTGCTGCAGCCCACCAACAGCATTTGGTCTATAGGCCCTGGCACTCGCAGTGCACTTTACAAGGGACTGACACATAAACCAAATAGGCCAATCATGGAAACACCAATCCATAATACATTTTATACAGGAGCACTTGCACTTTCCCACTGGACCGCAGTGAGGAAAGTGCGCAGAATCATTACACCAGCAAAAACAGAGTCAAAACCGGGAGGTCAGAAAGCAAAAAGTCAGGGGAAACACGCCAAAAGATGCCAAGTCTAACACAGCATCTTCGGCCAATGGGTCATGGCCTTGGGAGACGTCCAAGTTGACTTCACTTGGCAGGCACACAGGACACATGCGCAGAACCATCTGTCTCTCGAGTTTCAAGTCACCAACCCAGGCCCAATTTTACGAATTACTAAAAGTGCAAGAAGAAAATATTAAAATCACAAATAAAAAGTTTCACTGTATACCCACTTTTCCTACTCTATTCCCAATTAATTATAATACTATCCTGCATTAGTAGCATTAAGAAAACGACAATTTAATAATGACATGAGAGCAAGCTTAAGCATGTGAAAACATTTAGCGACCATTTTAGTACACACTGCGCAGAAGCAGAAGTTTCCCACCAAGCAAAGAAAGACGTCACACCATGTGATCAGGTTGCGACATGCGCAATGAAGTTCCCGCGCTTTAGCGGACATTTTGGATTACAGACAAGCGTTATTCATTAGTAAAACACATAGGCAAGCTTCTATCCCTCTTGTGTTTGTGAATGCAAAGGTTAGTTTTGACAATACAAATTTAATAAATTAATACTATGAGGAGGATTGCGTGCAAGCAAGTTTCATTTTTGAAACCTTGCTCCATCACTCTAATTGGTGCTGCTGAAAGCTCTCGAAATAAAGGAGATTTGTAAAAGTACTCTTTATCTTTCAGTGGGTTTGTCTTATATTATATTTAAAATGTTCTCTGTCTTTGTAAACTCTTTTCCACTGTAGAAAGCAGGACAGCTGTCGCTGTTTTTAAAATAGTTGGCCCGTTGTTAAGCAGGTATGTAGTATTAAGAAAATGATTATTGTTTATTTTAGAAGTAATCTGTCTCTTTACTTGTTTCACCCTGCTACACAGTGGGAACGTGTTCGTATGTAAATGCATTTACTTCCAATGTTTCGAGAAGCATCTTTAGTATTTAACAACTAGAGAAAGCACAACATTTACTGGTTATGTGCAGGCAGCTGTTTACGTGGCAAACACTGGTTTGTGCACTGAAATACAGTCTCAGAGAAAATGTGATACAAAGAACATTTCAACACGTACAGGATACCAAAAAGGGAAAGACAGGAACTTTTCTTTTTACTTACTAGATAGTAAAATTATTTTTGATATGTGCCGGACCTAGATTTTGACTTTCCAATGTCATGACTACTATTTATGTGATCCTTAGATGCAGAAAAGTGTTTTGATCTCAGATTAAGTAACCCCTTTTTGAGGAACAACATTGCATATTTTAAAGTATGTCCATTAACGTTCAATGTCGTTTTATATAAGGTAGGCATACAGAAACACTTTTATAGACAATAAATATATATATATATTTATTTTGCTTTTTAATTTCTTTACATTTGAAGGCAGTGCACTTTCATCCAGGGAGATGTAAAACAATATACTGACTATAAATGTGAGCACAAAACTAATATATTTCCATGTATTTAAATGGGAGAGTAAAAACTGGGCCAAGTCAAACCCTGTCCACGCTTGACTGTCAGTAGTAGTGACATTAGGTACTTTATTACACAGACATCATCAAATTCAACTACACAATCAATAATGGTTGAAGACCTGTGCACAGGTGCGAGTGTTTGTGCTCTAGGGGATTCTGCTGACTGGTCCTTGACCTGCCCCTTGTGGGGCCACTCTCCCTGGCACCCCCCTCAGGTTCAGCGTTTGCGGGAGATTGGTGGGTGGAGCTTTTATTTCGCCCCCCGCCCTCTTTGATCTAGTGTTAGCACTCAGTCTCTCGGGCTTAGGCTATTTCAGTCTCTCACCAAGTTTTCGTAGTTGGTTTCTCCCCCACATCTCAAACCTCTCCGTATCACCTATGTTAATGTCAACGGCCTCGCTCATTACATAAAACGCCAGAAAACACTTCAATACATTTCAATGAAACCCCCCGACAAAGAAAAGCCCTATTACAGGAAACGCACTGATTCACCCTTGAATCCAGCAAACTGATGAGAGACTGGGTAGGCAGGGTTATAAGTCATAGCATCCTCCCAGTTCCCACTGCTGTCTCTGGCCCTCCTGGGCTTTCCCCTTCCCCAAAGAGGTATGAAGGTGATGCCCTCTTTCACAGATCTGTCCCACAAACAATCTTAAAAATGTAGATAGATACGTTTGGTTGCAACGTCTTTGTGAAATTCAAAAGGTTGGACCAGGTCCTGATATGAGATCCATTTACACCCACAAACAAGATAGGGCATCTTTTTTCTCTTCCTTGTCTAGGTTCCTGTCAGAATTTGGTAATACCAGGGTCATAATGGGTGGCAATTAGAACCTAGCATTGGACCCCCTTCTTGAGAGATCAGGACCTCAAGATCGACCTAACGCCAGGAACAGAGCAATGCTACAAGATGTTATTCAGAATCATAACCTATGTGCAGGGCCGGCTTTAGGGCAGTGCGACCAGTGCGACCGCACTGGGCGCTGACCTATGGAAGGGGCACTGATTTAGGGGAGGGGAGTGCTGTGTTTAGCAATAACTTATGATTGAGATGAGGGGCACTTTTGTCCGATGGTAGTAAGAGAATCAAGGAGGCAGTCATGTGTGTGGGGACACCAAAAAAGATTGTCACACAGGGCGCCACCAGCGCTAAAGCCAGCCCTGCCTATGTGACCCTTGGCACTTGACACACCTCGAGACAGAGAATATACATTACTCTCCTGTGTACATGACACTTCTTCAAGAATAGACTTCTCCCTCATGACCCATTCTTCCCTAGCCGTCCTATGTGCATGCACGATAAAAGTGTGGGGGGGTCTCTGATCACACCCCAATAGTTCCTGGTGTAGACCTAGGACATATCACTCCTACTTCAAAACGCGGGAGATTAAACCTCTCCCACTTTAGAAGGCATGAGTACAAGCATAAACTAACAACCTAGTTATGTCAACATATACGTGATAACAAACCCTCCACCTCCTACCCGCAGGTTCTTTGGGCAGTGGGGAAGTCTACTCTACGAGGCACCCGTATGTGAGAAGCAGTAATCTGAAAACGTGAAGCCTTAGAGACTCAAGCTTAGTTAGATGCTGAGCTAAGCACTCTTACTGAGAGATATCCCACAGCCAACCTCCTCTGGTGCTTAGAGCGAGCGGAATATGACCTAATTACATATTTGACTATGGAGGCTGAATATGCTCTTATTTGCCTAAAATGCCACTATTATAAACAAGGGGAGAAAACGAGCAGACTTCTGACTGCGCAATCACGCCACCGGGAAGTCAACTCTGCCGTCCCAGATGTTCGGGACATTTCTATGAGATTGGTAACCCACTCGGTGGAGATTGTAGACACTTTCCCGAACTTCTTATGTACAGTTTACAGGTCAGAGACACCAGACAACCTCACCCAAGAACAGGCTTTCTTTGCAAACCTTCGCCTGCCCACCTTATCTGAAGCAGGTAACCAACTCCTTGAAGGGGAGGTAACATAACACAAGATTTTAGAGGCCATCATGGCCTTTTCCAATTATAAAGCCCAGGAGAGGACGGGTTCCCAGCTGAAGTAAATAAGATTAATCAGGAGTTCATGGTGACCCTACTCCATAAGATGTTTAAGGAACTAGAGTCAACTAACAAGTTGCGACTAGAGTTTAATAACGCAGTTATTAGTCTTAATTTGAAGCCAGACACAAACACCCCACAAATTGTACAAGCTACTGCCTGATTTCGCTTATTAACATGGACATGTAGATACTTGCAAAAGTCTTAGCGACCCAGTTGCAGTGGGTTATGCTGAGTCTGATCCATGATACACAGGTGGGATTTGTTCCTGGACGCTCCTCCCGTAACCATATGCGCCTCTGGCAAACATTGTTTGGCATGTGTGCAATGACCCTGACAAAAAACGTCTGCTTTCATTGGACCCAGAAAAAACATTCGACCCTGTCGAATTGGGTTACTTATTTTGCACAATGAGCACGGCAGGGATAGATCCAACCTTTCTGCAAAAGGTTTGGTGGTTCTACAGTACCCCTGTTGCGCAAATTGATTGTGGAGGTCATGTCTCACAAACATTTCCGAGATATCGTAGAACACGGCAAGGATGCCTTATATCTCCCTTACTGTTCTTGCAAGCCCTAGAACTCTTGACAGCTGCTAAATGTCACTTCACTCTCATAAAGGGCATTGATACTCCCACAGGCAACTGTAAAATTCTACTTTACACAGACAACATCTTGCTGACTTTGAGCAACCCAGAATCCTCCATCTCCCATCCTATTTCCTTGATTAATGCCTTCTCCGTTTTCTCTGGTTATAAGATTAATTGGATGAAGAGCAAGGCACTATCATTGACAGCCCATGACGGAGGACTTTGGGATTAAAATACTTGGGAATTTTTATTAACAGGGGCCTCGATGGCATGGTCCTTGATAATTTGCAACCCCTGATGTCCAGAATGAACCTAGACTTCACACGCTGGTCTGCTTTACAGGTTTAATTTTGGGGTAGAATCCAGATGATCAAAATAGTAACGGCTCCTCGATTCAATTATGGTTCCGGCATGTTACCTCTCACAATCCCTGCAAACTCACTCTGCTCTATAAATAAACGCATTGGGGGGGTGGAGCTTGCCGTGCTTGCAAATGGCCGCATGGTAGAGGTGCTCCGCCGGCTGCATATCAATCCTGCATTAATCCCACAGCATATTTGGGCTGCAACTGTCCGTGTCTATTTGTGAACTACCCCCCGGTAACTAATGAGCGGCAAAATCCTGGACCGGCCCCTTATTGCTGACCTGAGTGGCTGCGATGGCACACTGCTGGTGTCGCAGCGGAGCTGCAAATTGCAGTGGAGCTGCGTGTCGCACCTGGCGCAGACATCTGGGAGAGGCGCCATGGTGTCTCTTCTCCCCCAACATTGCAGAGACAGGTGCGGGCTTGGAAGCCTCCTGTCCCTTGGCTCCCTCCGGCCTGCGGCTGATGCTGATCCAGAGATGAGTTAAAGTCTGGACTGGGACCAGATACCAGCAGAGGTCAGGGCGGCGTGGCCTGTCCGAGGCCTAGATTGGAGGCGTGCGGCCTGGGGTGTCTTCGTTGTTCTAGTGAGCGTGTGCCAGGGGTTGGGGGATACGCCTGAGGATCGATCCCCACTACGCGGCGTACCTGAAGTGGTGGACTGGCATGCAACAGGAACTGCTGTGGCAGGAGGGATAGTATTGACCGCTAGCGGCCACTGGTCAGCGCATATCTGCATGCAATGAAGTTCCAGGGACATTGTGATGGAGACTCCACATGCAATTGTTGACCTATTTGATACTAACTAGTGGCACTCTAATAAGACTCCTGGGCCATTGATTATTACTCCCCATTGTACAGAAACGGAGGTTTGAACCAGTGGCCCCTCTCCCTCCTCCCTGAGAGTGTTGCGGCCCTGGATAGTTTTTGTGGACGGTAGACGGTACCCCCCCCCCCCCTTGGTAGAAGAGTGAGCGGCATACTACAGTGCACATCACAGGTCCAAAATTACACATATTTAAGTGTGCCTGATTGCCCACTGCTGGCTTCTACTGGACTTTACTCTACATGTGACACTGCTGCGAACTAACTGTTTGGCCCTGGCAGTAGCTTTGTGTGTGGCGGCTCTTGTGAGGCGCTGCTACTGCATCAGCTCTGTGGAACAAGGTGTGTGTGCAGTGAGGATTTCAGCCCTTTGAGGAGACTGGTGTGTAGCGCCTGGGTGTGTGGAAGATCTGACCCACACCATCCTACTGGTGGCTTTCTGTATACCGAACTGTGCTGGCAGCACCTTCCCTTAAGTGGAGGGACAGTGCGGTGCAGAGGCCTAGGGGTCAAGGGAGACTACGCCAACTTTTGGGTTGCGACGTACCTCACACTATCAGTTGAACTTTCCATGGCGGCGGGAGAGGGGCGAGTGGGGGTGAGCACCTCCCTGTAGTGATGGGCAAAATAGATAAAACGCAGTTGAAACTGCAATTTGACCCCAGGAAGATGCCAAGGGCTTGAGATGAAGAGGATGCTCTATCCAGTGATCGCGATGCGGGCGCGAGTGCAGAAGTTGATGAAGATTTGAAACAGATTCTTAAGGCGATGCAACAAAGTCTAACAAAGATTGATGGTAAGATTGATGCTTTAGCATTCTGAATGGATCGTATGAAGTAAAGATTGGATAAGCACACAGAACGCTTAGATGGCAGAACGAAGTCTCTTGGAAATTGAAGATGAGCAGGTCACGGCTGCGGCAGCCCAGAAGAAGGTAGACAAACTCCTTCTTACACTACAAGCAAAGGCTGAAGATTTAGAAGCATGCTGTAGGAGGAATAATTTAAGAATAGTGGGCATGGCAGAAAGCACTAATATAGACAATATGGAGCTTTTTGTGGAACAGCTTCTCTCAGATCTGCTGGGATGTGAAACATGGTCTGAAAGGTTTGTGATGGAAAGGGCACACCGCTCACTGGCACCGCGTCCTATCCCCGGAGCAGTGCTATGTCCAATCATTGCAAGATTATTGGATTATAGAGATAGAGATGCTGCACTTCGAAAGGCAAGGGATCTCAGGGTCCTTAAATATGGGGGCGCGGATTTGTCCCTCTACCCAGACTTTACTCAACAAGTCCAGGAGGCACAAAAACAATTTGCCCCAGCTAAACGCAAATTGCGGAAGCTTCAGCTTGAGTACACTATGTTATATCCAGCGAAGCTTAGAGTTATGGTTGATGGTAAGGCATCTATATTCACTGATCCAAAAGTATTGCAGCAGTTCCTGAGGAGTCCCAAGAATTCATGACGCAAGTCTTTCAGGCCTGATAATGACACAGAAGGTGACAGGCGAGACTTGGAAGAATTATATTTTCTCCTTTCCCCCAGAATTCTGGAACTTGGGCCACAGGCTTTAAAGGTGAATGTTAAGACCCCCCCTCACAAATAAGACTTATAGTGTCTCTGTTATATGTTTACCACACCAGTACATTTCATGTCTCTTGCTGACTACGTTGCTTCCTCTGTTTGTTGCTGTTAAGCACTGATCAATGTCGAGAGGGGTCTGGGATAAGGAGGGGAAAACTAGATTGCTGGAGGGTGTTCCATGTTGGCTCTGGTGACAGATACGGGGATCATTGCAGATGTGTGGCGTCACTATTCCCCAGTTGACCCCTTGTACACTCACTACTCTACTGTTTATGATATTCACACACGTATCGATTTCTGGCTGGGATCTCGTGAACTGATCCCACAGGTAGGGCATTGTGGAACGCTCCCCTGCATGTACGCAGATCATTTCCCGGTGGTATTAGAAATGGAGCTGCAGCCCCTGCTTTGAGTCCCATTTACATGGTGCTTCCCTCCATATTCACTGCAAAAATCAGTCTTTCGGGAAAAACCATCACAAGCTATAGAAGAATATTTCTGTATAAATGTTGGTTCAGTAGACAAGTTTTCCACAGTATGGGAAGTGTTCAAAGCTTATATTAGAGGAGTTACCTTGTCAAAACATGCTGGGGTCCTTCATTCCCTTCAAAATAGACTGACGCAACTTAAGCTAGAGCTTGGGGAGTTGGAAAACAACATAAGGAGACTGGTGAAAGACCTATCTTAGCTAATATCAAGACTCAGATTGATGAGTATCAGGAGGTGGCACAGAGTGAGGTCCATCATCTGGGGAAGTATGCATATGGAGAGGGTTAGTTCCCTGGTGCCACTCTAGCCACCCTGATGTGGCCTCGTAGAGAAGAGGCTATGATACTGGAAGTGTTGGATGAATGGGGGCAGCCAATGCATATCATGGAAGATATAGCTGACCGTTTTCAGAGGTATTATATTGATTTGTACATGGCACAGCCAGTTGAAGATGAGGGTTCTACCACAGACTATCTTACACACATTGCAATGAAGTGGCTTACAAATGAGCAAAGAGAGAGACTGATGGCATCGTTGCAGCCTGGGGAGATTCAGGCTTTATTAAAGGAGATGTCATCAGAGAAGGCACCTGGCACAGATGCCCTCATGCTGGCTTTCTACAAGCTCTATCAGGATCTTCTGATTCTCCATTTGGCAACTCTTTTTAAAGAACTGGCTGCGGAGGGGCAGATACCCACTACTATGAGAGAAGCACTCCTGGTTACCCTTCTGAAACCAGGGAAGCCACTGAATGTTTGTTCATCATATTGACCACTGTCTCTCTTAAATGTAGACGCTAAACTGTATGCTAAAATACTCGTGAATCGTTTAGCTCTGATACTTCTGGATGTGGTGGGGCCCTAGCAGTCCGGATTCATTCCGGGACGCACCCTAGCTTCCAATCTCAGAACGTTTTTTAGTGTAGTGCAGCAGTTGGACACTGAGGTACGTGCTATTGCCCTTTTCATGGATGTTGAAAAAGCATTTGATTCTGTGGAATAGAGTTTTATGTAGGCAGTGTTGCAGCAGATTGGTGTAGGAGATGTTTTTTTACAACTTATGAAGGTATTATACACTCACCCGACTGCTTGAATCTAAATCAACGGCACGGTTTCAGCGCCTATTGATATTGGTCGGGGCACCCAGCAAGGGTCCTCTGTCCCCACTGTTATATGCGTTAGTAGCGAAACCGTTTGCCTGCGCGCTACGAGAATATCATGCGCGCTGTGGTCTTCAGTTACCTAATTATAGTCTGCTTATCTCAGCATATGCTGATGACACATTGCTGTTTATATGGAATCAGGAATACAACTTAACGCCAATTCTGCACGAGGTGGTCCTTTTTGGGAAATACTCGGGAAATACTCGGGGCTACATATAAATTGGGACAAATCCATTATCTTACCGCTCACACCAGTCATGAATCCGGTGAAAACAAACTATCCCTTGCAGTGGACAACGGACTCGGGACGGTACTTGGGGATTCAGGTACACACGGACCCGGAGGTGGTACTCTTAAAAAATTATGGCAGGGCATTGCAAAAATTAACAGTAGCAATAGACCATTGGATTAAATTGCCGCTGTCACTTGCTGGTAGAGTGGCTATTATGAAAATGGTTGTACTCCTCCATTTCTTATTCACGAATATCCCACATCTGCTTCCCCGTTCAATTTGGGACACTCTCAAGGCACATTTGATCCACTGGCCCGAGCCGGGTAGCAGCCTTGGTTAGGTTGAAAGACTCTTACATTACCATGTGACATGGGGGGCTAAATGCTCCAGATCTTGAAGTCTATTACAGGGCAGCCCAATGTAGCTTTGTGCATTACTGGATACACTGACCTCGGGATCTTCCTCATCTATGGTTGGAGCGTGCTGCGGCAGTTCCCCTTACCCTACCGCAGGTCCTTTTCCACAAACCATTACGCCGTTATCGTATGTTTGATTTGTTGATTTGTTGAATGTCTCAAGTTGCTCCAGGGCGAATCACCAGGAGCGCCAAGCAGGCGCACGTCTGTACTCACCCATTACCCTGGTGTCTATGATTTCCTATGAGACAGGAGAAGGCTCTGACAAGAGCACTGGGAACCTTGGGTATTCACACCATGGGAGACTTCTTTGAGGAGGTCTTAGAGAGTAACAGGGATCAGGTTTGCAACCCTAGTACTGCACCCATAACATTGAAACAATTTCACTACTACAGAACCAGACAAGCTACGAGTGGCATCCTGGGAGATGATTTGCAGGCGCCATTAGAACTGCGGGCTCTGTCCTCGCTTTTGCAATCGCCCACCCCTACCCATCTGATAGCCAAGACATATGCATATGCACAAGAGGCACGCAGACTGGGCCTGACCGAAGCAAGGCTAGAATGGCAAAATTACCTAGGTGTTAACATTACAGAGGAGCAAAGGCAACATTGCTGTTCCGTTATAAAATTGGTTTCATTAAATAGTAGACACAGACTTATTCACTTTAAATACATTAATAGAGGGCATTACTCACCGATCAGACTAGCTAGATATGGATTGCTTGACAATGCACAGTGTGTGTATTGTGGCGAGGATGAGGCTACGTTTGCACATTTGGCGTGGTACTGTCCCGGGATTCAAAGTTTTTGGGGAGAGGTGTCCCGAGTGCTGGAGGCCATTACAACAAGCTCCCTAGCTAAAGAGCCAGTATTGACCCTACTGGGGTATGACAAGAATGTCTGAAGTATGGACAGAAGACTTGTAGCGATAGGGTTATTACTGGCACGCCATAGGATAGCAATGCGCTGGGCTGGATTCCCTCGATTAAAGAATGGCACCAAGATATGACATACTGTAGGACCCAAACAGACGTTTATAGAGAATTGCTTACAATATGTAGCTTTCCAAAGGATGTATGGAGGGCCACACCAGGCTGACTTATGTGATGCCAGCGGTGAAGAGTGAGTAGTGGAGGGAGGGGGGGACAGAGTGAAGGCCGAAACACCTTGTGATGCCATGTATGGTAAGGGTTCAGCTGCAGTGTGTGTGGAATTGATATTGCTATATACCATAAAATAGTTATTTTGTTGATATATTGGTATTAATTGCTGTCACAATGTAGATTTGCATTATACTGTACAATTTTTTCTTCAGGGTTTAAGTTTGTAAAAACTAGATATTTTGTTAGCAGGGAAACATTCTACAATGTGCTTCTCTCATAATGTCGCTGTAGTTCCTGCCTGGTTAAAGCATTTGCCTATATATTCTGCATATAATGCTGTTGATCTCTCAGCCATCATGCCAGTGTTTAACTACTGCTGTGTGTAACTGTGAAATTTAAATAAAAGCTTTAAAAAAAAAAGCATTAAGCTGTTTATATGGGTGGGCCGGAGAGTCCGTCTTAATCCAGCAATGTTACATGCGAACACTAAAGCTGGAGACCTGCGGCTTCACGATATACATATGTACAATCATGCCCACCACCTCTTACAGTTACCCAACCTTTTGGCACCTGACGACAATCACTCCCAGCGGGTGCTCTGGGAACGTACATTGACACAAGCTCTGAGGGGCGTAGGACTCCTATACAATACCACGATCTCCTGGTCTGCTTATTGCCCCCCAATGCTTTGGGCGATGTGGATGACATGGAAAGCAGCACACCGGCTGATGGGCATAAATAGCATGGTTCATATCTGATCTAATAAAGGCATATGCATAGGCCATAAGCCGGTTAGATGGCCAGCACAGGAAACTAGGGGGTTCATGACGAGTGGAGATCTCCTTAGTGGGGTACCTTCTGTACTTTCACAATGCTTCAATCAAAGTTTTCCTTACCCCAATCACAACAGTGGTGGTACTGGCAGCTAAAACATTGCCTATGTGGTAGACTTGGACTGGACCCTATGCACCTCCCAGAATAACCAATATTGGGATATCTCAGAAATTGGGGACATTCTATGGGTTTTTTATTGAACCTATAAAGGATCCTTATTAATATAATCTATTCCTCTAATACTCTATGAGCCCCTAAAACCTACTGGTGGACAGGTTAGGAATTGCCATCTAGGATGGAGACTGAAAGGAGATCATGGATAACCATGACCTCTCACTTCGAGAAGCACGATTGAAATACTCGTACTTCAAGATACTACAAAATTGGTATTGGTCCCCACATAAACTGCATAGGGCCCATTATTCCGAATGACATTTGCTGGCATTGTAATCTTGATGGTTGTGATCTCTACCATATACTATGGTTCTGCCATGCTCTGACATCCTACTGGGGCTCAGTCAGGAGTACACTCCACAACACTAGCTCTATACCCTTTGGAGACTCTGCCAAACTGACCCTATTACATGATTTTACAAATGTAGATGACACGATTTCCAATCTCATTGAGTCATACCGTTTGGCCACCTATGAGAGGTGCACATAAGATTCAATGTCAATTGCACTTATTTGAGGATACCTGGGGACCTTTCTTACACCTTTAAGAATTTTAATGCGTTATAACCCTGTGGATCCCCACCTATACCAGTTCTGTCCACATCCAGGCGTTAAATTGAGTTGATTGGATAGACCTTGTACTGTATCCGGTAGACCGGTGAGTTTGGAGACAGACAGGAGAACCCCAGGTAGTGTACCTGATTGACCTAGACTAGCTCCAGGGGTACTCTTTGCTCATCTACTGGAACCACACAATGGAGACACTGCTACCCTTCTAGTATCGTACGTGGAGAGTTACCTAACAAATAGCAATGTTGATTAATGGTAAACTACAGATCATACTCTCCTCTGGTGATTTCAGATATTGTGATATTCTTAATGTGTGCGTGCTCGGCACTTGAGTGCTTACTATTTGCTTTTGTTGTTTCATTTTCCTTGTATTTATATTTCATAATACTTTAAAATGGACCTGACCATGATGGATGTGAAATGGCAATAAATAAATGGTTCAAAAAAACAAGTTCATAGTAGGAGAGTGGGGCTACATTAGGCTCTCCTGTGGCAGCGAATCTCACCAGCAACAGAGGCGTTTAGGCAGCACACAGAAGTCTTCTCAGGAGCTGCGAGCAGCCGGTTGTGGCGATCACAGCTTACTCTGTGGATACATGATTCAAGATGCGGCTCCCTCCAACCCTACAGTGAATACTTGCCACTTTTTCTTGAGAGTGCCGGCCACAAGCCCACAGATGACGATTCTTTCATGTGGCGGACGCCAGGCACTACCGTCACAACACGGTGCCTTGAGACTGGGTCCGACTCAATGACACACTTAGCAGTGATGCAGTCACACAGTTCACTTGTGAGACACACAGGCCACCAGTAGGTGCTTATTCCAGCTTCAGTGGGGCCTACCACATGGACACACCACTCCAGGTGCCTGGCAGCTATGACAGGAATAAATGACAATGGTCACACTGTCTGGCAGTACCACGACTCCTTCACCGCACTTTCTTTGAGTGTCTGTGTCAGACGGACCTTATGCCAGGGTCAATTAGTGCAGTCTCTTCCATGATCCATTCCCCCTGCAGGGTTGATGCTGCCTTTTCCCTCTCTCACAGGTAGGAATCTTGGCACCCAGGACAGTCCAGTAATTCCTCCTTCAGATAGGACTCCAGGGGATGATCCCTTGCCTCTTGGGAGTTGACTGACAGTGCAACACCAACCCTTGTCTTTATAGTAGCCCTCCAGTACTCTGCAGAGTACCCCCTCCCAGGTTGAAGAGACCATAACAATGAGGGTCTTGAGCTCCCATCATTATACTGGTCTCACAGATGGAGGAGATGTAATCCAGGTCTACTTCCTTGGAACCGGTTTAGGTCTGATGGAGCAAGGTTTCATAAATGAAACTTGCTTGTATTCAATACTCCTCACAGTATTAATTTATTAAAACTTGTATTGTTAATACTAACCTTTGCATTCACGACACGAAAGGGAAGGAAGCTTGCCTATGTGTTTTACTAATGAATAACGCTTGTCTGTAATCCAAAATGGCCGCTATGCGCGGGAAAACTCAATGCGCATGTCGCAACCATATCACATGGTGTGACGTCTTTCTTTGCTTGGTGGGAAACTTCTGCTTCTGCGCAGTGTGTATTAAAATGGCTGCTTGATGTTTTCACATGCTTCAGCTTGCTCTCATGTCACTACTAAATTGTTGTTTCCTAATGCTACTAACGCGGGATAGAATTTATAATTAAATGGGAATAGAGTAGAAAAAGTGGGCATACAGTGAAACATTTTATTCTGTGATTTAATATTTGCTTCTTGCACTTTTATTAGTTCGTAAACTTGGGCCTGGGTTGGTGACCTGAAACTCGAGAGGCAAATGGTTCTGCGCATGTGTCCTGTGTGCCTGCCAAATGAAGTCAATCTGGACGTCGTCCAAGGCCGCGACCCGATGGCCGAAGATGCTGTACTCTTGCCTTTCCTGTTGTACATTGATACATTTTCTATGAAAAATTGGTTTACATTTGTCATGAGACGGGTGGGAAATAAAGCGAATGTATTAATTTGAAGGGGTGGGAATTTAAAGACAATAGGCTTTACAATTTAGGTCAAATCGATATGGTGCGAGAATCCACCCCCTGTCCCTGTCCAATCATAAGTAGTGGCCCCATATTTTAGTAACATTAGGGGAGGTACATGGGCGTAGAAGGGTATACTAGAATATAGCATTAATTAATTAGTTAGAGCATGCGTTCACGAAGAACAGGCGTCCATGCTGCCAGAGCGCTCTTAGCTCCAGACTGCCAAGCTGATCGATTGCAGACCGAATTGCTGTCCAGAGAGGTCCTGAGGAGGGGGCGGCAGAGTCCATTAGAAGGAAGGCACGGGAGAATCGAGGAGAAGTCGAGTATCAGAGAGGGAACGACGCAGGCGTCGTTGTAGAGAGGTCACCGGTCCTGTCCTGATCCTGGAGGAAGTCTTTGCTCATCATCCTTCCTGGGTCCTATTCTTTCCAACTCCTTGGCTAAGGGGTTTGGTTCTCGTACTTAGGTAAATATAATGCAACCTTTAGTTGCGCTGCTATCTCTATCCTCTCCTTTTCCTTAAACACCGTCATTGATTAGCAATAATCATTTCTATGCTTAATCTTGGGTATTGCGATTAAGTACCATGTGGCTCTGTATTTTACTCTGCTAAAATTTAGATAAACATTTTAAAACTTCCTGACTCAGTGGTTATTTCAGGATTATTTACTATAATGAATGTCACTCATTTTAAACTTCCCAATTAGCAAAGGATCCATTGGTAAGTTATTACTCTTCATTCAGAAGGTAATTGGTAGCAGGGATTTGATAAAGAGTAACAACTGATAAAACCCAGCGTAAGTATTAGCGTAGTATGAATGTATGGGCCCAAGTGAGTATCTGGTGTATGAATGCTGTTTGCTAATATCGCGCTGGATCAGTTTTCTGGTAATCAGAGGATGGTTACTCTTTGTTAATTGGGTAATGAGAATTTTATTTTTATGAACTAACATCCGTGTATTCAAAGTTTTGTTTTATGTTGTCCAGAATACCCCGGGGTAAAAGGAATAGCGGATGGTAAGTGGAAGCCATACTGCAGTGAGGTTATCTGCCAGGCAGAAATAGTACTGAAAAGTTAAGCAGGACTTTCAGTACTCGTTAGGGACTCTATGCATGTGAGTAATATCAAAAGAGTACGCTGGTGAAAATTTGATGTTATATTACCTAGAAAGGGTAACATTGAAGAAGTAACAGGTATTTCTGGAGTTTGTGTGAAGAGTAAACGGAAGGGTTTTACTCGTAGTATATGTTAGTAAACGGAAAGGGTTTTACTAAGTGTGAGAGAAACTATCTTTTTTGAATTTAGAAGAAACTGGCACGATAGCGAATGTTTTATGTTGTTACTGAAATTTAATTAAGATTTATAGAGAAAATAAGTTTGCGTAAATTTTTGTAAAGGGAGGGTCAGTTGCCGGAGAGGGAGCTGACGTCACAAAACGCCGCGCTGGGATTAGTTGAATCAGCGGGTGTGGAAAGACCATTGTAAAGGAGGGGTCAGTAGTCAGGAGTAGTACTGACGTCACCGGTGCCGCGCTGGGATTGGTTAAACCAGCAAGGACAGAAAAGAGCAGATTGTAAAGGAGGGGTTGACAGATAAACGTCACCGCAAGGATTGGCTCGGAAATAAAAGATAGCAGACATTTGATTGGTCAAAATTATAGAAGCAAAATTCTTAGTGGATAAGGATTGCATGTTAAAACGCGATCCGACTTTAACAGGAATTCGTCAGGATAGGAGATATTTAGGCTTTGCAGAATATAATTTTATACATCGGTACTTACCTAAGATGTACGGAGAAAGGAGAAAATTGTCATTTTTACAAAAGATCAAGAATTATTTTAAAAAGGACAAACCAATCAAAACTAGAGAAGGAATTATCATTCCACCAGCTAAAACGCCCGCTTCATTCATGATGATGGAGAGAGGTTATCATACTTGTGTATGGATGGAGAATTGGATAGAATATACCAAAAATGATGAAATACTAGCGTTCCCCGAGAATGGCACATTCAATGGGCGAATTCTGCAAAACTTGAGATTGAGGATGAATGACTTAGAACCCAGACCTAGATTAACTCAGTACGAAGCTCTAGAGGAATGGGAGACCGAGGCATTTGGGCGGGATCGATCTAGAAGTAATAGGAGTTATTCAGGATTTTTTCCCAGATACCTACATGAGTCTAGGAACGGTCAGATGAAACAATGGAGAAGGGCAATGATTACAGAAGGATTATATCCATTGTTCTCAGCAGAGGAAAAATTAGGAAGTAAATGCACAGAAAAGACAAAACATTTAATGAGAAATGATGAGTCTGAAGACGAATTTATGGAGGAAATGTTAAGAAACCCCCACCATATCAGGAAGGGACAAGTGGATGCACCCCAAGTGCACCACCGAAAACTCCATTAGTGCCACAGGTAATGCATGAATTCACCCCGAGTAGAATACTTCATGACAAAGAAAAAGAAGCCCTAGAAAAGACCAGAGCAGAATTAATACAGAAAATAACCCAGATAAAAGTACATCCTGATTCGTTGACCATACCTGTAACAATTGGTCCAGTAGTTCCATTATATGGTACTCAGGAAGCTGTCCTCCACCGATACTTACACCTACTCCTGTGAATAATCCCAAACCTGAAGCTCCAGTTATAATTGAGGATCAATTTAGTGACTGTGAATCCACAATATCACTCATGGACTTGCCTATTCGAGGTACTGTAAATAGCACTCCCAGAAAAGATGTACCTGGATGTTCAAAAGATGTAAGTTTAATAACTTCATCGGGAGCAAAAAGTGCCACCATAGGAACACCTGAAGATTTAGAAAAATGGGTACAAGGGTCAGTTAAACAGTGCACACCTCCGAAAATAATGGACATTCATAAATTGAAAGTCGAATTAGAAGAAATAATAGCAGGAAATGTAGGACTAGAACGCTTAAATACCTATGAGGATGAAGAATTATTGTTCCTGTGCAGGAGTATCACCAGAAATGTAAGGATATTCCATGAAAAATTATCCAACTTAGCACTACAGATGGGAAAAGAAATAGGGAGATCAAAAGTACTACAGAAACCCTATAGAGCAGAATTTTCGGACAAAGATTTAGAAAATATGAATGCCTCTGGAGGAAGATTACAAATAAGAGAATTAATGATAGTTTTGCAAAAATGGGGAGACCTAGATAAATGGAAAACTAGGTGGGCCAAGAAAAAGGAAGAAGCACGAACAAGTAGAACAGCATCTGAATATGTGATGAAGGAAACAGGGAAAGCAGACCAAATGTATCCAATGCGAGAAGTTGCGGGAGGAGGATATGTACATGTCCCATGGAGCAGACAGGATATTTTGTCATTTACGAATGATTTTCCAAAATTGAGAGAAAAACCAATTGAATGGTACAAGCAGGTTGACAGGTTTGTGAAGGTATCGAAGGTATTGTTGAAGGATTTGGATGGGTTGTTTGATATAGTGGTACCTGCCGATTTATGGACAGATTGCAAAATCACAGTGGATTGGCCAAGTGACGAATATCCTAGAGATCCGAAGACAGGTGCCCCGTCAAATGATGTGATGAAAAAGTATCAGCAAGTGATAACATACCTGAAAGGGAAAATACCCCCGAAAGAAACAGATTGGGTAAAAATAGATCGAACTACCCAAGAAGCTAATGAATCAGTACATTCCTACTATGAGCGTCTATTGCAGGTATTTAAACAGTATAGTGGATTTGAGGACATTGGAGACAAGAACATGAGTCAGTTTGTGTATCGATTTGTTTACGGTTTGAAGCCAGAGATTTGTCAGATGATTAAACAACACATGCTGTGTTGGCAGGGAAAGCCCATTGATGAGATTTTGAAGTATGCAAAATATTGTGGAGACGATATTGAGGATAGACACAAGAAATTGCAGGAAAAAGTGATGTGGGCTCAGGTGAAAATAGCTGAGAAACAGGGAATTAATTTGGAAAATCCGAGTGAAAATCAAGGAAAAGATCCTAGAACGAATGGTGAAACTGGAAATGGTGGAAAATTTAGAGGACGAATGAGTAGAGAAGAAGCTAAAAAGAAATTTCCTTGTCATGGATGCGGAAAATTGGGGCATTGGAAGGATGAATGTAAAAAGATTCGGAATAATAATGGCCCTAATCAAAATTTAAATCCACAGACGCAGAATGACTCACAGCAGAGTGTAAATCCTCAGAGTCAGTTGCCACCTGCACCTATTCAGGGTAATGTAAGCAGAGCAAAGCATGGTACAGACATCGGATATCAGGGAGGAAGTGGTAAGAATGATTATATGACATCACAATTTCTTTTGCAGGACGATTTCTGTCAATTCAGTCCATGACGGTGCCTAGGAGAGGGGAAGAAGGAGTGCATACTTGGCGCATCCTTACAGGTAGATCAGTCAGGTCCATATGTTGAAGGGAATGTGAAAGGTAATAATATTACTTTCCTTTTGGACACTGGTGCTACCCGGTCTACTGTGAGAACAGCAGACATTCCAGACCTTCCTCTCTCTGGTGAAAATATCCAAGTAGTGGGGGTAGCTAATCAGCGGATTAGAACTCCTCTTACCGAACCCATGGAAGTTAAAATCGGAAATTTCAGAGAAATGCATCAATTTGTAGTGTGTGATTCTAGTCCAGTAAACTTATTAGGTAGGGATTTGTTGTGCAAGATGAATTGTACCATTTTCTGCACACCGGATGGTGTGGCAGTTCAGACACCAGATGAAGATCATGTATATAAAATTATGATTGCAAAACAAGGTACAGAAGTAGACGAGATGTTTTCGTTAATAACAAAAGATGAGTTGCCAGAAGAATTAAAAGGTACAGTAAACCCCATAGTATGGGATTTCACCGGAAAGGAAGTAGGACTTATGGCTAAAATAGATCCAGTTAAAATTACTGTAAAGGAAGGTGCAATTTTCCCAAATACCAGACAGTACAAAATGAGTGCAGAAGTAAAAGCAGTAGTCATTGAAGAAATAAATCGAATGGTAGAACAAAATATCCTAAAAGAAGTAATGAGTAGCCCATGTAATTCACCTATAATGGGGTTAAAGAAACCTAGTGGAAAATATAGGATTGTTCAGGATCTGAGAAAAATAAATAAGATTGTGGAACCATGTTGTCCCATAGTACCAAATCCTGCAGTAATTCTATACCAGATCCCTTGGAGTGCAGGATGGTTCACAGTAATTGATTTGTGTCAAGCGTTCTTTTCAATACCATTACATCCAGACAGCCAGTATCTTTTCTCATTTAAATTTGAGAACAAGGTCTATGTGTGGAATCGTGTTCCTCAGGGGTACACAGAAAGTCCTTCTATTTTCAATCAGATACTGAAAAAGTGCCTTGAAAAACTAGTGATGCCAGGAAGCTCAGTATTAGTCCAATATATCGACGACTTATTGGTGGCATCGAACACCAGAGAGGACTGTGTTGTTGATTCCATAGCATTATTAAATCTTTTGGCAGAAGAAGGACATAAAGTCTCACCTGAAAAATTGCAATTCTGTACAACAGCTGTTAAATATCTGGGACATCAAATTGAGAGAGGAAAAAGAAGAGTAACAGCTGAAAGAGTAGCTTTAATAAAGAAAATGCAAATGCCTGTAACACAAAGACAAGTGAGAATGTTCCTAGGAATAGTAGGTTACTGTCGACAATGGATACCAGGATTTTCCATGTTAGGTAAGCCCTTAATTAACATGACAAAAAAGAAAGCAAAGGACCCTGTGGAGTGGGAGGATGAAAGTGTAGAAGCCTTTGTAAAATTGAGAAATGCCCTATGTTCAGCACCTGCCTTAGGCATGCCTGATTATAAAAGAGAATTTGCATTGTTCTGTCATGAGAGAGAAAATTGTGCACTTTCTGTCCTAACTCAAAGACATGGACTAGAAAGACGTCCTATAGCATATTTTTCTGCTACATTGGACCCAGTAGCAGCCGCGTTGCCAGGATGCTTAAAAGCAGTGGCGGCTACTTGTTTGAGCATTGAACAAAGTGAGTCAATTGTGATGGGACACCCTGTAAAAGTGTATGTTCCACATGCAGTTGTCATTCTGTTGACAAGAACCCGAACTCAGCATCTTACTCCTAGTCGGCTGACTAAATATGAAAGAATAATAATGGGTGCTGAAAATGTGAACATGGTAAGGTGTACTATAATAAATCCAGCAACCTTACTACCAGACCCATATCATGAGAGAATTAAAGATGATGAAGACGATGAACATGATTGTATACAAATTACAGAATTATGCACAAAACCACGCCCAGATATAGAGGAACAGCCTCTTAAAAAGCCAGACAGGGAGCTATTTGTTGATGGTTCATGTCAAAGACATGAAGACGGTAAACTAACTGCTGCCTATGCGGTATGTGAATTAACTGGAATAGTTGAAGCATCTTATTTACCAGGAGTCAAATCTGCACAAGTAGCTGAATTGATTGCGTTGATAAAAGCATGCAAAATTAGGAGGAATCAGAGAGTAACCATATTTACAGATAGCCAATATGGTTACAGGGTTGTGCATGATTTTGGCCAACTATGGATGCAGAGGGATTTCATGACTTCTTCAGGATCCCCCATTAAAAATGGACAATTTGTAAGGGAATTGCTAGAAGCAATACAATCACCAAAAGAATTGGCTGTGGTGAAATGTGCCGCACACCAGTCAGGAGATGACTGGGTGGTAGTCGGCAACAGATATGCAGATCTGGTGGCTCAACATTGTGCCAAAACCAGAATGTCAGTCAATAAGAAGGTGGAAAGAATGGGAATCAGCTGCCAACTTATGCTGTATATGCCACCTGAAACTTGGAATGGCGTCAAGAAATTGCAAGATGAGGTTGATGATAGTGAGAAGAATTTGTGGATCAAAGTGGGTTGTTCCCAAAGAGGAGATGATGAAGTGTGGATCAGTGCTGATGGCAGACCAGTCATGCCAGACTGTTTACTCTCACAAATGGCTAGGATGTATCATGGAGACACACACATAGGGAGAGATGCAATGATTAGGCTGTTCAGACAAAATTGGTACAATCCCAAATTCAGGGCTGTTGCAGAGAGTCTTTGCCAGAGATGTCTAACTTGTCAGATGCATAATCCGGGGAGGAAGACAGTAATTGGATTTGGGAAAATTGGAAAGGCAGAGGGTCCATTTATGAGACTTCAGTTTGATTTCTTACAGTTACCACCATGTAAAGGGCTGAAATATGTACTAGTCATAGTGTGCCTGTTTTCAAAGTGGGTGGAGGCTTACCCTACTAGGAGAAATGACAGCATTACAGTTGCGAAACTGTTGCTACGAGAACTCATTCCTAGGTTTGGTTTTCCAGTAACTTTGGAATCAGATAGAGGAAATCATTTTAACAGCGAAGTGATCAAACTAATCTGTGAAGCATTCCAAATCCAACAGAAACTGCACTGTGCATATCGTCCAGAAGCTTCTCGAGTGGTTGAACAATTGAATGGCACTATAAAGTCAAGACTGGGAAAAATGTGTGCATCAACATCATTAGAGTGGCCAGATGCATTGCCATTCGTTTTAATGGGACTCAGAAGTATACCTGACAGAACCACAGGATTGAGCCCACATGAAATAATGATGGGAAGAGCAATGAGACAAACACATGTTCCCACAAACAAACTGGTGAATATATCTGATGATATGGTTCTGGACTATTGCAAAGGATTGGCTGACCTAGTGCGTTCTGTCTCTCATCAGGTTGGAGAAGACGCAGTTTCCAGGCAGCCCGAGCAAGAACATGATCTGAATCCTGGTGACTGGGTGGTAGTGAAGAATCACACCAGAGAAACGTGTTTATCACCTAGATGGGGCAGACCGTGTCAAATCATACTGACACGAATACAGCAGTGAAGTGTGCCGGATTTCCTAATTGGATTCATGTAAGTCACACCAAGAGAGTACCAGATCCCGAGGAAGAGAATCCTCAGACAACGCCAATCACTGAAGAAGCTGAAGGTGCCCAGCTGAAGGATCTCAGGTTCGAGATTCCAGAGAAGCTGAAGAAGAAGAACAACCGAGCACAAGTCAGGATTGGATACCAGTGGTAGAAGCTCCTGAAGTATACCACAGAACAAGAAGTCAAGCGAAATTGGAAGAAATTGAAGAAGATCAGATAGGTGAAGGAGAAGCAGTTCAGGAACAAGAAGAAAAGACATTAAGAAATCCTGAACAAGATCAGATAGGGAAAGGAAACCGGGCTCAAAGCAACGAAGATCTGATAAACTTTGAGCAGGGACAGACAGGTCTAGAAGAATCCGGTCAGGCTGCAGAAGTTCACAGTGCAATAAGCCCTAATCAGAACAAGTTAGATCAAGAAGAGTGCACAGAAGAAGAAAACCTTGAAAAACATGAACTTGAAGAAATAAATAAAGAACAAGGTCAGTTATTGGAAACTCACAGCGGAGCTGTTACAGAGAAACCAATCAGACCTGAAAAGGAGCAAACAAGAAACACAGTAATTGCAGAACATGAAAAAGTGCTAAGCAGTGAAATTAAAAAGATTTCTGAAAACGAAGATAAAGAAACAGTGCAAACAAAGAAAACAAGAAAAGGAGATCATTGGCCGAGTGTCATTAAAAGAGTAAAATACCACATAACAACCAGAAGTGAAGATCCAGATCAAGTGAATGAAGTAACAAGTCAAACTGAACAAGAAAATAAAACTGAGAAAAGAAGAAGTAAAAGACTGAAACTTGTGAATAACAAATTCAAGGGTCCTGGCTGGACTTATATCATTCTTGAAGATTTTGAAAGCTCAGAGTCAAGTGACAGTGGTGGCGAAGGAACAAGTGCAGAACTTACGTACGAAAAAGAAACAAGACCACCCTGACTAAGCAAAAGAATAAGCTAAAGAAAAGAAGAAAAGATAAGAAGAGCAATCTTTCTTGTCGAAAATGCCTGACGATAGAGTTGCTGGGAGACCAAAACAGAGATGTTGTAGAAGATGCTGTGCAATATGCATATGTAGTCTAGTAATGGTGCTTATAGTATGGTTAGTCCTGATTGTAGCAGTTCCTTACCTTATGATAATAGATAAAAAGATTAATAATGAAACTAAGGGGAGGACAGCAAACATGAAGGGCAATAGAGTAGAACTAATGGCAGAGAATGAACCAGAAATTCATCATGAAGTAGCTGACAATGACACTAGTTTAAACGTTTTCACAAAGTTATTGTTTCAATATGTAGATACCATGGAAGTTAGTAATTGTTACGTCTGTATGAAGTTACCCGAATCAGTAGCAGAGGGTCTAACATATCACCATTTACCACTGACATATGGCATATCATGTAGTGTTCTGTCTAGTTTATTTTATAGAACAGGGAGACTTCAGTATTATTATTCAAACTTAGATGTGATATTTTCTGAGGTTCCGATTCGCAAGAGTATGAACCCAGTGCTTAGTAGTCAAGACGCACAGTTTATGGGAGAATTTTTCTTAACAATGAAATCAATAGACATAACACATGCACATAGACACAATCTAACAAGTTCTTTACTTGAAGAAGAAAAGATATTTTTGAATTTAGTAGAAGATAGAAGACAAGATTTTCCAAAGAAAGCTTCTGAGCATAAGGCTCATTTACCACCTTGGGCTGAGAAAGAAGGGAGTTACACACCTGGCAAGGCTCAAGCTGCTATGGCTCTGGATTTTGTAAAGACAGGAAAAATTTGTCTTCATAGGTTAAAGACTGAATATAACAATGTTTTCATCGGTACCAGTGAATGTGAACACAATTTTTTAATTCTCGGAGGTTGGGGACTCAAAGGAGGAACAGATTCAGTTTTTCCTGGAATCTATTATGTGTGTGGGAATAAGGCTTACTTTAGGCTTCCTGCACGGTGGTATGGAAGTTGTTATTTTGGAATAGTATTTCCAAAGCTATACCACGTAAAAAGAAACACTGGGAGCAATGAAAACAATAGCAAATTAATATGTAGTAAAAGAGCTAGTTTTTCAGAAATTATAGGTGATATATTTGGTGCATTGATACCTTCAGTGGGAATAATTCTGAACTCAAGGAAAATATGTAAATTGTCTACAGTAGTTGATAGTTTATCAATGGATACTGCTGGAGGTTTTCTAATGATTAATGCGGAAATGGTTGCGATTAGATCTATGGTGATGCAAAATCGACTTGCTCTTGATATTATATTGGCAAAAGAGGGCGGAGTCTGTAAATTATTGAAGACGAAACATTGTTGCACTTATATTCCTGATAAGAGTGCAGAAACTGGAACATATATACAGAATATAACTAAACTTGAGAAAGAACTTAAACCACTGGAAGTTGATAGTGTATGGGAAAGATTGACAAATAGTATCTCGTCAATTGGAACCTGGTTTGCTAATATAGGGAAAGGACTTATAGGTCAAATATTAATACTTTAGTAGGGACAGCGATAATAGTGCTGTCAATAACAATATGGTGCAAATGCTGTAAAAAGAATGGAACATATAAGGTGACAGGAAGAGGAAAGAAACGAAAGGTAGATGAAATCGAACTTGAAGAGTGGAGAAGTGAATTATACAAGAAATTAAAAGGAGATTGTAAAAATGGAAAGTGTAAAGATGAGAATGAAGTAATTTGCTAGAAGTTGGCATCTGATTGAGGGTAGTGTTTTGATGGCTCAGAAACGCCATCAGAGAGGGGATTGATGGAGCAAGGTTTCATAAATGAAACTTGCTTGTATTCAATCCTCCTCACAGTATTAATTTATTAAAACTTGTATTGTTAATACTAACCTTTGCATTCACGACACGAAAGGGAAGGAAGCTTGCCCATGTGTTTTACTAATGAATAACGCTTGTCTGTAATCCAAAATGGCCGCTATGCGCGGGAAAACTCAATGCGCATGTCGCAACCATATCACATGGTGTGACGTCTTTCTTTGCTTGGTGGGAAACTTCTGCTTCTGCGCAGTGTGTATGAAAATGGCTGCTTGATGTTTTCACATGCTTCACCTTGCTCTCATGTCACTACTAAATTGTCGTTTCCTAATGCTACTAACGCGGGATAGAATTTATAATTAAATGGGAATAGAGTAGAAAAAGTGGGCATACAGTGAAACATTTTATTCTGTGATTTAATATTTGCTTCTTGCACTTTTATTAGTTCGTAAACTTGGGCCTGGGTTGGTGACCTGAAACTCGAGAGGCAAATGGTTCTGCGCATGTGTCCTGTGTGCCTGCCAAATGAAGTCAATCTGGACGTCGTCCAAGGCCGCGACCCGATGGCCGAAGATGCTGTACTCTTGCCTTTCCTGTTGTACATTGATACATTGTCTATGAAAAACTGGTTTACATTTGTCATGAGACGGGTGGGAAATAAAGCGAATGTATTAATTTGAAGGGGTGGGAATTTAAAGACAATAGGCTTTACAATTTAGGTCAAATCGATATGGTGCGAGAATCCACCCCCTGTCCCTGTCCAATCAGAAGTAGTGGCCCCATATTTTAGTAACATTAGGGGAGGTACATGGGCGTAGAAGGGTATACTAGAATATAGCATTAGTTAATTAGTTAGAGCATGCGTTCACGAAGAACAGGCGTCCATGCTGCCAGAGCGCTCTTAGCTCCAGACTGCCAAGCTGATCGATTGCAGACCGAATTGCTGTCCAGAGAGGTCCTGAGGAGGGGGCGGCAGAGTCCATTAGAAGGAATGCACAGGAGAATCGAGGAGAAGTCGAGTATCAGAGAGGGGAACGACGCAGGCGTCGTTGTAGAGAGGTCACCGGTCCTGTCCTGATCCTGGAGGAAGTCTTTGCTCATCATCCTTCCTGGGTCCTATTCTTTCCAACTCCTTGGCTAAGGGGTTTGGTTCTCGCACTTAGGTAAATATAATGCAACCTTTAGTTGCGCTGCTATCTCTATCCTCTCCTTTTCCTTAAACACCGTCATTGATTAGCAATAATCATTTCTATGCTTAATCTTGGGTATTGCGATTAAGTACCATGTGGCTCTGTATTTTACTCTGCTAAAATTTAGATAAACATTTTGAAACTTCCTGACTCAGTGGTTATTTCAGGATTATGTACTATAATGAATGTCACTCATTTTAAACTTCCCAATTAGCAAAGGATCCATTGGTAAGTTATTACTCTTCATTCAGAAGGTAATTGGTAGCAAGGATTTGATAAAGAGTAACAACTGATAAAACCCAGCGTAAGTATTAGCGTAGTATGAATGTATGGGCCCAAGTGAGTATCTGGTGTATGAATGCTGTTTGCTAATATCGCGCTGGATCAGGTCGTTCCCCTTTCATGTGTACTGGCCAGCCCACCTTCCAGGCCTGGCCTCTGCCTGCAAGGATGCTGTGCTGATCAGGACATTCTGACGGTTGAGTGCCCACCACAGAAAAACAAAGAGGTGAGGGCAGATTGCACTCAGCTATTACAACCCCTCCTCACAGAGATCAGGAAGAGAGACAAGATTTGTGCCATTTCAATGGCTCCTTTCACTAACGATAGATACTGCAGGCCTGCCCTGTACCCTCTGCCATCTATCTAATGGCAACTACAGTCAGAGTCACTTACAGCCCAGCTACAGTCTGAATCAGTTACAGAACATGTTTTAGGAACAGCGCTGGCACTTCTAAGGGAAGCCTGTCTACTCTTTCCTCCCGATAGTGTCTGCCCCCTCGCATCTACAAGATGCCAGCAATACACATATGCTATATTAAGAAAGCATCCTCTCCTCCATCTTGTACTCTGGCCCAGGAGTGGGCTTCCAAGATGAAACCCGTAGTCCTGTATTACTTGTACATGGCACACTATCATGTCTCGCACACATGCACACATACAATGCATGGGTTTATCATGATCAGCTTAACTTTATATGAATAGGCTTGTAAGCCTGCATTCATATCTCACAGGTAAAAGCCTGCCACTATAATTCACCAATTACCTTAGACTGCCAGCAATGCTCTCCACGCATGAATCATGCAACAGGGATGGATGCATACCCTAGGTAGTCCTGGGATGATCCCATGCAGTCACTCATTCATTTTGATGCTAATCCTTATGAATTAACTTTGGTAGAAACGGATTGGATTAAAAATTACACCTCGAGGCAGGTGTAAAGCTTGAGAAAAGATTTGTTTTCTCCAAACCTTTCCAAATGTGCATGTGTGCTACACCCACACAAAAGTGGTAAAGTGTTAAACTTTGTCAAATTTGTAGAATGTTGTGCTTGAATGGATACCTTCCAGTATAAAACCTAAAATAAAGGGTATCCTTCTAGTATAAAACTTAAACTTGACATTATGCAATCACCCTTGCACAATGGTACAAGGATGTGTGCATTGGTGCAAGGCAGCCGAAGGTACACCAGCACTAAACGAAAGAGACGCATCACCATATTTTAGTAGATGTAGTGCTGTTGTACTGTCTCCCTTTCATGCACAGCAGTGCAACAACTTTGGTTCCTGCACATTGTAAAAACTTAGAGCCTGATTACGGGTGGACCGCCGAACCCGTGGTGGAGGTGCAGTGGTGGTCAGTGACCGCAGCACCAGTGGTCCAACCATCATATTATAACTACGGCAGTCAGACCTCCATGGCACTGCCGCAACCGCCAGGGAACCACATTTCCTGGTGGTGGCGCAGCGGTGTGAGGCCACAATAGGCTTGGCTGGATGGCTATTACGAGTTTCGTCACTGCCAGCGGTCTCATGGCAGTGTGCATGCCATGAAACTGTTGGCGGTGAGGAAACTGAGGGGGCCCTACAGGGTCCCCTGGTGCCTCATGCCATGTGGATGCATGCAGGGCGGGCACATGGTGTTGACCCCCTGTCTGCATGCATGCCCAGTTCCTGCATGGCATGGACTTAGCAGTCTATGCCATGCAGGAACTTTCTTTGGCGTTCCCATTGAGGTGCCTTTTTTAATGGCACCACCGTGGGAACGCCAAAGGACCGCCTGCCAGACCAGGAGGAAACTCCTAATCTGACGTGCGGCAGTCGACTTTGGAGTGCGGGGCAGTGGCGTGCCTCCACGCTCCCGCACCGCCAAAGTTGTAATCAGCCCCTTAGTTAATCTGCCTCTTCGTTTGTCCAGACCAAACACTCTTAACATATAATGCCTACCAGCATGGATGGCATGTGACTCCTACACCTTATGTTTGTGATGGAAAGTGCTTTAACAGTTTACATTCGGATGAGTAGCGCTATTAAATATATAAATACATAAATGTGACAAAAGGGCTAAGTAGAGATTAGGGGCACCATTGGAGGGTGGGAGTCAGTGATTCGATTCCGTGAAGAAATAAGTCATAAGGGGATGGGGGGAGTGGTACCCAACAAAGATGATCGCACCGGGCGCCACCAACGCTAAAGCATGCCCTGCATCTCTTTTTACATACTCTCGTGCTTTAGTTTCTCCAGATGTTTTCTCTTGGTTTTGCCAGATGTCACGATACACTATCCTAAGATGGCTTTCAATAGGGATGTGCAATGCAAACGTGGTTTCTGTGACAACCAAAAGAGCACGTCGTGTATGCTTTTAAAAGTCCTAATTAAACACTTTTGTATCTCGCTGCGCTCGCTCTGCGAGGAAATGAAAGCTGTAAATCTTACCTTCAACGCGCTAACAAACTAATGCCTGGTGCGCCCACCCGAGCTACCTCATCTGGCGCATTCGTTTTCATTCAGAAACACACACCCGAGGAAATTGGTTATTGAAAATGGTTGTTTATCTGAAATATTGATCATATTCACCCGACTCTAGCAAATACATTACTATTTAAAATAACAGCCAATAATACTTATAATTTATACTTGAATTTTAGTGCCTCCACCTTAATTGACAATTAACCGCCTTGAGCCTGTGATAGTGTTTCACGATCCCTCTGCTTTGGAGAGAGAGAGAGAGAATATGTGTGTGTTTGTATCTCCTTCAGAGAGTGAGAGAGAGAAATTGTGAGCGTGGGAGGAGAAGGCTTTAGATGAGGATCACAGATATTGCTTTTGCAGGGAAGCTCTGAAACCTCTAGTGCAAGCAGTGATTATTAAATACTAAATAACTTATTAAAAAGCATCGCTTTCCTCGTTTTCCTGTGGTACAGAAATGTGCTTCATCAAAATGTCAAGTCCATGTCGCTTCATGCAAAGTGCCAGTTTAAAGGTGTGAGTGGAGAGACCAGTCTAACAAGGGGCTCCTGATTTACCAGCTCATTTCATGTGATCACTAAGGCTGTTCAGGCTGTTCAGTAGAGTAACTGTGGATCCACCAAAAATAGCAGATGAGCCATTATACCACACAGGAAGGATACCTACCTATTATGAGTTTGGCAGGATGGCGGAATCTCCTCCGACTGAACCATCTGCTCTGCCAAGTTGCAGAGGTACCTCTTCCAAGAAGTGGTGGCAGGACAACCGCCCTATCTACAGTGACTTACCTGGCACCACGGGCTCCATAACAAGTTGCTAGTTATCTAAGACAGCCCTAACAATCGAATTTACCAGATCCAATGGGATTACTAAAGCAGTCAAAATCGCTGGGCACAAATGTGACCAAGAAAGAGCAATTACCAGAACAGCCGGATGCATAAACTGGCTTTCCCTGGTAATTAATATTTCTAAGTGGACCTCAGCTTCCAACTCGTAATAGTACTGTTTTTCAGTCCATTGTAGTTATGGTACCGGCTTGTAACTCTTGCATTGGGGCTGGAATTATCGATCTCTTAAATTAGCCACTTATAATAAGGGCACATGTCTGGCAGAGTTACACCTGTGGCAAATGTCCTTAAATGCTTTAACTGCTGCCCACTGAATCCTGAGGGAGGAAACTTTAAGACCCAGATCCTGCAAAAACTCCAAAATGTGTACAAGCTGTGTAGCTCGAAGGATTAACTGTCTAGCTGAACACCACTTAGTAAAGGTGAACCAATGCCTCATAAAAGAAGCTAAAGTGGACTTCCTCGTGGAGGCCTGAATGGAAAGTGCCAACCTCTCTGAAAGCCCCCTAGCCAATAACTCTACCCTCTCAACCTCCAAGCTGTTAGCTTGATCTTCTGAGATGGTGAATTTGAAGAGTGGAAGGAAAGATTTCAAGCAGCCATTCTTTGTCCGTTCTCATATTCACTGCCAGAGAAAATCAGGTGGAATGTGGACAAGCTGGAGCTCTCTCCCCTTTCAGTTTCACAAAATATTTCTGAAGAAGAGGGAATGGGGGAAAAGCATACAAGAGACCTCTCTGCCAACTGCATGAGATTGCATCCAAACTCTAAGCTCTGTCATCCTCTGTGCTTGAACAGAATATTGGAACCTTTTCATTCTCCCAGTTGGCAAACAAGTTCGCCGTTGGAGAACCCCATCTCTGTCATATTTGTTGAAACGCCGAATGACTGAGGCAAAAATTATTTGATGCAGGGATTTCCTGACTCAGCGCCCAGCCACCAAATTTACAGTGCACTTGATGTATACCGCTGTAAATGAGGTCACACTGTCTTGAGCCCAGATGAAAATCTGGTCTTTTTTCCTAGCAAGAGAAGGAGCTCACGTCCATCGCCTGCTTGTTGAAAAAGTACCTGACAGTGATGTTGTCTGTCCTGACAATCACAGTTCATTTGTAAATATGCGTAAAGGGTTCGTTGGCTAAAAAGACTACCTCTACCTCTCTCCAGTTCAAAGACCTTGTTCAATGTTTCTCCAACCATAAACCCTGAGCCTGGTGACAATCACTCTAAATGCCCCACCTTGTTGCATTGGTATCTGTGGTTATGATCCAGATCCTATGATTTTAGAGTCACACCCTTCGAGATGTTCTCCTTGGACATTCCCCATGCTAGTGCCTTTCTTATTTGGTTGGTCACAGCAATCTTTGCTGCTAGATCCATAGATCCATTGAAGTGCCATCTTGCCCAAGGCACCAAAAATATCGTCACTGCCAGGTCGCCCTGGACTTGTAACCAAGATGCCGCCATAGCACTGACCCCATGCAACAAGCATCCTATATGAGTCTGTACTACTATGACTCTGTTGTTGAACAGAGTTACTAGACTTATGTCCATCTTGAACCTCATCCCGTTAATAATTTGATCTTAGGCTGGGGCTAGGTGAGACTTGCCAAGACTCACGATGAAACCATGACTTCTCAACACCTCCAAGATTCTCAGCGTGTGCTCCTCTGTTGCCTGGAGAAATTATGAGATGATTAGAAACTCATCCAAATATGGAAATATTGTGATTCCCGTGTTGGTGAAGCATGGCCACCAATGGAGCCAACACCTTCATGTAGACATGAGGGAACGACTTGAGCCCGAAGGGTAGAACTCTAAATTGGTCTTGAAGTGGACCCACTGCAAACCTAAAAAGCCTCAGATACTTGGAGTGAAAGGGGATGTGCAGGGAGGCATCATACAAGTCTATAGTTGTCAGAAAGTCCCCCATGTGGCACCATCCGAATCACCTTGTCTAACATCCACATTCTGAAGTGAGTTGTTCTGATCTAAATGTTCACCCCCTAGAGATCAGTCTGTACTCTCCTGAGGACATCCTGACTAGGAACAGAATCGAGTAAGTGCCTTCGCATCGTTCCTTGGCTGGCACTGTAATAATTAGCCTCTTGGCCAACAAAGCTTGAATTCTTGACCATAAAGATTCTCTCTTGGCAAGATCAGAGGATATTGATGTTTGAACAATGCCCAAAGCTGGAATAATCATCTCGAATTCTATGAGATAACTTAGGGCCAGATGTGCGACCGTTTTTTGCAGTTGCAAATGGGAAATTGACCCATTTGTGACTGCAACAAAAAGTTGGTGGTATGTACAAACATTATTTTGCGAGTCAGTGACTCGCAAAATAGCGTTTGCGAGCCACTTTTAGGAAGGGGCGTGCCAAGGTTATCCCTTCCTAATAGCAAGTTCACCACCTACTTCAAGTAGGTGGTAAGCCACTCGCAAACGGGAAGGGGTCACGAGGGGACCCCCTCCCCCTTTGTGAATGTATTCCAAAATATTTTTTAAGAGCAGGCAATGGTCCCAAGGGCCACTGCCTACTCTTAAAAAATGAAACAGAAATGTTTCATTTTTCTTTTGAGGTCGAGCCTAGCGTTGCAGCGAGCATGCGCTGCTCGCTTTGCGAGGCATCCAGTAGTGAGTACGGGAGAGAAGCTTCGCCCACTTCCCCGCCCTTCTTTTTCATTGGCTCGTGTGTTTGTCCTTCCTAAATGCTGGCTTCTGATTGGTAAAGAGGCTTGTTAGTCCCTCCTCAGTACCCCCATGTCGTCATTTTTAACGTCTCATAGCTACTGGCCCCTTTACTTCAGTTCTTGCACGGTAGTGTGATTTTTAGAGTTCTAAGTACTATTTTCATTCTTGAGTTTGTCCTACTGCGGGCAGGACGATGTGCTTTATTTACATTCAGCGCGCTGTGCGCGCAGGGCCCTGAAGCCCTCAGCACCATGAACCCAGACATGCGGACAAAGGGGGATTAAAGCCCGGGAAGGAGGAGGCGTCCCTCGACCAAGCGTGATCACCGACTCTCATCGCCGGGCATGTTAATGGAGCTCACTCTGGCAAAGACGACAGTCGAGCTGAGCCGAGCCGTCTGTCTGATAACTACAACTACATAACTACATTGTTGCCCTCAGCCTTACAGCCATCCTTCTAGACGATTAACGACATAAAGATTAGTGATTATCCGTAAACCTAACAATACACAAAATAAAGCACCCCAACCACTCCTCGTAATGCTTGAATAAGCAATCCATACAATGGAAAAAGGACAGTGACGATCATGGAATAATCTGTCATTCAACAAAAAGCATGCATAATTCCAAGAAATGTCAGCATAAGAACACACACCGTTTGGATAGTACTTATTTCACCAATCTGCGTTACACGCCCTAAAACTTCTTCTGTACGCCACTTGCAAGTTGTGTTCCCATTGTAAAAAGCTTCGGTTAGACATTTATGATACGTGTTTGACATTTATCTGTAAGTCGCTTTACATTTTTCTTCCCGCTAACATTATTTGGTTTTCTATTCAGCGCGGCCTGTTCAATGGGGACATTAATCATGCAATTCTATGCTTACAGCATTCAAATGTACATGGCGAAAATCCGCGCCGAAGATCCGTGTGCTCTAGTTTTGTTGTTTGTAGAACGTTTTAAAAATTCCCTTACCACTTTAAGGTATTTAGCAATCATTGGTTTTTTTTTGTGAGACCTCCTCTGCAGGTGGGATTAAAGACACAAACGCAGTCTGTGGTCACAGAAAGCCCTACAGTTTTGTCAGAGATAGGACTAAACGTTCAACAAGGGTAGGTGAGAGTAGGGCGAAGGGTGACGCCTGTCCGCTACTTACACGGACCCTCCGTAAATTCAGTCCACCACCGTTATAGAGATTCAAGGCAACCAGCCACTTAGCCCTAATCATTAGTTCCAGGTTTGTTGACAGCCAATCTTCATAGTTGAACATATTGTAGGATTCGTCTGGAAGCCAGAGGGACTTGTAATGTGTAAGCTGACCTTTGATTGGAGCTTTGGTGACACCTCAGCCAATTCTAACATGCTGCACAGAATTTCGAAGTGCTCATTGGCTATAGGGTCGCACGTGCTATTGATGTTTATTCTGTGTCTGCCCACCCCCCACAGAGTGATTGGTAGTGTTGAGAGATTGGGCTGGATCTCGCACAATTGAACTAAATTGTTCCCAGTTGTGCGAGAAAACGATAATATGTGTGGTTCCCAAATATTAAGTTATTTTAAAAACAACTGTGGTATTTTTAGGTCGAGCCTAGCGTTGCAGCGTGCATGAAATGAGTGATGGCACAACGTTGTCCATCCACTCCGTCTGGGTTGCCATTGGAGTTGGTGCAGCAGGAACCAGCATGCCTCTTGGAACTAGTGTGGAAGACTATACTAAAACCAATACCGGCCTGAGAATGGGCCCTAAAGGACCAGACAGTGTCAGTGAATAACCTGCCAGCCATAATCCAACTGGAGGCATCTGCAGCTCAATGGGGCCCTGAGACGCTCCAGATGGGGCCGGGATCATACTGAAAATTTGCAGCATGGCCTCCCTGCAGGCTGCCATCTGCTACAGGGTCTGCTTTAAAGAACTCTGGGCACACCAGAATGAACTGAGGTACTGGCTCCCAAGCTGGGGATGTCAAACAGGCGCAATGTTCATCTTGGCACCCTCACCCCTTCTCATTAGATAAAATTAGAGTGGTATGAAGTGGTCGAGTCCCACTTTCCTTTTTAGGTCGAGCCTAGCGTTGCAGCGCGCATGAGCTGCTCACTCTGCGAGGCATGCAGTAGTGAGTACGGGAGAGAAGCTTCGCCCACTTCCCCGCCCTTCTTTTTCATTGGCTCGTGTGTTTGTCCTTCCTAAATGCTGGCTTCTGATTGGTAAAGAGGCTTGTTAGTCTCTCCTTAGTACCCCTGTGTCGTCATTTGTAACGTCTGATAGCTACTGGCCCCTTTACTTCAGTTCTTACACGGTAGGGTGATTTTTAGAGTTCTAAGTACTATTTTCTTTTTTGAGTTTGTCCTACTGCGGGCAGGACGTTGTGCTTTATTTACATTCAGCGCACTGTGCGCGCATGGCCCCGAAGCCCTCAGCACCATGAACCCAGACACGCGGATAAAGAGGGATTAAAGCCCCGGGAACGAGGAGGCGTCCCTCGACCAAGCGCGATCACCGACTCTCAGCGCCGGGCATGTTAGTGGAGCTCACTCTGACAAAGACGACAGTTGAGCCGAGCCGTAAGTCTGATAACTTTTATTCATTTACCGGCAGCCCATAGCTCAGCGTCACACATTTATAAAGCATCCTCAGCTAGCCGGAGCGTGTCTAAATAAGCACCTCACTGAGAGCAAAGCTCTTAGCTGGCAGCGAGCGCGTCCACGGGCTGCTTGCAACAGGTTGGGGGCTGACTCACTCAGCTGGCTCTGACCTGGCTACAATGTAAAATTCAGATAGAATCACTGACTGAGAACGTGACGTCAGGAGAGCCATCTCGTGATCACTAATTTACCCAATCGCTACTGCCGAGACTGTTGGACAGTGTGTAACACAGATAGGTAGGCCCCACCGCCAGCGGCGTGAGCGGCAAAATTGAAGTCTTGCAGCCGCCGGGAGCCCACCGCAGCAGCTCGCACCATGTTGTGCCACGCCGCGGGCTGGGAAGGGTCCCAGCGAGGGCGTAATTATCTTTGGACCCTCATCCGACGACCCCCATAAGCCTGGAGCAATGAATATGCGCCTCGAGTCAAGTCGTCTCAAGTTCTTCATAAATTAATTCCCTTAGGAGCGCGTCATCGTCGATCTCAGCCTATACTGAAAGAAAAACAAATTACAGCAGTAGCAGCTCTGCATAATTGGACTCACTGAAGTAGTACTCCCCGGCTGCGGCACTTAAACGTGTGCAGCAGTATACTGCCCGACCAGCTCACTGAAGCATATCGCTGGTCCTTAAACTGGCGGGGCACGGCACACTGCAGTAGGTCTTGGCTGAACATCGCTGGCACTGTGTATGTGGGTGGTCCTGGTTCAGCAGAGAGTGGTGCTGGTTAGAGCAGAGCTCCACCCACTGAGCTCTGTACTAACTCTGAATTATGCCCCCTCCTGCCTGTGTTTGTTGTGCTAAAACGTTTCTTTTCCTCACGACTGCTGACTCTACAAAGCAACACACTGTTGTTGGTCTGCTATAAATAGAACAAAAATAACTCTGAGCGTGATGCAAAGTTGCTCAAAGTGCAGTGTTAATCGTCCTCCCTAATCTCCCCTCATTTCCATCCCAGGGGGAGGGGTGGGTTCCCCGCTGAGTCCTCAATTACCTCATGCATAATAATTACGGAGTTCCCACAATGCTCTAAATCCTCAATTCGTCGAGCTCGCCCGCTCTGCTTCCCCGTGATATATCGGAAAGATAACTCAATTGAACTATATTTGAGAATATATTGGAAATTACGGCGGAATCTATAGGGGACAGGCTTAATGAAAACCAGTAGAAGAAGGATGTTTCTGGTACTGTGGCAGCCACGCACAGAGGGTTTCAAACAGGCAGAGTGCAGGAAGGGGCGCTCTCTGTGCCAGCCTGCTGGGTTGTCTACCAGTTAACCTGCTCTGCTATCTCTGACAGTGCTAACCTTCTGAGCTGCATCTCTGGTAACCTGCTCTTCTATCCCTGTACAACCTGCTGAGCTATCTCTCTGCCACCTGACACTTTTACCTCTGTATCAACCTACCTGTCTCTCTCTTAACCTTGTCGGCTATCCCTGTGCCAACCTGTGGGGCTGTCTCTTCACTTTCTCTGCTGTCCATGTGCCATCCTGCTGGGCTGTCATTCTGGTCACTTTCTCTGCCTATTTCTCTGCCAACATGCTGGGCTGTCTCTCTGTTCACCTGTTCGGCTATCTCTGTGCCTGCCTGTTGAGATGCATCTCTGTTAACCTCCTTTCCTGTCCCTTTGACAGCCTACCAAGTGATGTATGTGCCAAACAACGAAGCATCTACAATGTGCTGTGCTGCCCCTGTGCAAGCTACGCAGTGACAAAAAAATGCAAACTGTCTACTGCCTGCTTTACTAATCCTGTGTCAACCAACTGTGCTGTACCTGTGGTCTACGAGACTGTGCCAAACCAGGCAAATCCATCTATAGCCTATTGTTCCAAACCTGTGACAACTTATTCTGCTAAACGGGTGCCGACATGTTTATTTACATCTAGATTTTATAAAGTGCTGCAAACAATCTATGGTCTGTCAGAGTGCATTGCAGTGGGGTGGGACAGCAAGGATGTTCGGTTTCCAGTAGTCTGCATCATTGCTGTCATTAGCAGTCTGCACATAGTTGAGTTCAGCGACAGTCAGTGAGGCTGGCTCAGGCTCCTCGCAGGGACCTCTCACATGTTTCAATCTGTGTGGTGTGCTGTTCATGTTTCATTGCCTACCGGTCAGAAGTTTCAATGCATGGCATTCTCATTTCAATATATGGGCATTTGCGTTTCAGTACATGCCTTTTGTAGGTTTACTTGCATGCCATTTGGTTTCAATGCATGGCATTCATGTGTTTCTTTCATTCTCTGTCATTCACTTTCCACTGTATGTCAACCACGTGTTTAGTGCATGTCATTAACATGAGGCAAGTGGATGTCATGTTCACGTTTCAGTTCAGCCAATCTTGAAAGTCAAAGTTGCCTGCATATCTGAAGTACACGTACTTTTTTTTAGTTGCATGACGTGCATTCATTTGATTGATTACCAGAGAGGAGCCAGGAGGCCTGGTCGGCACAGGCTGGCTAAGGCAGGATCTGTTAAATTGTTATTGGTTATACATTTGTTTAACAGTATGATCAGGTGGGCACTAGGTTAGTGTCCTTCCATTTCTGATGCTTTACAGCAGTTTTAAGATCTTCTAAGAGTTTCTTGTTGCTCAAATGGGTGTAATTTCTGATATTTATAAGTTTCCCTCGTCTTCATTGCTTGATATTTGCTTGCGAGAAAGTGTCACTCATAGTCGTTGAATGTCACTCATAATTACACTGAAATTATGAAAATGTCACACATAAGCAATCTGAAACCTTGGCAGCTATGTAGGATACATTTTAGGGAAGGGAGATCGTTGGTACACTCGATCGCTTTTGTGCAGTTTTACTACTTCTGAAAGAACCCGTGAGGTTGATGTCTAATCAAGAAACGACCCACTTTTTCAGGGGGCTACTTATTGCGTTTGGTTTAAAAAATGCTTAATCCTCAACGCACAGCTCCTTCTGGGCGCTCATTAACCATTGAGACTTAATCTCATTTGTTCATATTCAGGGAGATTTTGGTCTCTACATTCTCTCCCAAGGAGGTGTGGCACCTTTATTTACTAGTTATACAAATTCGTGTTGAATTAGGTCTGCCCCCCCTTTGTAGTGCAAACGTTCACGCAGAATGAAAGCTGCTGGTACAACGTGGGTTTTTAAATTACTCTTTATTTCACATCGGAGGGAGAGCGTGGGGCGTCTTATCTCACGTAGACCCCGTACATCATGCCCGCCGCCTCTCCCAGCATGCCTAGCGCTGGCCACGTGGTGTGGAAGGCTAGACCGCGACACCACATATCTCCCCCCTTCAACAACACCCAAAACAACGAGGAGCTCTTGGTATACAAACATAATGAAGTGGCGCAAAGCAGGAGGCGCCTAAAACCAGAGCAATAGTTTGCTTATATCCATAGGAGATGGAACATAGGAAACTTAACAGGTGTGAGAACATTTCGCTGTAAAAGACAGTTACATATCAAATTCTCTGTATCTCTTGGGTAACACAACCGCTCTGCCTGTGCGGGTACGTGTGAGGGGTACTTGTGTCACATGTGCCTCTCTTGAATGTGAACTAGCTTCCCCAGAACTCTCCTCCCGGCCCCTGTTGTGTGTATTGGGCGTTCCCTGCATGTTGTCTGGGTCGCGGATGGAGTGGTCCTCGTATGGTATGCTGTGTCGTGTGTCCTCAGCACTACTCAGGTCCTGCATGGTGCCTACGTCACTATTAGTGTCTCTCATCATGCCATTTCTCTGTGAGCTTGTAGCCGCTTCATCTTCCCCATTTCCAAGCTCGCATCCCACATGCCCGGTGCTGGTGGCAGGACCGTCCATGTTCCATTTGATCACTTTATTGCATTTGGCCATTCTACTGTGTGACCATATCTTGCCATCACTTAACAGGGCTGAACGCGAGTAGGCTTCACTGACTTGTAAGGGTTCGCTGAACTTGCTGTCTCCCTTCTTACGTAATTGGCCAAGCTTCACCCTGACCCATTCCCCCCTTTACTAATGAGACTTCTCGCACTCCGTGCTTCTTGTTATAGTGGTCTGTGTAAAGTTTCTGAGCCTTCTCCAAATTGCTTCTGACCATGGCTGGGGACCATTTGCTCTGCAGGGTGAGGTTCATCCAAACTGTGTTATCCCTTGTGAATGGCTCTCGGCCTCGTAGGATCTTGAAGGGGCTGTAGCCAGTCAGGGTGGGTGTGATGCGGTATGCCCATACGGTGTTTCTTATTTTTGTCTCCCAATTCTTGCCCGCACTGATGGCTGCTTGAACGGAACCCATAAGTACTCGGTTGAACCGTTCCGCTAGGCCATTGCCGGCCGGGTGATACACTGGGGTGTGTTTAATCATGATCCCGTTTCTTTTGGTGAAGGCAATCCACTTTTCTGACATAAATTGGGGACCATTGTCGCAGGTGATGACTTTCGGGATCCCTTCTCGCAGGAACGTTGTGGTAAGGAAGGCAATGACTGTTTCCGTGTCTACTTTCTCGCTTATTTCTACCTCCGGCCATTTGGAGTATCGATCAATAAGAACGATTGCGTATTTGGGTATGCCCAAGGAATCCAGAATGGGGCCCAAGATATCAATGGACAACTTCTCCCAGGAACCGTTGGGCATAGTGAACTTCCCCAGGGGCGGTCGTAGCACGGTCAGTGATTTGTCTGCCTTGCTGCACTGCTCACACGCCCTCACATGCTTCTCCACGTGGTTGTCGATGGCGGGCCACCAGTACGATTGTTTGACTCGTCTCTTCGACTTCACTATTCCTAAGTGGCCTTCATGCAGGATGGTGAGCAGGCGGTCCATCAGCTGTTGAGGCGGAATGACTTTGTCCCCTCGTAGTAGAAATATGGCATCATCGCTAATTGAGAGTTCGTCTCGCACTTCCCAATATTTCCTGAGGTCGTTGCCCACGTGCCTCTTCTCCGGCCAACCCTGTGTGACAAACGTTTTGACACTCACGAGGTGGGGATCTGCGTCGTATGCTGCCTTCCATTCTTGTGCACTGATCACGTCTTCTTGGTCCGTTGTGAACGCAATTTTGTAGTCGTCCCATTCCGTGTGTGTCGGCGTCCCTTCCATTGCAGCTGACCGGCTGAGGTAATCCGCCATTTTGTTCTTTTTCCCTGGTAAGTATTCGACATCGTAGACGAAGTCCAACAGTCTGAGGGTCATCTTGGCAATTCGCGGTGTGGTACTAGCATGGCCGCTAGACGTGAGGACTTTGACCAACGGTTTGTGGTCTGTTCGGAGGGTAAACCGAGAACCCCATAGGTATTGGCAAAACTTTTCCATGGCCCAAATGGCTGCCAGCATCTCCTTCTCTATGACGCTGAATTTCTCCTCGTTGGGAGCAAGAGAACGGGAGGCGAAACTGATGGTGGTTTCCACGCCATCCATGGACAGCTGCGAGAGGACCGCCCCCAGGCCTTTGTCACTGGCATCTGTGGTCAATACGGATGTGGCGGATTCGTCGAATCCATGTAGGGGAACGGCCTCGCAAATGTCCCTCTTGATTTTCTGGAACTCTTCATCGGAGTCAGGCGACCAGCTGAAGGCATTCTTTTCTTTCAGGATTTGACGTAGGTGGTGCATTTTGGTGGCGAAGTTCTGTACAAATTTACTGTAAAACTCGGCCAAACCTAGGAAAGAACGGACTTCCTCCTTGTTGTGAGGCGTGGGCGCAGACATGATGGCTTCTACGTTGGCTTTCTTTGGCGAAATTACGCTGTCGCTTATTTCGTGCCCCAAGTATGTGACAGAGCGTAGGCCGAACCTGCATTTCTCCCATTCTGCCGTGAGGCCATTGGTATACAGTGTCCGTAGCACCGTAGTCAGTTTCTTGTCGTGGTCCTGTTTAGTTTTCCCCATGACGAGGATGTCGTCCTGGAAGTAAAGGACTCCGCTGGTGTCTTTGAACAATTTGTGCATCAGCTTTTGAAAAACTGTGGCCGCAGATGCCAGGCCAAATGGCATGCGCCGAAATTTGTAGCATCCGAAAGGAGTTATAAAGGACGTTAATTTCCTGCATGCGGGGTGAACCGAAATTTGGTGGTAAGCCGCTGTGAGGTCTATTGTGGAGAACCATTTGACCCCCTTGGTCTGAGCTAGCATTTCGCTGATTTTTGGTAGCGGGAATTTATCCACAAGTATGTTTTTGTTCAGTTCCCTGAGGTCTATGCAAAGGCGCACCTTCCCATTGGGTTTGCGTGCCACGACCAAAGGCGCCAACCATTCTGCGCTGTCGATGGGTTCGATGACGCCGTTGTCATCCAGGCACTTCAATTCCATCTGCACTGCTTCTCTGCAGTTGAACGGGATGTTCCGAACTTTGTGGCAGACTGGTGTGGCTCCCTCTTTGAGGTAAATACGGTGCGTGAATTTGGAAAGTTTTCCTATGGTCCCGCTGAACACAGATGGGAAGTCTTCTTTAAGTTTTGCCTCTACTGGTGCTGGTGGGGTGTCCGTCATGAGTACTTGTGTCTCTCCACCGGGGTTGAGTTGGATCCCCAACGCCCCTTAATCCGCCCATCCCAGGACGGAGGGTCCCTTTTCCGCTACGTACAGTTTGCAAACGGAGGCCCTCCCCTTGAATTTAAATCGAAGTGGGCGGTAACCTACCATGGGAATCTATTCCCCCGTGAAAGTGACTGGGTGGACGTCAGTGGGGTGTAGGTGGCTCCCTAAAGTGTGAACAAAGTCCCGTTCCCAAATGTTGCTTTGAATTATGGTGTATGGGGACCCTGAGTCAGCTACCATAGAAACTCGAACTCCCCCTATGGTCAGCAAGCAAGATGGTTTTTTGCTACTGTTGCAATCAATACCTAGAATTTGGTCATCAATGCATAAAATACAGTCGTCGTCAGCATCTCCCTCCACCCCTTCTGTTTCAGATTCATACAGAACACATTTGACCGTAGTGTTACTGGGTTTTCTTCTGCAGACTTTGCCGAAATGACCAATTACCCCACAAAAGGAACACTTGACTCGGAATGCAGGACATCGCATGTCATTTGCCATGTGCGTGTGACTCCCGCACCTATAGCAACTGCCTTTGTGGTCGATAGGTAATTTGTTGGGCCCAGTAGTTTTCACCATTGGCTTCCTGCTGTACTTGGTCACAGGGGTGGGCGGAGGTTTGTCAGTGTGTGCTTTCGTATCACTCACTCTGCACACGGTGGGTTTGCTCTCACTGTCTCTTTTCGCTGCTACAGCGCATCTCTTGGACAATTCTGCCTTCTTCACGATGGCTATAATCTCATTAAGGCGGGCATCCCCACTCGCCCACAATTTCTCCTGTATATTCGTATTTACTGTGTGCATTATGATCTGGTCACGCACCAGATCATCATGGAGGTGTCCAAATTTGCAAGTCACGGCCAGTCTTTTCAGCGCAGCCACGTAGTCTTCCACTGATTCAGTGTCAGTTTGCTTCCGTTGGAAGAAATTATAACGATCTATAGCAGTGCAGACCACTGGTTGGTAATGACTGTCCAAGTCTTCCAACGCATGCTGAAATACATCATCATCGTTGGGACCCCTAGTCTTTTTTATCATACTCTCATATACCCTTAAACCCTCCGGTCCCAGATTGTGTAACAAAACTTTCTTCGTGCGCTTGCTCGAAAAGGCTTCTTCCCCTTCATCTTCCAGGGCACACAGGTAGTTCAGGAAGTAACCCTTCCAATCCGCCCATTTCATAGCCGGCTCACCCGGCTTTGGCAGGAAGGGCACTGGGTTGGTGAGGGAGAAGGTCTGCGCACACATTGTGACTGCGTAGTGAGGCTGGGGCTACTGAAACGTCCTAATGGGATGCAGGAGCGGTGAGCGTGCAGCTCCTGTGGGCAGGGGTGGCACAGTACAGCTGTGAGTGGGCTCTGTGTGTCCCTCCAATAGCGTCTTCGAGGGCACTGACTCAAGCTGTCCAGCGCGCTTCACTGTGCAATTCAGGGCGACTTGACTAGTAGCACTGTAGAGAGATAGGCAGGGCCTGGAGCACCCTCGAGATGGCTGTCTGGCACACCGCTCAAATCTATGGGTGAACTGTCCCTTGAACTGCCAGTGGTGGGTGCCAGTCCATGAGGTTAGGTCCCTGTGGGCCTCTTCGTCTACCCCCTGCACACGAGTGCCACAGGCACTTACTGTAGAGGAGCTTGCACGTGGAGCACACTCTCTGCCCTGGAAGTTGGTGCTCGTCTGGATCGGCGTATGGCTCAGCTCCTGGAAGTCTGCAAAGACGGTATGGCGCTCAATGGATGAAGGCAGAGGACGCCTCTCACTGCCGGGCGTTCCTCTGCTGCACTCCCCCTCCGATCGGCATGCCGAAAATCTTCTTTAAAGCGTGGCGCCCTGCCGGTAACTCGCATGCGGGGATCGTAGGCTGCTGCTTCTTGTGGTAAAACCACCTTGTCGCCAATTTGTAGTGGAAACGTTCACGCAGAATGAAAGCTGCTGGTACAACGTGGGTTTTTAAGTTACTCTTTATTTCACATCGGAGGGAGAGCGCAGGGCGTCTTATCTCACGTAGACCCCGTACATCATGCCCGCCACCTCTCCCAGCATGGCTAGCACCGGTCACGTGGTGTGGAAGGCTAGACCGCGACACCACAGAATGGTGTGGCTCTTCTGACGCCGTTCTCCGCTTTCTATTCAAAGTTTGCTGGGTTTTTTTTCTTCATTTTTCATGTTTTGAATGGTGTTCTTGCGGCCCGGGGTTAATGAGTAAGCAATTGCCTCAAGCCTCGGTGAGAGATCAACTGCAGGATTTTATATTCCTTCCCTCCTCCCTTAGAGATTATTCAAACATGTTTGCAGCAACAAAGCTAGAAAGGGTGCTCGAGAGCTCGGAAGAGAAACGTGCAATGTTCCTCCAAATCCGTGCTCCTGCTGGTGCGTGGAGTTTCCGTAGGTGGAGTTGTCCAGTCCCAGTTTAGGCATTCGGTGCCCTGCTAAGGAAGGCTCACAGAAACCGCTAGGGCCATGTGCTGTGCGCGGAAGGAGTTTGTCCTGTAGCTGTTGAGAGACATTTCCGGAAAGGGTCTTATTCAATCACGATGAGCAGGGGTTTGAGGTGGGAGGAAGGGGGCAAGGCTATTCGCTTAGTAGTGAATAACTGAAAGGCAAGCATCTGGTCGCGTGACAGACTCGCAGCTCTGTGTGTTTAAAACAGGCCCGACCAGCAGCCCTCCGATGTCCCTGTACTTCATGGCTCTATAAATGCACCAGAGCCCAGGACTATGTCCTGTTTACAGTTTTCTGGGAACCTATACCCAGTAAACCACGTCCCCTCAGACCTGACCTGCAGTATCCCTCATTTCAGCACAGAGTCCCACGCACACTGGTATGCCAGTTCTTAATTCCAGATATGCTACACGTCATGGTTTACTGTACCAGGCACTCGCATGCAAATAATTCCGCTAGCGCACACCCATACTGACTTTCAGCAACATTACTGTTCAAGAACAGAGTGTCCTGGTCTGACCAGTTCTCAGGGCCTCTGTGATTGATGGGCATTTATGCAGTCCTCGATGCAAATAGTCCCTGAAAACATACAAACCAGGTACTACTGCAGCTCAGTGAATTGCCAGGTACGTCAGATGTAGGCTTTGGTTTTTTTTGCAGTATTTATTATTTACAGTTTCCAGATCTACATCAATCTACACTTAACCAGTGCAAAGAATATTAGAGAGAAGGAAAGAGGAGAAATATAGAAGAGAAGGAAGATCAATATCATAACTGCTGTTGAGCTGAAGTAAAAAGCCCTCTACAATAGGGTCTCACATGTGTTTGCACCATATTACAGTCATTTTGATAAGACTACAATAAAGTCAGAAACATAAATGTAAGACCAACAAAGATAAGGGGGGTGACTGTCAAATGTGCTTTGAAGGGGGAAGGTTACAAGGAAAATCCTTTCCACAAGTTTGTGGAATACACTATCTACCTCTTGACACTCAAGTGGCAAATGCTATAATGGAACCTCAAGCATCTGGAGAGGGAAGGCCCATACAGATATATTAAAAACAGAGCTTTGGACTATACCATTTACTGCTGAAAGGCAATATTTCTCTCCATGTGTTCCCATACCTGGTGTGTCACGCAGTTGGACGCAGTTGGGTGCTTACTTTCCCTCCTTGTTAAAGTACAGTAGATGTTTCAGCACCCAGGCTAATGTGCTGCATAGCTAAATACATATAAGGTTTCAAAGGCGAGACCGAGTGCATTGCAAATGCTTGTTTTTAAATGCATCCCATTTTCCTTTAAGGAAAACGGGCTGCATTTTTTTTAAAAACTGCTTTATTTAAAAAGCAGTCACAGGCATGGTGGCCTGCTTACTCCAGCAGGCTACAATCCCTGGGAGTGCTATCCATGCCCAATCGGTTGCAAATTGCGACCTGACTTATGAATATTAATGAGGCAGGTCATTTGCGACCCCATTAGGAATCGCAAATAGTGTCTCAGGCACTGTTGCACATTCCATTTTGCGAGTCGCAAAACGTCGCAATTTGCGAGTCGCAAAACGTAAGGGTCGTACATCTGGCCCTTAATGCTTAACACCCACTAATCTTTTACGTTCTCTTTCTAGACCTTGAAAAATATTAATAGCTGGGCTTCATCCTACTCCTTGATGTCGATAGGAAAGAGACTGTCAGGAGTGCTTCTTCAACAAGCTTCATCCCCAACATAATACAGTAAGAGGCCGATTCCGATCTCGTTCGGAAGGGCTCAGAATTTGATTGGTAATTGCCTAAACCGATCCGGAGCCCTTGTTCATGACCAATTCATTCCCAGTTCCGAACGAGCAAGTACGATGCCTGGAAAGCCTTAGAGCTGACCGAATCGGTTAAGGAAGGCAAACGGAGAGATAGAGCCGTCCGGAGCCGAATCATACAGCTCTATGGAGTAGGTTTTCCAAGCGAGCAAGTACGATGAACGATTCGGACAGCCTTTACGATTTGTTTTGCCCGGATCGAAAAGGCTGCCGGAATCGGTCTTTGGGGGACTGTAGCATGTTAGAATGTATAATTAAGACTACATGGGTTTTCCAGATCAGGTGCCATTCGGCAATGGGTAACCTCAAGTGCTTATCACCCAATATCATGCTTTTAAGATTGGATTTGTTCTGTTTGTTGTAACTACTGTAGAACTTTGTGAAGATTGCATTCTTATGCTCCTTGGTTGCCCTGTTTTCATTTTCTCCTGTTTTAAATTCTCTTTTTTAAGTAGCATCTGGAAGTAATTTTGCTGGTTTAGTGTGTATGTGTTTTTTGGATGGCGGCCTGTGGAAATCAAGTTATACAATTTTCCATTGATTGGAATTAGTTGCTTTGGAGATTAGTGGATATGTGGCTGGTCTTTGGCCACCATTATTGTGAAAGAGCAGCTGAGTGGTCTCTCCAAAGTAGTGGTAGTTGTATTACTGGGGCAACTGCAAGGAAGCTTGGAAACCAAAATCGGCTCTGGTTAAATATACAAACTAGCTCCATACTTCAAGAGTCCACGAGTATATTGGGAAAGAAGGCCATGGTTGAGACAAAGGGACTGATTTAGATATTGGCGGACGGGTTACTCCACCACAACAATAACAGATATCCCGTCTGCCGAAATACAAATCCCATTATATCCTATAGGATATATGTTTCGGCAGACAGGATATCCGTCACTGTTGTGACGGAGTAGCCCGTTTGCCAAGTTCTAAATTAGGCCCGAAATCTGCAGTCTCAAGTCTGCAGCTCACTGGGGAAATGCCAGAGTGACAGAATAGCCAGTCCGACCCTCGGCAATATCAAAACTAGTGGCAAAAGAGCAAAGTATGGTCCAATTCGCGCACTGTGTACAATGTGAAAATACATTCCAAAAATAAAAACCAAAACAACTACATTTGTAATACAATTAATGTGTTTCTTTGTGGCAGAGGAGGATCAATATTAATGTGTACTGGGACCAAAAGCGATTTAAGATGATTGGGAAGGAATCGTTTGGGGGTATGGTTTATAGAACAAGTAAATTAATGTCAGTTTTTGAGTTTAATGTTTGTAACAAGGGAGAGTGGGTAATGCCCGGATCGATATGTAAAGACTAAGTTAAAGTTTGGACGTGGAATAGGGTTGCTGTTTTGTACGAATGGGAATGTGAGGCTTTTGATTGGAGGACTAAAAAAGTTTTGCTATGAAGAAATAGCGTGTTTGGTGTGGTTGTGCTGTGTGATATATGGTTGTTGGGAGGCAAGATTGTAATGTTGCTGTTGTATGGTAAAATGTGTGGGAAAAAGCTTTTGTTGGAACATTAGGCTGTTCTGGAAGGCCATGGGGGTTCAGCATCCAGGTCAAAGAGCATCCAGGTCGAGGAGGTGTAGCAGATGCTTTTGCTAGTTGAGTGACTTCAGGGAGTCAGCCTGGGTTCTGGTGCAGTTGACATCATTCCGGGGGTCTTAATCTCCATGTGCAGACTGGATTGAGCTATCAGGAGTTAGTCCAGTCTCCTGATATCTGAATACAGGTTTTCGCCAGTGGGTGGGTGTTGGACGTGACATCCTTGGTGTGGTTTCCGCCAACTTTTTGCCTTCAATCCTCCTGTTTTTTCTGACTTCATTTTTGCTGGCCACAGCCCTCCACCACTGCTAACCAATGCTAAAGTGCTTGTGCTCACTCCCTAAAGAATAGTAACTTTGGCTTCCACCCAACTGGCCGATTTAATTTACTTGTAAGTCCCCATTAAATGTGTACTACATGTACCCAGGGCCTGTAACTGTAATGCTGCTAGTGGGCCAGCAGCACGTATTGTGCGACCCATTTATGTAGCCCTTTAAACATGTCTCAGTCCTGCCGTTGCAACCTGTGTGTAGAGTTTAAACTGCCCTTTCAACCTGGCAAAATAAACCTGTTGCCAGGCCTAAACCTTCCTTTTTAATACATATAAATCACCCCTAGGGTAGGCCCTAAACAGCCCATAGTGCAGGGTGCAGTGTATTTAAAATATTGTACATGTACTTTTGCCCTTTACATGTTCTGGTAGTGAAAAACTCTTTTTCACTACTTCAAGGCCTGCCTCTCCCATAGGAAAACATTTAATAACTGATAACTTTACATTTGGAGCAAGTAGGAATAATGAAATGAAATGAAATTAGGATTTCTAAAGCGCACTACTACCCGCAGGTGTCTAGGCGCTGACGTCCAGGGGGTAGACCAATGTAAAGAGAGCACCAGACAACGGAGTGTATGGTACAGGTAAGTAATAGTAATGAGCTACTTGTTAAACAGCCAGGTTTTAAGGGCCTTGCGAAAGGTAAGCACATTTTTTGTGGTCTTTAGCGTCAGAGGCATTGAATTCCAGAGCTTGGCAGTGGCTACTGCAAAGCTCTTGCCTCCCCAGGTGTCTCTCCTGAAATTAGGTACAACCAGATTGGCCTGGGAGGAGGATCTTAAGGTCCTAGAGGGGATGTATTGTTGAAAGAGTTGTTTGATCGATTCAGGACCCACAAGATGAAGGGCCTTAAAGGCTATGCATAGAGATTTGAATATCACCCGTTTTCTGACCGGGAGCCAGTGAAGTGCGGGGAGAGCCTTGGAGACCGATTGATATTTCGGTATTCCTAAAAGCAATCTGGCCGCTGCATTTTGGACCATTTGGAGCTTGTCTTGAGCTTTCTTATGGGCAGTCAGAAATAGCCCATTGCAGTAGTCAATTTTTGATAAGACCAGAGCAGTGATCACTGCTTTACGTAGGTCTTGAGGGATGAAAGGAAAAATCTTCCTAAGTGATTTAAAAATAAAGAAACACGACGAGGTGATGGCATTGGCGTGTCCCACAAGGAGAGTTTTTCATCAAATTGAACTCCCAGATTTTTCACCATAGGCACAGGAGTTGGGAGCATACCCATTTCTTGAGGCCACCAGTTGGGGGACCAAAATGATGGCTGATTGCCAAACATCAGCACTTCAGTTTTATCTGAATTTAGTTTCAGACAATTGTTGGACATTCAACAGCCAATCTGTGACATGCAGTTGTGGAAACGTTCTGCCGTGCTGTCAGGATTTTCTGTGACTGACACTACAATTTGAGTGTCGTCAGCATAGGACACAACTGAGAACCCAAGACCCTTGATCAGAGAGGCTAACGGGGTAACATACAGATTAAAAAGGGTGGGACTTAACGCCGACCCTTGTGGTACCCCACAGGGAAGAGTGAGCTTGGTCTCTAAAGAATTGTAATTTAAAATCCTCTTTAATGGTAAAGTTGTATTTTAAGTCATAGTTCTGAAAATGCTACTTTTAGAAAGTTGGCATTTTCTTGTCCCAACCATTTAGTGCCTACAGCCTGTATCCTGGGTCACATGACTAGGTGTAGCTGGCAGTTGGTCTTTGTGTATTACTCCCAGACAGTGAGATAAAGGAGGATAGGTGCTGACAGGGGGTGGAGCTGTCACGTACCACACTTGCACATCACTAAGACTCTGCCTCAGCACACACACAAAGGGTCTCACACTAGTGTTTTGTGCACCCATACCAGCTAGGGCCAGGGCAGGGAGGCAGGGAATTCCAGACACCACTGTAGGGGGAGAACTGTAGAAGCTTCCCCCACTTCCACGTTGATACCAAATCTAAATATTGGATCCTCAGACCCAAATCTTCAGTACATATCTGGACCTGTGGAAAACTCAGAAGGAGGACTGCTGCTGCTGTGCTGCTCTGCTGCAAGAAGGACTGCTACTCTGCTGTCCTACTTCCCTGCTGCCTGAGTGAGAAGAAATGAATTGCATCTTGAACCCAGGACCACCAGAGTCACTCCAAGGGCTAGTTGGCTGGACTGCTGATCAGAGTCTCAGGGACGGAAAAGGCTCCAACCCCCCTGAACCCGGCACCTGGACTCTGCCTGTTGTGAGTCCTGTCCCCCAAGTGGTGCCACCCCTGTCCTGGACCCTTGGAAGTGGGCTTAAAGGTGATCTGCCAGCCCAGCTGTGGGCCTAGCAGAACCGACGCCGCGTGATGCACTGCATCACAGGTCTGTGTGCAACGCATCCCCGACACAGGACCTCGCTTTACAGCCCCACAGACACCTCCTTGATGCAGGACCTCGCATCGCAGCCCCGCAGCTGCTCTGAAACAGAGCTGCGCAACGCATCCTTGATACAGGGCCTCGCATCGTAGCTTCGCAGCCCCTCAGAACCACTACTGTGTGATGCATCCTCGACCCGGGACTTCGCAAAGCTCCGCAACCAGGATTTAAGGTACTTTGTTCAGCTGCTCTAACTTGGTCCCTGTGACTTTGTCCCAGTCCGGCGTGACCAGATAACCAATAACTCCAGCTGGCGCTTAGTGCTTTTAAGCAACATTTTTCTACATTTATCTAAATCTTTTAATTTGCATTTCTTCAGTTCTACTGATTGGATTTTTGTTGTTTTGGTGTCAAATATTTTATTAAAATTTACTTTATTATTCTAAATTGGTGTGGGATTTTTCTGGTGTTGTGTATTCACTTTATTACTTTTCTGTGCTGCATAAATACTTTACACATTGCCTCGAAGTTAAGCCTGACTGCTTTTGTGCCACGCTACCAGAGGATTGATCACAGGGTAATTGTGAGCAAGCTTGTGTTTCACCCTGACAAGAATTGTGGTTGCTGCTTGAGTAGGGTTTCACCTCCCTCAACCAGTAACACAATTTCCTATAGTTGGGTTGTCATTGTAAGGATGTTGAGCTGTCATTTGGGAGCCGAAGAGTGCCCCTTTGCCTGCATTGATGTGTTCGCTGTCAGATGCCACACCTTGGGTTTTTTCTTGTTATTCATAATATAACATAACGCCTGATGAAAAATCTTTGTAAGTTGTTCTGTTGGAAATGTGGACATCATTCTGGGTTGTGTCCCTGCTGTTGAAATCTACTGGTCATGAGGAGGGGGTGTGGATCGTGTGAGGAGGTGCATGCATGAAGAAGGCAGGTGGGTCTGGAGTGTCAGTGATGTGCATCAGTGCACCACTTCTCGCAGGGCACTGATGGTTGTGCAGACAGAGGCTATGTCTTATGCATTATCTGTTGAGTGCAGTTTTGTTGATTGTAATGCAGAATGCTTAGTGAGGGCTGTGGAAGTCCTTGAAAATTTAAGGGGCTTATATACAAGCCCCTTGCGCTGCCGGTGTGTCACTTTTTTCCATGTGAAAAGTGACGCACCGGCGGCGCAAGGGGCTTGTAAATAAGCCCCTAAGAGTTTTTATGTGACTCACAGTGTGTAGGTGACCGGTGGTGTTTGGAAGTCAGGGGTCTGTATCATAGGTGTTGCTGTGGTTAAAGTAAGGGAGGTGGTCTGAATGAGTATGAATAGCTGAAGGGTGCTGTGTAAAATGGAGGTCTTATGTTTTGGGTTGAGTCAGATGATGGTGGCCCTGCTCGAAATTAATTACAAAGACTTAGAGAGGACTGTGGCAGCCAGTGAAGGATCCTGCATGCAGTGGTGTCTTGGAAAAGAATGGGTAGAACTAAGGGGTGCAATCGGTCGATGAAGAGCAGAGTGGTCTTAGAAAGTTTGGAGGAAGGGATGAGAGAAGTGAGAGAAGGATGGTTATGTGTTGGAACATTCTGTAGGAAAAGGGACAGCTTGAGAGGGGAAAGGGAGAATAGTGTGCAAAATTGTTTTATAGCATTGATCTAACTTGTATCCTAATTACCTGAACGAGTGGGTCGTTTTGATGATAAGTAAAATTGTGACAATTGTAATGTTGTTCAAATGTCTCAGACCTTGTGCAGATACCTGGGTGTGGTTTTCCCTAAAGGTTTGGGATTAGTAGTCATGGCGTGACAAAGAGTTTCGTCCTGGTCTGAGTCAGGGTTCATGAAAATGCCAATATCGTTGGTGCTGACGTGGCTGCCATTTTGTCTCCATTCAGTCGGGGTATAAAAAGAGCGGATTTTCCCTTTATTGTAAACCTAAATAGGTTGGGCATTGGGAGCCCATGCGACAAACGGAGTTCTCTTTTAGCCTTCCATCTAGATGGAAAGGTGTAGAGTGGATGTTTCCTATACCATAATCTCCGTTGAGATTCAGTGGAGAGGTGTCAAGCTTGTGCCCTATTGGGGGGGCGTGGCCTGCGGAGCTGCAAAATGGCCGCTCTGTGAGTGAGCTCCGCCGGCCGAGAATCAATCCTGCTGTAATCCGCACATTTGGGGAGCTGTAACCGCGCTGCATATACACCCACGAAAAGCGGACAACGAGCGGTGCCGATCGCTGTGACCCGCACTCTTGGGAACCGTTCTGGGGCCGAGCTGGGTGCCCTGCTAGAGGAGGGCGATCGGCGCACGCTCATCTTGCTGCTGCACGGGCGGGCTGACCTGCAAATTGAGCCCGGGGTGGCCCTCGCGCTGTGGGCGTCAGCTGGAGCGACTGCGGAGGGTTCCCTTCTCTTCGGCGGCCTGGAGGTGAGACCCGATCCCAATGCAGCGCTGGATTGACCTGCACGGGGGGTCCCGACCGCGCTGACTGAACCTTGGCATGGAGGAGCGGCGGCGGAGTGGTGGCGTGGAGACAAGGGAGGCGGAGGTCGCCCGGCGATCCGAGTGTGCGTGGGGCCTGCCTGCCATCTTTGGGCGGCACGCACTGGGTCATCGCTGGGGCTCCGTCTCTCCAAGGGCGCACTGGCCGTCGCAGCCCTAAGTGGATTTACACCTGGAGATCGGCCTGGGGCCAGCTGTGCCTCACACGCTAATTAATACATGGGCACCGGAGTTCATCGCAGCGGCCATTTGGATGCGGTGAGCCTGAGGGTGAACTGCCTTACTGAACTGCCAAGCGAGGGCCGCGCTGGTGGGGCACTTCATGGGCCTTGATTTGACGCTGTTGGCTTGGACAGACTGGGGGAGCCCATAAAGAGAGGTGCCTCTCTGAAGTGAGCATCGCGCCCTGCTGGTACCTTAATGGCCTGTCTGCGGTGCGGGTAGGCTACCTGCTGCCTGGAAGTGTCACCCACCGGACCTGTGCGGTGGCCCCCTATGTCGGAGGACACGACTGAAGAGCTTTGGCGCATTGGAGCTTGGTTTGGCGCCGGGTGCGCGCTCCACACGCCATTTTGGATCCTGGGGCCTACATCAACATCGGCGGCATTCCTGAGAGGGGGGGTCTAGTAGTGGGGAGACCCTTTCGGCAATCATGCGCGGGTGGCCTACATCTGGCACTGTATCGGAGGATCCCTCTGGTTGGGGGTGCAATTCTCCTGAGGATTCCTGTACTACAGGTGTGCTGGTCGAGTAAGCCAGGTGGTCGCCAGTGGGTCACTATTGCTGTGCGTGGCAGGAGTTATGGGGAAGCAAGACGCAAAACAGCCGAAGCTGACTTTCGACCAGAGGAGGACCACGAGGCTCACGGAATCGGACCCCGAGGCCTGTGCGGAGAGACCTGCGGAGACACAGATAGAGGACCGGGGGGAAGACCTGCGAACGCTGATGCTCGAGATGCGGTCCAGTCTGCGGAACATCGACACAAAGTTGGACACGCTTACCACCCAACTAGATGCAGTCAAAACTCAAGTGGGTACTCACGAAACCAGGCTTGACGTTCTCGAGAATAAAATCACCGATTTCCACGAGTTCCAGGTAGAAACGAAGGAGCAGCTCCTGCAGATGGACAAAGTGCTGGGTCTCATCCGTGCCAAAAATGAGGACTTGGAGGCGAGGTCGCGCCGCAATAACCTGCGCATCACGGGCATACCGGAGACCACGGCCATTGCCAAAATGGAGACCTATGTGTCGGACCTGCTTCGTGAGCTCTTTGACACTCATCTCTCAGCGGTGTTTGCGGTCGAGAGGGTGCACCGGGCCTTGGGCCCTAAACCACCGGTTGTCGCGGCGCCCAGACCCATCCTGGCCCGGATTCTTAATTATCAGGACCGCGACCTTATTCTGAGACTGGCACGTGAGAAAGGGAAGATCACGCATAAAGGCAACCAAATCTCTTTCTATCCAGACTTTACGCCTGCGGTGCAGTCGGCTCGGCGTGAATTCTTGCCGGCTAAACGTATCCTGCTGCAGGCCCAGATTCCCTACTCGCTGCTCTACCCGGCCATACTTAAGGTCACTCACGACGGAACTGCACACTTTTTTACGGATGCCAAGTCCGCCCTCAAGTTTGCAAAGCACATCGGAGGCAAGCAGAATAAACAGGGCTCCAGATCTGTGGCCTCTGCCGAGGACCGGCTAAGTGACAACGATTGATGGGCTACCTGTCAAGTTATATTCTGAGTTCTAGATGATTTGAACTATGAGGTTGGGTGGGGGACAAATGTGTGTTTTATCATTGTTGGGGTAATGATAACTGTGTCCCAGGTCTGTTTTGCAACCCTTCACGCCGGACATAGCTGGTCCCATATTTGGAGGGCCAGCGGGGCAGATTGGACTGGCTTTATGGCGGTCTGGGGAGGGTTGGTTCGCGCAGAGCCGTGATGAGTTGCATAAACTGCACGGGCCTCTAAGGCCACTGGTAAGACATGTGGATACTAAGGTTGAATTGTGCATGACATTGGTTAAGCTCTCTGCAGTTTCTGGGCCACCCTGTTTTGACAGGGGAGTACGCTTGAGGTTCTGCGCCCCTATGGGAGGTTTCCCTTTTGCTAACTGGTTCCTAATAATGTTGAGGGTGGGTTCTCTACAACCTGTTTGGGGGGTTGGTGTGGGTGGCGGGTGGGGTTCGGGGGTTGTTGTACTTTTTTTAGCCAGAATGACACTGATCAGATTGACCGTATGTGCCTGGTGGCCCAGGAGTATGTCATGCCACCCTTGCCTCACTGTACCTTTCCACAGTAAACAGCCGGTCACCACGCACCCAGCCTGAATTTTTTAACGTGGAACATTCGAGGATTGAATGATGGTAGGAAATCTAGGCTGGTGCATGCCTACTTGCTGAGACACAACATAGATGTCTGTGTGTTACAAGAAACGCACCTAAATGTTGTACCCTCCCCCAGGCTGAAACACAATCGTTGGGGCTCAGTGTACTCTTCCATATACTCCAACTACTCCCGGGGGGTCGCTGTGATAATCAGGCGTGGGTTGGACTGGCGGGAATGTGAACTCCACACTGACCCGCAGGGTAGGTTCATTGTACTTCTAGGCACATTGAGTGGCTTCCCAGTTGTTATAGTTGCTCTGTATGGCCCCAACGTGGACTCTCTTAGATTCTTTCAAGACATTTGGGCCAGGGTTAAGGCGATATCTGGGAGGGGAGGGGACTTTAATGCCATTTTAGACGATGATTTGGATAGGAAAGGGACTTCCCGCACACTCCACCCATCAGCCAGTGCCGCCTTACACGCTATAATTTCAGACGGGAACCTAGTTGACATTTGGAGATGTAGACACCCTACGATTAGGGAGGGCACCTGTATTTCAGAGCATCACGGTGCGTGGTCTAGGATAGACTTCTGGTTGGTGTCGTGTGATGTAGCCACTTAGACCAAGGAGGTTTTACACCTCCCTAGGTCTCTGTCAGATCACGCCCCTTGCCATCTGCAATTAACACTCCCTGACTCACCCCCACGTCTCTTCACTTGGCGGCTTCCACCGCACCCTCTTTTGGATGAGGCCTTCAAGGAAGAAATTAGGGCCGACATCACCGACTATTTCACTCTGAATTCCGGCTCGGTAGATACGGAGGCCTCTCTTTGGGAGGCATTCAAGGCGGTGATCCGGGGCAAATGCATTGCCCGACAGGCTGGGGTGCTAAAGGCGATCTGGGGCTCGCTCGCTTCTCTAGAGGCTCAAATCAGAAGTCTGGAAACACAGTACTATTCATCTGACGATCCCCAGACGTTGGCCCTTTTAAAGGAAAGACTGCTGGAGTTCGAGGAAGAAGTGCAGCGGGAGGTCAAGTTCTTGGGGAAACACGCGGAGGTATGGGGAGGGCGACAGGCCGGGGAGGACTTTGGCAGCAATGATTCACGCCCGTGCTCTTTTGCCTACATTCCTGAATTGATCAGTGGGAATCGCAGTGTTATTAGAGGCCAAACTGGCATATTGGATGAATTCTCCACCTTCTACTCCAACCCTATACACCGCTACTCAAGAGTCCGGCTCGGAGGGATTACTGCCCTTTCTTGACTCGCTGGAACTGCTTTGGTTTAGTCAAAGACATAGGGATTACTTGGATTTCCCGTTTACAGTGGAGGACGTCTCCAAGGTAATCAAAAGCTTGCCGCTAGACAAAGCCCCAGGGTCGGATGGCCTAACTACCGCCTTCTATAAAGCATATGCTGAAGAGCTTGCGCCACACCTCATTGCGCTATATGAAGAAGCACAGGCCTCTGGCATATTACCGCCAACCATGCGAGAAGCAATAATAATAACTCTGCTAAAACCTGGGAAGCCGGATAACGAGCTGGACTCCTATAGACCGCTGTCCTTAATAAATGTAGATGTTAAAATTTTGGCAAAGCTGATTGCCACAGCCTCTACTCCCTTTAATCGCCTGTCCGGACCAATCGAGTTTCATCCCGGGGCAGTCCACCTCACACAATCTCCGGACTCTGTTCTCGGTTCTACATTATCTCCATCCAAATGTGAAGGCGGCTGCGGTTTTTCTCGACGCTACAAAAGCGTTCGATACATTAGAATGGCCGCATCTGTTTGCCATTCTGGGCCGTGTGGGGTTCAGCCCGTTATTTATAAACTTAATCCGACTCCTTTACACAAGGCCGACAGCTCGAGTCCGAGTGAACGGTCTGGTGTCGGCGCCCTTTTCTATTTCGCGGGGCACGAGGCAGGGTTGCCCCCTGTCCCCGCTGCTCTTCGCGATAGCGATGGAACCGCTGGCGGCGCGTATACGGCAGCACCACACTGCCAGGGGTATTGGCTTCCATACACGTAGCATTCTAATATCGCTATATGCCGATGACGTTACACTTTACGTGACCGACCCCGCCAGCAATCTCGACCCCCCTCCTTCGGGAGTTCATAAAATTTGGCGGCCTTTCTGGCATATCCATCAACTGGGCCAAGTCCGTCATCTTTCCATTGACGGATTCTACCACCCGGTCAGCTCTGAGTACCCCCTAAAATGGGTGGATGAGCCTGTAAAATATCTGGGTATATGGCTTGGCAGAAATCTCCAAGATATTTGGAACATGAACTATGGCTGTGCCATAACCTGGCTGACGGAGAAGGTCACAGCGTGGGCAAAGCTCCTGCTTTCTTTAGCTGGGAAAATCGCACTAGTTAAAATGGTGGTACTGCCGAAATTTCTCTATTTATTTGTAAATATCCCGATCCCCCTCACAAATGCCTTCTTTAAGTCCCTCAGGTCCCTGTTGGTATCGCTGGTATGGGCAGGCGGGCAGGCTCGGGTATCCTGGGATTTGCTGACGCTTTCACTTTGTCAGAGCGGTTTGGGTGCCCCGGACATGCAACTATATGCCTGGTGCGCTCAGGCTCAGTTTCTCCACTACTGGGTCCATCCGACTCCTTTCCAACCCCATGTAGCGGTGGAAGCTGATGCGGCAGCCCCGGTCCCCCTAAGAGTGGCTCTTTATCAGCCTTATCGACGTCCCAAAGATGGCATTGACAATGTGGAGACACAGGTGGGCGTGGACTGAACTGCGGAAGAGATTTGGTGCTCCTATACTTTATGCCCCTTCCATACCATTGGTGCACAACCCCATGCTCCACATCATAGGAGAAGGAATAAGTAAGTCTGCGGCTCAAACGATGAACCTGCGTACCTTCGCAGACCTCTAACCCGGGGACACATTTCGACCACCTCTGGTCGCAGAGAAGGGTCAAACAGTGCCTTTTGCTGATCTATTCCTCTATTACAAGCTGAGGGCCGCCTGCCGATCATTACATGAGACTTTCCCGAGTCCCCCGCCCACCATGCTTGCGTTGGAGAACTTGTTAAAGGTCGCCACGCCTCGTAGACTTATTACACAGCTTTATACACACATGCAAACCACAGCTCCTTTGACACAGCAGCGGGCACTCCAAGCGTGGAATGACGAACTCCCAACTCCGCTGATGGAGGACCAGTGGTTGTACTGATGTCGCCAACTCACTGACTTATCCCCCAACTATAAACTTCGACTAATACACTTTAAGTTTCTTCACCGTTTTTACAGGACTCCAGTTAGTTTATATCGTATGGGACTGCGTGAAGACGACGGCTGTTGGAGGGGAGGTTTCACTCCAGCAATCTTTTTACACATGGCCTGGAACTGCCCACGGCTGACGTCATTTTGGTCTACAATCTTTCTAATAATTCACCAGATAATTGACACACCTGTAGATCCTACTCCTCTCCTGGGCTTGTTGAGCTATGTAATAGACACTCCAGTCAAGGTTCGCAAATTGCATGCACTGCTTCTCCTTTTTGCCAAACGCCAAATCGCAGTACATTGGGGGAGGAAGAGGACGCCTTCAATTAAGGAATGGCTCAGGGACGTCACGTATGGGCATTCCCAACTGACCACATTCTGGGAGTTAATGCCCCCTACCTCTAGACCTAGGGACATTTGAAAACCTTATATCACGTGGGCCAGGGAAAGACAGGGGAAGACGAGAATACGCCATCTGACGTGGGGGCAACGGGGTAGAGCAGGAAGGACAGGGATGCTGTGTCTCGAACATGAAGATTAATTACTTAGGCACACTTCGGGGTGAGTTGTCCTGGATACCAGACGATACCGTCATAGGTTCTCTCAAGGCGGGATTGGTTGTGTGGTGAATGCTACTCATCTATCGAGGTTGTAGGCGAGGGGGGTGTGCTTGAAATAACAGCCAAAATGTATATGTCAGGCAGTCTTGCTTATGATTATGTATTTATTGTCTACTGGCTAGTAGTTTGTTATGTTTCTTTATGAAATGCCAATAAAAAGAATTTAAAAAAAAAAAGCTTGTGCCCTATTAATATCGCCACTATGACCTTCTTTTAACAGTATGATTCTCCAGGGCTTTATGAAACATAAATCACTCTCTTTGTTTTAGCTATCCCTCTGTGGCATGCCGATATTGTGAAAACTGCATAACATCACTTTTAACCAAAAATAATGATCTGATTTTCATTCGAATTGTCAAGAGTGCTACCTGAAATCTTTGCCATGGGAAAGTTTGAGGCCTGTTAGTAAGGCGAGAGAAGGTATGATTACAAAGGGGGCGTGGCTTGGAAGCCAACGATGGCGGACGCGTGAGCCGAGAGCTCCGCGCCAGCCGTGCTGTTTCTCCTGCTTACTGTGGTGTCCGCCGGAGCCCAGGAGCGCGCTGCTGTGTGCCTGAGCTGCTGAGGGTGGCTGCCACCCTGTAGGAGTCGCCGGGCGGCTCCAGTGAGGAGAACGGGCGAAAACAGAGCTGCGGGTGCAGCTGCCGCGGCCGTGACAAGATGGCGGCCTGAGGCGTTCCCGAGGACGGGACGGAGGAGCGGCCCGGCAGTCGGAGCCGGGAGACGGAGATCCTCTCGACCAGTGAGCTCCGGAGAACGGGGCAGCCCTGAGGCTCTGTGTCTCCACCGGGGGCTGTAGTGGATTGGTGGCATGCCTGGGGTGCCTCCCCACAGAGCGAGCACCGGCAGAACGGCGAGGCCCTGCAGGCGCTGAGAGGCGCTGAACTGCCGTCGCGGCCACACCGCAAAGAGGGGAGCGGTGCCACCATCTAAGACGCCGGCGTACTGGAAGTGCGAGACAATGGCCGGATCTCCCTCCCCCCCCCCCAGGTATTGCGTAGCTGGGAGTGTGGAGCGGGGGCTTCAAGCGATAGGCAGAGGCTGGAAGCGGCCCCCTGGACACGAGCGGTGCCCTGGAGTTTTCTCTGCCCGCAACGGGCGGTGGCAGTCCCGGACGGGATATAGCCGTGGGTGCACCTTGGCAGCAGCGGAGAGAGACCTGAAGTGCGGCATCGGCGGCCCGATGACTGGGGTGTGGCCACGAGGTGCGACGGCGCTGTGCTGGCTGGGCTGCTGAATGTGGCGCTCCCCTTTGGGCTCGAGGACTGGACCAGAGGGTGCCTGGCGGCGGCGGGGGCCCACTGCAGCGATTGGCGCCCCGTGGAGCAGTGAGGCTGAGGCAGTTTGGGCCCAGTTTGGTTACTTTGGAGTGGGCTGAGCAAGGCATTGGGAGCCCTGGACACTGAGTAGCGCATTCCTTGGAGTCGACTAGCGCACACACGGTTGGAGCTGTGGGAGGAGCGCGCTCCGTCCACTGCCGACTTATAACGGGGCTGGGAGTGCGGCACTGTTCCAATCTTGGGCCTGAGTGCGGTACCTGGCTGTTTCCCTGGACCACGAACTAGGCGCGGCGTTGCTATAGGGGTGCAGCAGCGCGGTGTGGCCCCCATTATCCTTGCCACCTGACCGTGGGGACTTTCTGGGAGACCTGCTCCAGAGGCCTTGCCCTAGGTGCCACGTGGGCGGGACAAGGGAATTCGCAGCAACTGCAGTGGGCCGTGACTCCTGGGAGGCACTCTCAACGGCGTGGGGTGCTGCAGGAAGGTCTGGGGTGCAAGGACGAGTCACCCCCGTCACAGGAACTTTGTGTCTCTGCACTGGAGTGGTGGGTGGCTGACATCCTGGTGGCTGCCCCCCGACCGCCTAGAGAGGGGCGCACCAGATCCTCCATTGGGCAGTTTGCCCCGCTAATGATGGGCAAGCCTAGAGGAAAGCAGATGGGGCCTCCCCCAGACCACGAGGATGCGACATCTGAGTTGGTACACAAGGAGTTGGAAGGTGAGCCCTCAGAAGTCCCTGTCCACCAGCAACTGGCCAAAATTCTAGCGGCCATTGCAGATACCAAGGCGATGCTGCACCAAGACATCAGCACTGTGGCAGTGTGACTGGGTCTGTTGAGGACGGAACATGCAAAACTGGCCAACAGGGTTAAGCAGACCAAATCCTCCCTGGCGGTTCTTACCCTAGCACACCAGTCCTTGTCTAATCAGATGGGGGAAATGACCAGCCGAGTGGCTGTTCTGGAAAGGAGGGCCGAGGACGCAGAGGGCCGGAATCGAAGGAACAATGTGAGAGTACTAGGTTTGCCGGAAGGGGTGGAGGGTAACGATATGATCCAGTACTTGGAGAAATGGCTGCGTGAGGTAGTTGCACCGGAGGGCCTGTCACAGTTCTACACCTTGGAGAGGGCGCACCGCGTCCCGGCCAGGCCGCCGGCCCCGGGGAGGCCCCCGCGCCCGGTGGTGGCCAGATTGCTCCACTTCAAGGATAGAGATGCGCTATTGCAGAAAGCGCGCACGGAGGGCCCATACGTGGTCAACAATAGCAAAGTGTCCTTGTTCCCCGACTACACATTGGAGGTTCAGAAGCGCCGCACCTCCTTCCTTGAGGTCAAAAGAGCCCTGCGCGACGAGGGAATCCAATACTCCTTGATGTTCCCGGCCCGACTGCGGATAGTGTTGGATGGGCAGACGCACTTTTGTGAGGACCCAAAGACCGCTTGGGAATGGTTGGAAGCCTATAAAATGGAGGGCCTGCCCGGGACACTCTCGAAAGTGGCTCAACCTGCAGCCAGGGAGCCCAGGAAGCGGTTGCGGAGACATCAGCGGCAGGGGAGCTCGAAGAAACCGAGCCCATCACGGACTGCAAAGGAAAGAGCAGAGGCACTACGGGCGGTGGCAGACATAATGCAGGGTCGGCGGTCGTCGGCGGATGGCGGCACAGGTTCGAAGAAAGGGACGGATGCATCGGACTCTGATGTATCCCGCATTGACCGTGTTCAGCTACCAATTGTGACTCCTAACACAGCTGATGACATTATCTAAACTGTGGGCTGTGGTTTCAGGTTTTCATTTGGCTTCTTATACACCACTCTCCTCCCTTGTACTGCTTCTTCCCCCCCTCCTCCCTGTCTTGGGATCCGGTGCCTGCTTCCATTGTTGGGAGTCTTGAGGGGGTGGTGGAAATGGTTCGGTGGGCTCCTGGGTAGGGGAGGGATCGTCCTAGCACGGCTGGTGCACCCTGGGTGTTTATTGGTGCGTTTGTTGGGCACCCGTGGTGATTGCCACGCCCCCCTTAGGTTCTAGCTCCGCAGCTTTGGGCCTTCTATTTAGGTCCTTGTGCTAGTAGCTTTGAGTCTTAACTAACTACTGCAGTTCAGTATAATGCAGTTCTTCTGCAGGTTTGGGCAGCTGACCATTGTCAGTCCGCTCGTGGGTGTGGGAGTTGTTATGTTGGGTTTGTTGTTACACACCAGGAGGTTCGCGACATTTCTACAGGTTGGTGCTCTGGGGGAGGGGACTGGGGGGGGATTGTACTGCGAGATGGCCAGTGCTAGTAGTCCGGCTGAGGAGTTTAAACTCCTGACCTGGAACATTAGGGGTATGGGCTCTCCCTCTAAACGCTACAGTATCCTGAACTACATACGACGTCAGGGAGCCCACGTGGTACTGTTGCAGGAGACCCATCTCACAGAGGTGGAAGTGGCTAGGCTGCGACATAGGTGGCGAGGGCAGCTATTTGCAACTACTTACTCAGCTTTTGCAAGACGGGTGCTAGTGTGGATCAGGCCTGGGGTCCCCTTCCAGGTCTCCCGGAAAATCATAGACACAGAAGGGAGATTTGTAGTGGTTAGGGGTAAATTGAAGGGCAGAGAAATAACGTTGGGAAGCGTTTATGCGCCAAATCGGGATCAGCTTTCCTTTCTAGAGCGGCTCTCTGGGACGTTGGCAGGAGTGGCACAGGATGACTTGATTCTGGGGGGCGATTTTAATTGTGTATGTGACATAGGATGGGACAGATCTACTCCCCTTTGAGAGGTACAATAGCAGCCACTATGGCTAAGGGACTCAAGACTTGGTTGCAGGGGTGGGAATTGATAGATGCTTGGAGATTGCACAACACACATAGAAGAGAATACTCTTATTACTCCTCCCTGTATGACTTACATACGAGACTGGATATGTTCTTATGTTCCGACAGGCTGGCTCCGCTGTTCTCTCAGGCCGAATATTTAGGTAGATCCCTTTCGGATCACAGTCCCTTGCTAATACGATTTGCCCCTACCCCGAGAGGGCCATCATCCCACTGTGGTGCCTAGATCCCACCCTGTTGGAAGATGACAGCTTTAAACAACGCCTCTCTGAAGCCGTGGCCACCTATTTTGTAGAAAATCATGGAACCGCTAGCTCCCACTTGATAGAATGGGATGCCTTTAAAGTGGTAATCCGAGGACAATGTTTAGGGCAGGTAGTAGGGGCTAGACGGGAGATTGCTCGGGAACTTGAATCCCTGGAAGCTCAGATCTTGGCGTTAACTAAAGAGATAGAGGGTGGGGCGGAAGTGCAGGGTCGACTGGCAGAAGTGAGGAGCCTCTGTAACTCCACATGGGACAGACTACGGACGCTAGACTACCGAATGTACCAAGAACGGCAACATGTAGAAGGGGGCAGAGCGGGGAGGCTACTGGCCTGGTTGATTAGACCGGAAAGCAGGGGAGCCCCAATTCCCAGCATCCGTGATGGGGATGGGCATGTACTATGCTCCCCACGGGACATTAATGACTCGTTCCGGGAGTATTACGAGACACTCTATGGGACCCCAGGGGAAATACGGGGAGAAGATATACTAGAATATTTAGGACAGTTAGGATTGCGGGGATTAGACCGAGACTCTCGAGACTCACTGGCGCTGCCGGTAAAGGCCGGGGAAATTAGAGCAGCCATCAAAGAGATGGCGCGGGGGAAAACGCCTGGGCCTGACGGCCTCCCGGACGAATTTTACTCCTCATTTGTGGATATACTGGCCCCGAGGTTAGAACAGGTCTATGCGATGGCACTACAGGAGAAGCGGCTACCATCATCGCTTCAGGAAGCATTGGTGATTCCCTTGCCAAAAACAAAGAAGGATGTAGCAGCGGTAATGGAGTTTCGGCCCCTGTCTATGTTAAACATTGATTTTAAAATCTTAAGTAAGGCGTTGGCGACTAGGCTTCTGCCATAGATGCAGAAACAGGTCCATACAGACCAGAGCGGATTTAACCCCTCACGCTCCACATCCAACAACTTGAGAAGGTTATATCATGTCCTGTTCCATAAAGACCTGGGTGATTATCCCGAAGCTCTGGTAGTGGCGGTAGACCTGGAAAAGGCCTTTGACTCCCTGAGATGGGACTTTTTACTAGCAGTCATGGGGAATATGCAGATGGGAGCTGGCTGGTCACAATGAGTCCGCCTCTTGTATGCGAATCCTAGAGCTCGAGTGCGTACGGGTGCAGCGGTCTCCGCCCCATACTCTATATATAGGGGAATCCGCCAGGGTTGTCCTCTGTCCCCATTGCTCTTCGCTCTTGCTATGGAGCCACTTGCGGAGCAATTCAGGCAGGAAAGTGAGAGGCTAGGAGTGGCTCTAGATGGGACTCGCCATATAATATCTTTATACGCAGACGACGTATTGATCTATCTGTGGAATGGGTCTCGCGGGATCCCGATTGTGTTGCAGATTTTGGAGGACTTTGCTAAGCTCTCGGGACTACGTATAAACAAAACAAAAACCTATGTGTTCCCATTGAGTCCTACCCTTGACAGACCGCTGGATTTCCCCTCTAGATCTGGAGTGGGCGTCGACCTCCTTCAGGTACCTAGGAATACAGATCTATCATCGTCAGGTGGACCTGCTCGAGGGGAACCTTGGAAGTGCCCTGAGAGCATTGCGGGCAAATGTCTCCTTTTGGCGATCACTCAAATTGCCAGTAATGGCTAGGGTAGCACTGTCCAAGATGGTGGTGCTACCACAACTGTTATACTTTTTCGTCAATTTGCCTGTGGTGATCCCAAAGAGTTGGTTTAAAACCCTGGACACCTTATTGAGAGATTTGGTGTGGGATGGCGGACGTAATAGAGTATCCCTGCAAACACTGCAACTTCCACTTACGGGGGAGGACTGGGTGGCCCCGATTTCAAAGCCTACTACTTGGCGGCACAGCTCCAGTGGCTGGCCAGGTGGCTTGCTGGGAGAGGGCTCGACACGTTATCACTGCCGGCTACTACTGCAGAAATGGCCTTGCTCCCTAGAATGCTGTAATATAGTGTCACATCCATAGCAAGAGTCTCATCCTTAAAACAGTCACCGACAACTCTCCTAAAGCCCGGTAAAACCCCAGAGGAATGCTCCTTGTACAGGCCGCTGTCCTTGCTAAATGTAGACACTAAAATATATGCTAAAACTGGCCAACAGACTGGCCCCTCTGCTCCTGGGAATTGTGCGACTGGAACAGGCTGGATTCGTCCCAGACTGAAGCTTGATGTACAATATACTTACTGTGTTCGGCGTTATACAACAGGTTGACCCAGATGTGAAGGCTGCCACAGTATTTTTGGACGCAGAAAAAGCGTTTGATTCTGTAGAGTGGGTCTTTCTGCGAGGGGTCCTATGCCGGATCGGAATGGGAAACATTTTCCTGCAATTGATAAAAGTCCTGTATACTGAGCCAACGGCACGAATCCGGGTGAGGAATACTGTAACAACCCCTATAACAGTAACTAGGGGAACCGGGCAGGGATGCCCCCTGTCGCCCTTGCTCTACGCATTAGTCGCAGAGCCTTCGGCGTGCGCTCTAAGGGAGTACCATGGGCACAGGGGATTGCATTTCCCAGGCTATAATCTTGTAATATCAGCCTATGCGGATGACACGGTACTGTATGTCAGGGACCCAGACAATAACCTATCTCCCCTGCTACAAGAGGTGGAGAGGTTTGGGGGGCTTTCAGGCCTTAAGATTAACTGGGACAAGTCCATCATTTCCCGGCTCACTCCCGCTACGACACCCATAGTGCTGGAGTTTCCTCTACATTGGACGACGGATTCGGTCCGGTATCTGGGGATACAGGTTCACGTAGACCCGGCACAGGTCCTAAGGGATAATTATGGTAAAGCAATACACAGACTAAGAGATGATAGCTCCCTCTGACCTTAAGGGGCGGATAGCGCTGATGAAAATGGTGATGCGTCCTAGATTCCTGTTCCTATTCCAACATATCCCAATACTCCTTTGGCGGTCATTGTTTGCAGAATTGCAGACGCAGTTGCTCTGGTTGTGGGCGGGTAAACAGGCCAGGGTGCAGTGGGGGGTCCTAACATTGCCGTATAACATGGGAGGATTAAACGCCCCAGACTTAGAATTATACTATAAAACAGCTCAGTGTTCGGCGGCGTTCCACTGGTTACATGGCCCACAGGATTTGCCTCATCTGCATATAGAACAGGATGCTGCTTATCCACTCGCACTCCCCCCAGACGCTGTTCCGCAACCCATCACAATGTCATGGTATTTTCGACTCACTTAACACTGTAACACACGCTTGGAGACAACTACTCGAGCAACGGGCCGGCTCCTTATTATACTCCCACCATGTCCCAATGGAATGGTGTTACTGGTTCCCGCCGTGTTGGGAGAAAGGCTTAGTAACTTAGGGGTCAAAGAGATGGGGTAGTTATTCCAAGAGGGGAAGGTGAGGGACTGGAATGCTTACCAAGATAAAGAGATTGTGCGAAAACTGCTTACCCGCTTTCAATATTTCAGAGTTTATCACGCCCTTAGGGAATTCTTAGGAGACGATATGCAGGAACCCTCAGCCCTCCCTGCCCTGTCACTTCTAATACAATCAAATTCCCCTGCCGGGCTGGTTATGAAAATCTATGCACAAGAAGGGCGTAGACCCGACGTTACACAGGTGAGACAGGAGTGGCAGAGAGACCTGGGCAAGGCAGGCCATAGTTGATGGCAACTGGAGATACTGTTGCTCTGTGACCAAGGCGGTATCGCTGAATGGGCAACACAGGCTCTTACATTTTAAATCGTGTATACTACACCCCAGAAAGACTTCACAGATATGGGTCAAGAGACACCGTGGAATGCCCGAGATGCCACATGGCTGTAGCGGATTTTATGCATGTGGCATGGAATTGCGCAGAGGTGCCAGTTTACTGAGAGGCGTTATTCCGAGAGATTAGTATGATTACTGGTTCTCCTTTGAAGGTTGACCTCATGCTAGCTCTCCTGGGTTTTGACAAGGGGGTGAAAAAACAGCCAGACCTCTGGTGGCCATAGGGCTCTTACTGACCAAGCGCCGAATAGCGATGCGCTGGGCCAGGGGAACGGTCCGCACCCTGACTGAGTGGCATGCAGATATGACCTACCGTAACTCTCAATCGGATGTATACAGTGAACTCCTTCCTCCGCAGAGTCACCCTAAAAGTTGTTGGGGCATGTATCAAGCATATCTGGTGGGCAAAAAGACAGGGGAGACGGAGGGGGTGTGAAGAGGGCTCATACATCTCAGGGCAGGACATGGTTGCACAGCAGAGCCAATTGAAGTAAAGTTTATATGAGAAAGGAGGGTGCCTGTCCCGGAATTGAGCAGGGATTGTTGGGATAGCTCACATTTGACTATTAATGTGCCTGGAGACGTGTATAGGTGAAGATCGCAAAGGACTGGGTGAAGACATGACTGTGAAATATCTTGATCCTGTATACTGTACAATATATCATAATATGCTGTTGTGCTTGGGGCACTGCACTGCACTGCCCTCCATTGATGAACGTGTGTATTCTCAATAAGGTCATAATGTCATTGCAGAATTCCTGTACTGTTGTGTTTAAATAATAAAAAGAATAAAAAAGAATATATTCACTATTAAGTCATATTCGTCTTTCCATGGATGACTGGATGCTACACGAGGTTACACAAAACAAGGGCCACTTGTATTAAGGCATTCAATAGTGTTTTCCGCATGGATTTCGCAAAATGTGCTGCATTTGCCACAGAATCCATCCTTTGCATAATGGGCTGATTTTTAATAACAACAACAAATATTTGTAGCTGAAAGGGATTCAAAATTACTAAAAACTCGGCAGCACATATTCCTGCACAGTGGAAGGCCCTTCACAAAGGTTGTCTGGTCATCTTTCAGTTTCTTATTGCTATATTTCGGTGTTAAACTGTACTACTATTGTGAAATATTTTCCCAGACAGTGTTACCATGTGTATAAAAGACAAAATAATGAAGAAACACTATCATAAAATGTCCCATATTACCCTGCATAATTTTCTTTTTTTGCCACATATTTTAGTCAACCCTGCTGCATAATTTGGTCCTACCCTGCTGCATTATTCCAGTGGCTCTGCAATTCTTGTATATTAGTTTTAATGTAGCCTCCCTTAACTGTGCTTTCCAATCAGCCTGCACATTGTCAGTGCAACATATAAACAGGTGATGTCGCCATAGCCGAAATGCAGTATGCATTTTGAAGTGAAAATAGGTTTTCATCATCTTCTTTTGCATTGTGACCTTTGATAGCTATAAAGGACCAGTGATCCCAGTATGAGACCTGGCCTTGTGCATTCCAGTGATGTCACAATATTGCAAACAGTAGCTTACTGAATGCTCGAGCGGGAACTGGATGGTAGAAAGTGAATTTTGGAAAATACAGGCACAAATTAGCAGTAAAGAGTAAAATAACTGTTGTAAAGGATCACTTTCCTAATAGTCTTTGGTCTGTCAGAATCCCAATCAGATCTGCAACTACCGCTCAGCAATCACAGAAGACATCTAGCTACCTCAGGAGGCCTCCCCACAACAACAGGGAGCCAGGGTATTGCAAGAATGAAATGGAAGAAATGTAGGAAAGAAAGACCAGAAGACAAGCCTTCTCCGTCTATTCACAACATTGCAGAACAATATTCCCATTAACATCAGAAATGCTGCAACCAAAAACCTGAATCCAATTATAAACGAAATTACCGAATTTGATGAATGGTCAGGTCTTAAAATCAACTGGACAAAATTGGTCCTGATGCCCATGACCAGACGTACGCAGCCACCTACGCTAATGTCTCCATGGGATGGAACCTACTAGATATTTGGGTTTTCAATACCTTTGGGATCTGGCTATTATTATTAGTCAAGAGAACTATAGAAATATATGAGAAACATCATCAAACTGATAGAAGGTGGGATTAAACTACCACTGGCTTTAGCCGGCAGAGTTGCACTTATGAAAATGGTGATACTTCCCAAACTACATTATCTCTTTGAGAATATCCCGATTCCACTAACTGAAGCCTTCTTTGAGCAGCTTAGCTCACTCCTGGTCAGACTGGCTTAGGCGGGCAAGCAGCCCAGGGTTGCCTTATAATTTGGGTGGCATTGCTGCTCTCAATTTTGAAATCTATTATTTAGTGGCTCAAGCTTAGTCTGCACCTTACTGGCTCCACAATACTAGACCTTCTTCCCACTGTAACCAGGAGGTGAGCCACTCCCACACCGCCACGCAATGCTCTTTTATTAAAATCCCCTCGCCCTCACACTGAAGTACATACAGTTAGGTGCACGGCATGGGCATGGGCAGGGTCGAGCCACATAACTGAAATCCGGGAGTTCTATACCCTGCATCTCCCATTACTCCAAAATCCACAGTTGAAAATGGCGAGACTGGTGTAATCAGGCATTCGCATGCCAAAGACTTGAGAGCCCTGGGGACTCTTTTTACTAACAAGCGATTTACAGGGATTGCTGACTATCTGGATGGTGCTCACACCAATCCGATGCATATACTCACATACAACAACTCAACAATTCCTTGAAGGAGCTACATCTTTTGGTGCCTGAAGAACCTCCTGAATGGCAGAATTACTATCAATGATGATTACGAACCCCAGCTCTTCTAAACTCATCACACACATGCACAATTCCACTATCAACACCCTGCATGTTAAATAATTGAGTATGAGGTTTGGATCATGATGTCACAGATGCTCAATGGCTTTACTGCTGTGGACAGACAAAAAGTGTTTCCTCCCATGGCAAATTTAGACTCATAAAAATGGAATATATACACCATGCATATTACACTCCTGCCGCCATAGTCCAGTATGGGCTCAAAACAGGATCAAACTGCTGGGGATGTGGCGCCCCGATGCAAACTTTCTGCACAGGACATGGTCCTGCCCACAAATTTACTCCCATTGGCAAAAATTGATAATGAACTGCAGTTTATGGCCACCCTGGATTTACCCATTTGCCCCGATAGCATTATTGGTATATGTTATACAAGTTGCTAAACAATATCGTAAATTTGTCACATTGGCACTACTTTTGGGAAAACATAGAATTCCCATGCACTGGAGGTGAGATGGTATCTCTGGATATGCACACTGGCTAAGGGATCTTCCCACCTGCTTAGAAGACGCAGTTACATACGTATCTTTGTTCCGGCGCACATCCCGCCCCACAGACGCATGGGAACCACTGCGGCCACACCTTCCCTGAATTATACTTGCCAACCTCCTTATACACTGAGTTGCTGTTCTCATGATCTTGTACATGCTGTAATGCCTGGACTTGTTTGAAAACTGAATATATATATATATATATGTATATATATATATATATTTATATTTATTTTTTGTAACTGCCCCAACCATTTAGCAATTCAGAAAGAAACTGAAGACACATCTCTTCAAAAAACACTGCCACCCACACGATAGGAATAAACATATATGCAGCCTCAATGTGAACAATCCAGAATTGTACTACATAGACTCTCACCCCTGTTATGCACTCTGTTTCTTCCAATTTACAGTTAGACTTCATAAAAACAACTACATACCAATGTGTTCCATTACAGACTAAAACAGTCCTGATACCTCTTGTGCATCTGTATGTATCTTTGGTCTCCAGCAGACTACTACTGCTCGGGCATAGATGGCAGGAGGCAAAGCCAACAGCAGTAGCAATGTCAGTGGGTCAGCATGGATGAAGCAGAGGTTTACCTGTAGTAACTGTGTGTCATCTCTCCAACTCTGCATGAAGGCACTGCCCTTTGCACAATGAGGTAGCCATATTTCAGTTATCAGCAATTAAAGCACAAGAACCAGTTACTGACCACTGGTCCGATGCGCAAGTGATTCAGACCCTCTCTCGCCTCATGGTATCTGCTGTTTGGTGTATACTTTGTCCTCCTAGAAGGGGATTCCATTGCAATGTCTGAGAGGCAATCTCACATCTGAAAAGGACACTCAGTAATCAGGTTTTGGTACATTCAATTCTTTATTGCATTCATGCGTTGCATACAAAAAGCAAAACACATCTGTTCACTTTACAGCAAGACAAATGACTTGCTGGTGACACCAAAGGACCATTCAACGACCATTCCTTTGATGGTTTTCATTAGAGGAGCAATATTTACCTCTACATTCAGCCACCAGCCGCTGACAAGATTCAACACACCCCACAGCTCCCAACCTTCTGGCACTGGCCCACGACTGACCCGCAAATTCAGTATGAACAGGGGCTTTGATTCTGTATGGCATCTAACTGAAAATGCAACCCAGACATATTAGCTTTGCCAAAGGTTATTATTTCCTATATTCGGATGCATGGTCAAACACCCCAGTAAAAAGAAATGCAGGCATTATTGAGGAATAATTGACCATCGCCCTCTTTAGGTTGTTTGTCACCTACACCTTCAGTCCATTAATTAGGTTGTGGTCAATTATTGCTCATGTTAAGGCGTGACAATTGCATGTGCTAGTGCTATAGTAAAGTATATATTTTCTTGTTACCATTACAGTTAAGATTAACTGACAAGCAGTAGCATAAGTCAAAATGATGGCCAACCTAACAAATGTGACAGTCGACTCTGATTCTTGCCATGTGCAGAGTAACTGCACAACTGACACAGATATTCAAACTCCTCTATAAATATGCCAATGCCTTCTGCAAAGCAGGGCTCCCCCTGAAATGTGGGGTCTACCCTGCACCACATGGTGTGCACAGTCCCTCCTTACACTTTTGCCCACAAGCAGCAACTCCACTCAGTACCGTGAATACAGCAACAATTATTGAAGGTGCTCCGGTGCCTACATAACCACAAAATACATTTTATGTGTAAAACATGCATTTGTGCTATCACTAATTGAATGGCAGTGAGAAACTACTTACAATCTAAAATAAAGAACGAGGAAATGTTGTCATGCAAAATTAACCCCGTAAAGAATACCAGTCAATGGACGGCATTGTTTCAGGACCCGCTTCTATCACCTGTTTTTCATAAAATAGCAATTTAACCAGAAATCATTTAAAAACATAACATGTGGTTTTTGAGGCCCCGCTGCTTACAGTACTGCAGACCACAAACTCTCATGAAATACGTTTTGTGGCATAACCACCACAGGATAGGGGGCGTGGCCAAGATGGCGACGGGAGCGGACGCTGCTTAGAGGAGCTCAGCGCCCGCCCGCGACACGATCCTTAATGATCCTATGCCTCCGGACCCCCACACTTGAATAAAAGCATTTTTGTTGTTGTGAGGGCGACGGACAATCGCCGAGAGGTCTTCGTGGCCCTGGACCGACTTGGGGAGAGAATCGACTGGTGGCTAGGGCGACGCAGCGTGTGCAGCTGCAGAGTACGCGGCGGATCGCCACGGCCGAGAGGGCAGGCCCAGGTGGTGATCGACCATCGAGGGGGACTGGTGAGCTGGAGGTGCGCGATACCCCCCGGCTGCGACGGCGGAGCTCCCCCCCCTCACCTAAACGATCCTTGGACCCGCAGTCGGCGGGTCGAGTGAAGCTCCAGCGCCGGAGGTGAGGTGGGGGATCATCTGCTGGAGGACTGAGTCCCAACCGGAGTCTCTCGCGACCTGGGGACCAGGGCTGGAGCTGCGGTCGTGGTCCGCGCTGGCGCAGTGCTAATCAGGCTGAGCCTGTGTCCTGATCCCGGAGTGGCTCCCTATGAAAAAGTGCAGGCCGACACGCAGTTGCTGAGGTCTCCCTGTGCTAGCTCTGAAGCACGTGTGACCGGGGGGGCCTGCCTTGCCCCCGGTCTTTTCAAAGTGGTCTGAACACCGAGGGCTGCGGCCGGCGGACAGATCGCCCCCGGCTTCCATTGACACTGTCTGAGGTGGGGCGGGGGGTGCGCCCTGCGTGGCTGGGACCGTGGCCTGAGGACCGGGCAGGTCAACAAGGTTTCCCCGAAGGCGCCGGCTCCACGAGCGGGGGGGTGCCCCTGCCCAGTCCCCCCCCCATGTACAGTATTACGCAGCGGTTTCCTGAGGGTCTGGAGACACGAGGACCCCCCTGAGACCTGTGGCGACGCACCGGCCGGGTGCACCAGGGGACTGGAGGTCGGGCCTGTCCTCCTGTGCTAAGGTGAAGTAGAGCCCTTGGGGGGGGGGCAGTGACGCCTACTGCACTGGGCATATACGTGCTGGGGCACATAGAGACCTCCATGCCGGGCCTCCCATAGGTGGCGAAAGAGTGTCGGGAGACTTGCAGGAGACACGGGTGTGTCCCCAAGCTGGGATAGGAGTTGCTGATTATCACGTGGTATTTGATTAATGCCACCCGGAGTGACTGCCTGTACTAGCTGAACCACACAAGAGAGGGCTCATTATTTGAGTGCACGGACATTTTAAGCAGCAGGCTGGGGCCCCCGTAAGTGTGAACCACGCGACCTGGCCCACAACTTGTGTGCTGGTGGGGGGGGGGGGTACCGGAGCTGAGAGTCGGTGGACGCGTCGGGTGGAGCATTCAGCAATGAAATGAAATGAAAACGCGTATTTAATAGAGCGCACAGCTACTCAAGCTAGAGTGTCCTGGCGCATAAACAGCGAAAAGAGATGAGTGGAAGAAACCAGTTATTGATTAAACAGCCATGGTTTTAGACTCTTTCTAAAAGAAAGTAAGTTTGAGTCAAGCCTCAGGGTTTCCGGCAGGCTATTCCATAATTTTGCACCCAGAAAGCCAAAAGATCTACCGCCAGTACGAGCAAGGTGTGTTTTGGGCACAATGGCCAAATTAGTGTTTGAAGACCGCAAGGGTCTAGATGTAGAATAATGGTTTGCTCATTTAATAAGGTACTCGGCACCAACCTTGTGGAAGGCTTTAAAAAAGATGGTCAAAGCCTTAAAGTCAATCCGCTCTTTAATGCGGAGCCAGTGCAAAGATTTAAGAATCGGGGTCATACAAGTTCTAGGTCTTGATCTCACGATGGCTCTGGCAGCCGCATTTTGAACCACTTGCAAGCGCTGGGTCAAAGATTTAGGAAGACCGAGGTACAGGCAGTTGACATAGTCAAGCTCAGATGTCACAAGAGCCTGCACGACGATCCTTCTACTCTCCAGCGGTAGGAGCGGCAGAATTTGTTTTAGCATTCGGAGTATACCGAAGCATGCACCAGAAAGATGTTGGATCTGAGAACGCATCGACAATGTTTTGTCAATGATTATCCCCAGGTTTTTTACTTTCTCTTTTACAGCGGGCGGGGGTGGCAAATCCTTGGGCCACCAAGTGCTCCAGTCAGGTGTTTCAAGTTTTCCAAAGAAAACAATTTCCGTTTTGTCCGGATTGCACTTTAGCTGATTAACCCTGAGCCAGTTAAAAACCTTAGAGAGGCAGGAATTGATCTTTGCCCCGTCAAAGTCGGAGCCTTTATCACACGAGAAGATAAGCTGCGTGTTGTCAGCGTAAGAGACAATTCTGGCGCCCACTTCCTCTATCAAGGATGCCAAGGGAGATAGATAAATATTAAAAAGGGTCGGGCTAAGAATGGAGCCTTGAGGGACGCCACCATTGATAGCAGGGACCGGAGAGGAAAAAGGTGGAAGCCAGATGTCCTGGGATCTATTTTCCAGATAGGAGGACATCCACTTGAGAACGGTCCCACCCAGGCCAATGTTCTTAAGTCTGTTTAAGAGCCTCTCGTGTGGGACCGTATTGATGGAGCAGAGAAAATAAAAAAATTTAACCCCTAACAAATTTTATAAATAATTAATAAAATTGATCGTTTAAATGTATTAATCAACAATGTACGTGAGGGAAGGGTAACACGCAAGTATATGGGCTGAATAATCTATTAACAAATGTCTGTGTGTCTAATTATAACATAAAATAATTGCGTACTAAATAAATAATAAATGCATGATTTGTGCTTCATAGAATATAAACGTGACGTTGCAAAAACAATAGTGATGGTAAGTAAGGAACAGCTTAAATGTTGCTTTCTGCTAGGTAATAACTAATTGGGGTACGTAGATGACGGGAGGGAAACGAAAAGGCTATGTTTCTCTATTTTAATTATGTTTTGTTTATTTCTAAATAGTGCTTCTAAGTATAAACGAGTGGCGATATAAAATGGCTGCCGGTTATTAGAGTGCGCATGTGCTGGGAAACGCGTGACATGGGAGAAAAAGTTGGAGAAAGGCTAACCACGTGATGGTGTTGAGAGGCTAAGATGCAAGGCTGATGTGACCTAATTGAACTGATAGTGTGCCGTGGTGATCAGCAAAGAACCGTGGGAAACCGTTTTAAGAGAAAGGACAATGCCTGCAGAGTTCTCGAATGTATCGAAAGAAGTTACAAATTTACTGATCGAAGCGGATGGAAACATGTCTTGAACTGTGAGAAAGGAAATGAACATATACATTCCAAAAGAACAAGCTGGATCCGGGAGAACTTGATTAAGAATGAATAGATGAAATGAGTGAACCAATGAAAGAAAAGCGCGTTATTAATGTTGCAACAATTTAGTTAGCAAAGTTAGAATTAGGGTATAAGAAGGCCTACTCTTAGTGGGAGGGGTAGTCGCAGTCAGAGTCGGTGTTGGAGTTGGTGGCTTCCAGTGCTTGGTGATCCAGATCGATCCATTTTACTGAGCGGGAGATGCTGAAAGACTGTTAGATGAGACGGGTTGCGGTAGCTGATGCTGACGAGCTGAAGTTTCTGTTGCTGTCTTATTTTTCCAGTTGAGTATGAGAATCAGGTTATTTTTAAATCTTAAACTTAGGTTAGAAATCATTAGGCTAAATTAGGAAGGTAGGCAGGTAATTAGGGTTTTGCTTCATGACAAAATTTCCTTTCTGCAATAAAATTGAGTTTGCTTAATAAATATTTGAATTAATAATGAATGAATAATTGAATAAAAAGTCTAAATTCTTTCTCATGCCTTTAAAATTATATAAAATTTAAGATTCTTAAATCAAACGACTCAGTGGTTATTTTACTAAATGATTGTGAAACTGGTAATTGGTTATTGTGATTTAGCTGGTCTTAATCACTATAAACTGATTTCTTACTAGATGATCCATCGACAAAACAATGAGCAGAAATATCTTAAGAAATAACTAAGAAAGAAATAGGTTAAGGTAATAAGGTATCCCGGCTCCTTCCAGCGGTACATAAATGATGTTTTTCATTTAGTTCTTATGTTTCTCCTAGGAGTATATAATTTCGTAAAGGTGTAGAGGAAATCCAGGTGTGTGTGTGTGTGTGTGTGTGTGATAGGCGATGTTATGGGCCCCATCGTCATGTGGATGTGAGAAAATATAAGTCGCCCCTGGATGACCGATAAGTGACCTAGGAGGAAAATAGTTTTTATTGTACGCGCTGCATCAGATTTCTTGGTAGCAGAGTTATGGTTTCTATAGATTAGTTTAGTGATTATTGATTATTTGTGATGACTAATACTATATGTTGAGTCGTGTTATGTTATATATGAGTTTTCACGCTTCTGGGATGTAGGAAGTGGAACACGTGTGGCAAGAGAAGTCACATGGAATTGGTACATGGTCTGAATTCATTTTGGTAATAACACAGGTTGTGTTATGTTAGGGATTTTCTGTACGAAAGGTGTGTAATTGAGATAGCAAATCACGTTTTCTCGTGAAACTTTGGCCTTAATTCTCAGGAGCCTAGTCTCCACATGTGTCTTATCCCCAGAGAAACGACTTAATTGTTTGCTTGAAAGAAGGGTAAGGTAGAGGGAAGTGCTACTTTATCGGCGAGAGTTAATAATTCTGTGGTAGGGTAGAGGTAAGCGCTGCCTACTGGAAATACAGGATTCTTGTGTAAAAGGACAAAGCTGTCACTTTTGTTTAGCGAATCAGACTATGGAATTGTTTTAAATGTTGTAACTAACGAAGAAACAGTGAAAAGAAAAATTGCCGATAATTTTTGTAAAGGAGGGGTAAAAGAGCAGGAGTGACATCGACAGTGCCGCGCTAGGATTGGATAGTGCGCTAGTCACGTGAACACAGAGTCAAGAGTGACGTAGAAAAGTGCCGCGCTAGGATTGGTTGGTCCGCGGACGAAGGGAATTGTTCTGATTGGTGCGTTAGTGTGAGTCGCGCTGTGATTGGTTGAAATTCCGTACACGGAACAGTGCTGGTTTGAAGAGAAAACCCAATCGAAAACATGCCGTATTACGAGTATGAAAGGGAGAGAACGTCATGGACGACAAAAATTAAGAATTTCTTTAAGAAAGACAAAAAGGTTGTGACTAGAGAGGGACAAGTAATTCCTCCGCCGAAATCAGCAGCTTCACATATGATGCTGAAATATGGATATCATACATGCATATGGTTGGAAAATTGGGCAAAGTATACGAAGAATGATGGTGCATTAGCTTTCCCTGAGAATGGTTCATTTAGTGTAGCGGTTTTTCGAAATTTGCGAGAAAAGATGACAAATCTAGAACCTAGACCTAGACCGACACAGTTTGAAGCATTGACGGAATGGGAGGATGAGATGTATGAGCGAGAGAGATTCAGAGGTTTAAGAGATCATGAGTTTATGCCTGGAAGAATGTGGGGAATAAATCATGAGGACAGAATAAAACGATGGAGATGTGCTAACATGACAGGAGGTTTGTTTCCGGCTTTTACAGTTGAGGAAGAGACTAAGAGAAAACGTACTGAGAAAAAGAAACATATGGAGAGGGAAAAATATATGCATGAGAGTGAAACGGAAGATGAATTGCTGGAAGATATTTTAAATAGAAATCCACCTCCGTATCAGCAGAGTTCTACAGTGGTGACACCAAATGCGCCGCTAATAGAGACTGTGCGAAATAAAAGTCCGGTAAAAAGAATTGAAATAAATAGGTCACAAGATCAAATAAGAACTTCACAAAATGAAGGAGTAGAAAGTGACAATGCAAGTGAATTAGCAAGGACAACAAAAGAACTGACTGAGAAAATTAGGGAATTAACGAAAAACATGGAAGCTGTGACTGTACCTGTAACAATAGGTCCAGTAATACTGGTTTTTGAGAATCAGAAAATTGATGAACGGTCCTTAGTGATTCCTATGAGTTCACAATTTCAGAGAGAAAAAGAAAGGATGGAACCAAGTGAAAGTACAAGTAATTTGGCTAGTACTTACAGACCAAGTCCACCTACAAATTTGACTGTGAATGAGTGTAATGGTAGGAAAATGCATATGGTAACAGAATCTGCAACAGAGACTCCTGAAAAGAGTGGTAATTGGATATAACTAAATAATACACCCATAGGTCCGACTCCTGATGAATTAAATGAGTGGATGAAGGCATTTAAAATAAAAGAACCAGAAGAAAAACCATTAGATGTAATTAGGTTAAAGATTGACATGGAAGAATTAATTTTAGGGACGATTGGTACAGAAAAGCTAAAAATTACCAGGATGATGAAATAATGTTTCTGTGCAAAAGTATTACATGGAGAGCTAAAAATTTACATGACAAACTAGAAGAGATAGCAAGTGAAATTGGAATAGATTTTGCGAAAGTGAAAACATTGCAGAAACCGTACAGAGTAGACTTTTGTGAGAAAGATATTGAAAACTTGAACACAGCAGGAAGGCTGACACAGATAAAAGAGTTAATTGTTTTACTGAGAAAATGGGGTGATGTGGACAGATGGAAAGTTAGATGGACAAAAAGAATGAGAAAACTACAGACAAAGCTTCTTTGGCTTTTATGATAACTGAAAAAGAACCTGTTGCAAGAGAATACCCTATGAGAGAAACTCCAGGTGGTAGTTATGTGCATGTTCCCTGGACTAGGCAGGATATACTGTCATTTACAAATGAATTCCCGAAGCTGAGAGAGAAACCAGTTGAATGGTACCGACAAGTAGAGAGGTTTGTGAAGGTTTCAAAAGTGTTGTGGATAGATTTAGATGGATTGTTTGACATAGTGGTGCCAACTGATTTGTTGTCTGAGTGTAAAATTACAGTTGACTGGCCAACTACAGAATATCCAAGAGATCCTGTCATAAGGTTTCTGCACATACACAGAGCTATGCACAGGAAAATGGGACCCCGGAATACAGTGGTTTGCCACCATATACCGTAGCACCCAAAAACCCCAACCCAACTAGCTTAGCATCCTATTAGCACCCAAGTACTAATGTTTGGACAACCCAGAACACGGTATCTTTATCACAGGACTCACAGAAGCAAGAACACTCTTTCGTCACTCACTCGTACTTTTCCACAAGGTGCGTAGGAAGAGACACTGGATAGGTTAAAATGTTTATTCCAACTTACGTGCTCTAATGTACAATACACGTGTCAGCACTAATAGCATAATGCATATGACTAATATAAGCAGCCTGGTTACAACTCCATAGAATACAAACGGGGAAAGCATCTCAGAGCTCAGTGGATAAACGTATAAATAACATTACCACCCTCCCTTGCAGTAAGACAGTTTATTATAGTAATAGAAGACCTCTGGGCTTTGACTAGCGAACCCCATACCTCAGTCTCTAGATGCAGAATTACATCAGCAGGACATCATAGCTCTTCTCACTGAAAAGGATTTCTCCAAGTGTGTCAAGCGCTAGTAAACCACAGTATTAAAAGCACACTAAATCCTTCATGGCAATTGCACCTAATGTTATGTCTGGGTGCGCGAGGCTGGCCATATCAGGAAGAACCAAAATACATTGTTATGCGACCTTGTACATGTTTGTGCAGACTGAGCCCAAAAAGGTGAACAACAGAAAATGCAGACAGTGCAAAAGAACTTGGCACGAGCAAAGGGCGAGGGAAGCCCGGCTCAGTGTAACGTGCGCAAAGAAAAGCAGCATGACAGCCAGGCCTAGGCCAACATAACAAGGCAGGTAACAATCCACAAGACACCCTCCCCTGGACAGTCCAGCGGCCCATCAAAGGAAAAACACAGCCGTTGGAGCACAGGGAGCGCCCAAACGGCGAAGGGCAGGTCAATCCATGAAAGTGTAAGTGCAGAGAAAAGCCATACTCGCCAAGAGTTCATCATTGGAATTGTCAAAAAACATAGACGCCATCCAATCCATGAGATCACAAGAGCAGGGATGCTCCTCAACAAAGGGAGCATCCAGAAGCAATGCGGGACAGCTTGCGTGATAATCGAAACAGCTTCGTTGTAGGAGATCCTGGGCAGCCGCCCAGATATCCCATTGCGCCAAAATCCCCAGTGCAGCCGCACGCGCCATACAGCCAGCAGCGGAACAGTCCTGTTCATGGGCCTCTAAGGGACCCATCAACTGAACAAAATCCGGAACAGACAATGACGAATTGGAGAGGCAATAATCCAAAGTCCAGGTGAAAGGACAGCGGATACAAGTCATCACAGGTTGCACGCAAGTGAAATACGCAAAGCGGAATGAAAGAGTATAAGACACACTCAGTGTCGCCAATGGCAGTACACCAAAACCAGCCAGAAGGCGCTCACGGAGCAGCTGGAGGCGTTCTGGATCGAGCAGGTCCCATCGGGGAGCAGCCATTACGCAGAAAGCAAATTAAGAGCAAGACACCAGCCGCTAAAGCGAGGATCAATGGGAAACCGCCAAAGACGCTGGAAAAAATAGAATGTATAAATGCAGGGATGACACCAAAAATAGCCTGGAAGGAGGACACTAAGCCCGACCCCACGACCTTAAAAAAGTGTACTAGGCCTTCAGTGTTAGATGCGTTAAAAATACGATGTACTAACTCCCCAAAATGTTGGGGGAGATTAGTGTTTAAAAGGGCCTGTATTTCACTGTGGGTACTCGCCACCTGGAGAATGAATGTCTCCCGGGCGGACGTGAGCATAACTTCCTCGTTTAATAATAGAGCCTTTATTCTGCTCAGTCTATTGAAATCTGCTTCCATGGTAGGGATGGAAGGCCAAATAGAGATATCAACCTTGTCATGAGGGGGAGGAAAAAGCACATTTTTGCAGCAGACAACCCTGTGTGAAACTGTTACAATGTAAGGAATGCCAGCCTGCAGGCCACAACAGTTTTCGTTATTTAAAAGTAAATAACTACCATTGGAAAGGAGAGTGAAAGTAGGTGAAATAACAGGAGCAGGAATACCTTTCAGCACACAAGCAAGATTAGGAGAGGAAACGCTACATGAGCCATGCAATTTAATGTGTTTACAAATAAGCGAATGACCTATAGTCGAGTCGCAGTACTCCCCGTGAGAAAGACTTCCTTGCCGTCCCGAAGGCATTTATACATGAAAGGCAAGGACCAGAGTTCATGCAGGAAAGCACTGCCCAAGGGCCGGTAACGACCCACAGGAAAATGTTTCATGCACGAGTCAAATTCAAACAAGGAAAATGGTAAAGCTATAACCCCATGGACTAGCCATACAGCAGAATCGAGTTCTGCAACAGAGAACGGCAAAGGATCCACCTTTTCGATATGTAATAGAGTGTAAGTTGCATCTTTCATGGACATAAATTGCTGTTTGTCAGTTAAATTAAAAGGTAGAAACAAAGCAGAGGTGTTCAAAAATGCCAAGGAACTTTACCTAACTTGAGCGTTTGTAAAGTCCATGCAAACTGCATAACTGAGCGCAATTGATTCTGACCATGATATAACACAGAAACATCATCTTGTACAATATCAACAACAGAGGACACAATATTCTCTAACGTATAAATGCGAGAAGACAGGGTATTAATACTATTGTCTACAACAGCAAGCACCTTTTCCAAATTTGCTTGATCTATTTCCCGAAGACGGGAAGCAGCTTCCATTTGTGATAGCTTCCAGAGTTCATTATACGTTTCATAAATGAATCTCTTAGGTCGGGGACCACGAGGTCCCAAAACAAAGTCGGACAGATCAATATTGCCTGTAAGGAGGGACAAATGTTGTTTAACAGAATCAAGGGACGAATGTTGCAGCCATTGTTTGCATAATTTACCAACAGAATACGTAGTGACAGTACGAGAAGTAATAAATCTCGGATCAGGCCTATCCTGTGTGTATCTAGTACCTGAGTCGTGAAAACGCATTTGACATGCATCAGATGATATAGGCCATACCAACCAGGGTGACTGATCCAGTCCGGAAACATTAAATGAATTATTCTGTAATAGAGCCTGTAGGGTCGTCAGGGACAGGTTAAAACGTGAGCTATCATTGGGAAAACCCGAAAGGGATGGAATTGAGGGCGAGTTTAATTGTTTAGTGGTAGCTAAGCCCCAACATGTAGTTTGATAGATGGAAGCATTTAGGAACATAATTTGAGTAGGGATGAGACAAGCACGATGCAACGCCTCAGTTCCTTGTACCTGCCATGGCTTGGAGCCCCAAATAGATTTCAAATCCACCGTACTCTCCCAGTACTCATAACCACCCACAGCTAGGGCACTCAAAAAGGAACCCGAATATAGCAATTTTGTGTGTGTTAACATAATTTTCTGAGTGGATGTTGTATTAAGTCTAAAATAATAGGATGCAGGGTTCGACCGATTAAAATCAGTAAAATAGGTAAACTTATTTCGAAGAGCCTGTGAGCTACCTGGCAAGGGGTTTGGACAATGTTCCCATTGGGTGTAGTTAACAGAACTACGCAGAGCACTTGGCTTATGGAGAAAATGATTACCCCAATGTTGGTAACAATACAAATCAGCATAATTCGCAGAATTCATATATAAATCCTCAGCATTAAAAGATGCATAATATTTTAAATCGGCAAACAATGCTTCAACGGCATGCACATCCCAACCATCAGAATGAATATTATTTTGTACTACATCACCCATTGAAACACGAAGGACATTAGGTACATTAATGATTTCCGTCGGACCATGGATTTGATAGTTCACCGCATCCCATACGATGCCATCAGCAACTGGAAAAGCTGAAATGTTCACAAATGTGTGGTCACGCTTCATGATGTGAGACGAGGAATGAGGAGCCAAAGTTCCAGAAACATAGTCTACAGCAGAGCGTTCAGGTAAATAGTGACCATTGATTAGTAGAAAAACACGGTGACAAAGCCAATGGACATGAACAAAAAAGTAAGAAAAGTACCAACCAGAGGTATGTCCAGGGTGGAATCAAAAATTGTCTCTAAACCAGGATACAAAAATACTGAACTTGGATGGGACTTTTGAAGAGGTGGAATCCGAATCAAAGGAATAACGAGTCTGGCTTAATGGCATTATTGGTTGATGCGCCACCGATTCAGATGCATGATAAGTATACTCGTCCTCGTCGATGTTGGTGGAGAGTTGGGGATCAATTATAGTTTCAGGCAAAGTAGAGGATTCAGGCAAATCAACCATCTCAATTACAGCATCAGCGATCGTTCGCGCAGATGGACTATGAACATATGTCCGATAAATGGCAGGACAAGAGGCCGCTGGTGTGACACTATTCAGGATCGGCCAGGCGCTGTAGCTTGACATTTTCAACTGAGATGTATCTGTTCTCTTTGCGACCAGGAAGCGGTGGTAAAATGACTGTACGTGTTCCCTTCAAGCCCAGAACTGGAACCGGTGTACGAAAAGAGGGGCCATATTCTTTTTTGTTTTCAACCTTCTCTCGAACCAGTTCTCCAACCTTTGGAAGCCAGCCGGCTACCGGAATCTGCAACGCAGGATCTGTGGCTGAAGGCAAATGTGTAGTTGCAAGTTTGTCTCGGGCTTCTTGTAAGTCCTGTAACATAGCAGAATGGTTATCTACATCAAACTTGGCGGATTGCGCCGCGATGTCTGGACCCTCAAGGTCAGGCACAAACATTCTTATGCCAAAGAGCATTTCGTATGGAGTCCGCCCACCCAGAGGTCGTCTAGGGAGATTATTAAGTGCACGCTGAACGGTATACAAATGGGCCAGCCAGTTCCTGCCAGTACCTATAACCCTAGCTGTTAAGGATTGCTTTAAGTCACGGTTCATTCGTTCAACGATAGAGTTGCCCTCAGGCCTATACGGAGACGAAAATTTCACCCGCACCCCAAGCGAAGCCATTGCATCCTTGTAAGCCCTAGAGGCAAACGCTGGACCTTGGTCCGAATGGAAGGTGCCGCATGCGAAAATTCCCACAAAGACACGCAAATCCCTGATTACATTTCGGGCGTCAGCACTCCGTTGTGGCCAGACCCAGAGAAACCGTGTGCACGAGTCCACTGCCACCAAGATGTATTTATAGGCAGTGTCTGATGAGAATGGACCGCAGTGATCCAAGTAAACACACCCAAAGGGTCTGTTAGCAATGCAGAGCGGTGTTTGTGGTGGACGTGTTACCGTGGAAGGCTTAATCTGTTGACAAACGTCGCAAGAAAGCACAAAAGCACGGGTGTCTTTATATAACCCACGCCACCAATAACGCTGCTGCAAGATGGAAACCGTAGCTGACACACCTGCATGAGCAGAAGCCATGCCTTCGTGTGCAGCTGATATCAAGGCACTCCTGCGGTCCGCGTTGGGGATCAGCCGATCTCCAACGTCAGGTATAGTTACATAAGGAACCTGATCGGGACTTAATGTGTAAGAATACTTGGAAGGAAAACCTGTAGGGTAATTATTACCTTCCTTGGTTGCAGCAATTGCTGCTAATATAACAGGGTCTATTTTAGACATGGACCTGGTAACCGCTGCTACTGAACACGTGACTACTGCTGAACGGGCAGCTTCATCTGCCAGATCGTTACCAATAGCGTGTGCGCCCACCCGCTGATGGCCTAAGGTGTGAACCACCTGTGTGAGAGGCAGACGTTGTTGCAATTCTGCCACTCGAACCCAAAGCATTTTATGCTTAATTGTGCTCCCTTTTGCGTCTCTTGTAGTCGTTTTTCGACCAGAAAAACAGATTGTCATTGTAAGATTGTACACAGTAGAAGGAATCACATACAATAAGTGTGGTCTCATCCTGAGAAGCGAACTCAAGCGCAAGTAGCAATGCATGCAGCTCGGCCAATTGTGCGGTACTATCTCCAAGTGTGCGAGTGTGCACTACAGAGGATTTGAACGTTCCATTCACAAAGGAACCCGCAACAATAGCACATGCAGCTGAATAAGCGTGCTTGGACCCAGTGGCCGGTTGCGCCGAACCATCGGTGTAGATCACACATTTGTAATCCTCAAGCGGTAGTAAAAACAAAGGAGGAGGATGAACGAATTCATACTGCAAAAACTCCTGAGTCTGAAGAGAAGAATCAAAACAAAAGTGACGTCCGAAGACGTCAAAGATGTAGCCCATTGTATCCAACGGGGATGCATTGCTTTTGAGTTCGGTACACTTGCCTTTGTTACTGCCTCCAGGGCAGGACAGGGTGTTACCACCAGAATCCGCTTACCCTGTGCCAGTGCGCGTTCTTTTAGAATCGCCATTTGCACTGCAGTCAGAACTTTTTCAACAGATGTAAAGCGCAATTCAGCGGAAGTGTACAGATGTGACTTGTATGCGATAGGTACTGTATCACCTTCATTAAAGGTTAAATAGGTGAATCCCACCGCCCCCGGAATTATTCTAATCACCAGGTTTGTGTGGTTATCACGAGTCAAAAGATATTTAGACTCCAAAAGGTCTGTCTGCAAAGACTGCAGAATTGAGGTATGCTCAGGCAGCCAGCAAGACCTTGAATAAGTAGGTTGTATCAAAGCATACAAGGGCTTGATACGCTGGGCATATTCGGGAATGTAAGTACGCCCGAAATTCAAGAAACCCAGCAAAGACTGAAGTTTCTTCAGAGTATTTGGGGGCACAAATGTGCACATTTTTCCAAGAAATGGGGGCTAAGCCCTTACCTTCGTTATTGAGCTCATAGCCCAAGAACAGAACGGTAAATTCAGCAATGTGTGACTTAGCAAAGTTAAATTTGTAACCCTGCTCCGCAAATTCAAGAATAATGCGGTCCACACGGGACAAATGCTGATATAACTCGTCGTCTGTCAGATAGATGTCATCAACGTACTGAACATGCGTCTTGATCAATGTCATTTAACAAAGAAACAACACGGGCGGCGAATATACCCGGACTATTTTTATAGCCCATGGGTAATCGCCGGAACTGGAATAATTTACCACCGGAAGTGAATGCGGTCCATTGACCACTCTCCGGGGCTAGGTTGTGCGTGTAGAAACCGTTTGAAAGGTCAAGTGTCGTTTTGTATTTTTTACGAACAAGACTGTCTACAAGCGCAGAACTGTGTGTATTTTGCACCGCAAAGTTCCGACAATGAGTATTTAAATGCCGGTAATCCAAAACTAAGCGGTACGATCCATCGGGTTTAGAAACCACGAAAAGGGGATTGTTCATAGGTGATACGCATGGTTCAATTACTCCCTGATATTCCAACTGTGTCAGAATTTCGGAGACGGGGCCTTTTGCCTGCCGTTTGATGGGATATTGGGGTTGTGGCTGCGGTAGTGACCGCAAAGGTATTGCATGAGGAGGTGATTCTTCATCCCATCCCACATGGTTGCGGTATAACGCTGGTGCCAGGTACACAGCCCACTCAGCTGCAAGTGCTTCAGCTTTGTCTTTTGGGACATGCCGTGAGAAGCTTGGAAGGATTACCTCCTCTCCTTTATGTGCAGCTAAAACGAATGGGGGTGGCCAATCCACCTCTGCTAACAAAATGTCATATGAAGAGGTTAGATTTTCCCAAAAATCCCTTTTATTTCACGCGGTATGTCACCTTCAATTTGTATGACTATATTATATAGTCTGTCAGGGGTGCCACTCTCGTGTCAGCTGTCTCTACAGTAACGAATGTTTCAGTTGCTGTCGCCTCCATATGAGGACGTAGCGCCTCCCGCACTATGGTAACTTCCGCGGCGCTGTCTAGGAGGGTCACTGCCCACGTCCAATTCTGGAGTCTCGTTCTCACGGTCTGAGGCATATTTCGCTGTGACAGCGGCAACCTTTTCTTCTGAAATTGCGGTCGAGGAAGATGAAAGTCTTCTGCTTTCCCTCTGACTTGTTGTCGAGGTTGGTCTCGCTCCTGGGGAGCCTCTCGGCCCCTTCCTCTATCTTGCCGTCCTCCTCCACCAGCCTGTGACGACGTCTGGGCCTGTGAAGAACGAGGAGAACGCGTATCAGAGCTCTGAAACCTTTCTGGTGATTTAATCCTTGACCTATCACGTAAATCATAAGTACGTTCAGAAGAAACCGAAACTGGGGAAGCGCCTCTCGACCCCGGCTTCTTTTGTTGCTTACCCTGTTTTTTCTGTCTCCAACTCTTTTTAGTGAAGACTGGTTTATCATCTTTCTCAGATGTACTTTTTGTTTGTATAACTTGTGTTTGCGATTGAGTTTGCATTTTTACAAAAGGCTTGTTGCCTAGGCTATTTCTTCCAATTGTTTTATAAGCCCGGGCTATTATTTTCGGTAATTCGCGAGGCCTGTCCAACTCTGGGACCAAAGCCAAAGCATTCGCTACTTGAAAGTTCATAGCATCGCCCTTGACATTTCCAAGGATCAGCTCAGCTACTACATCAAACACTCCCACTAGTCTCATCCCTAATTCCACAGCCGCTTCAGGGCCATGTTCATCCTGTACTTTTTAATTACAGAGGGTAGAACCGTCATGGAAGGAGTTCCAAAACATTTTGAATAAACTGCTGCGAATACCTTACCCCAGTTTTCACATGATGTCAAATCGGGGATTATGTCTTTTGGCAAACTTATCGTGAGGATGCGGTGTTTATCTACTGGGGATGTATGGGGAAACACTGCTTCTATCTGATCGAACTTTTCTGCAAGCCAGTAAGGATAGTCGTCCTTATTTTGTGGACGTTTGCCCATCACAGAATTTACCATGACAGGACTTATAGTCACTCCAGCGGCTATAGCTGGTTGGCCTGCGACTACAGGAGCAGCTCCATGTAGACTACCTGTAACGTATGTCACTAGGGCTCGATGCACTCGTACCAATTCGGTATGCATAGTGCGCAGTTCCGCAAGCGGTAATGCCAGATAATTTGGATGCGGGGTATACCCGGCCAATACAGGCCAAGTGGCCCCCTGAATTGACAAGGGGCCTAAACGAACTGCGGTAGTTGGTTGTGGTAGGGCGCCATTAAACCAAACACGGTGCTGCCAAGCCGTGAGAGGTACTTCAAGATTGGTATAGGGTCGATAGTCAGCAGGAATAGCGGTGGGTTTATATTCATGAAACAGCTTATCACCTGCATCCACCGCTTCAAAAGTGATCCAAGTGTAAAACACTTCAAAGTGATAAGCCGAATCGGCTTGAACCACAAAGACCAACTCGACCCCTGTATCGGGCACTCCATACACAGCTAAGTGGTCTCGGAGTGCTCCTCGACTATGTGCAGCTATCGCCACACCAGCCATGACTAAACAGATATAATCGACAACCTAACAGGGAGCACAAAAATGGGTATATTAACTAACCTTTTTAATAATATCAAGCTTGAAAGAACCTATAAAACATTCAATATAGGAGGTATCACCGTCACATACGCCTCCGGAAGCGTACGCGAGGGGTTTGTGGACAAGCACAAGTACTACTCAAGCGTCTCGCAGTTAAGCTGCCCCACGGTGGTCGCGCCATGTCATAAGGTTTCTGCACATACACAGAGCTATGCACAGGAAAATGGGACCCCGGAATACAGTGGTTTGCCACCATATACCGTAGCACCCAAAAACCCCAACCCAACTAGCTTAGCATCCCATTAGCACCCAAGTACTAATGTTTGGACAACCCAGAACACGGTATCTTTATCACAGGACTCACAGAAGCAAGAACACTCTTTCGTCACTCACTCGTACTTTTCCACAAGGTGCGTAGGAAGAGACACTGGATAGGTTAAAATGTTTATTCCAACTTACGTGCTCTAATGTACAATACACGTGTCAGCACTAATAGCATAATGCATATGACTAATATAAGCAGCCTGGTTACAACTCCATAGAATACAAACGGGGAAAGCATCTCAGAGCTCAGTGGATAAACGTATAAATAACATTACCACCCTCCCCTTGCAGTAAGACAGTTTATTATAGTAATAGAAGACCTCTGGGCTTTGACTAGCGAACCCCCATACCTCAGTCTCTAGATGCAGAATTACATCAGCAGGACATCATAGCTCTTCTCACTGAAAAGGATTTCTCCAAGTGTGTCAAGCGCTAGTAAACCACAGTATTAAAAGCACACTAAATCCTTCATGGCAATTGCACCTAATGTTATGTCTGGGTGCGCGAGGCTGGCCATATCAGGAAGAACCAAAATACATTGTTATGCGACCTTGTACATGTTTGTGCAGACTGAGCCCAAAAAGGTGAACAACAGAAAATGCAGACAGTGCAAAAGAACTTGGCACGAGCAAAGGGCGAGGGAAGCCCGTCTCAGTGTAACGTGCGCAAAGAAAAGCAGCATGACAGCCAGGCCTAGGCCAACATAACAAGGCAGGTAACAATCCACAAGACAATCCCTAAAACAGGAGCTCCAGGTCCTGAGGTGATGAGGAAGTACGATAAGGTGATTACCTTTTTGAAAAATAAGATTCCTCCTAAAGAAACAAATTGGGTGAAAATCGATAGAACTACACAGGAAAGTAAGGAGTCTGTACATGCCTATTATGAAAGGTTGTTGTTGGTTTTCAAGCAGTATAGTGGATATGAGGAGTTGAGTGAAAAAGATATGAGTCATTTCGTATACAGATTTGTGTTTGGGCTGAAACCAGAGATTAGTGAAATGATTAAACAGCATATGATTAACTGGCAAAATGGCACGGTAGATGAGGTACTGAGGTATGCTAAGTATTGTAGTGATGATATTGAGAGTAGACAGCGTAAATTGAAAGAGAAGGCAATGTGGGCACAGGTGAAAGTGGCAGAAAAGCAAGAAGCTCAATTGGACAATAATAGTGGGAATGAAACAGGACAGAATAAATCGCGACCTAACATAGGTAAAGGGAAAGGTCAAGTGAGTCTAGAGGAGGCAAAGAAGAAATGGCCCTGTCATAATTGCAGAAAATTAGGGCATTGGAGAAATGAGTGTAAGTTCCCACCTAAACCTAATCCGGAAAATCAATCATTAACTCCACAGGTGCAGAATGAGGTAGTTGTTCAACAAGGTCAGGTGCCACAACCACCACTTCCCAACACTGTTAACCAGCAAAGATACAGTACAGAAACAGGATTCTACGGAGGAGAGCAGGTAACACAGTTGCCGCGAGCAGCTAACATTTCTCAGTATTGGTTGCGACAGAGTGAGGATGAGGCGGATGAAAGTTCCTGATGGTGCCTAGGAGAGGGAAAAGAGTGCGTACTTGGCGCAACTCTAGAGGTAGATCAGTCTGGTCCCTTTGTGGATGGAGAAGTGAATGGTGCAAATGTAACATTCCTTGTCGATACTGGAGCTACCCGTTCTACTGTTAGATCAGTGGAAATTCCAAACCTTCCTCTCTCAGGTGAATACATCCAAGTAGTAGGAGTAGCAAATCAGCAGATTAAAACACCACTTACTGAATTAGTGGAAGTAAAAATTGGTTCTTTTAGCAAAATGCATAGATTCGTAGTGTGCGATTGTAGTCCTGTAAATCTCTTAGGTCGTGACCTTTTGTGCAAAATGAATTGCACAATTTATTGTACGCCAGATGGAATTGGATTTCAGACCCCAGATGAAGATGTATTGTATAAAGTAACACTGATGAATCAGGAACCTGAAATGAATGGTTTGTTTCCTGCATTTGATGCAGAAAAGCTTCCAAAAGAACTGAAAAATACAGTGAAAGAAAATGTGTGGGATTTTACAGGAGAAGATATTGGACTAATGAAAGAAGTTGATCCCGTAAAAGTAACAGTAAAAGAAGGAACAACTTACCCAAATACGCCTCAGTATAAATTGACTCCAGAAATAATTGAAGGAATAACTCCTGTAATAAATAAAATGATCGAACAGGGAATTCTAAAAGAAATAATGAGCAGTCCATGTAATTCACCTATTATGGGACTGAAAAAGCCAAACGGAACATATAGAATAGTACAGGATTTGAGAAAGATCAACAAAATAGTTGTGCCTTGTTGTCCAATAGTGCCAAACCCTGCAGTAATTCTATACCAAATTCCACACGAAGCTGAGTGGTACACAGTGATAGATTTGTGTCACGCATTTTCTCTATTCCTTTGCATCCAGATAGCCAGCCATTATTTGCGTTCCGGTTCGGAGAGCGTATTTTGGCATGGTGCCGAATTCCTCAGGGGTATACAGAAAGCCCCTCAATCTTTAATCAAATTTTGAAGAAGTCCCTGGAAGATTTGAAAATGCCAGAAAAGTCAGTGATGGTGCAGTATATCGATGACCTGTTGGTGGCATCGAAAACAAAAGAAGCATGTGTAAGCGATACAATTGCTTTACTGAACCATCTAGAGAAAAGAGGACATAAAGTGTCCCCTTCAAAATTGCAATTTTGCCAAAAAGAAGTCCAATATTTAGGGCATAAAATTGAGAAAGGAGTGCGAAAGATAGCGACAGAAAGAGTAAAAATGATTCAAGGAATGAGAGCACCAATGACGCAAAGAGAGGTAAGAATGTTTCTGGGAATGGTTGGATATTGCCGACAATGGATAAGTGGTTTTTCCTTGATTGCTAAACCATTACAAAAACTGACCAAGAAGGATGTAAAAGATCCTTTTGAGTTGAATGACGAAGAAATGAAATCTTTCAAAGAGTTGAAAAAGAAATTGTGTGAGGCCCTGCTTTAGGAATGCCTGACTATGAAAAGGATTTTGAATTGTACTGCAGTGAAAGAGATGGATGTGCATTTTCAGTACTGGTACAAAAACATGGAACAATGAAGAGACCAGTTGCTTATTTTTCAGCTGTTTTAGATCCTATAGCAAAAGCGTTGCCTGGATGTCTGAAAGCTGTTGCTGCTACTTGTGTAAGTCTGGAACAAAGTGAAGGTATAGTGATGGGGTATCCACTGAGAGTATATGTTCCCCATTCAGTAGAAATTATTTTGACAAGAACAAAAACACAGTACATGACACATAGTCGGCTGACTAAGTACGAAAAAGTAATCTTGAGTGCAGAAAATGTGACCATAGATAGATGTATGAATGTGAATCCTTCGACATCATTGCCAGATGAAGAGAGTATAATTGAACAAGATGAAGTAGATCATGATTGTCTGAATGTGCTGGAATATTGCACAAAACCAAGAGCTGACATAAAAGATGAGCCTTTAAAGGAATCAGATGTCATGTTTGTGGATGGCTCATGCTTGAGAACGAAAGAAGGAGTTTTAAGCGCAGCTTACGCAGTGTGCACAGTGGCAACTGTGATGGAAGCGTCTTGTCTGAAAGGAATAAGGTCTGCCCAAGTTGCAGAACTGATTGCTTTGATTCAAGCATGTAAGTTGGGAAGAAATGTAAGAGTTACGATTGTGACCGATAGCCAGTATGGTTTCTGTATCGTGCATGATTTTGGTCAGATTTGGTCACAAAGAGGTTTCTTGACGTCTGCAGGAACACCTATCAGAAATGGAGATTTTGTTAAGAAACTGCTTGAGGCGATACAGCTGCCTAAGCAAATAGCTGTAGTAAAATGCAAAGCACATAAGAAAAATGAAGATTACATAGCTGTTGGTAATAATTATGCGGATGAGATAGCCAAATATTGTGCAGAGAACATGGTATCCTTAAACAAGAATCGCGAAAGGGAGCATATCTCTTCTCCTTTGCTTTTTACTAACACTGTCGAGACATGGGATGAGGTGAGACAGTTACAGGAAGCTGCAAATGATGAGGAAAAAGATTACTGGATAAAAGCAGGATGTAGAAGACAAGAAAACAATGGTGTGTGGGTTTACAGAGATGAAAGACCAATGATGCCTGATAGCATGATTGCAGACATGGCACGGATGTACCATGGACAAGCTCATATTGGGAGAGATGCAATGATCAGACTTTTTAGACAAACATGGTATAACCCAAAATTCAGAGCCATAGCTGAAAGTCTTTGTCAAAGATGTCTTATTTGTCAACAGTTTAATCCAGGAAGAAAGACAATAGTGAGTCTAGGAACAATAGGACGAGAAGGAGGTCCGTTCACTAGAATGCAATTAGACTTCATCGAAATGCCCCCTTGTAACAGACTAAAATATGTTCTAGTGGTCGTCTGTTTGTTTTCTCGTTGGGTGGAGGCATACCCCACTAGAAGGAATGATGGAATAACGGTAGCAAAACTTATGCTGCGAGAGTTCATTCCAAGGTATGGTTTTCCAGTCACGGTTGAGACAGATAGAGGAACACATTTTCAAAATGAGTTGATCCAATTGATTTGTGAAGCATTAAGTATTAAACAAAAACTGCATTGTGCATACAGACCAGAGGCTTCTGGGGTAGTAGAGCAAATTAATGGAACAATTAAGAACAGGTTAGGAAAAATGTGTCAAGCTACAGGACTCAAATGGCCAGATGCACTGCCCCTTGTCCTGATGACCATCAGAAGCATTCCTGAAAAGAAAACTGGACTTAGTCCTCATGAGGTGATCATGGGACGAGCAATGAGACAAGCACAAGTACCTGTCAACAAGTTATTGACTATAACTGATGATCTAGTACTGGATTATTGCAAAGGACTGGCTGATGTGGTGCGTTCTGTGTTTCATCAGGTTGGACCGGATGCGACCACTCTTGAAAGAAAACCAGCCCACGACTTGAATCCAGGAGACTGGGTCCGCATAAAAATCCACAGGAGAAGAAACTGTCTAGTTCCTCGCTGGGACGAGCCACGACAGGTAATCCTAGTGACAACAACTGCAGTCAAGTGTGCAGGAGTGAAGAACTGGGTCCATGCCAGCCACACAATTAGAGTTCAAGAACCTGTAGATCGACATGTGAGTCGACGTCTGGAAGTGTGGGATAAGAGTTCAGCGACTGGGACAAAAAGAATAAGAGAAAGGGTGCCAGAACTTGAAGATCGACCTGAAAGTCGACATCTGGAAACCCCAACTGCAAGCACCTCTAGAGAAGAAGAAGAAGAAGAAGAAGAAGAAAGAATTTCAGAAATTCCAGAACCTGAAGATCGACCTGTAAGTCGACATCTGGAAATATCTGACACGAGTTCAGGATCTGATGATTCAGTTGCAAACTGTGAAGAATTTCGAAGGAGAACTTGGGGATATAAACCAATTAGAGAAGAGACTGAACAAGAAAATGATCTAGATGAGCAACCAAGTACAAGTTATGGTGGAAATCCTTCAAAAGTAATATTAATAGACAAAGTAGGGAAAGAGACAAATAAAAAGTTAGAAAATCGAGAAGAACCCCGAGGAGCAATAGGGACAGATAGTGAAACAAAAGAACAGGGAAAATTAGAAACAGAGAGTGAGGAAAATACCAATTCGGAAGAACATCGAGGAGGGACAGTAATAAGGGAACACAAGAAGGAGAAGACAGATCCACCAGTAAGAGAAGATGAGATCATAAGTTTCAAAATAAGAGACAATTGTGAAAAAGTTGAAACAGAATCTGAAGAAAGTGGAGAAGAAGAGAAAACAAAAACTGAATCAAGAAAAGAAACTGGAAATCGGAAAGAGGAGAAAAAGAAGGTGAAGCCAAAAGGCCAAGAAAAGGAGACAATTGGCCCAGCAACTATATAAGAAAATTGAGATACAGAATAATCAGAACTGGAGAAAAAAGTGCTGAACAGGTGAATGAAATAACAAGTCAAAAGGAACAAGAAAAGCCAAGTGGAAAACGACTGCAAAAGTCTAAAAGAACAAAGAAAGTGAATTCGAAGTACAAGTCACCTGAGTGGTTGTACATTGCTCTAACGGATTATAAAGAAGAAGGAAACACTCACGAGAACCCGAGACTAAGAAACCGAATGGGTAAAGGTGAGATGCAACAAACCTGAAGTGAAGACTTAAAGTGCTTCTGCCGGATGTGACAATTTTACTGGATATGACAAATCACCGGATGTGACAACGAAAGAATTCTGAAAAGAATTAAAAGAAAGTACCAAGCAAAGACTTTTGAAAGCAGAGTGGCATCTAAGTCATTTCTGAGGTGTAGTGACACAATTTTCTGAAACTTAACAAAAAGATAAAAGCAAAATGGAAAATACTAGAGATAGAAGGGATAAATGTGAGTTTGTAAAAAGATGGTGTAAAATGTGCTGCTTTTGTACAGGTTTATTAATGACAGTATGGATAGATTTAGCAATCACAATTCCCATTAGTATAGCTGTAATAGAAGCAAAGAATGATACTAAACCAGAAAAAGAAACTAATATTAAAGAACCAATTATTTTAAGAAGTAGTGCAGAATTACATAAGGATAAGTCAGTAACAGACTTTTCGAAAAATGTTTTTACAAAATTGTTGTACGAATATGTAGAGACAATGGATGTGAGAGATTGTTATGTTTGTATGCAGTTGCCTGCATCAGTGTCAGAAGGTGTGACTTATCATCACCTACCTCTAACTTATGGAATAACCTGTAGTGTCATAGCAAGTTTATTTTATAAAACAGGTAGATTAGAGTTTTATTACACTGATATAGATAAGATTTTTGCAAATGTTCCGGTAGTTCCAGAACTTAACAAAGTAAAACAAGCAAAGGTTTTAGGAGAATTCTTTTTAGAGCATAGAATTTTAACATTAGAAGAAATAGCTAAAAACAACCTTACCTGTGAGTTAAAGAAAGAAGAAAAGGTATTTTTAGAAATGGTTGAAGAAAGAAGAATGAAATTTCAAAGAGAAGCAATAAAAGAGAAAAGAACACATCTATGGACGTTTGAGGAAGAAAATCATGAAGGGAAAAAGATAAATGCAGCAATGACATTAGATTGGCCGCAAACAGGAAAGTTGTGTATTAGGAGAAATAAGACAGTCTATGACAATTATTTTGTAGGTTCCAGTATCTGCCATGACAATTATCAAATTTTGGGAGGTTGGGGATTCAAAGGTGGAAAAGATCCAATATTTCCAGGTATCTATTATATTTGTGGGAATAGAGCTTATTACAGGTTACCGGACCATTGGTATGGAACTTGCAATGTAGGCCTGGTCTTTCCAAAAATCTTTCATATGGACAGAGAAGAAAAAGGAACATACAAGATGATTAATAGCTTTACACGTAGAAAGAGGGAAAGTTTTTCAGAAATTGCAGGTGATATTTTTGGAGCATTAATACCAGCAGTGGGAATATCTTTGAATGCATTTAAGATTCGGAAGTTATCCACAGTAGTAGATCGGTTGTCTACAGATACTGCGGGAGGGTTCTTGATGGTAAATACCGAAATGGTTGCCATGAGAGCTATGGTGATGCAAAATCGGCTTGCCCTTGATATTCTTTTGGCAAAAGAGGGTGGAGTTTGTGGAATGCTGAAAGTCCAACATTGTTGCACTTACATTCCTGATAAAAGTGAAAATATACAAAAGTATATTACAAATATTACAAATTTGCACAAATAACTAGTTCCACTGGAGGTTGAAAGTGTCCTGGGAAAACTTGGTAGAGGGTTTTCTTCAGTAGCAAATTGGTTAACGAGAATGAGTAGACTAATGATAGGGAAAGTTATAATAATAGCAACTGTAGCAATATTGTTAGCCATGGTGTTGAAAATTGTAATAACGTGTATAAAAAGAAAAGTAAGACAAAATAAGATAAAAAGAAATAACAGAATAATGAAAGAAAGAGAAAGATAAATGGGTGAAATTGAGTTAGAGAAAATGAAAGAAAGCATGTATAAAGAGACAAGAAGACAAGATGAAATGGAAACAGATGTATAACTAACAAAAAGCAAAAGGATGAAAGACATATGCTGCCTGAAAAAGAAGTATAACTTGGGTTTTATGTGGTGATTTAAAAATCACCAAAGGGGGAGTTGATGGAGCAGAGAAAATAAAAATTTTAACCCCTAACAAATTTTATAAATAATTAATAAAATTGTTCGTTTAAATGTATTAATCAACAATGTACATGAGGGAAGGGTAACACGCAAGTATATGGGCTGAATAATCTATTAACAAATGTCTGTGTGTCTAATTATAACATAAAATAAGTGCGTACTAAATAAATAATAAATGCATGATTTGTGCTTCATAGAATATAAACGTGACGTTGCAAAAACAATAGTGATGGTAAGTAAGGAACAGCTTAAATGTTGCTTTCTGCTAGGTAATAACTAATTGGGGTACGTAGATGACGGGAGGGAAACGAAAAGGCTATGTTTCTCTATTTTAATTATGTTTTGTTTATTTCTAAATAGTGCTTCTAAGTATAAACGAGTGGCGATATAAAATGGCTGCCGGTTATTAGAGTGCGCATGTGCTGGGAAACGCGTGACATGGGAGAAAAAGTTGGAGAAAGGCTAACCACGTGATGGTGTTGAGAGGCTAAGATGCAAGAATGGTCAAGGCTGATGTGACCTAATTGAACTGATGGTGTGCTGTGGTGATCAGCAAAGAACCGTGGGAAACCGTTTTAAGAGAAAGGACAATGCCTGCAGAGTTCTCGAATGTATCGAAAGAAGTTACAAATGTACTGATCGAAGCGGATGGAAACATGTCTTGAACTGTGAGAAAGGAAATGAACATATACATTCCAAAAGAACAAGCTGGATCCGGGAGAACTTGATTAAGAATGAATAGATGAAATGAGTGAACCAATGAAAGAAAAGCGCGTTATTAATGTTGCAACAATTTAGTTAGCAAAGTTAGAATTAGGGTATAAGAAGGCCTACTCTTAGTGGGAGGGGTAGTCGCAGTCAGAGTCGGTGTTGGAGTTGGTGGCTTCCAGTGCTTGGTGATCCAGATCGATCCATTTTACTGAGCGGGAGATGCTGAAAGACTGTTAGATGAGACGGGTTGCGGTAGCTGATGCTGATGAGCTGAAGTTTCTGTTGCCTTCTTATTTTTCCAGTTGAGTATGAGAATCAGGTTATTTTTAAATCTTAAACTTAGGTTAGAAATCATTAGGCTAAATTAAGAAGGTAGGCAGGTAATTAGGGTTTTGCTTCATGACAAAATTTCCTTTCTGCAATAAAATTGAGTTTGCTTAATAAATATTTGAATTAATAATGAATGAATAATTGAATAAAAAGTCTAAATTCTTTCTCATGCCTTTAAAATTATATAAAATTTAAGATTCTTAAATCAAACGACTCAGTGGTTATTTTACTAAATGATTGTGAAACTGGTAATTGGTTATTGTGATTTAGCTGGTCTTAATCACTATAAACTGATTTCTTACTAGATGATCCATCGACAAAACAATGAGCAGGAATATCTTAAGAAATAACTAAGAAAGCAATAGGTTAAGGTAATAAGGTATCCCGGCTCCTTCCAGCGGTACATAAATGATGTTTTTCATTTAGTTCTTATGTTTCTCCTAGGAGTATAGAATTTCGTAAAGGTGTAGAGGAAATCCAGGTGTGTGTGTGTGTGTGTGTGTGATAGGCGATGTTATGGGCCCCATCGTCATGTGGATGTGAGAAAATATAAGTCGCCCCTGGATGACCGATAAGTGACCTAGGAGGAAAATAGTTTTTATTGTACGCGCTGCATCAGTATCGAAGGCTGCCGACAGATCAAGCAATATCAGAACGGCCTTGCCCCCCTCATCCATTTTACCCCTGATAAACTCTGTCACTTCCAACAGCGCAGACTCAGTACTAAAATTTGCCCTGAAGCCGGACTGAGATTCATGGAGAAGCTTCCCTTCTTCAATATGTTTTTGCAGGACTTTGTTTACAGGATGGGAAAGGACTGCCTGCCGAGGGCTGTCCAACAAACTAAGATGGACCAGTATACAGCTCCGAGTGTGCCCCCAAAGACCGTTGAGGTGCCCGGCATTTCGACGGGGGGAGCTGCGACGCAACCAGAGCCCACGGGATCCCAGATTTTGGCTGCCATCGAAGCCTCAAGCGTGAAAGTACAGGCGAAGATTGATGCGGTTTCCCATTATGTTGGGTTATTGAGAGCAGACCTTCGCACTGTCGCAGAGCGGTCCCTGGCCACGGAGCAAATGGTCAGTGAGCTACGGGAGGAGGTCTCGGCCCTGAAGGTGACCCTCACAGAGCTCAACCACAAAACGACGTCTCTAGAGCGCTGGGCGGAGGATGCGGAAGGGTGGTCCCACAGATGTAATCTGTGCTTCGTAGGTTTCCCGGAGAAAGTAGAAGGGAGGGAACCGGAACTCTTTCTAGAAAAATGGATAAGGGAGGCGCTGCCCACTGCCGAACTTTCCTCTGTTTTCATCATAGAGCGAGCGCACCGGGTGCTCACTGCGCCTCCACCGCCAGGGGCCCCACACAGGACACTCATTGCCCGGATTCTCAACTATGAAGATAGGGACAGCATCCTCAGGGCAGCACGACGAGAGGGGGACCCGGCGTTCGAAAACCAGAAAATTCGCCTCTTTCCGGATTACACTCGCTTGGTCCAGCAACAGAGGGCATCTTTCCTTGGAGTCAAGCAAAAATTGCAGGCTACATGCGGATCGCGCACACTTTTTTACGACACTAGAGGAGGTGTGGGACTGGTTGGAGATGCATGAGGGGGGAAGGGTGCGGAGGGGAGGGCGAGTGGTAGCAAGATCCTTGGCGCATTCCCCGAGCGTAACTGGTAGCGGCCACTCAAGACGACGCAGAAAGAGCTCCAGATCAACCCAGAGAGTGGTGGTGCAACAGGATCGGTCCTTGGAGCTGGAAGGAGCTGGCGGGGGGGCCGAGGACAGGAGATCCCCCAGAATAGACTTGGAGACCCAACGGGCTGAGCAGGATGCGCCTAGGGCCCTGGCCGAGGTGGTGACAGCTACAGGTTCGGACACAAGCATGGGTGATTTTGTGGAGGACACCCTGCAACAATCAGACCCAGCATGAACAGTCCAACGGAGGATACAGTGATGCACAGAGAAAACTAGTTATGGGGACTGCTGGGACATAAATATGTGCCTCCACCCTCTTGAGGGTGTGTGAGTTGGAACTATGGAGGGGACACCTTCTTTTCTTTCCCTCCTCTCTCTCAGTTTCCTAATCACCTCCCGCTAGTGTGGCGTAGTTGGATAGTTCTGACATATGGTGCGGGTGGGCGTCATCTTCCGACCTCCCCCCCTCTGTACTCTTTTTCTTTCGCTTTCCCCCCCTTTTTTTCCTCACTCGTGTTCTTTATTGTCCTCTGGACCTCTTATTTCTCATTCTCATTTCTCTCCCTTCGAGGGGTAGTTCTTGTCTGTCTGGGGAAGTGAGTGTTGAGGTACGTGGCTATGTGAGGCTGTGGTATGCATGGGAGTGATTGTTGATTGGGCTAGGGTTGGCTTAGCTGACGGACTCTTCGGCGGTCCCGGCGGGGCACAACCCTTTTGTCCTGATAGTGGATATAGCAGGTATGTTCATGGGTAATGAGTGTGATGATGCGCGTGGCGTGGTGTTTGAGCGGAACAGGCAGGGGGTTTTGTTATTGTTGATATTGGATATTGTACAGATGGGGACTGTGTCAGGGTTACGACGATGTACAGCTGGGGTGGTGGGTGTTGGGTTGGGGGTTTATGTGGGGATGCACGTCAGTTTAATACAGTGTTTACCCGGGGGTCGAGGGTTTCAGTTGTTCTAGAGGGGAGGGTGTTTTGCAATGACAGCGGTGGCAGGCAGGTTGGTTGCGTAAAAATTTAACCGGGTGGTAGCTATTGTCATGGGGCACTATAGGACTATAACATGGAATGTGAGGGGGCTAAATTCGTTTACAAAGCGTTATAGGGTGCAGACGTATTTACGACGGCAAGGCACGCATGTGGCTATGTTACAGGAGACTCACCTACTAGACACAGAAATACAGAAGCTTCACAAAAAATGGAGGGGGCAACTGTTTGCATCTACGTTCTCCTCCTATGCGAGGGGGGTGGCCATTTGGATAGCTCCACAGGTCCCGTTCAAGCTTCGCAGTTACGAGGCAGATGTGGTGGGCAGATATGTAATAGTGCATGGGGACATGGATGGCATGGAGATGTGTTTGGTGAATGTTTACGCCCCGAACCTGGATGACGCAGACTTTTTTGGGGAGCTGGAGGATTGGTTGTTGCCATTCATTGGGATTCCCTTGATATGGCCGGGCGACTTCAATTGTGTCCTAGATGGTGCACTGGACAGACATCCCCCCCAAACACCACACTAAACCAAATATGACAACAGCTCTGAGAGGGGTGATGACTAGGCTGCAGTGTGTGGATATATGGCGTGAAACACATCCTGAAGACCGTCAGTACACATGTTACACCCCGGCTCGTGCGGTATATAGTAGACTGGATAGGTTTCTGATATCGCGTGAGCTGTGTGATGGTGTGGGTGGTGTCACATTGTTGGGCCGTTTCCTATCGGAACACGCCCCAGTACTGTTAGAATGGGGACCCGAGAGAGTTAGACCGAGAGTCCCGATATGAAGGTTGCAAGCACAGACGCTAAAGGACAGAGTCTTCAGAGAGGAACTCGGGAAAACCGTGTCTGATTATTTTAGTGAGAATTGGTCCACTACCAACACCAGGAGCACTGAATGGGATACTTTTAAAGTGGTCACTAGGGGGGACTGCCTGGCTAGAGTGGGGGGCACAAGAAAAAGGTTAGAGGCGGAGCTAAGCGGGGCGGAAGACACACTGGCTCGGTTACAACATGAGGAGCACGCGGTCGCCCAATCTTCGGATGCCCTCTTACAGGCGCAACGCCTGGGACAGGCTGGATTGCATGACCCGCAGGGAATACTGGCAGCTATTACATAGGGAAGGGGATAGGTCAGGTAGACTGCTTGCGTGGTTCTTAAAACGTGAACGCCCACTCCCATTGATTCTTACGTTGCGCCGCCCAGAGGGAGGTTAAGCGAATTCGCAGGACGGGGTTAATGTAGTTTTATTAGATCACCTAGTGAACATACACATCGGAAGTACGGGTGACGGTGACTTAGACGGGTGTGGCTTCCTTCGGGAGGTTCCGCTGCCACGGCTCTCGGATGACCAGCGGGAGGGACTAGAGGCAGCGCTACAATTGGAGGACCTCCAGGAAGCCCTGCGGGGGATGGCCAGGTGTAAAGCGCCCGGCCCAGGTTGTCTCCCAGTTAAATTTTATCAAGCGTATGCTGATGTCATTGTTCCACGACTATTGGATTCGCTGTGGGAGGCTCAGCTGGCGGGAATCCTTCCCTACTCTATGCGTGAGGCGCAGATCATCATGCTCCCCAAGCCCGACAGGGACCCTGAAGACCCCGCAGCATACAGGCCCTTGTCCATGTTGGGAGTGGACGCAAAGTTACTAGCCAAAGTCTTGGCTCTCAGACTACGGAAGTTGGTGAACTCCTTGGTCCATGAGGACCAATGCGGGTTTATGCCCGGCAGGGGAACACACATGAATGTGCGTAGGCTGTCACATGTCCTCCACTCGGTCGCGGACACGAATCTCAGGGCGGCAGTAGTCGCCATGGATATTCAAAAAGCCTTTGATACCCTCAGGTGGGATTACCTCTGGGAAGTACTGCAGAGAATGGGGTTTGGAGACGAGTACATAGCCTGGGTTAGACTCTTGCACCAGGTACCGAGGGCTAGAGTGCGGACGGGAAGACACGTGTCAGAAGCTAATAAGATTGGGAGGGGCACACGGCAGGGGTGCCCGCTGTCCCCGTTGCTGTTCGCCCTGGCCATGGAGCAATTGGCGATATGCTTGCGCAGAGACATGGCGCCATGGGGCGTGGAAGTGGATGGTCGAACGCATGTGGTCTCCCTGTATGCCGACGATGCTCTCCTCTATATGTGTGAGCCGGAAAGGGCGATCCCCGCGGTTTGGGAAATATTTAATTTATTTGGGACCTCTTCAGGCCTCCGTATTAACAGCCAGAAAACCATTCCGTTCCCGCTCGCTGCGTTGGCGCAAGGGGAAGCTCGCGATCTCTCAGTGGTTGACATGGATTGGAAGTGCGACCGCTTCCGGTATCTTGGAAAGCAGATTGCACATCGGCCAGAGGCCCAATATGATTTGAACATGGGAAGGGTCCTGGATGGCCTGCGGGCGTCAATAACGTACTGGAATAGGTTACCTCTGTTGGTTATAGGGAGGGTAGCGGTGTCAGAAATGGTGCTGTTACCTTGTTGCCTTTACGTGCTCCAGAACTCCTTTTGTAAGATCCCAAAGTCAACGTTCAACACACTGAACAGCCTCCTGACCTCCCTGGTCTGGGCTGGAAAACGGAGCAAAGCCAAATTGGATATACTAAAACTCGACATGGATGGGGGCGGTCTAGGGTTGCCGGACATACGACTATACTATATGGCTGGCCTGCTGCAATATGCTGGTCAGTGGTGCATGGAGGAGCGCACGGTTGAAACCGACTTACTGGGGAGCTGGAGCGAGAGGATGCAGCTGCAGCAATTCCGAATGATGGGCTCTAGGGTCCCACAAGCATTTCCGCATATAATCCGCCGGGTTACGGAGGTCTGGGAGCAAGCAGTGACCTTGGTGGTCAGAAAGGCCCCATATGCCAGCGCACTACCGCTGCGATGGTTGCAGGGCTTCCGGAATTACAAGGTGTCATGGATCTCTCAAAGTGGTACAAGGGAGGTTGTGAGACGGCGGGGGATTTATACCAGGTTCATGACCTTTCAGGATGTGCAGGCCTGGTTTCAGGTGCCTCCAGGACATTTTCTACAGTACGCCAATTATCGCGCACTGTCCGGGAGATGTGGACAACATTTCCCGACGAACCCGAAGAGGCCAGTACACTGGTAACACTACTGGACCCAGGTTCCAGTCGAGGACTTATCTCTCGCATTTATAAGACATTAAAGGCGGACCGGGGTCGGACCTAGACAGGGTTAGGGCGAGCTGGGACGACGACCTCCCAGTCCCTTTGACAGATGGTGAGTGGAGGAGAGAACTGGCACAAGTAGCCGAAGCCACAAGTAACGCACGGTTCAAGTTAATCCAATTTTATTATCTTCACCGCACATACTTGACTCTCCAGCGACGAGCTCGGTTCACCCCAGGGTTGTCCTCCGCATGCCCAAGATGTGGCACAGATCCCGCCACATTTCTGCACATGGTCTGGAACTGTCCACGTCTGCAGCGGTACTGGCACCAAGTGGTGCTGTCCCTTAGTACAGCGGCAGCGGTGCGAATAGACGTCTCTATAAAGCACTGTCTTCTGGGAGTACTCCAGATACCCAAGAAAGGGACTAAGATGCGCGGATAGCGATCCACTGGGTACACTCAGGACCACCCGCGTGGAAAAAATGGAGGGATAACTTACGGGAATGGGGGTAGCTGAGGAATGTCGCCTTAGAGTAGTGCGGACAGATGACAACGCGGAGAGTGATCTTCTGGAATGGGGGCAAATGTTGACTGAAATGTCCACAACAACAAATGAGAGTGAGACTGCGAGAGCACATAGCACGCAGAACACCAGGCCCACTCTAACACATCCCGAAGCACCGTTGTCACACGCGCCCTCTCACGCCATGAACGCTTGACTCACGAACAAGTTGTGAATGCACCACTAGTTCTCTACTTAGGTTAAGAATGCTGTGCCACCTGTCTGTCGCTGTCACAAGGGTGGGGGCAGGGGGAAAGGGGTTGGATTGGGGACGGGAAACCAGATTCCCGGTTGTGATTAATGTTATTCATTTGTTAATTAGGATGTTGGTCCTATAGTTTGAAAACAGAAACAGAAACTTGCACTGTTATAATGGGTGAGTAATGCCGCTCACGAATAGTGAGCTTGTACGTAAACATGATACGACCTGTTCACATCGCTGGCTGTATACTGCCTATAAGATCCTGAAAATGTACATGTATGTCCTTTGTCCTCGATATAGTGGAAACAGGTTTAATAAAAACAAGTTTAATTTTAAAAAAACACAGGATAGCAGCTTGGAGGACAAAGGGATTTTATGATTTTAAGAGGATATTTCTATTATGTTGTTACACTAAGAATACAACTGAAAAGCCGGCGAATTAGCTTTTATTTATCTTTTTGGTCAGAAGATTTTTGTTTTACTTTAAGAAAAGTAATATATTGAAAATATACCAAAGGATCATTACAATGTTTTGCCATGCTGTCCATTACTAAAAACAAGTGGTCAAACGTGTGATAAAGCGCAATTTTGCTCTGGCATTTGTAGGGATGCCACATAATCATGGGTAGTCCGCACCAGCATTTAATCTTTTATCGTTTTAACATTTGTGCTATTAGATTGTGTTCTGTAATAACATGTAAAGTGAGGTGATAGAGACATTTCGTAAAACGTAGAGAATTCATCTTTTTAATTACATGTGACTAGGTGAAAACTTCAACGTAATAAATTGTACTTGTGACTAATGAACGTTATAATTCGTAGGCTTATGTAACGCATTGATTTAAAGTGCTCAGTAACAAGGGTCATGTATACGTGTGTTTATGAATTTAAATGCTGTTTCTTATGTTGGCCGACTTCTGTAGGCCTAATGTATTTTTCCCTGTTGCTCTCGAGTAGGTTTGCTAGCAGAATTCATGTGTTTGCAGAACTTGCTCTTTCTCATGTTTTTCCGTTGCAGGTGGAGTAATGTATCTTTGTTAGTTAGAATAATGTCTTTGTTTTAGGAGTTAGGCTTAGGGAGGAGAAGATACATTGAACGGCGATGCTGATAATGTGGGATGGTGTTCTCTCACACTGGAGAGAGCCTGGGAATCAAGGTCATCGAGCCAAGGCCTGGAAACATCGTTGCCGCATTTAAAGTTACCAACGAGGAGGTGTCTCACGTGGATGAGGTGATACCGCATTGCCTGATGCGAAGTTTGTTCCTGTTCTTGAATTGAAGTTAGGGACAGAGTCGGGGACTTCTGCCTTGCCTTGAGAGAAGAGAGCATCTTAGAATGAGCTCTGTAGCTTTATGCTACTTGACCCATTCAACATGAATGGTCTTCTTAGGAAACCTTCACGAGCTGACACCTTTTCAGAGTTTGCCTTTGGGGAATGCTAAGTAGGGATGTCACATTAGTGGTAGGGTAGGGACAGACTAATGCTTTTTACCTACGAACCTCTGATGAAGGGAACTCTGGATATAGGCGCTGTGATATTCTGTGTCCTGATTCTCAAATTGGTTATTCTGTGTATGCTGCACCATCTTAACTTCACCCGTAGGTTTGGCTTTGTATTAGTCCCAGTGTATTTCTACACCCTGTCTTGAGGTGTTTGTATGTCCAGCTGTTCTTGGCTTTGTAATAAACTAACTAAACTTGGATTGGGAGTCTGTGATCCTACAGAGTCCTGGTTTGTTGAAATTGTAATGCATGATTGGCTAATGATATTTCTCTCCCTCCACACTTTCAAGCAGACAAAAGAGACATTGGCCAGTGGTTCCAGAGTAAGTCTATAACATGGAACCCAGCTCCTTGAGTTAGTAGCAGTTTAGGATGGTAGTCTCTTGAAGTGAGGGGAGAATCTAGAAAACTCTAGAAAAGATTTAGACCCATAGAACCCAAAAATAGAGCCCAATGATCGAGAACAGAGAACGACGGACTTTGGTGAAGACCGACGGAGATTGATGGTGCGGCAATGACAGCAGTGAATGGAGAAGTGAGTACCAATAGGGATGTGTTGTGTGCTAGATTGCGGTGATGATTTGCTTGTGTGATGTCTTGCAGAGTTGGGTTGAGAGTTGAGTGAATGTGGTTTCTGACCGGATGTGCGCGATCCAAGAGTTTTGTTTTGTTTTGGTTATCGGGCTCAACAGTAGCCTAAGATTCCGTGATATATTTGTGGTGGAGAGAACACCGATTTGTTGTAATTGTCTGACCGTTGGTTTGTTGGGAAGTCGTGAAGCGCTATCGACAATCCCCCTGAGACAGGGAACTTTATGTGAGAGGACTTGTTAGAATCGTGTGGAAAGCCTCATGCGCAGAGGTGGACTGCATCGATTCAAGTGACCAGCGCAGGTCGAGGGTCACGGTGCGTGGATGTTCTTGAGTGATTGAATTCTATCGGTCTTTTAGAAAGGCAGACAATTACTTGTTTTGATGATTGCGAGAGTGAATTTGTATAGTGAGATTGTGAAGGAGGGTGAACCACTGCGAGGAGCAAAGGGTGACGTCGGAGTGTGCAGTGCTGCGATAGGTCGGTTGGTGTAACGCCGCGCTGGGATTGTTTGGTGATCAGCAGGAAGATTGAAGTGAGGAAATCTTGTCAGTCGAAGGAAAATTGGTTTAATCATGCAATTTTTTAAGGTGTTACGTGACCTATGTAGGGGAGATCGGGGAGTGGGGACTCAAATGGGTGAGGAAGCACTGCCTGAGGACACCCTGGCACATTACATGGCAACAAACGTAGGACGGATCCCGGTCGATGAAAAACATTAGGTGATGCGGTTACGTCGGAATAAAAAGCCACGAACAAGCAATCCTATTGTAAATGTGACGGGAAAACATTGAGACCCGCAATCTGTATATGAAGTGCGATCGGATGAGGAGTTGGTCTTAAACATTTTAATGATTTGGATTGAGGCCATGATCCTAGTATCTTGAAGGGGTTCACCATATTGGAAGTGCCTCAAATTACCCCAACTAACCTTTCTGCATTGAAGATTTGAAATTCCAGTTAATGAGATACTATGAAAATCGTTACCCACTTCGCCTTTTTAGTATTAGTGATTTGAAAGAACTTTAAATCTGAGTGCAGTTGCACTGGTTTGACACAAAGTCAATATAGGACCGTTTTTTTTAAAAATAATAAGAGGAGAAAAACTTATTGTCCTGAAGAAGGTGGTCCTATTGCGAGTGTGCCACCGAAACGCGTCGACGCCCAGAGTATATTTTGTGTTAAATTTGGAAGAGTCAGCAACAAGTTATAGGCAGGGAATTTAGATCCATGCTTTATGCTGTCTATGTATATACCCAAATTAACATTTAGAAGACATAGTGAATTGTCTTTTCATAATTCTCCTTTTTTAATTTTAATTGTGTATTTTTGATCATTGTGTTCATTATGTGTATGAATTCGTGTGTTTTTAAATGATGTGACCAAATTCTCTGTGTGTAATACATAATTGTACACTTTTATATTGATTAAAATATATTAATATTTTGACAAGAAGAAGTAGTCGACTTATAAGTGCCTTAATCATTGATGAGTGCGGTATGTGTGGAATATAAGTATGGTGGTATGATGAGTGTGAATTGTTGAACATATGTCCCATCCAAAGGGAATATTTTTTTAACAACAAACGTAGGACTCCATACTATAGTTTGGATTCAAAATTGGCACAAGATTACTGAAAAAGAGGGAGATTTGGCTTTTCCACGCTATGGTTCATTTTGATTAGAGGTATTATATCAGTTGAGGAGAGTGATGCCTTCATTACGGCCTCCACCCAGACCAACACAGTTTGAGGCATTAGATGCTTGGATGCGAGCAGCTCAGGCAAAGAACAGGGAAAGATGTCAGGGAAGGATGAGGAAGGCAATGAAAGCATATCAGGATGCACGATGAGACGCACAGTTGAAGAGATGGAGAGCAGACACCATTGAGGGAGAGAGGTTCTACCCACTATTAGTAAAGGAAGGAGACGCTAGAATAGGGATGGAGATGGAGACGATGGAAGTGACACCGATGACAGTTTGTTAGACAGGTTGTGAGCAGAGCGTTCCCCACCATACAATCCACATTTAGAGGCGGGAAGGTGAGAACTGGCAAATGCAGCGAGTTAGGAAAGAATGGTAATGCCACAGACAGGCCATAGTGCAGGTGTAGTGGGGAAGATTTCAACAGGAGCAGAAGGGACAGGGATACCAGCATTTGGAGGTGCAGAGTCGAGTGGAGTCAATGCTGCTATAAGGTTACCGGAAGCCCTTACGGTACCCAGTCACCATTGGACCTGTAATCTCTGTGTATGATCCGAGTCTAAGAGAAACTGCAGACTTGTCAAGGGTGTGTTGGGTCTAGTACAAAACGATCAGTGTCTCTGGCGAATTCGAATTCAGACTTGAGAATGTGGGAAGCTCCAGTAAGAGGACACATGGGAAGGATATCAGAGGTAGGAAGAGATCAGGGAGCATCTGGAGATCAGCATTTCTTGCAGACTACAAGCGTCGGAAAACCGACGAAGAAAGCAGAGTGGTGGAGAGGAAGAACAGAGTAGTGTGTCAAGTTAGGGAATGATTAAAGCTGCAGTGAAAGCGAAAGTGCTAGATGTAGTGAGACTGAAAGCAGAGGTGGATGAGATAATTAGCGGAAGCTTGCTTTTGGAAAGGCTAGAACTTTATGAACAGGATGAATTATTATTCGTAGCAAAGAATGTCACTCAGAAAGCAAGGCGAGCACATGAGAAACTGGCAGAATTGGCTCAAAAGTATGATGTGGATTTGTCTAAGACGAAAATGCTACAGGGAAACCATAGGTTGGCCTACACTGATCAGGAACTAGAAGAGAAAAGAGTCATAGGGTAGAAGACACACATTCGAGAGCTGGTCATAGGAATATGCACATGGAGCACGCTTAATAAATGGGAGGAAAGGTGGTCAAAGAAGAACGTTAGGAAAGTAGGGGTAGATACGCCTCCGCCAGGAGGAGGTATACCAGGAGTTAAGGCTTACCCATTGCGAGAGGTACCAAGCGGAGGGTATGTGCATGTGCCTTGGAGCGGGGTGATTTGGCAGCGTTCACAAATTACTTCCCTCGGCTGAGGCTTAATGGTATAAGCAAGTCGATCGCTTTGTGAAGATTTCGAAGGTGTTGTGGATTGATTTGAATACATTGATTGACATTGTGGTTCCTAGTGACTTATGGTCTGCTTGTAAAATTGCTATTGATTAGCCTTCTATTGAACTGGATAGAGACCCCATAACACAGGGTCCTTCACCTTTGGTTATGAAAAAGTTCGAACAAGTAATTACATGGTTACAGTCTAAAATTGCCCCAAAAGATATTGATTGGGTTAAGCTATATCAAACCACCCAAGAGCCGAAGGAATCAGTACATGCCTACTATGAACGGCTTTTGCAAGCCTTCAAGCAGTACAGTGGGTTGGATACTTTAGATCCAAAGGATATGGGACAATTTGTGTCCAAGTTCGTGCTGGGATTGAAACCAGAGATTAGTGACATGATTCAGCAGCACTTAATCTGCTGGCAAAACAAGTCAGTGGATGAGATCCTACGGTATGCCAGATATTGTAGCGATGAAGTGGATTCTAAGCACAGGAAGATGGAGGACAAACTAATGTTGGTCCAGATGAGGAATGCGAACAGGGTAGAACAGGTGCAGACAAATGGAGGGACCTTAGGTCGGAATCAGGGGAACAATCAAGGAGGGACTCAGAATGCACCGAACTATACAGGACAGGGGAAAGTGAAAGGAACAGATTCCAAATCAGGGTAGACATTGGTACCTTGAAAAGGACCACTGCTTCTCATTATTGTCACAAATTGGGCATTGGAGGCGCGAGTGTCAAGCAAATCCAGCAAATCAGCTTCAAGAAGAGGAAGGTATACAGGTGCCTCCTGATGTTATCAATACCGTAACAAGACCTAGATCTTTAAATGGGGGTCCAAAACAGCTGGTGCAAGTACCCCAACATCCGAGAATTTCGAAGGGTAACCGAGCGTATCATCAAATGCCCTTCATGGAGACTCTTGGCGGTTTCGATCCAGACCCGTCGCAATGACGGTACCTGAGAGGGGAGGAAGACTGTACCCTTGGAGCAGTCTTAGACGTAGACCAGAGTGGACCGTATGTGAATTGCACTATTTATTGCATGCCCAACGGAGTGGAATTGCAGACTAATGATGACGACATTGCATTCAAATTGGCTAATCAGAATCCCTGTGTTGACAGGTTTCCGTACTAACAGTGGATGATATGCCATATGATCTGAGAGACACTGTCTCACCTGTGGTATGGGATTTCACGGGAGAAGAGAAAGGACTGATTCGAGGGGTAGAGTCGATCCGCATACAGATCAAGCCAGATGCAGAATTTTCAAGAACGCCTCAGTACAACCTGACCCCGGAAACGGTGGCAGGGATTACACCAGTGATTGAGTCAATGATTGCGCAGGGCATCCTAAAGGAGATCATAGGAAGTCCATGCAATTCACCTATCATGGGGTTACAGAAACCAAGTGGAAAGTATAGGATTGTGCAGGACCTGCGAAGGGTCAACTCAAATGTGATTCCATGTTGTCCTGTGGTACCGAATCCATCTGTGATCTTATTCCAGATTCCTTGCGAAGCTGAATGGTTTACTGTGATCGATTTATGCCAAGCCTTCTTTTTGATACCCTTACATGAGGAAAGCCAACTTTTATTTTCTTTCCGGCTGGAAAACTGTGTGTTAACCTGGTGTCGTATTCCACAAGAGTATACTGAGAGTCCATCCATCTTTAACCATATCCTGAAAAAGAACCTTGAGAGCTTGGTGCTGCCGAAAAGCTCAGTGCTTGTGCAGTACATTGATGGCCTCCTGATTGCTTCGGAGACTGAGGAAGCTTGTAGGGATGATACCATTGCCCTATTGAATCATTTGGCAGAGAACGGACATAAGGTGTCCCGAGCAAACTTCATTATTGTTTGCCTGAAGTCCAGTATTTGGGTCATCGAATTGAGAAAGGCAAGAGAAAGGTGTCACCAGACCGCATTGAGGCAATCATGAAAATGAATCCGCCTACCACGCAGAAGGAAGTCAGAATGTTATTAGGAATGGTTGGTTACTGCCAACAGTGGATTCCCAACTTATCACTGAAGGTGAAGCCCCTACAGAGACTGACGCACAAGGATGTGAGTGATCCAGTACCGTGGGATAACAACTGCTTGGTGGCCTTCTTGGCGCTGAGAGAAAGCCTGTGTCATGCCCCAGCTCTGGGAATGCCTGATTACAACAAAGCATTTTCATTGTTCTGTTGCGAAAGGGAGGGTTGTGCGCAATCTGTACTCACTCAGGTACATGGGGGTGTCCGTAGACCAGTGGCTTACTTCTCAGCTACATTAGATCCTGTAGCTTCAGCGTTGCCCGGATGTCTCAAATCCATTGCTTCAGCAGGTGTCATCATTGAGAGATGTGAAAGCATTGTAATGGGTCATCCTCTTACTGTTTATGCTCCACACTCAGTTGAGCTCCTGATGACGAGAACCAAAACACAGTGCACTTGACTAATAACAGGCTTACGCCTTATGAACAGATCTTATTGGCCTCCGAGAATGTAACGTTGAAGATATGTTCTGTGTTAAATCCCGCTACTTTGATGCCTGTTCCAAATATTGAAGGAGATGTGTGAGGACCATGACTGTCTGGATGTGACTGAACTCTGTACCAAGCCAAGACCCGACATTGTCGATGAACCTCTACCTGAATCAGACCAAATCCTGTTTGTTGATGGTTCATGTCTGAGAGACAATGAGGGTTACCTGAGAGCAGCATCTGCTGTCTGTACTATTTCTGGAGTCGTGGAAGCTGCTTGTTTACAGGGAGTACACTCCGCACAAGTGGCTGAAATCATTGCCTTGACTCGTGCATGCCTTGTTTCTGATCAAATCCGAGTCACCATCTATACCGATAGCCAGTACGGTTTCGGTGTGGTTCATGACTTTGGACAGCTATGGTCACAGAGGGGGTTCTTAACGTCATCAGGATCTCCTATCAGGAACAGGGAATATGTGAGACGACTGTTGGAAGCATTGCAGAGGCCCAGGGAAGTGGCCGTGGTGAAATGTGCGCCCATGGGAAGGGGGAGAATTTTGTCACCGTGGGTAACAGGCATGCGGACGAAGTTGCCCGCTTTTGTGTTATTCATGCTCGTATTTTTAATGGGGATTATTCAGGCGAGTGCCCAGAAAGAACCGAGCTCAGCATGATGTTAGCCATAGCGGACACTTGGGATGAGGTCAAGCATCTGCAGGGAGAAGTGTCTGATCAAGAGGAAGCTGGTTGGATCAAAGCAGGTTGCAAAAAGAGAGATGATGGCATTTTGGTCTCAACTGATGGTAGAGCAGTGTTGCCGGATTGTCTACTGAGCCCTATGGGAAGACAAATACATGGAGCTGTGCACATTGGGAGAGATGCAATGGTGCGAGTGTTCAGACAAATGTGGTTCAACCCAAGGTTTCCTGTGTTTGCAGAAGCGGTGTGCCACAGATGTGTTACGTGCCAACAGATGAATGCTGGAAATAAAACTGTGGTTGCCTTGTGTCACACTGGGAGGTCGGGAGGTCCTTTTAACAGGATCCAGCTTGACTGCATTGAAATGCCTAGGTGCAACGGGCTGAGGTACATTTTGGTTGTGGTGTGCGTCTTTTCACGGTGGGTGGAAGCATACCCGACCAGAAGGTGTGATAGTCTTACAGTGGCCAAGTTGTTACTCAGGGAGTTGATTCCGCGGTTCGGGTTTCCAACTTTATTGGAATCGGACAGAGGAACTCACTTCCAAAGTGAGATCATGAAGCTGTTGTATACTGCCTTGCAAGTTGATCAGAGATTGCACTGTAGCTTCAGGCCGGAAGCGTCAAGCATTGTGGAGCAGGTCAATGGAACTCTAAAAATGAGAATGGGACAGGTGTGCTCCTCGACTACACTAAGATGGCCTGATGCGTTGCCTTTGGTACTGATGAGTTTGTGCCGCATTCCAGATAGGAGGACTGGATTATCCCCACATGAAATTTTGATGGGGAGGGCGATGCGCTTGCCTGCAGTGCCGTCTACAGCGTTGATAAACATCACCGATGATTTGATCCTTGATTACTGCAAGGAACTGGCTGTGGGGGTTTCTGACGAGGCTGGTTACCCACCAGGTCGAGCTGAGGGGGGTCACACTACACAAGGCCCAGGTATTGACTCTGAGGGAGATGGTAACATTGCGATTGGTACAGAGTCAGACTCAGCTGAAGAGACTGGTGTGGAAGGTGGTAGGGTGCTGAGGAGAACGACAGATTGCAAGAGAATCGTGGCCTGTGAGAGAGGAGACAGAACTTGAGACTTGCACCTGAAAGAGATTTTACTCCCGTATCTGAAACGTCTGAATCAGTGCCAAGTGACACAGAACAGGCACAGGGGAGCTTGAGAAGATCCAGGAGAGCAAGGGTACCGTGATGGAGATACGCTGCCCTGGAGTAGACTTATCTGGTTAACGATGCTGGGAACAGTGAGGTCCGGGAGAGTGAGGACCAGACAAGTGAGGCGTGGAGCAGCTGTGCTGATAATTGAGATTAAACTGTTGGTCCCTGGAGTAGAAGCCAATGGGGTTTTGACTCTGACTGTGCCAGATCCTCCGAGACTGAGTGGTTTGCAGAGCTTGATTCTGGAAGATCTTACATTCCTGACTTTTGGATACCAGCCACCAGCTCAGGAGATTACAACATTTCGTTTTGAACTTTTATAGCATGTCATTGAGGAAATTGGCTTCGATCTTATAAGGGATGTAAATTGAACTGTGTACTGTAAATAAAAGTTTGTTCAGAAGAAGATAACCTAGGCCCGAGTGGAAGAAGAACAAAATTAGGGAACTTTCCATAGAAGAAGAAAGAGGGCTTTTGAATATTGTGTCTGAAGTATTCGGTTCAATTAGTATGTAGACTCCCTTGTACCACTGGTCAGCCGAGAGTACCGGCAAAATACATGCCTCGTCAACTATCCTGATTTTGCCGGTACTCTCGGCTGTCCAGTGGTACAAGGGAGTCTACATACTAATTGAACCGAATACTTCAGACACAATATTCAAAATCAACCCTGCATACTTTAATGGGACAATTCAAGACTCATTTGTATCTACTTATACCACTTCACCCAGATTTACAGGATCATTCAAAGAGACAGAATATTTTGCCCTGAGGAAGTCTGCTGGAACAAGAACAGCTTGAGACGAAACACGTGTTGGTAAGGGGCTCAGTATATTTACAAAATAAAAAAACTACTGATACCACAATTTCAATTTCATCTCTGTGTGCTTGGAGAATATTTGTTATTGATTCCGGAACTGTTCCTGATTGAGGAAGAATGAATGGCTCTTCCTTCTCCTGAGCACCAGATGACATTTGGACATTGATCTAATAAGTCTTTCCCAGCCATTTCAACCTTTATTTTATCTTGTGTTATATGAGTATGTGGATACAATGGATGTGAGGGATTGTTATGTGTGTATGCAGTTACTAGCTTCGGTGTAGAAGGGTATTAAGTACCACCATTTGCCTTTGTCGCATGGTATTACTTGTAGCTTATTGCTTAGCATGTTTTATGGCAAAGGTCATTATGAGTACTATTTCTCTAATTTTGATGTGGTGTTTTCAGAGGTTCCAGCTTACAAGTACTTGAATAAGTATGATTATTACAAGCAAGAAGAAAGGATAGGAAAGTATTTCATACCTACTGTCGGGTTAGACACGGCTTATGCTCATAGACATAATTTGACTTGCATGTTAAATGACGTAGAAAAGAAGTTCGTGGATCAGGTAGAAGACAGACATAGGTCATTAGCAGTTAAACTCAACAGTAGAAAAGGAAACTTTGAATAGACCAAGGAGGAGTTAGCTCACAAGGCTAAGGGGAAGTTATGGTCCAATAGTTTTAGATTGGAACAACGAGGAAAGCTCTGCATTAGGCAGGTACAGACGTACTATGATAAGATCTTTGTGGGACAAAGTGTGTGTGATCATATTTTCACGATTGAAGCCACTGCAAGGAAGTTCTTACAAGAAGGGGTACAAGTGGTGCCGAATGTGTATTTTGTGTGTGGGAAGAATGCGTATGACCGATTGCCACTGAATTGGTATGGTACATGTTATGTGGCTGTAGTGTTTCCTAAGATATACCATGTGGAGGATTTGAAGCCCTTGGAAGAAAAGTTACCACATAGAGAGAAACGTGGTACAAGTGCGGGAGAGATTGTAGGAGATGTATTTGGAGCATTAATACCAAGTTTGGGAGTGGTTTTGAATGATAATAAGATTAGGAAGTTGTCAACTATAGTAGATAATTTGTCAGTCAATACAGCTCAGTCATTACTACTCGTGGATGGAGAGATGGTCTGGATAAGAACTATAGTGATGCAAAACAGTCTTGCTTTAGATGTGTTGTTAGCAAAAGAAAGCAGAGTCTGTAAAATGCTGAGGGTTCAACAGTGCTGTACTTATATCCCAGATAATAGTAAAGATCTGAGGAAGTATAGAAGTAACATCACTGAGATACATCATGAGATACATGATTTGGCAACAGAGGGAGTTTGGAGCAAGGTTGGTAAAGGATTTGGAAAGATTGGAAGTTGGTTTGCTAATCTGTGGAAGGGAATTCTTGGTTATATACTGAAGCCTACAGTCATAGTTGTGGTTTGTGTCATCCTTTTTATGGGAATGGTGAAAGCTTTCAAGTGGCATAGGTCCGGACAGGTTGAGAATTCTCTTAGACAGCAAGAGAGGAGACTGGAGAGACTGCAGGACAGTCACTATGAGAATCTCAAGAGCTTGGAGAGATTTTGACAGGGAAGACTGGCTACGACTTCTGTTTAGGTTGTTTCTTTCTACAGGAAGTAAAGTGAGCATGATGACACTAGACATCAGTGGGGGGAACTGATAGAGCGCAATTTTGCTCTGGCATTTGTTAGGGTGCATCATAATCATGGGTAGTCCGCACCTGCATATGATCTTTTATTGTGTTAACATTTGTACTATTAGATTGTGTACTGTAATAATGTGTAAAGTGAGGTGATATACACATTTCGTATAACGTGGAGAATTCGTCATTTTAATTACATGTGACTAGATGAAAACCGTAAAGTAATAAATTGTACTCATGACTAGTCAACGTTATAATTCGTAGGCTTATGTAATGCATTGATTTAAAGTGCTCAGTAACAAGGCTCATGCACACGTGTGTTTATGAATTTACGTGCTGTTTCATATGTTGGCAGAATTCTGTAGGCCTAACGTGTATTTTTCCCTGTTGCTCTTGAGTAGGTTTGCTAGCAGAATTCATGTGTATGCAGAACTTGCTCTCTCTCACGTTTTCCATTGCAGGTGGAGAAATGCATCTTTGTTAGTTAGAATAATGTCTTTGTTTTAGGAGTTAGGCTTAGGGAGGAGAAGATACATTGAACGGTGATGCTGATAATGTGGGATGGTGTTCTTTCTCACTGGAGAGAGCCTGGGAATCAAGGTCATCAAGCCAAGGCCTGGGAGCATCGTTGCTGCATGGAAAGTTACCTACGAGGAGGTGTCTTGCATGGATGGGGTGATACCGCATTGCCTGACGGGAAGTTTGTTCCCGTTCTTGAATTGAAGTTACGGACAGAGTCAGGGACTTCTGCCTTGCCTTGAGAGAAGAGAGCATCTTAGAATGAGCTCTGTAGCTTTATGCTACTTGACCCATTCAACATGAATGGTCTTCTTAGGAAACCTTCACGAGCTGACACCTTTTCAGAGTTTGCCTTTGGGGCATGCTAAGTAGGGATGTCACATTAGTGGTAGGGTAGGGACAGACTAATGCTTTTTACCTACGAACCTCTGATGAAGGGAACTCTGGATATAGGCGCTGTGATATTCTGTGTCCTGATTCTCAAATTGGTTATTCTGTGTATGCTGCACCATCTTAACTTCACCCGTAGGTTTGGCTTTGTATTAGTCCCTGTGTATTTCTACACCCTGTCTTGAGGTGTTTGTATGTCCAGCTGTTCTTGGCTTTGTAATAAACTAACTAAACTTGGATTGGGAGTCTGTGATCCTACAGAGTCCTGGTTTGTTGAAATTGTAATGCATGATTGGCTAATGATATTTCTCTCCCCTCCACACTTTCAAGCAGACAAAAAGAGACATTGGCCAGTGGTTCCAGAGTAAGTCTATAACATGGAACCCAGCTCCTTGAGTTAGTAGCAGTTTAGGATGGTAGTCTCTTGAAGTGAGGGGAGAATCTAGAAAACTCTAGAAAAGATTTAGACCCATAGAACCCAAAAATAGAGCCCAATGATCGAGAACAGAGAACGACGGACTTTGGTGAAGACCGACGGAGATTGATGGTGCGGCAATGACAGCAGTGAATGGAGAAGTGAGTACCAATAGGGATGTGTTGTATGCTAGATTGCGGTGATGATTTGCTTGTGTGATGTCTTGCAGAGTTGGGTTGAGAGTTGAGTGAATGTGGTTTCTGACCGGATGTGCGCGATCCAAGAGTTTTGTTTTGTTTTGGTTATCGGGCTCAACAGTAGCCTAAGATTCCGTGATATATTTGTGGTGGAGAGAACACCGATTTGTTGTAATTGTCTGACCGTTGGTTTGTTGGGAAGTCGTGAAGCGCTATCGACAATCCCCTGAGACAGGGAACTTTATGTGAGAGGACTTGTTAGAATCGTGTGGAAAGCCTCATGCGCAGAGGTGGACTGCATCGATTCAAGTGACCAGCGCAGGTCGAGGGTCACGGTGCGTGGATGTTCTTGAGTGATTTAATTCTATCGGTCTTTTAGAAAGGCAGACAATTACTTGTTTTGATGATTGCGAGAGTGAATTTGTATAGTGAGATTGTGAAGGAGGGTGAACCACTGCGAGGAGCAAAGGGTGACGTCGGAGTGTGCAGTGCTGCGATAGGTCGGTTGGTGTAACGCCGTGCTGGGATTGTTTGGTGATCAGCAGGAAGATTGAAGTGAGGAAATCTTGTCAGTCGAAGGAAAATTGGTTTAATCATGCAATTTTTTAAGGTGTTACGTGACCTATGTAGGGGAGATCGGGGAGTGGGGACTCAAATGGGTGAGGAAGCACTGCCTGAGGACACCCTGGCACATTACATGGCAACAAACGTAGGACGGATCCCGGTCGATGAAAAACATTAGGTGATGCGGTTACGTCGGAATAAAAAGCCACGAACAAGCGATCCTATTGTAAATGTGACGGGAAAACATTGAGACCCGCAATCTGTATATGAAGTGCGATCGGATGAGGAGTTGGTCTTAAACATTTTAATGATTTGGATTGAGGCCATGATCCTAGTATCTTGAAGGGGTTCACCATATTGGAAGTGCCTCAAATTACCCCAACTAACCTTTCTGCATTGAAGATTTGAAATTCCAGTTAATGAGATACTATGAAAATCGTTACCCACTTCGCCTTTTTAGTCGTAGTGATTTGAAAGAACTTTAAATCTGAGTGCAGTTGCACTGGTTTGACACAAAGTCAATATAGGACCGTTTTTTTTAAAAATAATAAGAGGAGAAAAACTTATTGTCCTGAAGAAGGTGGTCCTATTGCGAGTGTGCCACCGAAACGCGTCGACGCCCAGAGTATATTTTGTGTTAAATTTGGAAGAGTCAGCAACAAGTTATAGGCAGGGAATTTAGATCCATGCTTTATGCTGTCTATGTATATACCCAAATTAACATTTAGAAGACATAGTGAATTGTCTTTTCATAATTCTCCTTTGTTTAATTTAATTGTGTATTTTTGATCATTGTGTTCATTATGTGTATGAATTCGTGTGTTTTTAAATGATGTGACCAAATTCTCTGTGTGTAATACATAATTGTACACTTTTATATTGATTAAAATATATTAATATTTTGACAAGAAGAAGTAGTCGACTTATAAGTGCCTTAATCATTGATGAGTGCGGTATGTGTGGAATATAAGTATGGTGGTATGATGAGTGTGAATTGTTGAACATATGTCCCATCCAAAGGGAATATTTTTTTAACAACAAACGTAGGACTCCATACTATAGTTTGGATTCAAAATTGGCACAAGATTACTGAAAAAGAGGGAGATTTGGCTTTTCCACGCTATGGTTCATTTTGATTAGAGGTATTATATCAGTTGAGGGGAGTGATGCCTTCATTACGGCCTCCACCCAGACCAACACAGTTTGAGGCATTAGATGCTTGGATGCGAGCAGCTCAGGCAAAGAACAGGGAAAGATGTCAGGGAAGGATGAGGAAGGCAATGAAAGCATATCAGGATGCACGATGAGACGCACAGTTGAAGAGATGGAGAGCAGACACCATTGAGGGAGAGAGGTTCTACCCACTATTAGTAAAGGAAGGAGACGCTAGAATAGGGATGGAGATGGAGACGATGGAAGTGACACCGATGACAGTTTGTTAGACAGGTTGTGAGCAGAGCGTTCCCCACCATACAATCCACATTTAGAGGCGGGAAGGTGAGAACTGGCAAATGCAGCGAGTTAGGAAAGAATGGTAATGCCACAGACAGGCCATAGTGCAGGTGTAGTGGGGAAGATTTCAACAGGAGCAGAAGGGACAGGGATACCAGCATTTGGAGGTGCAGAGTCGAGTGGAGTCAATGCTGCTATAAGGTTACCGGAAGCCCTTACGGTACCCAGTCACCATTGGACCTGTAATCTCTGTGTATGATCCGAGTCTAAGAGAAACTGCAGACTTGTCAAGGGTGTGTTGGGTCTAGTACAAAACGATCAGTGTCTCTGGCGAATTCGAATTCAGACTTGAGAATGTGGGAAGCTCCAGTAAGAGGACACATGGGAAGGATATCAGAGGTAGGAAGAGATCAGGGAGCATCTGGAGATCAGCATTTCTTGCAGACTACAGCGTCAGAAAACCGACGAAGAAAGCAGAGTGGTGGAGAGGAAGAACAGAGTAGTGTGTCAAGTTAGGGAATGATTAAAGCTGCAGTGAAAGCGAAAGTGCTAGATGTAGTGAGACTGAAAGCAGAGGTGGATGAGATAATTAGCGGAAGCTTGCTTTTGGAAAGGCTAGAACTTTATGAACAGGATGAATTATTATTCGTAGCAAAGAATGTCACTCAGAAAGCAAGGCGAGCACATGAGAAACTGGCAGAATTGGCTCAAAAGTATGATGTGGATTTGTCTAAGACGAAAATGCTACAGGGAAACCATAGGTTGGCCTACACTGATCAGGAACTAGAAGAGAAAAGAGTCATAGGGTTGAAGACACACATTCGAGAGCTGGTCATAGGAATACGCACATGGAGCACGCTTAATAAATGGGAGGAAAGGTGGTCAAAGAAGAACGTTAGGAAAGTAGGGGTAGATACGCCTCCGCCAGGAGGAGGTATACCAGGAGTTAAGGCTTACCCATTGCGAGAGGTACCAAGCGGAGGGTATGTGCATGTGCCTTGGAGCAGGGGTGATTTGGCAGCGTTCACAAATTACTTCCCTCGGCTGAGGCTTAATGGTATAAGCAAGTCGATCGCTTTGTGAAGATTTCGAAGGTGTTGTGGATTGATTTGAATACATTGATTGACATTGTGGTTCCTAGTGACTTATGGTCCGCTTGTAAAATTGCTATTGATTAGCCTTCTATTGAACTGGATAGAGACCCCATAACACAGGGTCCTTCACCTTTGGTTATGAAAAAGTTCGAACAAGTAATTACATGGTTACAGTCTAAAATTGCCCCAAAAGATATTGATTGGGTTAAGCTATATCAAACCACCCAAGAGCCGAAGGAATCAGTACATGCCTACTATGAACGGCTTTTGCAAGCCTTCAAGCAGTACAGTGGGTTGGATACTTTAGATCCAAAGGATATGGGACAATTTGTGTCCAAGTTCGTGCTGGGATTGAAACCAGAGATTAGTGTCATGATTCAGCAGCACTTAATCTGCTGGCAAAACAAGTCAGTGGATGAGATCCTACGGTATGCCAGATATTGTAGCGATGAAGTGGATTCTAAGCACAGGAAGATGGAGGACAAACTAATGTTGGTCCAGATGAGGAATGCGAACAGCGTAGAACAGGTGCAAGCAAATGGAGGGACCTTAGGTCGGAATCAGGGGAACAATCAAGGAGGGACTCAGAATGCACCAAACTATACAGGACAGGGGAAAGTGAAAGGAACAGATTCCAAATCAGGGTAGACATTGGTACCTTGAAAAGGACCACTGCTTCTCATTATTGTCACAAATTGGGCATTGGAAGCGCGAGTGTCAAGCAAATCCAGCAAATCAGCTTCAAGAAGAGGAAGGTATACAGGTGCCTCCTGATGTTATCAATACCGTAACAAGACCTAGATCTTTAAATGGGGGGGTCCAAAACAGCTGGTGCAAGTACCCCAACATCCGAGAATTTCGAAGGGTAACCGAGCGTATCATCAAATGCCCTTCATGGAGACTCTTGGCGGTTTCGATCCAGACCCGTCGCAATGACGGTACCTGAGAGGGGAGGAAGACTGTACCCTTGGAGCAGTCTTAGACGTAGACCAGAGTGGACCGTATGTGAATTGCACTATTTATTGCATGCCCAACGGAGTGGAATTGCAGACTAATGATGACGACATTGCATTCAAATTGGCTAATCAGAATCCCTGTGTTGACAGGTTTCCCGTACTAACAGTGGATGATATGCCATATGATCTGAGAGACACTGTCTCACCTGTGGTATGGGATTTCATGGGAGAAGAGAAAGGACTGATTCGAGGGGTAGAGTCGATCCGCATACAGATCAAGCCAGATGCAGAATTTTCAAGAACGCTCAGTACAACCTGACCCCGGAAACGGTGGCAGGGATTACACCAGTGATTGAGTCAATGATTGCGCAGGGCATCCTAAAGGAGATCATAGGAAGTCCATGCAATTCACCTATCATGGGGTTACAGAAACCAAGTGGAAAGTATAGGATTGTGCAGGACCTGCGAAGGGTCAACTCAAATGTGATTCCATGTTGTCCTGTGGTACCGAATCCATCTGTGATCTTATTCCAGATTCCTTGCGAAGCTGAATGGTTTACTGTGATCGATTTATGCCAAGCCTTCTTTTTGATACCCTTACATGAGGAAAGCCAACTTTTATTTTCTTTCCGGCTGGAAAACTGTGTGTTAACCTGGTGTCGTATTCCACAAGAGTATACTGAGAGTCCATCCATCTTTAACCATATCCTGAAAAAGAACCTTGAGAGCTTGGTGCTGCCGAAAAGCTCAGTGCTTGTGCAGTACATTGATGGCCTCCTGATTGCTTCGGAGACTGAGGAAGCTTGTAGGGATGATACCATTGCCCTATTGAATCATTTGGCAGAGAACGGACATAAGGTGTCCCGAGCAAACTTCATTATTGTTTGCCTGAAGTCCAGTATTTGGGTCATCGAATTGAGAAAGGCAAGAGAAAGGTGTCACCAGACCGCATTGAGGCAATCATGAAAATGAATCCGCCTACCACGCAGAAGGAAGTCAGAATGTTATTAGGAATGGTTGGTTACTGCCAACAGTGGATTCCCAACTTATCACTGAAGGTGAAGCCCCTACAGAGACTGACGCACAAGGATGTGAGTGATCCAGTACCGTGGGATAACAACTGCTTGGTGGCCTTCTTGGCGCTGAGAGAAAGCATGTGTCATGCCCCAGCTCTGGGAATGCCTGATTACAACAAAGCATTTTCATTGTTCTGTTGCGAAAGGGAGGGTTGTGTGCAATCTGTACTCACTCAGGTACATGGGGGTGTCCGTAGACCAGTGGCTTACTTCTCAGCTACATTAGATCCTGTAGCTTCAGCGTTGCCCGGATGTCTCAAATCCATTGCTTCAGCAGGTGTCATCATTGAGAGATGTGAAAGCATTGTAATGGGTCATCCTCTTACTGTTTATGCTCCACACTCAGTTGAGCTCCTGATGACGAGAACCAAAACACAGTGCACTTGACTAATAACAGGCTTACGCCTTATGAACAGATCTTATTGGCCTCCGAGAATGTAACGTTGAAGATATGTTCTGTGTTAAATCCCGCTACTTTGATGCCTGTTCCAAATATTGAAGGAGATGTGTGAGGACCATGACTGTCTGGATGTGACTGAACTCTGTACCAAGCCAAGACCCGACATTGTCGATGAACCTCTACCTGAATCAGACCAAATCCTGTTTGTTGATGGTTCATGTCTGAGAGACAATGAGGGTTACCTGAGAGCAGCATCTGCTGTCTGTACTATTTCTGGAGTCGTGGAAGCTGCTTGTTTACAGGGAGTACACTCCGCACAAGTGGCTGAAATCATTGCCTTGACTCGTGCATGCCTTGTTTCTGATCAAATCCGAGTCACCATCTATACCGATAGCCAGTACGGTTTCGGTGTGGTTCATGACTTTGGACAGCTATGGTCACAGAGGGGGTTCTTAACGTCATCAGGATCTCCTATCAGGAACAGGGAATATGTGAGACGACTGTTGGAAGCATTGCAGAGGCCCAGGGAAGTGGCCGTGGTGAAATGTGCGCCCATGGGAAGGGGGAGAATTTTGTCACCGTGGGTAACAGGCATGCGGACGAAGTTGCCCGCTTTTGTGTTATTCATGCTCGTATTTTTAATGGGGATTATTCAGGCGAGTGCCCAGAAAGAACCGAGCTCAGCATGATGTTAGCCATAGCGGACACTTGGGATGAGGTCAAGCATCTGCAGGGAGAAGTGTCTGATCAAGAGGAAGCTGGTTGGATCAAAGCAGGTTGCAAAAGAGAGATGATGGCATTTTGGTCTCAACTGATGGTAGAGCAGTGTTGCCGGATTGTCTACTGAGCCCTATGGGAAGACAAATACATGGAGCTGTGCACATTGGGAGAGATGCAATGGTGCGAGTGTTCAGACAAATGTGGTTCAACCCAAGGTTTCCTGTGTTTGCAGAAGCGGTGTGCCACAGATGTGTTACGTGCCAACAGATGAATGCTGGAAATAAAACTGTGGTTGCCTTGTGTCACACTGGGAGGTCGGGAGATCCTTTTAACAGGATCCAGCTTGACTGCATTGAAATGCCTAGGTGCAACGGGCTGAGGTACATTTTGGTTGTGGTGTGCGTCTTTTCACGGTGAATGGAAGCATACCCGACCAGAAGGTGTGATAGTCTTACAGTGGCCAAGTTGTTACTCAGGGAGTTGATTCCGCGGTTCGGGTTTCCAACTTTATTGGAATCGGACAGAGGAACTCACTTCCAAAGTGAGAGCATGAAGCTGTTGTATACTGCCTTGCAAGTTGATCAGAGATTGCACTGTAGCTACAGGCCGGAAGCGTCAAGCATTGTGGAGCAGGTCAATGGAACTCTAAAAATGAGAATGGGACAGGTGTGCTCCTCGACTACACTAAGATGGCCTGATGCGTTGCCTTTGGTACTGATGAATTTGTGCCGCATTCCAGATAGGAGGACTGGATTATCCCCACATGAAATTTTGATGGGGAGGGCGATGCGCTTGCCTGCAGTGCCGCTCTACAGCGTTGATAAACATCACCGATGATTTGATCCTTGATTACTGCAAGGAACTGGCTGTGGGGGTTTCTGACGAGGCTGGTTACCCACCAGGTCGAGCTGAGGGGGGTCACACTACACAAGGCCCAGGTATTGACTCTGAGGGAGATGGTAACATTGCGATTGGTACAGAGTCAGACTCAGCTGAAGAGACTGGTGTGGAAGGTGGTAGGGTGCTGAGGAGAACGACAGATTGCAAGAGAATCGTAGCCTGTGAGAGAGGAGACAGAACTTGAGACTTGCACCTGAAAGAGATTTTACTCCCGTATCTGAAACGTCTGAATCAGTGCCAAGTGACACAGAACAGGCACAGGGGAGCTTGAGAAGATCCAGGAGAGCAAGGGTACCGTGATGGAGATACGCTGCCCTGGAGTAGACTTATCTGGTTAACGATGCTGGGAACAGTGAGGTCCGGGAGAGTGAGGACCAGACAAGCTGTGCTGATAATTGAGATTAAACTGTTGGTCCCTGGAGTAGAAGCCAATGGGGTTTTGACTCTGACTGTGCCAGATCCTCCGAGACTGAGTGGTTTGCAGAGCTTGATTCTGGAAGATCTTACATTCCTGACTTTTGGATACCAGCCACCAGCTCAGGAGATTACAACATTTCGTTTTGAACTTTTATAGCATGTCATTGAGGAAATTGGCTTCGATCTTATAAGGGATGTAAATTGAACTGTGTACTGTAAATAAAAGTTTGTTCAGAAGAAGATAACCTAGGCCCGAGTGGAAGAAGAACAAAATTAGGGAACTTTCCATAGAAGAAGAAAGAGGGCTTTGAATATTGTGTCTGAAGTATTCGGTTCAATTAGTATGTAGACTCCCTTGTACCACTGGTCAGCCGAGAGTACCGGCAAAATACATGCCTCGTCAACTATCCTGATTTTGCCGGTACTCTCGGCTGTCCAGTGGTACAAGGGAGTCTACATACTAATTGAACCGAATACTTCAGACACAATATTCAAAATCAACCCTGCATACTTTAATGGGACAATTCAAGACTCATTTGTATCTACTTATACCACTTCACCCAGATTTACAGGATCATTCAAAGAGACAGAATATTTTGCCCTGAGGAAGTCTGCTGGAACAAGAACAGCTTGAGACAAAACACGTGTTGGTAAGGGGCTCGTATATTTACAAAATAAAAAAACTACTGATACCACAATTTCAATTTCATCTCTGTGTGCTTGGAGAATATTTGTTATTGATTCCGGAACCGTTCCTGATTGAGGAAGAATGAATGGCTCTTCCTTCTCCTGAGCACCAGATGACATTTGGACATTGATCTAATAAGTCTTTCCCAGCCATTTCAACCTTTATTTTATCTTGTGTTATATGAGTATGTGGATACAATGGATGTGAGGGATTGTTATGTGTGTATGCAGTTACTAGCTTCGGTGTAGAAGGGTATTAAGTACCACCATTTGCCTTTGACGCATGGTATTACTTGTAGCTTATTGCTTAGCATGTTTTATGGCAAAGGTCATTATGAGTACTATTTCTCTAATTTTGATGTGGTGTTTTCAGAGGTTCCAGCTTACAAGTACTTGAATAAGTATGATTATTACAAGCAAGAAGAAAGGATAGGAAAGTATTTCATACCTACTGTCGGGTTAGACACGGCTTATGCTCATAGACATAATTTGACTTGCATGTTAAATGACGTAGAAAAGAAGTTCGTGGATCAGGTAGAAGACAGACATAGGTCATTAGCAGTTAAACTCAACAGTAGAAAAGGAAACTTTGAATAGACCAAGGAGGAGTTAGCTCACAAGGCTAAGGGGAAGTTATGGTCCAATAGTTTTAGATTGGAACAACGAGGAAAGCTCTGCATTAGGCAGGTACAGACGTACTATGATAAGATCTTTGTGGGACAAAGTGTGTGTGATCATATTTTCACGATTGAAGCCACTGCAAGGAAGTTCTTACAAGAAGGGGTACAAGTGGTGCCGAATGTGTATTTTGTGTGTGGGAAGAATGCGTATGACCGATTGCCACTGAATTGGTATGGTACATGTTATGTGGCTGTAGTGTTTCCTAAGATATACCATGTGGAGGATTTGAAGCCCTTGGAAGAAAAGTTACCACATAGAGAGAAACGTGGTACAAGTGCGGGAGAGATTGTAGGAGATGTATTTGGAGCATTAATACCAAGTTTGGGAGTGGTTTTGAATGATAATAAGATTAGGAAGTTGTCAACTATAGTAGATAAGTTGTCAGTCAATACAGCTCAGTCATTACTACTCGTGGATGGAGAGATGGTCTGGATAAGAACTATGGTGATGCAAAACAGTCTTGCTTTAGATGTGTTGTTAGCAAAAGAAAGCAGAGTCTGTAAAATGCTGAGGGTTCAACAGTGCTGTACTTATATCCCAGATAATAGTAAAGATCTGAGGAAGTATAGAAGTAACATCACTGAGATACATCATGAGATACATGATTTGGCAACAGAGGGAGTTTGGAGCAAGGTTGGTAAAGGATTTGGAAAGATTAGAAGTTGGTTTGCTAATCTGTGGAAGGGAATTCTTGGTTATATACTGAAGCCTACAGTCATAGTTGTGGTTTGTGTCATCCTTTTTATGGGAATGGTGAAAGCTTTCAAGTGGCATAGGTCCGGACAGGTTGAGAATTCTCTTAGACAGCAAGAGAGGAGACTGGAGAGACTGCAGGACAGTCACTATGAGAATCTCAAGAGCTTGGAGAGATTTTGACAGGGAAGACTGGCTACGACTTCTGTTTAGGTTGTTTCTTTCTACAGGAAGTAAAGTGAGCATGATGACACTAGTCATCAGTGGGGGAACTGATAGAGCGCAATTTTGCTCTGGCATTTGTTAGGGTGCATCATAATCATGGGTAGTCCGCACCTGCATATGATCTTTTATTGTGTTAACATTTGTACTATTAGATTGTGTACTGTAATAATGTGTAAAGTGAGGTGATATACACATTTCGTATAACGTGGAGAATTCGTCATTTTAATTACATGTGACTAGATGAAAACCGTAAAGTAATAAATTGTACTCATGACTAGTCAACGTTATAATTCGTAGGCTTATGTAATGCATTGATTTAAAGTGCTCAGTAACAAGGCTCATGCACACGTGTGTTTATGAATTTACGTGCTGTTTCATATGTTGGCAGAATTCTGTAGGCCTAACGTGTATTTTTCCCTGTTGCTCTTGAGTAGGTTTGCTAGCAGAATTCATGTGTATGCAGAACTTGCTCTCTCTCACGTTTTCCATTGCAGGTGGAGAAATGCATCTTTGTTAGTTAGAATAATGTCTTTGTTTTAGGAGTTAGGCTTAGGGAGGAGAAGATACATTGAACGGTGATGCTGATAATGTGGGATGGTGTTCTTTCTCACTGGAGAGAGCCTGGGAATCAAGGTCATCAAGCCAAGGCCTGGGAGCATCGTTGCTGCATGGAAAGTTACCTACGAGGAGGTGTCTTGCATGGATGGGGTGATACCGCATTGCCTGACGGGAAGTTTGTTCCCGTTCTTGAATTGAAGTTACGGACAGAGTCAGGGGACTTCTGCCTTGCCTTGAGAGAAGAGAGCATCTTAGAACGAGTTCTGTAGCTTTATGCTACTTGACCCATTCAATGTGAATGGTCTTCTTAGGAAACCTTCACGAGCTGACACCTTTTCAGAGTTTTTGTCTAGTGGAGCAACGGCGGACCTCTGGTTCCGCACCTCACGCCAGTTCCAATTCGTGAATTTACTGCGCAGCCAACCCCAACGTCAGCCGTTGCATGACGCTACTGTGCTCCAGATCAAAAAGTTACTTTTTGTGAAATGGGGGTGCGCAGATCATAAAGTCCAATAGTCAAGTAGTGATGTAAAAAATCAATTTCTTTATTCCAAATTCTTAAAATTCAGCAAACTGAGACACTCAGCCAACGCGTTTCAAACGAAGATACAGAACTACCGACACAGCGTCTAGATTTTCCTTTGCAGGAATTATCATACCTGCTATCTCTGTTTGGCTCCAGTGCAATACACTGAACCACTTCGTACGATATTTCATGAAAAGCAATTGTTATGACACCACTTTTCTAAAAGGTTGATATATGGACGCTCACTGATTTTGGGAGCACCCATAGTTCATGGTATTCCGGAACGCCTACACTGGCCATTGTGAGTGGGTACATTCCAGTCTTCACTTTCATTGCCCTGATGAAGTTCCCAGTATGGGAATGAGACGCGTTGGCTGAGTGTCTCAGTTTGCTGAATTTTAAGAATTTGGAATAAAGAAATTGATTTTTTACATCACTACTTGACTATTGGACTTTATGATCTGCGCACCTCCATTTCACAAAAAGTAACCTTTTCAGAGTTTGCCTTTGGGGAATGCTAAGTACGGATGTCATGTTAGTGGTAGTGTAGGGACAGACTAATTTTACCTACGAACTTCTGATGAAGGGGACTCTGGATATAGGTGCTGTAATATTCTGTGTCCTGATTCTCTAATTGGTTATTCTGTGTATGCTGCACCATCTTAACTTCACCCGTAGACTTGGCTTTGTATTAGTCCCAATGTATTTCTACACCCTCGTCTTGAGGTGTTTGTATGTCCAGCTGTTCTTGGCTTTGTAATAAACTAACTAAACTTGGATTGGGAGTCTGTGGTTCTTCAGAGTCCTAGTTTATTGAAATTGTAATGCATGATTGGCTAATGATATTTCTCTCCCCTCCACACTTTCGAGCAGACAAAAAGAGACATCGGCCAGTGGTTCCAGAGTAAGTCTAGAACATGGAACCCAGCTCCTTTACGTGCATCGAGACCCATTGTGGCTTTTTTTAATTTACAGTTAATTTAGAATGGTAAACAGTAAGAAAAAGTGAAAAAAGTGTGCAATACCGTAAGAAGGCGGCCCAGCAGCACTTAGCATTTGTTTGGCCCCATTAAAAAAATATATATATTTGACCTGGGAAGTATAGTGGCGGTGGAATGGGGAGTAGGACGAGAAGCACTGAGGGGTAAAAACAGTGGCGGCTCCGCCGCTAAGGCAGAGAAACGTCGCCTCACTGCTTTGCAGGAGTGAAATAAAGGAAATATAAAATGATAATAACTCGAGGTTATTATCATTTTATGTTTTCCTGCTGCAGCAGCTTGGCGGGGCGGGCGGGGCTGCTCTGTTCTCAGAGCAAGGGGAGGAGTGGTTTTCCCTCTCCAAGTGCGCATGAATGTTTGCCGGGCCGTCTGGGGCTGGCCAAACAGTCATGCGCACTTTGCATGTTCTCCACCCAGGCTGCTGCTCCCAACGACGCTGTGAGCAGCCCCGACACCCACCGACCACGCACGCAACCTGGGAGTCATCCTCGACTCAACGCTCTCCATGGCCAAGCAAGTCAACGCAGTCTCCTCCTCCTGCTTCAACACCCTCCGCATGCTTCGCAAGATCTACAGGTGGATCCCGACAGACACAAGAAGAACAGTCACCCAGGCCCTCGTCCGTAGCAGACTTGACTATGGGAACGCCCTCTACGCGGGAGCCCCGGCCAAGCTCATCAAGCGACTGCAACGCATACAAAACGCCTCTGCACGCCTGATCCTCGACGTACCACGCCACAGCCACATCACCCCCCACCTGAGGAACCTGCACTGGCTCCCCGTCGACAGGAGGATCACCTTCAAACTCCTCATCCACGCACACAAGGCACTCCACAAAACTGGCCCAGCCTACCTCAACAGACAACTCTTCTTCTACGTCCCCAACCGCCAGCTCCGCTCCGCCGACCTCTCCCTCGCCACCGTCCCTCGCATTCGAAGAACAACCACCGGCGGCAGATCCTTCTCACACCTCGCCGCCAAGACCTGGAACACCCTTCCACTAAGCCTACGACAGACCCAAGACCTGCTGACCTTCAGGAGGCTACTCAAGACCTGGCTGTTCGACCAGTAGCAGCACCCCCCCCCTTCCCTCTCCCCAGCGCCTTAAGACCCTCGCGGGTAAGTAGTGCCCTCTACAAATTCTGTGATTGATTGATTGATTGATTGCATGGGTGGAGAACATACTCAGGCCCCCACTGCTTGTCTGAGCGCCGAACCATGGCGCTCAGACCAATCACAACGCTGCATTGATGCGTTGCTTGCAATTGGCTATGGGGAGCCTGGGTGCTTCCTGCTTCCTGTTCCGGCCAGGAGAGAGACGATGGAGCAGAGATGGAGGAGAGACGCGGCAATCAGGTAATTTTTAGGTCTCGCCTAGCGGTGCAGCGCATGCGCTGCTCGCTTTGCGAGGCATGCAGTATACACTATAGGTGAGGGAAGCCCCGCCCACTCTCCCGCCCACTTTTTCATTGGCTTGTGGCTTTGTCCTTTTTAAATGCTGCCTTCCGATTGGTTTAGAGGCTGCTAGTCCCTCCTTATGACAGCCATGTCTCCTTCCATGGGTATTGGCCCCTTTACTGTGTGTTTTCTTAGGACTACTTTATTCGAGTGCCACCCCTCCTGCTGTCCCTGCCTTCTCTCCCGCCCCCCCACCCCCCACTCCCGTTGTTTGTGCCTTAATGACGCCCGCCCACCCGCATTCCCGTTTACAATGCAGGTCTCGCGTAAACGCGAGTGCTCTTGCATTGCAAATGCTTGTTTTTCTTATTTTTTACAACACACCCCCCCACCACTGATCCGTGCCGGCCGCCACAGGGTAAAAAGCGAGTGCACATGGGGGGAGCAGAAGAGCAAGCAAAGCAGGCAGCAAAGAAACACATGGAGTGCAGAACACAAAATTAAAATATCCCCCCAGGTCATCAGTGGAAGAATACAACTTAACCAATCACAACACCGTGAAACAGAAATTCTCCTGGGCCAGACAACCACAAGAACAGGGAGGAAAGCCATTGAATCAAGAGCAGACACTTGAAAGAGACAACAAAGCCATTCAATCATGAGCAAGCGGCTGACCCAAAGCTCACTGTATGTATATATTATGTTTTGGAAACAATAGGTGTGCAGGATCAGTAGCTCAGACGGAAAAAACGAAGATAAGCATCTAACAATCACTCTCTCGACATAAAGTCAGTGGTGTATTGATTACAACCACAAATTACCACCTTAAAAGCTGTCTGCTGCAATTGTTAATGTTATGATATTAAAGAGTAGTACATAAATGTAAACAGTATGCTTCCAATATTTAAGTACAATGTAGTGTATGAAAACGCTTTTGTTAACACCAGGACCCTAAATAGACAACATACATAAACTTGATGGCTGCTTTCACTCCACCACCCATCGGGGGACACCGCTTGACGGCACTCTCTCTGGGAGCGGATGTGAGCCAGGAAGCGGTGCCCCTCCACAGTGCGCACGTTGTCACATATAGCGCCGTCCTTACCGTTTAGACAGCCTGGAGCGCTGCTTAATGTTTCTTAATGCCCGCGAGGGGGGGAGGTTCGGTTCTCTAACGTGAGGTTGTTTTTGATGCTCACTTCTCCGGTTCCCTCGTGAGTCAGAGGGCTGGAATGCTCCGGGTAAGAGGCAGTTAAGTACTGCAGTCTGTAACTAAATTGAAACCGAATGGAAGAAATTGCTCCGAAATATTCACATTTCAGGCATGGAGGACCATACCTTGCGGGGGGGGGGGGGAGGGGGGGTTAAACTTTCGTTACGCCAATGGGGCTGTGGCGCGAGCCGTGAGGGGGACATGGTGTGATTCCCAGTGGCCCCACTGGAGTAACAATAGCCCCCGCGGTGCGGGGGGGGGGGGGGCCGGGGGCGAGCTCCGGGTGGCCCCTCCGGCCCTGTGCACGGATGGCAGCTGAAAGCTCCTGACTGGGTCCGGGGCGTGGGAGCCCCCCTCCGTGTACTTTTTAGGGGGGGGGGGGTCAAATTTCGTTACGCCACTGAGTGACCCGTGTTTGTGGTAAATGGGCTTGTTAACAACAGCACTTCGATTAGACCCACTGTAGTTTCTGTCAATCATGAAATGCGGCTGTCCGAGGCCCCCGCAGGGGGCCACTAAAGAGGGCAGCCCTCTAGTGCCAGCTGGGCACCCCACACCCCCGTAGGGGCAGGGACTCAGGGAGGAGTCCCCCAAGCCTGGTCGCAGCGCGATAGGCGAGAATCACGTCCGGGGCGCGAGGACAGGGGGAGGGGTATATAGGCCTCCCCCCACCATCTTGTCGTCCTCTTTCGCGCGCCCGGACACGCCGTCTACACCTCGTTCTGGTCCTCGCGTCCAGGACCTAGGATCGCCATACGTTGTGCTGCTGCTCCGATTGTCGTGGGAATCAGGTTAGTGCAGGTGCCCCCCCCCGCCTCCCCAGGGTCCTGTTGTGGTCCATGTGCGGACATTTGGGGAGTTACCTCACCCTTACCGGCCCGGAACATGTGCGGCCCGCTCCCCGCGGTTGTCCCCGTGCCCGGGGTTAGGGAGCGGGCCAGGGCAGTATGTGGGAGGGCGGCGCGGGCAGCAGCGGAGATTTAGGATTAAATTACCAGCCCCCAGTGCCCGCGCGGGGGGGCAGGCCGGGTGCTCACCCTGGGTCTGGCCGGATTAGCCCGTTCGTGTCTGGGCGCGCGGGGGGGGCGGGAGGGGCAGCGACCTCGCAGCACCCCCTCCACCACCGGGTGCGGCATCTGCTCCCGGCGCCGGGATCGTTGAGTATCGGTGATTTCTCGCGGTGAGTCCGGGGCCCACTGGGTCATTTTCAATATCCTGCTGCTAGACATGCGGTCCTGCCCTGAGGTCGTGCGTTCGGTCGCATCCGGTAGTGAGGTGAGTGTGGTCACCAACCCCCCCGTCCCACAACTTAAGGCCATGGCCGGTGTGGGACCCCTCCTAGCTGCAAATTCTTCGCCCCGGCCCCCGCAGGAGGTCCGCTGGTGTCGGTACCTGCGGGTGGGGTGCTGGCGAGGGATTGGGATGGGGGCAGGGTAAGGGGGCACAAACCTCCCGGCCTCACGCCGCGCAGGACCGAACAGCCGTAGACTAAGGAGCGTTACTAGCTCCTCCCACCATTCCTCTGCACGGCCCCCTCTTCCATGATCAGCACACTGGAAGCTCCAGAGGCGATGCAACAAGGGGCAAGCTAGCAGCGCAGTGGGCCCGACCGCCAGGCGATAACCACATATGGGGGTTGGCCTCAGCTGCCATGCTGAGAGCCCGGCACGGCACTCCCCAGGTGCGCGAGTAGGCCGGCAGCCGGCGGGCACGCTTCTTGCCGGTGTCACTGGGTTTTGCTTCCCCCACCCCTAGGTGACTCTGCGTCTGTGGCGGGAGCGGGATTTGCAACTGTTGGGCTCAAGTACCGTTGTTGCTAAGGTCGTGGGACTATAGTCACATAATGCTGGCGGAGCAGCACGTCTTGCCAGGGGCCCAGCGGCACAGTCATGGGAGGGGGACCCAATCGGAACACCAGAGGGGGGCCACGGGCCTACTACTTAAGAGCCCCTGCCCCAGTCGCTCGGAGGAAGGCCTGTTGCGGGGCCCTCCCCGGGTAATCGGCTGTGCTCCTGTATCGGGCGGGCATCCCGCAGGGTGCAGCACACCACATCTCGGCACCTGTCCGGGAGTCGCCGTGGGGGGGCTCCATGCGCCCCCCCCCATCCCCACCCATGCTTCCTTCCCCGGGGGCACCGGCGACATTTTGGGGAGCGTTGGAACAATTAATTATGAGGTTGTTAATGCATCCGGTTGCACCCCCGTTCCGTCATCAGCTTGCAGATGTGTAAGCCGAAGGGCGAAAATCTAGTGAAATCAAGTGGTTTTATCCCGCAGTATGTCTCGTGCATGTTCTCCTCTGCTTTATGATCGACCCTTAGGTGCAAATGAGGTTGGGGCGTAAGAGCTTGCGCTGACAACTTTGGAGCTTAGTAGCGGGTTTGTGTCTCAGCGAGGGGTCAACATAGCTTTATTTGTATAGCCTCTGTTGATCAGTCCCCTGACCAACCTATGAGGTATAGGCGGCAGTAGTGCGGCCGCTTCGCATACGATGTTTGTGTAATCGCCCGTGGCGCTGGGGGCATAAACCCCCTGGGTTTGCATTGTGCTTTCCGGGTTTGCATTGTGCCCGCCTGTGCCGAGGTAGCTACTGCAACTCCCCGGCCTTGCGCGAATGCCTCGGGGCCTTGCCCCTCCCTGCCTGAGCAGCGCGGGGGAACTGATGGCTTTGACTGGGCAGAGGGAGCAGTCCTTGGCCTTAGGGGCCTCCTATCGCTGTGTCTTCAGTCGCTGGGCTGGGGTTCGCTAGGGGTTGGGCATCAAGGACTTGAAGCGCTAGGGCGGAGGTCGCCACGGTGCTGACCGCAATGTGAGACACGATAGGTTTGCAGGGCCGCCTCGGTGGGGGCGCGGGTGCTCTCGTGGCCTGGTCCCCGCTTTACCGCGGGTGACTGGGTCCGCCCTGCAGGGCCAGTGTCATGTTTTCCCCGGCCCTGCGGGGGCCATCTGGGGGTGCGGGCGGGCCACGGGCCTCGCTCGCGGGACCCAGTGATGGATGTGCTCACTTCTCCAGCCATCAGTCCTACGTGCGGCATCTCCGGCCTAGGGCCTTTAATTATCATTGAGTCACTGCACGTGGCACACGGGCTTGTCCTACGGGGCAGCTCCGTTCTGGGCTCCGCACGGCATGGTGACGAAACATGCGAGGGGGGGGGGCCTATGTGTCAGTACCTTCTGTTTCTGTTGGCTGGCTTTAGGTGTGATGTTACTTTTTTATCATTACCTGGATGCGTCATCTATCGGGTCACACCGCCCCTTGGACGCATCGCATCCTTGCACCTGCAGGCCCTGCTGAAGCATTGGGAAGTGGCTGGGTGAATCAGACAACTTGCCAGTGCTGCACAGAAACAAAGCGCGGTTATTTGCATTCAATGTGTCCTAATTATTCAGAGATCGGAATGTGCGTGTTGGTGCAAGTTCTTGGTGTTCTCTACTATTGTGTTGAGGGCCCAGTTAAGTTCGAGGCAATGTGTCCTAATTATTCAGGTCTATGAATGTCCATTCAAAGGTGAAGGGTTCAAAAATTGGTATTTTCAAGGACTTGTTTAGCCAGTGCTGCACAGAAACAAAGTGCGGTTAATTGCATTTAATGTGTCCTAATTATTCAGATATCGGAATGTTAATTATGAGTCACTGGCCTACTGGTTAAGGCCTCTGACTCCTACGCTGATTGTCAGGTGTGCAAATCCTGGTGCTTTAATCGTTGTCGTTCTGAAGTATAATTAGCGCATTTTCCGGCGGATGTTGTCCTGTGTGGGTATAGCAATTGGGCGGGGCCCCTACGTCCGTTTTAGGTGGCCGCCATTGGCAGTTTGCACACTTGGGGGAGGGGCGCTCTCTGCGATGCCCGGTCTTTCAGCTGTGTGTGCAATTTGAATGTAGGTTGTCATTGGTGGGGCTTTAAAACCCTAGGAGCCCATATGTGATACAGCTTGTGTGCGGCTCGGTGGGTGGGTCGCCGGTGAGCTCTCGCACAACTTCTAGCCATCAGCCAGGCGGATGGTCACTGTCGTCCTGAGCTGCCTCAGTTTCCTCCACAGGCTAACTCTGCGAGGAGGCTGAAAGGAGCAGAATAGATCAAGGGTAGCGGCAGTTATTATTATAAAGACTCCAGCTGGTGCTCAGCTCGCTTTCCACTCCTTTCAGGTCCCCATGGCTTATAATGTGCAGGTGCCCAGCTCACACCACAGAGGACAAAGGCAAGGCCTTGGCCCTGATGGACTATGTTTAATTTCCCTGTGTGGGATTGGGGCTGGCAATCTCCCACTATGGTAGTCCGAAACGGTGATGGTAAAGGAATTTGGTAAATATATAGGGCTCACTGTTCATAGCCATTTGTTGTCACAGGATTATACCACTGTGTTTGGGCAAAAGATTTAATTTTAATAGCACACAGGTGAGGTGTTTGAGGTCACCGCGGACCGGCAGCTGTAAACTCCGGGGTATCGCTCCAGGCCTACCAGTGTTCGTTCTTTATGTAATAACAGTGTATGGGCGACGGGCAGTCTTTTCAGCCTACATTATTCACAGGGTGCACTCAAGGTTCATGCAGGGGCCATTAAGGTGGTGTCCTTACAGTGGTGCCTTTGTGAGTGACCTGCGCAGCGTGTTGGTTGTGGTGCCTTTCCTTGGAGTGGGGATGCTCGGTACAAACTTTGGCTTGTCTCGTTGGCGCCTGGGGGGTGCTGTGGGGGCCGTGCGCTGGTGCAATTGGTTTCGTTTTATTGCATTGAGTGAAGACTTCGCTGCATGGGCGACAAGGTCCTTGTGCCACTAGGGTTTATGTAACATGTGTACATCGCTCAAGGCGCCTCTAAGCCCGGTAATGCGCACCAATGCAAGCCTTAAACCTTGGTGGTCTTAGAGTTTATCGTTGGTCTAATGGGGGTTATTACAGCTGCAGAGGGGTGAGAGCAGGCAGCAGATCAGAGGTGTGTGCAGGCAGTGGCCAGCAGACATGCCTCTTGGTGGCAGGCCAATCGTTGTCGTTGCCGTGAAGCACTACTGGTACCGGAAATGGTGGTATCTAGTCCCACACTACCGACAGAGTAATGGGATGATGTACTGCTGGGCACTGTTGGACACAGTGTCCAATACATGCACCAAATGTAGTTGTACACGTGGGCACACACTCATACTTGCAGAGTTGTCCAGGAGGCCAACAATTTGTCGGGTTGGAGGGGAAAGGCCCTCTAACGTTTTTTTTGGACATACACGGTTAACATTGTGACTGGTATTCAGGGATGAGCCTGTTCGCCAGCACTCCCTGCTTTTGCAGGTGAGGAAGTTGATATCCTCACCGGTTAACTTTTCTGCCCAAGATCATGTGGGGGCCGGATTTAGAAACCGGTGCCTTCTGGTGAGGACGATGGGAGCTGGCCGCTTCTCTGCTGTCGGCGAGCTGTGAATTTTCGGCACTCACATGCTCAGTCGAGATGTCGTGTTTGATCATGGTGGGGCCAGCCCAAGGGAGGATTTTGCATGGAGTGGGAGTTGACAGTGGTGGTTCGTATGCACCGTTTGTTTTGGATGTCACATTTCAGCTGTCCTGTGTGGCACTTTGTGGCTGCTCGTGGGCCGGCCAGGGAGCGTCTACTCTGGAGACCCTGTTCCCTCCCTCCCAAGAAACTCGAACACCCTCCACCGGAAGCAGAGCAGCCTCTTATCTGCTATGACGTGTGCGCATTAGTACAACGCAAAATGCTTACACTGGTACAAACACGTTAATCTTTGTGGCACTAGAACGAGGTCAGACCTTCCACAGTCCTGGTATTTTCGAGTACACATCATTGTAAACCTGGCACGTTCACCAAATTGCTGCAATTGTGCTAGGATCACTACTACCAGAATTTGGCGGGGGCGGATAAGGGTGGGATTTCATGGGCCCGCCCATGATCAGCATCAGCGTGCTTGCTCCTCAAACCGGGTTAGCAAGATGTTGTCTCTGATGGAAGCATTGTTAACTGTGCCCACTGCACTATCCCTCTCCCAGTTTGCGAGCAGGGGCTTAATTTAAAAAGCAGTAAGCTGCACAAGAGTAATTCATACTCGGGTGTCTAGTCTGCTCTTCTATGTATGTACACCAACAAGGTTGCAATCAACAAGCATTTCATCCTTCTGAGGTCGATAAAACAAGTACCATGGAGCTGAGTAACAAACATGTTATGCAGCGCCAAGATACCATGGGGTGTACGTGTTACCAAGTACAGTCAGAAGCGGAAATCGTTAATGAATCTGGTGAATACAGTGGCCTCACTCAGCAGGGTAGTAAGCGAGAGCCCAGAACAATTTCCATGGGGCGGAAGGGTGGCACAGGCAGCAAAGTTGACAGCCAAATTGACAACGTTTCATTAGTCTTGTGGGCTGCTCTGAGCAGAGCATTTGCAGGCGTAAGTAACAGTTTCCGCTACCAGTTCAAAGGTGCATCTTTCACTAAGTTACCCAGATCACTGGGACAGGAAGTAAGGTGGGCTGGATATCTCTTGCTTCTACCTGCATTGGCACATCTTGTCAGGAGTGATTGTCAAAGGGATTGCACTTAAGCCAGGTATTGTTAGCACCCATCCACACCAAGCCGAGTGTTAAGGTCACACTGGGCCCCATTTACACAGCCCAGTATCAGGCCCTTGTGGGTCAGTGCCATGAATTACTAAAGTGAACTGAACAGGAGGCGTGACCGTGGGTTACGCTAGCAGAAGTTTGGGGAAGAGCTAAACTCCACCCATGGTCATGGTGTAGTCTTCAGTAAGTTGGAGTTGTCACTCTTATTTGACCAGGGGTTCGATGCTACACGAGGGCATCGCTGCGGCCAGAGCACTGTCTTTGTGTTTCCCAGAGGGGCAGCTAGTGAAGGCAAGGCTCTTCCCAAACCTGGCACCAGAACACAAGGCAGTCAGGGCCAACTTGTCTGTTGGGTGACTTGGGTAGGCACCATGTAGTTGTCACTCCACGAAGGGGTGAATTGTCTCCAATAGTGGGCACAATACATATGCGTGTCTGTTTGTGGTATCTCCTAGCGGACCCACTGACGGTGTACTGCAGCTAAACAGGGAACTGGGAAGCTTGGTTTCCGCCACTGTGGCAGGTTTAAAGCATCCAGGGTCGGAGAGGCACAGTAGGTACTGTGCATCTGTGATCCGATGGCAGTTAGGTAAGCGGGGTGCGCTGCGTAAGTTGTAATTACATGAAAGGGTGAGGTGTCTCCAGTAGTGGGCGCAAGACATACATTGTTTCAAACCAGCTTCGATACCATTAAGGTGTTCACCAGGGTAGCAAGCAAAGGGGTTTGTGCATAAGTCTGGGCAAAGGGGCGAAATAAGTGCACCCCAGAACCAAGGGCAGTTGACTATGATCCTGCAGTTAGGCGCAAACGCCCGCCCGGTCAGTAATAGATGCCACGCTGGGTGGTGACGCTGTCAGCCAACAGTGGGCTGCCGTCCCAAGTAATGGGGACACAAGGTGTCAAGCACAAAAGGCTACCATGTAAAAGAACATTTGGCATGTCCAGTGATCAACAAAAAGCTAAATTTAACTGAGCAGGTAATTTTCCACCGCTGGGGTTGCCCTGGGGTGGGCAGTGTGAACACCCCTGCCCCCTATCCGGGGGCCCTCGCAGGGAGGGTTCTAGCCTGTCGACTTTTCCTGCAGTTAAGGTCAAATGCCCTGCCCGGTTAGCTATATCAGCCTCACTGGGCGGGGGTGCTGTCAGCTAACACATTGTGCTGCGTCCCCAAGAAAGGGGGAACTAGGTGCCAAGCACAAAAGGCAAGGCGAGCAGTGTGAACCCCCCCCCCCCTCCTATTCGGGAATATTCTGGGATGAAGGGCAAAGTAGGACTTAGCCAATCCTTAAAGTTAGGCACCATATGGCAGCCAGTGCGCACTGCATTAATCACACGGATTCTCTAGCTGGTATCCCTAGGGGGGTTCACCACGAAGGGAGCTGAGCTGGCGAAATTCCCATAAGAAATAAGGGATGCACGGCAAGGGCAGGAGGGCACCCTGGCTCATCGTCACACACGTCTAGTTATGGACATTCCTGTGCATCATGAGTTAGAAAGCAAATGGACGGTGCAAAGGTTAAAGTATAAGCCTTCTCGCCCGAATAGCCAGAAGTAGGCAGGTGGGTGTGGGAGCGGTCTCCCAACAAGCGGGCAGCTGTCCCTTAAGTGGGGACACAGGTGCGCTAGACACACCGTCCTAGTAGGACGGCAGCTAGGTGAGCTCAGCAAATTCATGGGGCAATGTGAGCCAGGGAATCTGATCTGCCCCGCCCAGAGTTGGCACGGGGCTGAGTTATGTATGTGAAGTAGTGGAACTTTCCCACAGGAGGGTGGATAGTTTTGGGACAAATTCACAGGGCAGAAGGGCCTTTGTGTTGCATTAGACACTAGCTGATCCAGGCTATCGGCAAGGGCTATTGTGATACAGATGGGGTTCATCTATCACCAGTGGGAGGGATCTCTTCCCTAGCTTTGCAGGAGGCCTGGAAATGAGAGGTTGCAGGTAAGAAAGGAGCTTTTGGTGGGGGGCTCTGGCGGCGACGGTGGCCACCTCCAGAGCTGTGGCGGAGTTACAGGGCGATCTGGAAGCAGAGGGGTACAGAAGGGTACCTCTGCGCGGCACCATGGTGGGTGCCAGAGCCAAATCCTAGGAGCCTCATGGGAGGTTCCTAGAAAACCGTGTCGGCGCCCCGTTAGTCCTTCGGGCGGTTGTGGGCCTGAACAACCGGGGGTTTGCTATGCTACGCTCCGCCCTGAAAGGGGCGTGAGTAATAAGGAACCATGTGTCACGTGATCCGGGAAGAGGATCACCAGAAGTGGCAGCACAGATGGGGTTCGCCCCAGTGCTGCTTGGCTCATCAGGCGGGCAGGCGGCCCAGACGGTTGCCTGCCCTTGGATCGCCCGTAAGATAACCCACCATATTACATAACGGTGTATGTAATAAACCTGCAGCAATCTTTACCCAAACAAGAAATGTGTTGTGTGATTATTTATGAGCATGCATGTTACGTTGGAGGGGTGGGGTAGGTTGCCAATGCTGGTACTATGCGGCTGTCCGAGGCCCCCGCAGGGGGCCACTAAAGAGGGCAGCCCTCTAGTGCCAGCTGGGCACCCCACCCCCCGTAGGGGCAGGGACTCAGGGAGGAGTCCCCCAAGCCTGGTCGCAGCGCGATAGGCGAGAATCACGTCCGGGCGCGAGGACAGGGGAGGGGTATATAGGTCTCCCCCACCATCTTGTCGTCCTCTTTCGCGCGCCCGGACACGCCGTCTCCCACCCTACCGCTTACCCGGCGTGGTTCGTGGCAGGCAGGAGGCAGAGAATGTTGTAATGTTGTCTTTTTCGTTGCAGGCGGAGTTACAGGGCGATCTGGAAGCAGAGGGGTACAGAAGGGTACCTCTGCGCGGCACCATGGTGGGTGCCAGAGCCAAATCCTAGGAGCCTCATGGGAGGTTCCTAGAAAACCGTGTCGGCGCCCCGTTAGTCCTTCGGGCGGTTGTGGGCCTGAACAACCGGGGGTTTGCTATGCTACGCTCCGCCCTGAAAGGGGCGTGAGTAATAAGGAACCATGTGTCACGTGATCCGGGAATAGGATCACCAGAAGTGGCAGCACAGATGGGGTTCGCCCCAGTGCTGCTTGGCTCATCAGGCGGGCAGGCGGCCCAGACGGTTGCCTGCCCTTGGATCGCCCGTAAGATAACCCACCATATTACATAACGGTGTATGTAATAAACCTGCAGCAATCTTTACCCAAACAAGAAATGTGTTGTGTGATTATTTATGAGCATGCATGTTACGTTGGAGGGGTGGGGTAGGTTGCCAATGCTGGTACTATGGCTGTGAGCTCCGAAGTACCGTGTGTAACCACCCCAGGTCTATATAGAGTGTGCAGTACGCACCGGGTAAGGTCCTGCCCGTCCGCTGCACAGGGGAGTCACAGAGGCTGAGCCGGGATTAAATAGTGGGAGTGTCGCGTGAGTACACCATACTCAAGGTTATCTTTTCTTACTAATAAAATACGAAATGCAACCATTGTTATGAGTGAATGATATCAGGTGCGATGTTATCAGAATTCATCTGCACGATGTTATAGAGTTTTACCGGGTGCCTGGTGATGTCCACTCCTTGCTGCCCTCCATTCCGATGCATCGTGTGTGACATCATTTGTGATGCATGGGAAGGCATGAAAGTGCTTAAAGGTTACTTGTTGCTGATGTACCAGATTCTGCTCGTCGACGCTTGTCAGGTTACTGTGCAGATTGCTGGATCGTACTCTCGAAGCACGTGTGTGGAGTCTTGTGATATCGCTTGTGACAGGGCTTTAAGTGGGCCGGGTCCCACCGGTGCTGAGCACCGGCAGTTTTTTAAAGGGGGGCTCGAAACGGGTCGCAATAGGGCTCTATTTTGTGCCCTGGCACAGGCGGTCCGTTTTTTTCCGGACTGCAGTGACAGCAGGCACATCGATGTGCGCGTGCTCACACTGCTCTCTTCTCACTAGTGGAGAAGTTACGGCATGACGTCATGCCAGGTGAGCGTTCTAGGGGAAGGGAAATCCTTTAAAGAGAGTCATTTTCTCTCTGGATTTCCCTTCTCTTTTTGAAACTCAGGAGCAGCAACATAGCCTTGGTGTCACCAGGGCTTTAGTGGAAGCTTTTTCAATATTATATTCATGCCAATGTTGCTGGTTATTTATCTTATGAAACTAACAACCATTGACAGAGCCAATAGTCCTGACTTGTTGTAGGTAGTGTTACTTGTTGTATCATATATCTCGATGCAATGACAGAAACAGCAAAATACAAGTCGGGCTGCACACTATGCTAAGCACAGATTTCTAGCTTACGTGTTTTTAAGCCACGCCCTTAATTATTGGCCACGTTCCTTTAAGAGACCCCCCCAGATTTTTCATCCCACTTAAAGCCCTGGTTTGTGACATCATCAGTGTGAGTAAGGCTTATGGCTACTGCCAAGGCTGGTTCTAGAACTTCTGTTGTCCTATGAGTTGTTGCCTGCACTGCCCTCTCTACCTTTTTTTGTCACGTGCCGCCGCTTTACAAGCCAATTCCAGATGTACCCTTACTGCCTGCAGTTATACAGGTGCAATTTCTCCAGTTCGCAGTCTGCCAAGTTGGTGACGGGGAGTGAGGCCCTCTGGTCCTTGACAAAACCCCTATAAACAGTTCTCCAAGACTACAATGGGTATCTTTCACAGCAGAGGCCGGCAGGCCTGCCTGTTGACTACAATAGATTCCACTTCGGAACAGGCGTTGGTGCCACCGCGGCGACCGCGCCCCTTTAGAAGTGGACCTGTGTCTGGTCCAAAAGTCGCGCAGGTCATTTTGCTCTCTGTCGAAGCAGTTCCAAATATCCTCAGCCTCTATGGGAGTCAAGCCGTGGGCCAGGGACAGCAATGTGTAGTGCGGCTCTGGGGACACTTTTATTTTGGTACTCGGAAATATTTTCTGTCCCAGTCCCACCCTGTGATGTTGCACAAGACGTGAAACCTAATGAACGGATTCCCCTGCTCAGCACACAAGTTCACATTATTCACTGTGAATGAAATCGTTTTATTATTCAGGATTCTCGGAAAGAGAAAAACGCGTTCAGTGCTAAAATATTTTGTTGAAGTTCTTTCCGGTTTGGATAATAAAGGATTTATTTTTAATGGCATAAACATTAAAGTATGTAAAGGCCCCAGTATTTGAACAAATGTGCTGATTTGAAGCCTGCATTTCGAGATGGAAATTTAAATCTAAACGGAGAAAAATTGTGTTACAGTGACTCATCTCAATACAAGCATCCTCATTTTATTGACTCTTTAATGTTATTTACTGAAATAAACACGTCCTCACGTAAAAGAAAACCATTGACACTACACGACATGCTGTTCTCACCTATGGGCATAACCATTCAATCTTAGGAAAAACTACGGCAGACTGTGACCGCCAGGAGACAAATGTACATTTAATACATATAAAGAGTAAAGAGTGAGTCACTTTCACCTGTCTTTAAGTCACAATGCGAGTGTGTGCTCTGTCTTGCTGCTTGGGATTTTAAATGATAACTGGTGCTTCCCTCTGATTCAGTGTCACACATGAGATATCCGAAAGACCAGAGTCGCATTGCCATACCTAAAGGGTTGCATTTCAGAATACCATATTGTCTGATACTGTGTGGCATAAACATTCTGTTTTAAATATCATTTACAAAAATGTCTTCCCTTGTGTGCAGATTTTCTATTTGTGTAGGAAAGTAGGATCTGCTTCTTATGGTTACCCCCACTTTTTGCTTTTTTGCCCCCACTATTTTGACTAGTCTGGCTGGGATCCTGCTATTCAGGACCCCAGCCTATCTGCTTTCTCCCTTAAATTGCAACATATGTACTTTGGTACACTCCAGATTGGATACTGGGGTACCCTTATAAGTCCCTAGTATATGGTACCCATGTACCCAGGGCATAGGTACCCCAGAGGCCTACCCTGGGCTGAAGCATGTATTATGCCACCCATGAGAGGCCATGCAAAATGGAACTCTAGGTCTGCTACAGCAGCCTGTGTGAGTTGGTGATTGCACCACTTACTTAAGATATAGGTTCACTATATCTATATATATCACTACACGTAAAACCTTATAAGTCACCCCTATAGCAGGCCTTAACAATCCTGAAGGCAGGGTGCTGGGTTTTGCATGAGAGGGTGCTCCTGCATGAGCAGGGTCCCTCTGCAGTCTTCGGAGACCATTCTCCCGGGCTGTACGTGATACTACCAGACATATAGGTAGAGGTGCATTATAACCTCGTGGTAAATGCTATCTCGAAAACGACTGCAACGAAGTATGTCGTGTTTGGTGTCAAACACCTTGGAATCATACCTCCACACCAGTAACTGGTGTGGGAGGTATGATTCCTCCCCTCAGAACCGAGGTTCTGGGGGTACCTAAGACTACCGGTACCAACTTTCTCGAGCCTTACAGCACAAAATGGATGCTGCCAGCCACAGACACGAGTCTGCCCTCCTGCTACTGAGCCAAGCTCGAGCAGGGGAAGGCAGCACAATAGGCATCCTGTCACAGGGAGGTGTTACCACCTCCCAGACAGGATTTAGTGTATTGGGGCTGGGTGGGTGCACTGTCTCAGTGCCAGAAAGTCTGCACGAGGGGCACACTTGGTGTCCCTGTGCATAGTCCAGTTCAAACCAGTTCTGGGAGCCATCCGCTCCTACTCTGGCGCGAAACTGGACAAAGGACATGGGTGTAGCCACCCCCCTATCCTGTCCCTCCCCTAGGAGGGTCCCAAGAATCTGTCCAACCCTTTCCCGTGGGTATAAAATGGATTACCTGGCTACAGGACATTAGATTTACGTGGACAAGATTCTGCAAGAAGATACCACTACACTTTGACCGTCTGGACACGCTGGACTTCGCTGGACCTCCCTTGGGCTCAACTCCATCTTCCCTTGCCGTCCCCAGTCTCGCCACTGTCTGTGATCCATACAGGCTCCGTGCAGGACCCTGTGGACCTACAAGACAACAGAAGAATCTCCCTTGGAGTGAAGGAGTCACTCCCCTGCAAACGCAGGCACCGTAACGCATCTGACCGGTTTGCTGATCCTGAGCTCCTGCTGACTCCGAAGGCTCCAGCAACACAGGAGGTGGGTTTCTGAAGGTCTCCGAGGTTGAGCTGCCCTCTCACTGAGTTTGAGGCGGATATCCCTCGTGGGGACCGTATACCCGTACCCCTGTGCACTGCGTTTATTTGCAGCTGCACATGCTTGTTGTCGTGCAACAATTCCATGCATGGCCCAATACAGTTGGCCCAAACTGTAGCCCTGACCCCAGCGCATCTTTTCTGAGAAGGACTCCGGCATCCTCGCACTCTGTGCCCTGCTAGCTGGTATACTGTGAAACCGCCTGAGGTCCCCTTGCGACTCCTGTGCCTTCGGCCTGTGGGTCCACTTGAGGGTCAACTTTGCTTTATGTGGGCTCCCCTGGTTGCTCCAGGCCTGCCCTGACTCCCCTTGATGTAGTGAGTCTCCTGGTCCTTGCTGGGCCTGATCGACACTGAGCTTGATCATCTACATTGTTGCCGTTGCCAAGGCTTGATTGGTGCTCCAGCCGGACACCGACACCTCAGCACTCGACATCCTTTGTGGGACAGCTCGCCTCTGGCTCCTGGTCATCCTAGACGTCTCCGGGTCCTCGCAGCTGAAGAGTCAAGCTCACCGTCAACACACCTGAAGCACCCGACATCGGTGGGCATTCGTCTACCGAGCCCCTGGTCACTCCAAAGTGACCCAGACTCTGTCCCCTCTGCTTTCAGGTTCTTCTCATCTAGAATCCACGTTTGGATTCCACGGACACTTTTTGTTCTTCCCGCAGCAGCATTTCTTTGTCGACATCCATAGAAACCGACAAGGGTTTCCGACGCCACTTCGCACCTGTGCACCCGGCTCCTCTGGCATAGGTAACTCTAGTACAAAGGTATCCACGGGGGGGGTGGCTCTCCAAACCCTTAAGTTCCAAGGGCTGTCTTCGTAATCTGCTGGGAAGGGTCCTTAATCTCTGATTTTCCAACCGTGACTTTCCCATTGAATTGTACGGAGCACGCGGGCGTGTTCCCACACTGCACCCGTCCTCCGTGGGGTCCCTATTCACTCACCTTGGGTGGTTCCAGCGATTCTACATCTTCTAGACTAGGTCTAGTCCCGAGTCGTGGTTCTTATACCACTTATTTAGTATATGGTTTGGTCTCCCCGAGAGTCCACTGTGTATTGTGCTACTTACGTTTGATTCTTTGCAACTGTATTATTTGATTTGTGTTCTATCCTCGTGTAGAGGATACTAGAGAGTATTATATATAATAAATACATATTTTTATAACTACTGTGTGGTTTCCCTTTGATTTAACCAATACTGTAAGGTTGCATTCTGGTAAAACAAGGTGCTTAACATTCCTTCAAGACTTAGCCTGAAGGCTTCTCTCCATAGCTACCACTAGGATAGCTTTCAAAAGGTTATCTTTGACCTAATCACCATAAGGGTTGTTTGGACTGGTGCAAGGTGCCCACTTTAATTAGTGGACAGCATATACCAGGCCAACTTCTCACATTGGTGTGCAGCGGTTGGGATTCAAGCCTGCATTGTTTTACCAGAAAAATCTTTGTATTGATTAACTGAAAACCACTAGTATCTTGGAACATATAATACTAGCTTAAGATAGTAAGTTCTACTGAACTTGGGGTTGGGTAAGTCAAGGGTCTAGCACACCCTTTCTCCAACCTAAGAGAGTTTAGTTCCCACTAGGTTAGGTAGGTGCCTACACTACACCTCACTTAGTATGTCTTCTACTGGGAATGCCACTGGTGGCATCCTGCCTACTAAATATGATAGCTTTGCATTCACTGAATTAAAAGCTATGTGTGTATCTAGGAAGCTGAAGACAGAGAGAAATGCCAACACTCAACGTCTAATAGATGCATTACTGCTAGATGACATTAGGAAGACTCCTGGGTCAGATGAGCAGGATAGAGTGGGTGGTACAGGGAAAGAAGATAGGTCAGGAGGGGACACCTTCTATGACCTATATTCCAACCCTGGACAGGAGGATCAAAATGATCCACCCCTGAACAACTCAGATCCCCAGGGGGAAGAGGAAGAAGAGAATCAAGAGGACCCTCACTTTAGTCCTCCAGGGAGAGTGCAGAGTTTACCCAGGAGATCTAGGTCTCCCTCTGCTGAGTCAAATCATTCTAGACATTCTGTAGGGACCTTTGTTTCTAGCAAGAGGGGCAACTCTTATGACAGGGAGTGCCAATTGCTAGAGCTTGAGAAAGCTAAGCTTAGGCTCAGGCAACAGCAATTGGCCCTGGATAAAGAGTCTCTAGAAGTTCAGAAGACTAGAAAGACATTGGGACTAGAGTCCCATGGTGGCAGCTAGGGTTAGGGAACACACCTTTGATCATAGGCACCTGAGCAAGATTGTCCCTCCCTTCCATGTAGGGGATGACATCCAGAAATGGATAACTGCTTTGGAGAGGGCCTGTAAAGCACAGAAGGTCCCTCAAGAGCAGTGGGCAGCTATCTTGTGGCTCTCCTTTGCTGACAAAGGTAGAGATAAGCTCCTCAATGTAAGAGAAGAGGATGCTGATAACTATTCAGTCCTGAAGAGTACTCTCATTGAAGGGTTTGGCTTAACCACTGAACAGTACAGGATTAAGTTCAGAGACACCCAGAAGACACAGACTCAGGACTGGGTAGACTTTGTTGATTGTGCCATTGAGGCTCTGGAAGGCTGGTTAATTGGTAGCAAGGTGAATGGATTGTACAACTTGATTATGAGGGAGCAGATCCTTAATAATTGCCAAAACCAGTTGTTGCATCAATACCTGGTTGACTCTGATCTGACTTCTCCCCAAGAATTGGGAAAGAAGACAGATAAGTGGGTCAGAACCAGGGTGAAGCAGAACGCCAATGGAGGTGACCAAAATAAACCAGACTCCAAGAACTCAGATAAGGGTGGGGACAAAAAGAAAGATCAAAAGTCTTCATCAGGGCCCCAAAAACCTGCATCTGGGGGGAGTCACAATCCAACAAGGGAAAAGGCAAAAGGAAACCTTGGTGTCATATCTGTAAAGAGAAAACCCATTGGACAAAGGATGCCAATTGTCCAAGGGCCAAAGATTCTACTCCTACTACCACTGCCCCTAAGGCAACTGCTCCCCCTAGCACAGTTTCAAGTGGTGGTACACAGAACAAGGGAATAGTGGGGTTAACCTTGGGCTCTGAGGTGGGTTCTGGCCTAGTCAGAACTCCAGCTCAGGCTGTTCTAGTCTGTGATGGAGGCATGGACATTGCCTCCTTATTTGTAAGTCCCAGTAACCTGGGCAAATACAGACAACAGCCTTTGAATAAATGGTAAGGAGGCCATGGCATACAGGGACACAGGTGCAAGTGTCACAATGGTGACAAAAGATCTTGTGGACCCTGACCAGATCATACTTGGTGAGATGTACCAAGTGACCAATGCTAGCAATGTCAGGACAGACCATTCCTTGGCAGTTGTTAATTTCACCTGGGGAGGGGTAACTGGCCCTAAGAAGGTTGTGGTAAGTTCAGACCTCCCTGTGGAATGCTTGTTGGGCTATGATTTGGAGACTCAGGACTCAGGACTCATGCAGCAATGTTGGGAATCACTGCAGATGTGTTTGCTGTGACCAGGTCACAAGCCAAACTGAAAGCCACTGAGCAGGCCCTGGATCCTGAAAGGATGGACCAGGTGCCTTCCAAGAAGAGGAGCAGGAGGGGTAAGGCTGAGTCTTCCCCCCTGGCTCAGGAAGAGGATCAGACTTTTAAGCAAGTTGATCCCAGGGCTTGTGAAGGAACTGTCCCAGAGGAACTTGAACCTGACCAGGTTGAGTTCTTGGGGGCAGGGGGCCCTTCCAGGGCAGAACTGAGTCAGGAGTAGCAAACCTGCCCCTCTCTTGAACCCCTCAGACAGCAAGCTGCTGCTGAGGCTGCAGGGAATGTCAGTGGATCTCACAAGATCTATTGGGATGAGGGACTTCTATATTCAGAGGGTAGAGACCCCAAGCCTGGTGCCACCAGGAGGTTGGTTATACCTCTGAAAGTTAGGGGCTTCCTACTCACCCTAGCACATGACATTCCCCTAGCAGGACACTTATGGCAAAGCAAGACTTGGGACAGGCTTGTCCCTCACTTTCACTGGCCTCATATGTCAGAAGACACAAAGGAGTTTTGTCGCTCCTGTATCACTTGCCAAGCCAGTGGTAAGGCAGGTGGTACTACAAAGGCCTCCCTGATACCACTAGCTGTGGTGGGGGTTCCCTTTGAGAGGGTTGGGATTGACATAATTGGTCCCATGAACCCTCCAACAGCATCTGGATATTCTTACATCCTGGTGGTGGTGGACCATGCTACCAGGTATCCAGAAGCTATTCCCCTTAGGACCACCACAGCACCTGTGGTGGCAAGGGCCCTCCTGGGGATTTTCTCCAGGGTGGGTTTTCCTAAGGAGGTCTTAACAGACAGAGGTGCTAACTTTATGTCTAGTTACATAACTGCAATGTGGAAAGAGTGTGGTGTCAACTACAAGTTTACCACACCCTATCATCCTCAATGCAATGGGTTGGTTGAAAGATTCAACAAAACCCTAAAGGGCATGATAATGGGGCTCCCAGAAAAGCTCAGGCGAAAATGGGATGTTCTGTTGCCCTGCCTTCTCTTTGCCTACAGAGAGGTGCCACAGAAGGGGGTTGGCTACAGCCCTTTTGAACTTTTGTTTGGTCACCCAGTTAGGGGTCCACTGTGTCTGGAGAAGGAGGGATGGGAGTTACCCCTTCAAACCTCCTAAACAGGATATTGTGGACTATGTACTTGGTCTCCGCTCCAGGATGGCTGAGTATATGAAGAAGGCATCGAAAAACCTTGAGGCTAGCCAGGAATTGCAAAAGGCCTGGCATGACCAAAAGTCTGTCTTGACTGTTTACCAGCCAGGACAGAAAGTGTGGGTGCTGGAGCCTGTGGCCCCAGCAGCTCTCCAAGACAGATGGAGTGGACCCCACACCATACTTGAGCTAAAGGGAGAGGTCACTTACTTGGTGGACCTTGGAACTCCCAGGAGCCCCCACAGGGTGCTCCATGTGAACAGGCTCAAGCCTTATGTTGACAGGGCAGACATGGGCTTGCTCATGGCTACTGATGAGGGATAGGAGGAAGAGAGTGACCCACTCCCTGACCTCCTCTCACAGAACCCTGATGATGGCTCAGTAGATGGTGTAGCTTTGGCAAGCAGCCTCACTGAGCAGCAACAGTCTGATTGCAGGAAGGTCCTCAATCAGTTTAGGCAAATGTTCTCACTGACTCCAAGTCAGACCACCTGGTGTACCCATGAAGTGGACACAGGTGAAAACCTACCTGTAAAGAACAAAATTTACAGACAACCTGACCATGTCAGGGACTGCATCAGGACTGAGGTCCAGAAGATGCTGGAATTGGGAGTCATTGAGCCCTCAACTAGTCCTTGGGCTAGTCCAGTGGTCTTGGTACCTAAACCTCACACCAAGGATGGTAAAGAGAGAGATGAGGTTTTGTGTTGACTACAGAGGACTCAATGCAGTCACTAGGACTGATGCTCGTCCTATTCCAAGGGCAGATGAACTCATAGATACTTTGGCCTCAGCCAAGTTTCTGAGTACTTTTGACCTTACAGCTGGCTACTGGCAAATCAGACTAGCTGAGGATGCCAAGCCAAAGACAGCATTCTCAACCCCTAGTGGGCACTACCAATTTGTGGTGATGCCTTTTGGCTTGAAGAATGCACCTGCCACATTTCAGAGGTTGGTGAACAAAGTTCTCACAGGCCTTGAAGACTATATTGCAGCTTATCTAGATGATATTGCTGTCTTTAGTTCCACCTGGGAGGATCACCTGGTCCACCTGAGAAATGTTTTGGAGGCCTTGCAAAAGGCAGGCCTCACTATCAAGGCCACTAAGTGCCAGATAGGGCAGAGTCAGGTTGTGTACCTGCGCCACCTAGTGGGTGGAGGCGAGGTTCAACCATTGCAGAGCAAAATCCAGACCATAATGGAATGGGTTGCTCCAACAACCCAGACTCAAGTCAGAGCTTTCTTGGGCCTGACTGGGTATTACAGGAGATTTGTCAAGGACTATGGGTCCATAGTGACTCCCTTGAATGACCTGACATCAAAGAAAATGCCCAAGGAAGTTCAGTGGACAGTTAGCTGTCAGAAGGCATTTGATGACCTCAAGCAGTCCATGTGCACTGCTCCCATTCTGCAAAGTCCTGACTATTCCAAACAATTCATTGTTCAAACTGATGCATCTGAGTTGGGGGTAGGGGCTGTGTTATCACAATTGAATGCAGAGGGTCAGGATCAGCCAGTAGCTTTTATTAGCAGAAGGCTGACCCCCAGAGAGAAACGTTGGTCAGCTATTGAGAGGGAAGCCTTTCCTGTGGTTTGGGCTCTGAAGAAGTTGAGGCCATACTTGTTTGGAACTCACTTCATTGTTCAGACTGACTACAAGCCCCTCTTGTGGCTAAAACAGATGAAGGGTGAAAACCCCAAACTTTTGAGGTGGTCCATTTCCCTACAGGGGATGGACTATACAGTGGAACATAGACCTGGGAGTAAGCATGCCAATGCAGATGGATTCTCCAGATATTTCCACTTAGAGAATGAAGACTCAACTGGGCAAGGTTAGTCTCATCTCCTTTCGTTGGGGGGGGGGGGTTGTGTAGGAAAGTAGAATCTGCTTCTTATGGTTACCCCCACTTTTTGCTTTTTTGCACCCACTGTTTTGACTAGTCTGGCTGGGATCCTGCTATTCAGGACCCCAGCCTATCTGCTTTCTCCCTTAAACTGCAACATATGTACTTTGGTACACTCCAGATTGAATACTGGGGTACCCTTATAAGTCCCTAGTATATGGTACCCATGTACCCAGGGCATAGGTACCCCAGAGGCATACCCTGGGCTGAAGCATGTATTATGCCACCCATGAGAGGCCATGCAAAATGGAACTCTAGGTCTGCTACAGCAGCCTGTGTAAGTTGGTGTTTGCATCACTTACTTAAGATATAGGATCACTATATCTATATATATCACTACACGTAAAACCTTATGTCACCCATATAGCAGGCCTTAACAATCCTGAAGGCAGGGTGCTGGGTTTTGTGTGAGAGGGTGCTCCTGCATGAGCAGGGCCCCTCTGCAGTCTTCGGAGACCATTCTCCCAGGCTGTACATGATACTACCAGACATATAGGTAGAGGTGCATTATAACCTTGCGGTAAATGCTATCTCGAAAACGACTGCAACGAAGTATGTCGTGTTTGGTGTCAAACACCTTGGAATCATACCTCTTCACCAGTAACTGGTGTGGGAGGTATGATTCCTCCCCTCAGAACCGAGGTTCTGGGGGCACCTAAGTCTACCGGTACCAACTTTCTCGAGCCTTACAGCACAAAATGGATGCTGCAAGCCACAGACACGAGTCTGCCCTCCTGCTGCTGAGCCAAGCTCGAGCAGGGGAAGGCAGCACAATAGGCATCCTGTCACAGGGAGGTGTTACCACCTCCCAGACATGATTTAGTGTATTGGGGCTGGGTGGGTGCAGTGCCTCAGTGCCAGAAAGTCTGCACGGGGGGCACACTTGGTGTCCCTGTGCATAGTCCAGTTCAAACCAGTTCTGGGAGCCATCCGCTCCTGTTCTGGCGCGAAACTGGACAAAGTACATGGGTGTAGCCACCCCCCTGTCCTGTCCCTCCCCTAGGAGGGTCCCAAGAATCTGTCCAACCCTTTCCCGTGGGTTTAAAATGGGTTGCCTGGCTACAGGACATTAGATTTACGTGGACAAGATTCTGCAAGAAGATATCACTACACTTCGACCGTCTGGACACGCTGGACTTTGCTGGACCTCCCTTGGGCTCGACTCCGTCTTCCCTTGCCGTTCCCAGTCTCGCCACTGTCCGTGATCCATACAGGCTCCGTGCAGGACCCTGTGGACCTCCAAGACAACAGAAGAATCTCCCTTGGAGTGAAGAAGTCACTCCCCTGCAAACGCAGGCACCGTAACGCATCTGACCGGTTTGCTGATCCTGCGCTCCTGCGGACTCCGAAGGCTCCAGCAACACAGGAGGTAAGTTTCTGAAGGTCTCCAAGGTTGAGCTGCCTTCTCACTGAGTTTGAGGCGGATATCCCTCGTGGGGACCGTATACCCGTACCCCTGTACACCGCGTTTATTTGCAGCTGCACATGCTTGTTGTCGTGCAACAATTCTGTGCATTGGGCCAATTGTAGCCCTGACCCCAGCGCATCTTTTCTGAGAAGGACTCCGACATCCTCACACTCTGTGCCCTGCTAGCTGGTATCCTGTGAAACCACCTGAGGTCCCCTCGCAACTCCTGTGCCTTCGGCCTGTGGGTCCACTTGAGGGTCAACTTTGCTTTATTTGGGCTCCCCTGGTTGCTCCAGGCCTGCCCTGACTCTCCTTGCTGTGGTGAGTCTCCTGTTCCTTGCTGGGCCAGATCGACACTGAACTTGACCATCTACGTTGTTGCCCATGCCAAGGCTTGATTGGTGCTCCAGCCGGACACCGACCCCTCAGCACTCGACATGCTTCGTGGGACAGCTCGCCTCTGGCTCCTGGTCATTCTAGACATCTCCGGGTCCTCGCAGCCAAAGAGTCAAGCCCACCGACAACACACCTGAAGCACCAAACATCGGTGGGCATTCGTCTACCGAGCCCCTGGTTACTCCAAAGTGACCCAGACTCTGTCCCCTCTGCTTTCAGGTTCTTCTCATCTAGAATCCACGTTTGGATTCCACCGGACACTTTTCGTTCATCCCGCAGCAGCATTTCTTTGTCGACACCCATAGAAAACGACAAGGGTTTCCGACGCCACTTCGCACCTATGCACCCGGCTCCTCTGGGATAGGTAACTCTGGTACAAAGGTATCCACGGGTGGGGTGGCTCTCCAAACCCTTAAATTCGAAGGGCTGTCTTCGTAATCTTCTGGGAAGGGTCCTTAATCTCTGATTTTCCAACCGCGACTTTCCCATTGAATTGTACGGAGCGCGCGGTTGTGTTCCCACACTGCACCCGTCCTCCGTGGGGTCCCTATTCACTCACCTTGGGTGGTTCCTTGGGGTCCCAGCGATTCTACACCTTCTAGAGTAGGTCTAGTCCCGAGTCGTGGTTCTTATAGCACTTATTTAGTATATGGTTTGGTCTCCCCCGGGAGCCCACTGTGTATTGTGCTACTTACGTTTGATTCTTTGCAACTGTATTATTTGATTTCTGTTCTATCCTCGTGTAGAGGATACTAGAGAGTGTTATATATAATAAATACATATTTTTTATAACTACTGTGTGGTTTCCCTTTCATTTAACCAATACTGTAAGGTTGCATTCTGGTAAAACAAGGTGCTTAACATTCCTTCAAGACTTAGCCTGAAGGCTGCTCTCCATAGCTACCACTAGGATAGCTTTCAAAAGGGTATCTTTGACCTAATCACCATAAGGGTTGTTTGGAATGGTGCAAGGTGCCCACTTTAATTAGTGGACAGCGTATACCAGGCCAACTTCTCACAATTGGTATATTTTTGTAAACGATATTTAGGACACAATATAGCAGACAGTATTGTGAATACATATTCTGATACCAGCTCTCCTCAAAAAGATGGCCGGAAGAGGAGTTTAACGTAAGAGGGGCAGAGCAAAAAAGGATGACTAACTCGCAGGCCACCATTATGTGAGGAACATGAGGGTTCAGCCTCAGCTTACCGGCTATTTCCACCTCAATAACGAAACTGAGGAGTTCATGTTTGCCCTAGATGGCGAACGGCACCCTCAAAGTGCAAAGCAGGGTGGCATCGAAATTCACTTTGCAGGAAAAGTTGCATTTTCATCCTTTACGTTTCTTTGCCTATGGTCCCTGTTCCACTGTAAGAGGAATTAGATATTTGTTGCAGTGTAAGAGGGCCCCTAGAGTTCTGTGTGCACTAAGGGGAAGCAGGACTGACGGACAGGGTTGGATTGGGAACATAATGAGGCTCAGGCACCAAAAGAAAAAGTGTCCCACATTCGTGGATAATGACCTTTCATGAAACCTTACTTAGTATTGGGAGAAATTTTGGGAGAAATCTCTGATAAATTAAGCTTTCTAAACTCATGGGGTCAGTAGCATTGGCTATAGATGCACCACTAGACACACCATTATTTCACTGCAACTCACCAACAGGTCTCCTCCCCTGATCTTCAGGCCTATACATTTCTCTACTTTGGGTGCCTGAATGTGTTAGTCATCTACTGTTACACTAGTCTGCGCTCCCCACCCCAAAGATCCCTGAATATCGTCTATTATATCAGGCCATGAGTCAGAGAACCATCTGCATCCTTCGAGTCTGGAGGCTTCTGTTCACCCTGAAGGAACCAGGGAACTTCCTCTTTTGGTTGTCACTGAGGAGCCTCTCCGCAAGCGATTTCCTTGGGGATTGCATACAACTTCGTACTTGAAGTCTTTTGTATTGTGGGTAGAGACTTGATCTGAATATGGAAATGCTGCAGGAATCCACTCTAAATGCCTTTCTTTCTCTGCCTCTATACCCCTTTCTTACTTGCTGTGTGCATCTCTCTTGTTCTCCCTATCACTTTTTGTCCCTCTGGCTAGTTCTTCCTTTTTCTCTCATACTCTACTTCTTTTCCTCTCCTTGGTGTCTCTCATTCTACCTATGTGCTTCATTCACTCTGTCTCTCACATTTTCCCTCTCTCTACAAATCCTCCTCTCTTTCCCACTTCTGACAGCTGTGGGCTCTTTCTTCAGTTATTTGTATATCTCTCAGGCCCTTATTACTCCCGTCATTTTGAATCTCTCCTTGAAGTTGTATTGCATTTCTCTGTCTTGCAAATCTTTCGTTTTTCTCCTACCTCGCTGTCTCCTGTCAGCCTCTTTCACGTCCCTCTGCCCCTTGAATTTCTTTGTAGTATACTTAATGTTATATTCTTATGTGTCCCCTTTATTGCTTTGCTGCAGACAGTAACAGAAAGTCCTCATGTGCCTGGAGGCAGCGTTTAAACCAAAGGAGAATCCACAGGTGGAATTTCCTTTACCATTCTTTTCCTTTGATGAAGGAAACTCCACTGGTGGATTATAATCGACATTATGCACTACCTCCTGGAATGCCAACAATCTCTAAACTAAGCCGTAGACTGAGTGAGAGAATTAGGATAGTGCATATGAGTAGTAACCATCCTTCCTTTTTTCTCATAGACCAGGAAATGTTTGAAACCATCGTCTGCTTTCCTCTCCTCTCCATCATTTCCTTCGCCATTCACTTTTTTTGTAGTTTTATATAGCCCACACTCTACCCAAAAGTATTGAAGTGCTTTACATGTGCACATTCATTTCTTAGGCACTGGGATATTTAGTGAAATGCAGAGAATCACAGAATGTTGATCCGACGCCAAGACTCAAACCTGGTTCTCAAGTTCCAAAGTCTGCTGCTCTGGCCATTGCGCCACATCCGCTACCACTTTCCTGCCTCCCTCGTCTCCACTTTCACTTTCCAGCTTTCTCTCTATCTTTAACAATTTCTGCCCATCTCTCCACTGTCTTTCATCACTTCTTCTCCCTAATCTTTTCCCCTCACTCCCTCCATCTGTCTGCATATCTAGCACTCTTATCCTCTCTCCTCTCTTCTACCTTTCCTTTCTTCCTCACTTGATTTCCTCTTCCCATATTTTTGTCATTCTTCTCCACTCTGCTGTCTCACTTTTCCTTTTGCCTCTCTCCACATTGCTCTCCTCACTCAGTCCATTTTGTTACTGTCCTGCCATGTCTATTCTCCATTCCCTTTGTCCTTTTGGCCCCAAATGAACATTTTTCACAGTAATGTTTAAAAAAATATATATTTTGTGTTGTCAAAAACATTTTTCTTTTTGCTCATTTTTGTTGCTTGCATTATTTTTTATTTTTGTTTGGTGGTGAACCAGAGTCCCCTTCCAGAAACCAAGGTGGCAGATGGCTTCTGCTGGAGACAAAAGTAGAGCCTCTTAGATGGCCATCAGACTTAATCCTTCTCCCTACACAGTCCCCTTTCACTCCACCTCAGGGGCTGTGATGCTCAAAAAGAGCTCAGACACTCCCAGTGGCCTCACTGTCAGGGTGAAAGACTCAGGAAGGGAGGAGACCCACCACATGCTGTGCCTGCTCAGCTTGGCCATTGTCCTACTGCACAAGACAATGAGCCAGCAGTTCACTGTACTTAGTTATAAGGAGCTCCGCTCTTCACTCTAAGGTTACAGCAGCCTTAAAGATCAAGGTCCAGCGGCCAAGCCTTCCAAGGAAATGTGATTTTATCTATGACTGAAAAAACCAGTCCACCAGCCTCAGTCCAATGCCCGATTGCCTGTCCTGCCAATTTGACGCTGCTGGCAGACTCCCCAGAGTTGCAGATAGTGAGACCAGGGGCGTAACGCAGGCCACTGCAGTGCCAGACCTTCACGGGCCCCAACCCTTTATGGGGGCCCAATTTAGTCCAAGGTCGATGCATATCTGTATGGAAGATTCAGGGGTCCCTCATCACATTATGCAGGGGGCCCATTATTTTGCGATACACCATTGAGTGAGACCCAGTGTTGGACTGAAAGAGAAAATAGGCCCAGGCACCAAAATAAAAGTGACCCTAATTAACTAATCAAAGAGCTAAATGAGTTGCCAACGTTTTCAAATCTTGACAGTTTTGAACTTGTGAAGACAAGCTCTAGAGGTGTTTCGAAAGCTATGGGAGACTGTATGAATTTGTGCTATCGTCATGCAATGTTTTTGGAAATATTAGGGAAATCAACAGTAGAAACCGACCCACCAGACCATAAAATAGGCCCACAACCAGCCAAAAAAACGGCCCACACACTAACCTTTCAGACTAGCCCGTAGGGCACTGCCTAACGATTGCCCTATAGGCTAGTCCGACCCTGGTGAGGCCCCCATTCCACCAGGGAATCCTGAGCTGGGAGAGGAAGCCGATACTGTTATTGCTGGGAGTCATTGTGCAGTGTATCCCTGAGATGCCAGTGGGTGGGTGCTAAATAGAATTCTGGGTGCTTCTAGTTGCATTTGCTGCTCGGGGCACAGAGATATGTCAAGGGATGTCTGATTGCCTCTTGGCGGCCATTTAAGCAGTCTCTTCTGTGCCTGAGCAATGGTGGTGGTTTTGTGCTCTTTTAGGAGTGGGCAGTTACTTTCTGCCTAAAGGTCAAGCTCTTCTTAGGAACTGGTCACCCGGTGGAGCTAGCTGTAGGCTGCTTTAAAAACAGCAGAAGGCCTAGTGTCTTTGCGAAACCCGAGCAGCAGCAATCATGAGAATATTATCTTACTTAAAATGGAGGTGACAGGGGGAGCCGGCAGCGCGCGCGAATCAAGATGGCCGCCGCGCCTTGAGCTCCGAACTCACCTGCATCACCGACGATTTTTCCACGACGATAGGGGCTTTGTTGTGACTTTGTTTTTGGCCCAGGTGCTCCTTGAAGCTTGCGGAGGCGTTGGGCTGAATTTTGGAGGTCTGGAGCCTTCGTGTGAAGCGCGGTAGGCGTTTTGGGTTTCCCCTCAGAGAGGGCTCTTGTTCCCTGCAGCATTCTCTGTGAGCTTTACACACAGAGGAGGCGGGCATAACCTGCTGGGCACCTCCTCTCTCCAGAAGCCTTTCCACTCTCAAAGGGGTTTTTTCCTGCCTCTTGTTTGACACAACTTTTGTTTCTGCACAGGATTAAAGGGATTTTGTCCTTTTTATTCTTCATTAAGCTTTATTGTAACACTGTTTTAAGACTTTCTGGAGCTGTTTTTTTTGCCTCATTAATTATATGGTCCTGTCAGAAGACCATACTACACTTCAGAATCTTTGATATTTGTGGCGTAATTTATTTTTTGTTACTTGCCTGCTCTCTGTTTAACAGTATGGAGTCCAAAATGGTGTCAAATAAACGTAAACAAGCCGTTTCACCTCCTCCTACCAAATCCAAAGCTATTGATTCGCAAGAGAATTCATTGGCAAAAATTCTGGAGGAAATTCAAGCTATCCATATTAATACTGACACAATTTCTTCAGATATCAAAAATATTCAGAGAGATATGGCTTCATTATCGATGAGAGTTGCAGATAATGAGATTAAAATTCGTGATAATACTAAAGCCAATACAACTATGGCTCCGTCTTATTCCTTGGGTTGCTTCTCTCCAACGTTCCTTACTTGATTTGGAAAATAGAAATAGACAATACAACGTACACATATTTAATGTCCCAGAGGGAGTTGAGGGACAGAGTTGTCGTCTTTTTTTGAAAAACCTTCTACCTAAACTATTAAATATCAAATTTCCAGAACGTTTTGAGATTGATAAAGCTCACAGAATACCCTCGATTCGTAAACCTCATCAAGTCAAACCAAGACAAATTATATTTAAAGTTCTGAGGCACCATCACCTCCTACTCCTACGAAAGGCTGCCCGAGAGATCCCTTCTCTCCTAATTGAAGGAAATAAAGTCTTTATTCACCAGGACTTTGCAAAAGAGACAGTTCAAATACGACGGCAATTTTCAGAATTGAGGCCTCGATTGCGAGAAGCTGGATACAAATATGGCCTTTTTGACCCTGCGGTTATGCGCATCTGGAAAAATGATGTCTCCAAGTCTTTTTCATCTCCTGCAGATTTAATCAGATTCTTGGATCAGCATAATCCTATTCTCATGGACTCTCAGCCTTCTGGTTCTGCGGGCTAATATTTTATACCCCTTACTGTAGTTTGTTATTCTCTCTCTATGTAGGTGCATATAATGGTGGTTTTCTTGCTTTGTACCTCCGTCTCCAATGTTCTATTGGTATGAGGTCTTGGAGATTGACCTCTCTTTATGTTGTTTGTCTTGTTTTGTCTTTTTTATATGGGCTACTGTCCTTCTTTTATTCTCTTCTATTACTTATAGGACAATATGTTTAGGCCACAAAGGTTAGTTGTTGCTTCATTAAATGTGAAGTGTCTGAGACATCCAGTTAAACGACGTAAAATTTTAGAATATCTCAAAAAATCTAATGTAGATATCTGTTTTGTACAAGAAACCCATGTGGATGATAAAATATTACATACCATGTCTAAAGGTTGGGTAAGGCTTATAGTTTCATCTCCTGCTGCAAAACGTAAAAATGGTGTAGCTATATTTTTCTCACACAGAGCTCATGTACAAATATTGTCTCATCATCATGTCGCAGATGGTAGATTTATTTATGCTCAAGTTCAAATTGACAAACTCATTTTAAATCTGGTCAATATATACGCTCCTACATCTGATGATCCTGCCTTCTGGTCTTATGTCTCTGCTGAAATACTCAAAATTGGTAATATGTCCCTTATAGATGGTGGTGATTTTAATCTCATCAGGGATCATTTGGTGGACCGGTCTTCTGCTTTTAAGTTCCGGCCTAGCAAAGCGTTCTCTGCTTTAAAATCTTTCCTTTCTGTTACCAAATTGGTTGATTTTTGGAGATTGGAGCATCCTACGGACCAAGAATTTACTTTTTATTCTAATGTTCACTCTTCTTTCTCTAGAATTGATTACTTATTGACTTCACGTAATTTATGTCACATGATTAGTGAGTCGGTTATACACCCTATTACGGTTTCGGACCATGCTTTAATTTCCTTTTCTCTATGTATTTCTGACCCCCAAATTCCTAATAAAAGATGGAGAATGAACCTTAGCTATTAGTGATTATTTTTTGAATAATAATTCATCTGACACTTCCAAAATTATACATTGGTATGCTTTTAAAGCTACATTCGTGGAGTTTCAATTTCTATTATGGCGCATGAAAATAAATCTTTTTACTCCCACCTCACCAAATTAGAGGAACAGATTACAGCTGTGGAAAGACTTTTTATTACATCTAGAGATCCACAATATAAATCCCAACTTCAGAAATACAGATACGAATATAATTGTATGCTTAGTAAAAGAGCAGGTTTACTTATTTCAAAAGAAAAATCAAGTTTTCATTTTAATTCCAACAAATCGGGTCGGCTATTAGCTAATTATATACGCCTCAAGCGAGACAGAATTCAAATTCCAGCCATCAAAATGAATAATGGTACATTGGTGACAGATGTTGACGATATAGTGAAAGAGTTCCTTTCCTTCTACTCTTCTTTATATCACGAACCTCTCGCCCCACATAACAATCTTATCAGTCATTTTCTTAATTCTTGTCGATTGCCTCAGATTTCTGATACTGATAGATCAACCTTAGATAACCCCATTGACGTTAAAGAAATTTTTGCAGCAATTAATGCATTAAATTCCCAAAAAACTCCTGGCCCAGATGGAATTCTGGCTGAATTCTATAAATGTTATCAGGACTAATTATCCCCTTTTTACCTTCCCTTTTTACAGAATTTCAGCGTACTTCCATGATGGGGGATCTTTTAATGAAGCCACTATAATTGTTCTTCCCAAGCCTAATAAAGACCATACTTTAGTACCAAATTTTTGTCCCATCTCTCTAATTAATCAGGACTGTAAAATATATTAGCCAAAATTTTAGCGAATAGATTATCACCCTTACTTTCCAATATTATACAACCTGATCAAACTGGCTTTATGAAAGGTAGATTATCCGCTCATAATACTCGGTTTCTCTGTCATGTATTATCCTTTGCCAAAGAATCCAGCTGTCCAATTGGTGTAATGGCCTTAGATGCGGAAAAGGCATTTGATAAGGTTAATTGGCAATTTTTATTTAAAACTCTAGAAGTATTCCATTTTGGTCCTATTTTTATTAATATGATTAAAGCAGTGTATTCAGCTCCCTCAGCCTCCATTTTTGTCAATGGTGTGTGCTCTTCCCCATTTCGTTTATACAGAGGCACTCGCCAAGGATGTCCTCTTTCTCCTTTACTTTTTCTTATTGCAATAGAGCCCCTCTTATGCTCTCTCCGTATTAGTGATATATATACAGGTGTTGTTTTTAAAAATACTAACATTAAAATTTCTGCATACGCTGATGATGTGTTATTATATGTTAATGATCCCTTTACCTCTATACCCATTATTCTAGATATTATTCATAAGTATGCTGATGTTTCTGGTTACTCCCTGAATACTAATAAGACAGAATTTTTTCCATTAAATGTTTTTTGTAATTCTACAATGTTGACAAATACTGATATAGTATGGTCTCCAAAGAAACTCAAATATTTGGGAATAACATTTACTAATTCGGTTAAAGATATACAGTTGAAACCAATTGTTCCACAATTTTAGCTAATACCAAAGAGAAACTGGATAGATGGTCTAATCTTCATTTAAATTGGTGGGGACGTATTGAGGCAATTAAAATGTCTATAACTCCACAAATTCTATACCTACTGTCTATGATACCCTTTTCTTTCCCGTCCACTTTTATGTTAAATTATATAAGTTATTTACTACGTTCATCTGGAATAATAAACCCGCACGAATCAGTCTTAAGACTTTACAACTGCCCAAATGTGAAGGTGGGGTTGGTCTTCCAGAAAATATAATTTTGCATTCCTTGTGGCACAATGTTCCTTATGGTTCCATGTTATTCCTCCTTTTAATGCTCCTAAATGGCTTATCCTGGAGAAAAATATTTTGGCTCCATATCCATTACCTCACGTTCCTTACCATGGCAAATGGCTCCTTTGGTAAACGTTCCCCATTATTGCAAACTCTAAACTTGCCCTTTTATCATTTGATAGTAGCTTTTCTATTACTTTGAATTCCACTAAAAAGTTTCTCTTTGGTTCAATCCTAAACTCCAATATCATAAACATATTTCTTTCTGGAATTTATGGATTACTGCTGGTATTTTCTTTGTTGCTGACATATGTCAATATGATATGTTTTACACATTTGATGTTATTCAAGCTAAATACAACTTACCTTTGTCTGAGTTGTCCAAATATACATTACTATGCAATACTGTTCTTAATGCTTATCCGCAACTACTTTCTATGTTTCAGTCTTCTGGTATGGAGTTTTGTATTTCTGTGTTCAGCCGCTCAGGTCATATAGCCTGTAAAGTATATAAAAAACTTACCACTCCTAATTCCTCCTTCACATATCTTAATCAAAAATGGTCACCACACATAAATCTTCACTCCCCTAGCGTATCCTGGAAGGATATTTGGAAATCCAACACAGCTAATTATCTTCCGGCTACTCTCATACAAACTAATATTTATCTGCTTTACCAATGCTTTTGGTCTCCAGACAAATTATTTAAAGCTAAACTTCTAGATACTCCAAATTGTTGGCATTGTCAGTCTACAACTGGTGACCTACAACATGTATTTTTCAATTGTTCTATTATTCATCAATTTTTATCAGACATATGGAATATTATAACCCGGATCCTTAAGATCCAAACAACTCTATCTTTTCATATTCTAATCTTCAAATCTTCTCTTTTTAAATCTACACTATCCCCTCTGGATTGTAAATTGTTTGACTTCCTTATTTCTACTGCAATCAAATCTATTGTAATTGGAAAAACGCTACACTACTCTCAGTTAATGCATGGTGGGAATGGATTATTTTTCTTAGACGTGGCCAATGTTCTTTTCCAAGTTCTCCTAATGATTCCTCTCCTTCCAAGTCTAACATGTGGTCCAGTCTGGATTCCTACATCATTGCATGTTCTTCAATTTAAATTACTTATTTGAAATCTTTATCAATCAATCTCTGTTCAATGTAGCCCTTTTTTGTTTACATTATCATTTATATCTATTATGTATTTATTAATGTTGGTATAGGTATCCTATTTAATTACTAATGGATGTTTATATTCCTTATATTGCAATATGTTCTTATACCTTACTGTTCGGTATTATTCTTTGTATTGTGTTTAATATTTATGAAAATTCATTTAATAAAACATTTTGAACAAAAAAAAACAAAATGGAGGTGACAGGGATCCAGTCCACACTGAAATAAATAGCAAAGTTGGTGACCATATTGGGGTGCTGCTGTCACTGTTTTCTATTGGAACTACATTGCACTACATTCTCAGGAGCATATTTATGAAATTGTCACGCAGCAAGTCACCTTGCTGCGCTGCACTGTGTGACAGGGAAAATGCAGAAATGCACTGTATTTCAGTCAATACGGCGCATTCCTGCCTTTTCCCCTGCACTGGTGCCCTTTTGGCAGGCTAGCGCCAACACAGGCACCCTGCACCACACCCTTGCACCGTGGTCGAAGGGTACCTCCGTTGCATGCAGGATTGTTTTTGTACAGGAAGGGGCACCTTCCTGTATAAAAATAATCCCCTGAAGCATATTCCTCTTTATTTTTTTAATTTCCAAAGTTTTTATTAAGGATTTTAGTGCAAAACAATCGATTGGCATACATACATGAGCTAAGTACAGTTTACAAAGTGTGATTATATCGTATTTTACAAATGGCTTGTACTAATGCTGGGAGATATTTATCAGAAAGCTCAATAAAATAGCAATAACTCTGCTGCTCAACTGTGTGGTTGGAAATAAAAGGAGAATAAAAAGAGAGGACTACAGAGATAAGTCAAAAAGGAAAAAAACGAAAAAGGCTAAGGGGATGAGAGAATTACCCAGTGCTAACAAGCATAGCTGCCAAGGTTTCAGATTGCCATGTGTGACATTCTTAAAATTTCTGTGAAATTATGAGTGACATTCCAACGACTAAGAGTGACACTTTCTCTCGAGCAAAAATCATGCAATGAAGACTAGGGAAACTTCTAAATATCAGAAATTACAGACATTTGAGCATCAAAAAACTCCTCCTCCCCCGCCCGGGCCCCAGCGAGAGCCAGCCTGGCTGGTAAAACTGTCACGCACTGACCCGTAGTCTGTGAAGATAAACCCAGTTAGTCAGGGCGCCCATGATAAGGATGAGGAGACAGAGCAGCCCTGCGGCCGGGCCTGCAGATTTGCTGTGATTAAATCAGATCTGCAGATAAACCAGGCTCACTCAGAAGGATGATGAGACAGAGCAGCCCTGCCTGCAGATTTTAAACTAAATTGATTGTGTGTGACTGAAATAATTTATCAGAGATCAGACTGTGCGTGCCGCTCCGGGCGGCGCTGACACAAGCACTAATTATTAAACTGTGCATAGCTGCCAAGGTTTCAGATTGCTATGTGACATTTTCATAATTTCAGTGTAATTATGAGTGACATACAGTGACTATGAGTGACACTTTCTTGTGTGCAAAATCAAGCAATGAAGATGAGGGAAACATGAATATCAGAAATTACACCAATTTGAGCAACAAAACACTCTAAGGAGATCTTAAAACTTCTGCACAGCACCAGAAATGGAAGGGCACTAACTTCACACGAGGGCCCGTAGTGATAAATGAATGCAAAATTGCCAGTAAGATTTAACCGGTTTAATATTGAACTAAAAGAGCTCATGACAAGTGCACTACAGCTGCAGGGATGGCCTTGCACCCGAGCGGTGATTCACACAGTACAGCTCTCGGCTCCTCTGGCCAGCTCTGCTCTCTGAAAGTGTTGCAGGGCTGCTTGATAGTGCTGGCGCTGTCATCTGACAGACAGCCTTTCTGTTGTAGTATCTCTCTTCCACGGGTCACGTTAGGGATGCAATCAAGAGCCTCACCTCCAAACTGTGACAAACGCACATGACTGGAGAGCTTCACTGGTAAGTGTGAAGTTCAGATCCGTCTGGCCTGCCAATTATATCCAGATGGGCTGGGGAGGCTGCAGTTAGAGAAAACATCCTGCGCCGATACCACAAACTCAACATCACATCACAGCACAGACCAGCGTAAGTGTTGTGCACTGACGTCAACTGGGCAGGTGACAAGGGAAAATGAAAAGTAAGATGTTTTCATGTAAATGCACCCACTGGTGAAAAGTGACAACTTGCCAAAACCAGCTGCATTACTATTGATTGCATAGGCCCAGTAATGCATGTCGTTTTTAAATCGTCACGCAGGTAAAGTCAATGCTACAAATGTCACAAAAATACATTGTTTACTGACACAATCAAAAACTTCGCAAAAGAAATAGTAAATTATAAAGCAGGCATATTTCTGGCTTACCTGAATGGAAAGCCGAGTTCAAACAGCTAATAACACTGTCTGTGTGCCGTCGGCACATGGTTTAGACCAGTGTAGCATGTAACTGGCAGCCAGCCCCTCGCTTACAATCCCACTGCCTGTCTCTCGATGATTGGGATCAGACTGTGTTCATTGCAGCGCCGGTCGGTGCACCCTGTCACAGTGCTGCAACCCGCACTCTCCACAGGCCTCCCGGGGCTGGGTCTCTGCCGCCTTGGGTTTCTCAAGTCTGTCTCCTGGCCACAGCTAGCCCTGGTAGCAGCTGGACTCAGCTCTGGCCCAACCATCAAGCGAGCAGGGCGACGACTGCCGTGATCCATAGCTGACGGCTACCCCAGCAGTCCTGCCAAGTATCACGCATCAGGCGTGACGCTAACGCATTTCAGTGTGGTGTTCCCGCATCACCGCACTGAAATGCATTGTCACGCATTTTTGCCACTGACCGGCACTCTGCTGACAGCGCTGAAACGGCGCTTCTGACACCTGTGTGCTGTGCGCCCGGCCCGGGCCGCAGCAGACTTCACTTTGACTTGCCAGGCTCAGTAACATTAAATAGTTAAAGATCGTGCTCTCACTAGTGCCCTGCTACAATGTTACAATCTGCCCGGCTGCTGCCTGGAGACCCGGGCGGGGCCTGCCCTCAGCAGTTGCGTTAGGGGCAGCTCTGTGGCGCCGTGGTGGGGTCGGATGTGGTCCTGGAACAGGAAGTGAGGTCGGAGAAGCAGCGGGGCCGGGGTCGGACTCGACTGGAGTTGTGCTGTGGGTCTGAGTCTGAGTGGCATGCGCTGCTGCCGGCTGCCAGTGCCTGCGCAGGAGGGCGAGGCAATACTTTATTATAATATAATTAACTCGGCGGCGTTGGACCAGCGGGACGGGCACAGCATCGACCTGAGTGACACTGACTCTCTAATGTGTCATTAAAATCACAAAGGAGGGAGGTGCGGCCAAGAGCTGTCCCAGATGCAGCTCCTCACTGTGCCCCCATTGCGCCGTTAGCCTCCCCTTCCTGCTGCCCCGTATGCCTGGACAGCAGTCTAAGGTGCGCCGGCTCCCGCAGTCACAAGGCTTGGGACGGAGGCCTACTTTAATGCATCCCTGGGGTAGCCGTCGGCTATGGATCACGGCAGTCGTCGCCCTGCTCGCTTGATGGTTGGGCCAGAGCTGAGTCCAGCTGCTACCAGGGCTAGCTGTGGCCAGGAGACAGACTTGAGAAACCCAAGGCGGCAGAGACCCAGCCCGGGAGGCCTGTGGAGAGTGCGGGTTGCAGCACTGTGACAGGGTGCACCGACCGGCGCTGCAATGAACACAGTCTGATCCCAATCATCGAGAGACAGGGCAGTGGGATTGTAAGCGAGGGGCTGGCTGCCAGTTACATGCTACACTGGCCTAAACCATGTGCCGACGGCACACAGACAGTGTTATTAGATGTTTGAACTCGGCTTTCCATTCAGGTAAGCCAGAAATATGCCTGCTTTATAATTTACTATTTCTTTTGCGAAGTTTTTGATTGTGTCAGTAAACAATGTATTTTGTGACATTTGTAGCATTGACTTTACCTGCGTGACGATTTAAAAACGACATGCATTACTGGGCCTATGCAATCAATAGTAATGCAGCTGGTTTTGGCAAGTTGTCACTTTTCACCAGTGGGTGCATTTACATGAAAACATCTTACTTTTCATTTTCCCTTGTCACCTGCCCAGTTGGCGTCGTGCACAACACTTACGCTGGTCTGTGCTGTGATGTGATGTTGAGTTTGTGGTATCGGCGCAGGATGTTTTCTCTAACTGCAGCCTCCCCCAGCCCATCTGGATATAATTGGCAGGCCAGACGGATCTGAACTTCACACTTACCAGTGAAGCTCTCCAGTCATGTGCGTTTGTCACAGTTTGGAGGTGAGGCTCTTATTGCATCCCTAACGTGACCCGTGGAAGAGAGATACTACAACAGAAAGGCTGTCTGTCAGATGACAGCGCCAGCACTATCAAGCAGCCCTGCAACACTTTCAGAGAGCAGAGCTGGCCAGAGGAGCCGAGAGCTGTACTGTGTGAATCACCGCTCGGGTGCAAGGCCATCCCTGCAGCTGTAGTGCACTTGTCATGAGCTCTTTTAGTTCAATATTAAACCGGTTAAATCTTACTGGCAATTTTGCATTCATTTATCACTACGGGCCCTCGTGTGAAGTTAGTGCCCTTCCATTTCTGGTGCTGTGCAGAAGTTTTAAGATCTCCTTAGAGTGTTTTGTTGCTCAAATTGGTGTAATTTCTGATATTCATGTTTCCCTCATCTTCATTGCTTGATTTTGCACACAAGAAAGTGTCACTCATAGTCACTGTATGTCACTCATAATTACACTGAAATTATGAAAATGTCACATAGCAATCTGAAACCTTGGCAGCTATGCACAGTTTAATAATTAGTGCTTGTGTCAGCGCCGCCGCGGAGCGTCACGCACAGTCTGATCTCTGATAAATTATTTCAGTCACACACAATCAATTTAGTTTAAAATCTGCAGGCAGGGCTGCTCTGTCTCATCATCCTTCTGAGTGAGCCTGGTTTATCTGCAGATCTGATTTAATCACAGCAAATCAGCAGGCCCGGCCGCAGGGCTGCTCTGTCTCCTCATCCTTATCATGGGCGCCCTGACTAACTGGGTTTATCTTCACAGACTACGGGTCAGTGCGTGACAGTTTTACCAGCCAGGCTGGCTCTCGCTGGGGCCCGGGCGGGGGAGGGGGAGTTTTTTGATGCTCAAATGTCTGTAATTTCTGATATTTAGAAGTTTCCCTAGTCTTCATTGCATGATTTTTGCTCGAGAGAAAGTGTCACTCTTAGTCGTTGGAATGTCACTCATAATTTCACAGAAATTTTAAGAATGTCACACATGGCAATCTGAAACCTTGGCAGCTATGCCCCAGGGATGCATTAAAGTAGGCCTCCGTCCCAAGCCTTGTGACTGCGGGAGCCGGCGCACCTTAGACTGCTGTCCAGGCATACGGGGCAGCAGGAAGGGGAGGCTAACGGCGCAATGGGGGCACAGTGAGGAGCTGCATCTGGGACAGCTCTTGGCCGCACCTCCCTCCTTTGTGATTTTAATGACACATTAGAGAGACAGTGTCACTCAGGTCGATGCTGTGCCCGTCCCGCTGGTCCAACGCCGCCGAGTTAATTATATTATAATAAAGTATTGCCTCGCCCTCCTGCGCAGGCACTGGCAGCCGGCAGCAGCGCATGCCACTCAGACTCAGACCCACAGCACAACTCCAGTCGAGTCCGACCCCGGCCCCGCTGCTTCTCCGACATCACTTCCTGTTCCAGGACCACATCCGACCCCACCACGGCGCCACAGAGCTGCCCCTAACGCAACTGCTGAGGGCAGGCCCCGCCCGGGTCTCCAGGCAGCAGCCGGGCAGATTGTAACATTGTAGCAGGGCACTAGTGAGAGCACGATCTTTAACTATTTAATGTTACTGAGCCTGGCAAGTCAAAGTGAAGTCTGCTGCGGCCCGGGCCGGGCGCACAGCACACAGGTGTCAGAAGCGCTGTTTCAGCGCTGTCAGCAGAGTGCCGGTCAGTGGCAAAAATGCGTGACAATGCATTTCAGTGCGGTGATGCGGGAACACCACACTGAAATGCGTTAGCGTCACGCCTGATGCGTGATACTTGGCAGGACTGGAACGGGCATGTAGGTTTCTTGTGCTGCCAGTACCCGTGGGTATCATATGCCACCCAAAACATCTATGTAGCTGTGCGCTGCCATGTGCTGTCCACGAGTAAGCCTGTGTCTAGCTGGGCAAGGGTAGATTGGTGCCATGTGTCGTGTGCGTACATGCACTGTCCAGGACCTGTGTGTAGCTGTACATGACACGCGGGTGCCATGTGCATTTCAGTCCCTAGGTAAAGCTGTGTAAGGGTATTTGGGGGACATCTGCCTTCATTACCTGCGCCTATCTGTTCAGGGGTCAGTGGGTGCAGGGGCATGTTGTGACCTCTGCCTCATAGTACCTGCGGCCATCTCTGAAGGAGCCAGTTGGTGCCATGTGCAGCCCAGTAGCTTTGTAAAGTGGTGGAGGGCATGTGGGTGCCATGTGTTGCTCATTAAACATGTGATGCTGTGCATGTGGGTGTGGCAGGGCCGGACTGGCCTATAGGGCAATCAGGCAGTGAACGATGGGCAGGTATGACAGATGAGTGTGTGGACCAGTCTTTTTAGTTGTATGACGTGGTGGGCCGGGTTTTACTGTTGATTTCCCAAATACTGCCACAAACATTGCCTGCAGCAACCACAAATGCTTTCAGTATTACAGGCCTTGCAAAATATCCATACAGTGTGACTACAAGTTTAAAACTGGCTGGATTTGCAAATGTGGGCCACTTTATTAGCTATTTGGTTCACTAATGGGGGACACTTTTATGTAGATGCCCAGGCCTATTTTTTGGCCCAGTCTGGCACTGTTGTGTGTGTATGTGTCGAGTCACATTGCTGTTTTTTTTTCTTGGTAAGATTCTGCAGGGCTTCCAGTACAGTGCTGCAGAGATGAGCAGCATAGGCAGAGCTGTGTGTGCTTTTCAGTAGAGGAGTTGCCGGGGTACTGCTGGTCAGGACTTAGTTGCACTGGCAGAGAGGTGTGAGGCTCCAGGTCTACAACACCAATCGCACAGGTCCGCACTGAGGGCTTTAACACATAAAGCGTTGGTCTTAACATTGACAAACTGCTGACAGTGTGTGAGACCTAGAACTAAAATGGTTTGTACGGAATATAGAATTGTTTCATAGACATTCGACGTAACAAATTACTATATTCGTGATGAAAGTAAAAACGGGGGTTGTCTTACATCATACAGAAGTTCGTATATTGCAGAGTAAAAAAAATTAACTTGCAAGAAAGATTATCATTTGATTCATTTAGTTTCTTGCACCCATGACTAGATAGGTTCTGCCCTCAGTCAAAAGAAAATCGAAATATTCGAATACCATAGCATTCGAATAGCATTTTACATTTCTTTAAAAAAAAGTTCAGCTTTGGTAATAAAAATCATAAGACGTTCATTTTCTGAGGTTTGATTTCGATGTCATGTAAAAGAATTGCCAGATTCAAAAGACAGTCGCCATGAATATTGTCTGTAATTCTCAGACAGCCTAAGGCTACGAGATCATATGCGGCGTACCCCAGGGATCTTCCCTCAGCCCGACACTGTTCAACATCTACATGGCTCCACTCGCACGCATCGCCCGACAGCACGACCTCAACATAATCTCCTACGCCGACGACACTCAACTGATCCTCTCCCTCACCAAGGACCCCCTCACCGCCAAATCCAACCTCCACGAAGGAATGAAAGCCGTCGCCGACTGGATGAAGTGCAGCGGTCTTAAGCTGAACACAGACAAGACGGAGATCCTCATCCTCGGCTCCAACCCATCAGCCTAGGACGACTCCTGGTGGCCCTCGTCACTAGGGGCACCCCCGACACCAACCGACCACGCACGCAACCTGGGAGTCATCCTCGACTCAACGCTCACCATGACCAAGCAAGTCAACGCAGTCTCCTCCTCCTGCTTCAACACCCTCCGCATGCTCCGCAAGATCTACAGGTGGATCCCGACAGACACGAGAAGAACAGTCACCCAGGCCCTCGTCAGCAGCAGACTCGACTACGGAAACGCCCTCTACGCAGGAGCCCCGACCAAGCTCATCAAACGACTGCAAAGAATCCAAAACGCCTCTGCACGCCTGATCCTCGACATTCCACGCCACAGCCACATCACCCCCACCTGAAAAACCTGCACTGGCTCCCCGTCGACAAGAGAATCTCCTTCAAACTCCTGATCCACGCACACAAGGCACTGCACAAAACCGGCCCAGCCTACCTCAACAGTCGACTCTCCTTCTACGTTCCCAACCGTCAACTCCGCTCCGCCGGCCTCTCCCTGGCCACCGTCCCGCGCATCCGGAGAACCACCACCGGAGGAAGATCCTTCTCTCACCGCGCCGCCAAGATCTGGAACACCCTTCCCCTCAACCTACGACAGACCCAAGACCTTCTGACCTTCAGGAGACGACTCAAGACCTGGCTATTCGACCAGTAGCGGCAACACCCCCCCTCCTCTCCCTCAGCGCCTTGAGACCCTCGCGGGTAAGTAGTGCGCTTTACAAATCTTGTGATTGATTGATTGATTGATGAGCATCTGGGGGGTGGCAGCCCGTTGGGAGTTTGGTGCAGGGCCTCTGATCAGTGATATCATTTATTGCTTTATTAACCTTCTTGCTTCCTCAAGTTTGCTTGAAAACTCACCATTTGTCCACTCTTTTTTTCATAATTTTCTCGGGGTGGGAACCCCCTTTAAATTGTTCGGGCTCGCTCGCAAAGCTCGCTCGCCGTAGTGCAATACGGCAATAATTTTACGCCTCACCACTTTCAAATGTCACCAGCCACCACTGGTTGTTAGGTCGCTTTGAAACAAGAGTGGGGATACGGGACGCTTCGTACCACAGTGGTGAGATATTCACCAGTGTCTTTACTCTGCTCGAGAAGTTATGGCCAAACCGACATTGCAGGTGTAAACAGACATAAGTGTCTTTGGTATAGGGCGCGGGCAAATAAATGAAGGTTGCAGCGCTGTATTAAATTGTGAGATCACAGTCTCTTGCGTGGTATTTTAAGGTATAGCCTCCTGGTTTGGTGAAGAGGGCTTATCTGTGGTGTTGCTGGACTGAATGAGCTGCTAGTGCAGCTGATCCAATTAGGTTCAGAGGAGGAAGGGACCAACAGAAAGGACGTAACTCAAGCAGCTGACTGGTACTCAACAAGCACTGCGCAGACACTAAACAGGCTCCCAACTGGTTCTTGGTTGAATGGAATGCATTTAATTGGGGCAGAAATCACCACATAGACAGAGTGCAAAGCAAGGGCCGGTGCCACTCATTGCCTTCTTATTGCAGAAGTCCAAGTTTGGCGTTTTGAGTACTTCTGGAGGACGAAACAGGTCTTATGTAGTTTCTTCTGCGGTTTCGCCACATTGAAGAACGGAAGTGGTCAATGTGTCGCAGCAGGTGACCCGTTTCTTGGTTGCATTTTTTCCAATGTTATTCAGCAAAATGGGGGCAATTTTGGCATGACTGCTTAGTGGTGGGAGTGCAGCTCCTTTGATATCTGTATTACGTGGCCCTGCAAATACGCTACTAATAAGCGTGCATCAGGAAATATTCTCTTGCTGTTTTGTTGGGATAGTGGGAGAAGTGTGAAGACTTTTTAGAGTCTTTTTAGGGTGAGACAGACCAGCAGGGGTAGAGATGATGCTTCTGCGGGGGCAGCAGTAGTTTGATTACAGAGCAGTAACGGCCACCCCAGTCATTAATAGTGTAGTGGCATGGCCGTGAGCAGCGTTGCAGTAATCGTCTTGACAACCAAAGTCACTCACTTCTTTTTATTATTGTGGAGAGCGGATGGTCATAGGCTGGCTGTGATTGGACGATCATGTCAGATCCTTAAGTGTGGCTTAATCGCGTTGCAGTAGCGGGAGCGGCCATGTTTGGAGGCCATCGGCAGCTCGTTTTCAGGACTTGGTGCTCCGTCGAGATAAAGGCGTCTAAGAGCGTTTTGAGACCTGAGGAGCTTCCCCATCACGGTCCGGTGCTCTTTCCCAGTGCTCTGGCGTGTGGATGGTGTGTTTAGTTCATTTTAAGGGTGTAAATGTGGCATTGAGGAGACGAGCTCCAGTGGCCATTTACCTCCGCGTCAGGCCATGCCCCCGGCATATTCCTCTTTCAATAGAAAGAGAAAGTAACGAGGATAAATAAAGATATTTCTCCTTGTTACGCCTCCTCTCAGAAGGTGTATCTTTTTGGTGCATTCCCAGGTTAACCAATTTACAAAGGAATGTGTCAAAATCCATTGGAGTTGCATGGGAATACCCACGCAACGCCCATGGAACGAATATGCCTCTTTACCCCGCAACCCTTTACCCCGCATGTTGTTACAACGCGGTCGTTACAACGACCGCAATGTAACAACGCAATACCATTACCCCGCAAGTCGTAACAATGACTTGCGGAGGGGGCGCTGGATGTTGGAATAGTATAATTTACTATTCCAACTCCAGTCTGTGCGGACAGTAGGGAAGGTGTTGGATTTTAAATCCAACACCTTCTCCCCCCTTCCACAAGTCGTTGTTACGACTTGCGGGGTAATGGTATTGTGTTGTTACAACGTGGTTGTTGTAACGACCGCGTTGTAACAACATGCGGGGTGAGGGATGCGGGGTCAAGGTTGTTTACCCCATGGAACACCTTCCCAGGGCAGAGTAAGGCAATGCAGCGATTTGAGCTGTGTTGCTTTACTCCAGATATATGGCACTCAGTGCCACACAAAGTGGCCTTGCGTGGTTCATAAACCTCACTTAAGGTTTGCGCTGCACATGTACCACGTTGCGTGGTGCAAATACAACGCAAACAAGGTCATAAATATGTATTTTACAACTTAACATTTGTACCCCTTTGTGAAAGGTTTGTGGCACCAGGAAGGCTCATTTTTGACATATTCAAAGATAGAGTCAATCAGGATGATGGGCAGCTTGGGATCATTGCACAACACAGGCAACTACAATCTATTACCCAGGGATTTAAGTGGGTCTAAAAAAGTGGCGGGTCTCTAAATGTGGCCTGGCTTTAGAGGCGTGACCAGGTGTCCTTTACAAGGGGGGTGGCCTATGTAATTAAGGGCATGGCCTAAATCAAGTGAATCTAGAATCCTGTGACTCACAAATTATAAAAGTAAGCATGCTGCCTGAGATGTCAGAAGATCCAAGGACACCATGGCGCAGTCCAGAAACTGAACACACTGTGATAAGGCTGAACTAAATATGGTCAGTGATCAGAGGGCGAAAGTGGCTTGTCCCATTTGTTAAAGATTCAGATTCCCATTTTGAGACCTGGCCACAGTACTTCTGCAGAATGTGGTAGGAGAAACCATAAAACAAACAAATGACATTGATTTCCAGTATCGCATCTACTTGGAGCCCGAAGATCTTGTTGGAAGGAAGCAAACAAGCCTTTGTAACTGCAAGCTGACGCGGTGCACAGGGGTTCAGTTATTACAACCCCCACGAGGGATACTGGCCTCAAACTTGGTAAGAGGACAGGGCAGGCCTCGGGAGCTGTGGAAAACTGCCACCTGTGTTGCAGAACCTTACGGAGTCCGGAGGAGCTCAGGATCAGCAGACCGGTCAACTTAGTTGCGGTGCTTGCAAATGCAGGGGAGTGACTCCTTCACTCCAAGGGAGATTCCTTCAAGTGTCTTTGATGCTTCACAGGCCTTGGAAGGTTCCTGTATGATGCACAGGCACAGACGATGCAGCAGACTGGAAGGGAGATGAAGTCAGGCCCAAACGAAGTCCAGCGAAGTCCAGAGTGCCCAGACAGTAGAAGAAGAAGTGGTGTCTGATCTGAATCTTATCCCACGACGAATCTAGGGACCTACATCCAGGTAAACCCTTAAGTACCCTAGGGAAAGGGTTAAGAAGATTCAGGGGACCCTCCCTGGGGAGGGTCTGGACAGGTGGGAGGCTACTCCCATGTCCTTTGTCCAGTTTTGTGCCGTAGTGAGAGCCAACGGCTCCCAGGACTGGTTTGAACTGGACTATGCACTGGGACAACAAATGTGCCCCTCGTGCAGACTGAGTGGCGCTGGGAAGCGCATCCACCCTACCCCAATACACTAAATCCTCCCTGTGACAGGATGCCTATTGTTCTGCCTTCCCCTGCTCGAGCTTGGCTCAGCAGCAGGAGGGCTGAACCATGTCTCTGGTCGGCAGAAACCATTTTGTGCTGTCTGGGTCAAGAAGGCTGGTACCAGGAACACTGAGAGCCTAACGGAGGGCTCTTCCTGTGCTTGAGGTATGATTCCAACATGTTTGATACCAAACATGATAGGATTTGTTGCAGCCAGTTTCGACATGGTCATCACGTAATTACGAGGTGCCCCTCTATATTGTATATGGCTGCTTCACTGACAACCCGGAGAATGGACTCAGTAGGCTGCAGGGGTGTCCTGTTCATGCAGGGGCACCCTCTCACTTAGAACCAAGCACCCTGCCTTCAGGACTGCACAGGCCTGCTAGAGGGGTGACTTATAGGTTTTAAGTGCAGTGACCCTAGATATAGTAAACCTATATCTTTAGTAAGTGGTGCAAGTACCTGCTTACACAGGCTGCAACAGCAGGCCTGTAGTTGCATTTTGAATGGTCTCTCATGGGTGGCATAATACATGCTTCAGCCCATGGGAGACCTCTGGGGTACCTATGCCCTGGGCACATGGGTACCATATACTAGGGACTTATAAGGGTACCCCAGTATCCAATCTGGTGATGTACCTAAGTACTGAACATAACAATTTAGGGAGAAAGCAGATAGAGTGGGGTCCTGATTAGCAGGATCCCAGTTAGACTAGTCAAATACAGTTTAGCACCAGGCAAAAAGTGGGGGTAACCATACAAGCAGATCCTACTTTCCTACACAACCCCCCCCAAATGTAAGGAGATGAGACTAACCTTGCCCAGTTGAGTCTTCATTTTGTAAGTGGAAGGCCTGTGAGAACTTTATGTACCAACCTCTGGAATGTGGCAGGTGCATTCTTCAAGCCAAAGTGCATTACAATAAATTGATAATTCCCACTAGGGGTTGAAAATGATGTTTTTGGTTTGGCGTCCTCAGCTAGTCTGATTTGCCAGTTGTCAACAGTAAAGGCAAATGTACTTAAGAACTTGGCTGAGGCCAAAGTGTCAATAAGCTCATCTGCCCTAAGAATTGGGTGAGCATCAGACCTAGTGACTGCATTGAGTCCCCTGTAGTCTACACAAAATCTCATCTCTCTTTTTCCTCCCTTGGTGTGAGGTTTAGGTACTAGGACTACTGGGCTAGCCCAAGGGCTATCTGAGGGCTCAATTACTCCAAACTCCAGCATCTTTAGGACCTCTGGCCTGATGCACTCTCTGACATAGTCAGGCTGCCTGTAGATTTTATTCTTAACAGGTAGTCATTCACCTGTGTCCACTTCATGGGTACACCAGGTGGTTTGACTGGTAGTCAGAGAGAACATATGCCTGTATTGATTGAGGACCTTTCTGCAATCAATCTGCTGTTGATCAGTAAGGCTGCCTGCCAAGGCCACTCCAACAACTAATCCATCTTCAGGGTTCTGAGAGAGAAGATCAGGGAGAGGGTCACTCTCTTCCTCCTGTCCCTCATCAGTTGCCATGAGCAAGCCCATGTCAGGCCTGTCAACAAAAGGGTTTAGCCTGTTCACATGAAGTACCCTATGGGGACTTCTGGGGGGCCAAGGTCTATCAAATAGGTGACCTCACCCTTTTGTTCAAGTATGGTGTGGGGTCCACACCATTTGTCCTGTAGAGCTGCTGGGGCCACAGGCTCCAACACCCACACCTTCTGACCTGGCTGGTAAACAGTCAGGACAGCCTTTTGGTCATGCCAAACTTTTTGGAGTTCTTGGCTAGCCTCCAGGTTTTTACTTGCCTTCTTCATGTACTCAGCCATGCGGGAGCGCAGACCAAGTACATAGTCCACTATGTCCTGTTTAGGAGGTTTGAGCGGTAACTCCCATCCCTCCTTCACCAGACACAAGGGACCCCTAACTGGATGCCCAAACAGAAGTTCAAAAGGGCTGTAGCCAACTCCCTTTTGAGGGACCTCTCTGTAGGCAAAGAGAATGCAGGGTAGAAGGACATCCTATTTTCGCCTAAGCTTTTCTGGGAGGCCCATGATCATACCCTTTAGGGTTTTGTTTAATCTTTCAACCAACCTATTGCATTGAGGATGGTAGGGTGTGGTGAATTTGTAATTCACTCCACACTCTTTCCACAGTGCAGTTATATAACTTGACATGAAGTTTGTACCTCTGTCAGTTAAGACCTCCTTAGAGAAACCCACTCTGGAAAAAATTCCTAAGAGGGCCCTTGCCACCACAGGAGCTGTAGTGGTCCTAAGGGGAATAGCTTATGGTTATCTAGTGGCATGGTCCACCACCACTAGAATATAGCTGTGCCCAGATGCAGTTGGAGGGTTCATGGGACCATTACTATCAATCCCAACCCTCTCAAAGGGAACCCCAACCACTGGAAGTGGAATTAGGGGGGCCTTTGTGATGCCACCTGACTTGCCACTGGCTTGGCAGGTGGCACAGGAGCGACAAAACTCCTTAGTGCCCTCAGACATATGGGGTCAGTGAAAGTAAGGGGCAAGCATGTCCCAAGTCTTGCTTTGCCCTAAGTGTCCTGCCAGGGGAATGTCATGTGCAAGGGTAAGCAGGAAGCCTCTAAACGTCTGGGGTATAACCAACCTCCTGGTGGCACCAGGCTTGGGGTCTCTACCCTCTGAGTACAGAAGTCCTTCATCCCAGTAGATCCTATGGGACCCACTGACATTCCCAGCAGCCTCAGCAGCAGCTTCCTATCTGAGGGGTTCAAGAGAGGGGCAGGTCTGCTGCTCCAAACTCAAATCTGCTCCGGAAGGGACCCCTGCCCCCAAGAACTCAACATGATCAGGTTCTAGTTCATCTGGGGCAGTTCCTTCACAGAAGCTTAGATCATCTCCCTCAAGAGACTGATCCTCACTCTGAGTCTGGGTGGAAGGCGCAGCCTTATCCTTTCTGCTCCTGCTCTTGGAAGGCACCTGGTCCATTGTTCCAGGATCCTGGGCCTGTTCAGTGGAAAGCTGTTTGGCTTGTGACCTGGTCACAGCAAACACACTTGCAGAGATGCCCAACATTTCTGCATGAGTCCTGAACTCTACCTCAGCCCAGGCTGAAGTTTCCAAATCATTGTCCAAAAAGCAATCTACAGGTAGGTCTGAAGATACCACAACCCTTCTAGGTCCAGTTACCCCTCCCCAGCTGAAACTAACAACTGCCAAGGAATGGTCAGTCCTGACATTGTTAGCATTGGTCACTTGGTACATTTGTTGAAGTATGATTTGGTCAGAAGACACAAGTTTCTCTGTCACCATGGTGACACTGCCCCTGTGTCCCTGTAGACCATTGCCTCTTTTCCATTTATCAAACGCTGTTGTCTGTACTTGCCCAGGTTACTGGGACTGACTAGTAAGGTGGCAAGATCTATGCCACCATCACATACCAAAACAGCCTGAGCTGGAGTTCTGACTAAGTCAGAACCCACTTCAGAACCCAAGGTTAACCCTACTAATCCCTTGGTTGCTGTACTACCACTTGTACTGGAGCTAGGGAATGCAGTTGCCTTAGGGGCAGTGGTAATAGTAGTTTCCTTGGCCTTTGGACAATCAGCATCCTTTGTCCAATGGGTCTTCTGTTTACAGAGATAGCAACAAGGTTTCTTTTTGCCTTTCTTGAATGATTGTGACTCCCCGCTGGCTGCAGGTTTTTGAGGCCCTTGAGAAGACTCTTTTTTGTCTTTGCCCTTGTTCCCACCCTTATCTTGAGTTTTAGAAGAATCTTGCTTCTCCTGGCCAACACCATTATTCTGTTTTTTCTGCTTCACCCTGGTTCTGACCCATTTATCTGCTTTCTTTTCCAATTCTTGGGGAGAAGTCAGAGCTGAGTCCACCAGGTACTGATGCAAAAGCTGGTTCTGACAATTATTAAGGATCTGCTCCCTCATAATCAAATTATACAATCTTTGGTAGTCATGCACTTTGCTGCCAAGCAACCAACCTTCCAGAGCCTTAATGGCACCATCCACAAAGTCTACCCAGTCCTGGGTCTGTGCTTTCTTGTGTCTCTGAACTTAATCCTGTAGTGCTCAGTGGTTAAGCCAAACCCATCAATGAGAGCACTTTTCAAAACTGTGTAATTATCAGCATCCTCTTCTCTAACAGTGAGGAGCTTATCTCTACCTTTGTCAGCAAAGGAGAGCCACAGGATAGCTGCCCACTGCTCTTGGGGGACCTTCTGAACTTTACAGGCCCTCTCTAAAGCAGTTATCCATTTGTGGATGTCATCCCCAACATGGTATGGAGGGGCAATCTGGTTCAGGTTCCTATGTTCAAAGGAATGTTCCTTAACTCTAGGGACACTGTTGCTGCCACCATGGGACTCTAGTCCTAATTGTTTCCTAGCTCTCTGGACTTCTAGGGACTCTCTGTCAAGGGCCAACTGCTCTTGCCTGAGCCTAAGCCTAGCTTTCTCAAGCTCAAGAAGTTGGTATTGCCTAATCCAAAGAGTTCCCCCTCTTACTAGAAATGGAGGTCCCTACTGAATGTCCTGAGGCATTGGGTTCTGCAGAGGAGGATCTAGACCTCCTTGGTCTACTCTGCACATTCCCAGGATAATCAAAGGGGGCATCCTCTTGGCCACTTTTGTTCTCCTCTGGGAGGTCTGAATTGTCCAGGTGGGAGTCATCAGGCTCCACCTGGTCAGGGTTAGATTCTAGGTCAAAGAGGGCCCCCTCCTGGCCTATCCTCATTCCCGGCACCCCCCCACGCACACTTTCCTGTTCATCTGACCCACTGGCTTTCCTTAGGTCATCTAACAGTAACACCTCTAGGAGGCGTTGAGGGTTGGCACTTTTTCCTGCCTTCAGCTTCCTAGAGGCACACAGTGTTTTCAATTCTTGGAATGAAAGATCACTGTATCTAGTAGGCAGAGAGCCACTGGCATCTCCTTTAGAAGACATACTAAGTGAGGTGTGCTGTTGCACCTACCTAACCTAGTGGGAACTAAACTCTCTGAGGTTGGAGAAAGGGCGTGCTAGACCCTTGACTTACCCAACCCTAAGTTCAGTAGAACTTACTATTCTAAGCTATTATATGTGCCTAGTATTAGTGATGGTTCTTCAATTAATCAACACAAAGATTTATCTGGTAAAACAATGCAAGCTTGAATCCCAACCGCTGCACACCAATGTGAGAAGCTGGCCTGGTATATGATGTCCACTAATGTAAGTGGGCACCTTGCACCAGTCCAGACAACCCTTATGGTGATTTAAGAGGTCTTAGACAACAGTAGAAAGCTCTCTAAGTGGTAGCTGTGGAGAGCAGCCTCCAGACTTAGTCCAGAAGGAGTGTAAAGCAGCTTGTTTTACCAGAATGCAATCTTATAGTATAGATTAAGTGAAAAAGAACCACACCAAGTATTTATAAAAATATGTATTTATTATATAATACTCTCTAACACGTTTAGATATCTCCTACCCAGAGATAATCGCAATGCACACAATACTTCACAAAGAAACACAGTAAATAGCACAGAATACACACTGGGCCCCAGGGGGGAACCAAACCATATACTAAGAAAGTGGTATAAGAACCATGACTCGGGTCAAGACAATGTCGAGAGGACGTAATAGTGCTGGGGACCCACAGAACCACCCAAGGTAAGTAGATAGGGATCCCCCGGAGAGCGTGTGCAGTGTGGAAACACGACTGCGTGCTCCGTACAAGTCTAAGTGTAAGTCGCGGTTGGATTTTTAAAGATTGAGGACCCTTCCCAGTGGACCCTGAAGAAACCCTGTGGAAGACAGAAGGTTGGAGAGCCACCCCACCCCACCCCACCCGTGGATACCCTAGTACCTACGTTATCTACACCAGGGAAGCAGGGTGCGTACGTGTGAAGTGGTGTTGGAAACCGCCGTCGAACCCAATGGAGGACTTCAGGAAAGTTCAGCTGTTGCAGAAGGAGAAGGTGTCCAGTGGAATCTGAAGGTGGATTCTAGATGAGAGGTACCTGCAAGCAGAGAGGACAGAGTCTATGTCACTCAGGAGTGACCAGGAGACTTAGAAGACGAATGCCCTCCGATGTCGGGTGTTGCAGGATGGGTGACGATGACCTTGACTCTGCAGCTGTGAGGACCAGGCGATGCTGAGGAGGACCAGGAGCCATGCACTAGTTTTCCCACAAAGGATGTCTAGTGCTGAGGGGACGGTGTCCGGCGGGAGCACCAACAAGCCTTTGTAAATGCAACCAACGCAGAAAGTGAAGAAGGAGCAACGTCGGGACCAGCAAGGTCTAGGGGACTCACCACATGCAGGGGAGTCAGGGCAGGCCCCGAGCAATCAGACGAGCCCAAAAGAAACAAGTGTGACCCTCAAATGGACCCACAGGCCGGAGGCACTGGAGTCGCAAGAGGACCTCAAGCAGCTCACCAAAAGATGCAGGCCACGATGCACACGATGTGTGGTGGCTGAAGATTTTGGTCACTGGAGGTGCTCGAGGCTGGGGCTACTTGGAGCCCGAAGATCTTCTTGGAAGGAAGCCAACAAGCCTTTGTAACTGCAAGCTGACTCAGTGCACAGGGGCTCGGTTATTGCAACCACCACGAGGTATACTGGCCTAAAACTTGGTAAGAGGGCAGGGAAGGCCTCAGGAGCTGTAGAAAACTACCACCTGTGTTGTAGAACCTTACAGAGTCCGGAGGAGCTCAGGATCAGCAGACCGGTCGACTTAGTTGCGGTGCCTGCAAATTCAGGGGAGTGACTCCTTCACTCCAAGGGAGATTCCTTTAAGTGTCTTTGATGCTTCACAGGCCTTGGAAGGTTCCGGTATGATGCACAGGCACAGACGATGCAGCAGACTGGAAGGGAGACGAAGTCAGGCCCAAACGAAGTCCAGAGTGCCCAGACGGTAGAAGAAGAAGTGGTGTCTGATCTGAATCTTATCCCACGATGAATCTAGGGACCTACACTCAGGTAAGCCCTTAAGTACCCTAGGGAAAGGGTTGGGAAGATTCAGGGTACCCTCACAGGGGAGGGTCTGGACAGGGGGGAGGTTACTCCCATGTCTTTTGTCCAGTTTTGCACCAGAGCAGAAGCCAACGGCTCCCAGGACTGGTTTGAACTGGACTGTGCACGGGGACACCAAATGTGCCCCTCATGCAGACTGAGTGGCGCTGGGAAGCGCATCCACCCTACCCCAATACACTAAATCCTGTCTGGGAGGTGGTCACACCTCTCTGTGACAGGATGTCCATTGTTCTGCCTTCCCCTGCTCGAGCTTGGTCCAGCAGCAGGAGGACAGAATCGTGTCTCTGGTCAGCAGTAACCATTTTGTGCTGTCCGGGTCACGAATGCTGGCACTGGGAACACTGAGAGCCTAACGGAGGGCTGTTGCAGTGCTTGGAATCATACCTCCCACACCATTTACGGTGTGGGGGTATGATTCCAACATGTTTGATACCAAACATGATAGGATTTGTTGCAGCCAGTTTCGAGATGGTCATTGCGTAATTACGTGGTGCCCTCCATATAGTACATGGCTGCTTCACTGACAAGACGGGAGAATGGACTCCCTAGGCTGCAGGGGTGTCCTGCTCATGCAGGGGCGCCCTCTCACGTAGAACTAAGCCCCCTGCCTTCAGGATTGCAAAGGCCTGCTGAAGGGGTGACTTATAGGTTTTAAGTGCAGTGACCCTAGATATAGGAAACCTATATCTTTAGTAAGTGGTGCAAGTACCAGCTTACATAGGCTGCAATAGCAGGCCTGCAGTTCCATTTTGAATGGTCTCTCATGGGTGGCATAATACATGCTTCAGCCCATGGGAGACCTCTGGGGTACCTATTCCCTGGGTACATGGGTACCATATACTAGGGACTTAAAGGGGTACCCCAGTATCCAATCTGGGGATGTACCTAAGTACGGAACATAAACTGGGGTCCTGATTAGCAGGATTCCAGTCAGTCTAGTCAAATGCAGCTTAGCACCAGGCAAAAAGTAGGGGTAACCATAGAAGCAGATCCTACTTTCCTACAGAAGTGTAGCCAGTGTGTCATGGGCCCCAGAGTAAGGAAGAAAATGGGGAACCTGGTTGACATTTGAATTATAAAATACAACAATAATCATAGTTCAGGGGGTTCCTCAGGTCTCTTAGCTCTAGTGCCACTGCACCTGCTGCACCAACGGATGCTACATCTCTGCCCAGTGTTGCTGGTCTGACAGTGTTCTTTCTTTCACAAATATATTATTTCCCTTCCCATCCGATGCAGGGCCCTGGAACACCTAGCCTCCTGCAGCTGCAAAATAAAAATTCATAATATGAGTTGGGCTGCAAGCAGGCTCCATGGCTCACCCTTTACTACTGCAGTGTGCACAGAAATTGATATGTGCATTCAAAATGGTGCTGATACAGCAGCACATAAAGATAGGGTCTTCTGGTCCAGCATGCAGTGCAAATTGATACAAGATGAGTCCCTTAGGAAAGCGCAGTCCTGGATAAAGCTGATCCTTATCTTCGACAAGAAAAGAAAAGAAAGTATCTCGGGCCTTCTCCCTACTGTTGTTAAATCACTTTGGTGCATGCCTGGGAATGCAACAGTGAGCCGTGGAACTGCCTGTAAGTCGCTCAAGGAAATGTTTTCTATGTTTGTTCCACCTGCTGCAGCGTACGTTTTTCCGCTGGCTAAATTATGGGGTTAAGTATAAGGCCCAAAAGGGACCCGTTTCGGTTGCCCTTTTTAATTACTGACGGTGCTAAGACCCAGCAGAACCCGGCCCACTTAAGGCCCTATTACTACCATCCCTGAGTGACTAATGTATGGCTGAACAGGAAAATGAATGTCAGTATCCAGTGCAACTCTTAAGGAAGGTCACTGAAATCCAAATCTTTCAGGGCATCTCTGAGTCAATGGATACACTTAAAGTAAGGGAGGAACAACTCAACACTCAAGACTGAGGCAAAACATGCTCTCTTATTTTACTGGACCCATTAGCAATATTCATTGCCTTTTTCCATGCTTGCCAGTTACTTAGAGTTCTGCATTTGATGTACCTTCATCACAGATGGGCTTTGGTATCAGCAGTGGAACTTTCCAGGCTCCATTCCTTCAATGCCATCTGTATGGGAATCATCTCGAATTGTTCACAGTGCTGAACAATGTCCTTAGGCCAACACTTGGGCTGCAACACTATGACCATGTCACATGAGCTCTGAAAAACTCTACACTGCTTCCCCCTGGTTAGCAAAACAGTTCACAACATTGTGCCTCCCTTTTAAAGCACTCCATGGATGCACTCTGGCCTAAGGGAGAATGCAACATGGAGGCCCCAGGCAAATAGGTGGGGCCTGCTGCAGGTGGCAGATAGCCAAAAGCAGTCTGGCATTTAAAATAAAATTCTGCAGGGGCTGCAGAGGCCGTTGAAAAGCCTGCAAAAACTGTCCCCACTTCAGTGCCCTGGCCACGACGGGCGTAGTCACAGTCCTTAGAGGGATATCTTCCAGGTACCAGGTGACATGGTCCACCAAGACCAGAATTAATCTGTTGCCCATGGCTGTCTTGGGGTCCAGAGGCCCAAATGATGCCAATACCCACCCTCTCAAAGGGGTGCTACTGACAGGAAAAGGTTGCAGGGGGGCCTAGCACTTCCCCCCTGACTTGCCAGTCACCTGGCAGGTAGGACAGGACCTACATAACACATCTGAGGCCTTCCTCATTTGAGGCCAATAAAAGTGGGTGCAAAGCCTGGCAAAGGTCTTGTCTTGCCCCTAATGACCTGCCAAGGGTACATAATGAGCCAGCACCAGTAGGAAGGCCCTGTCGCATTGGGGGACCACCAACACACGGGTTGCACCAGGCTCAGGAGCCTTAGGCGCACTATACAAGAGACCATTCTCACAGTGAATCCGGTGTTTGTCAGAGGCGTCATCAGCTGCCTGTGCCGAAGACCCACAAGAGAAGGGCATTCCCTCTCCGCCTTGCAGAATTCCTTCCTGGTGGGACCCCCTTCCTGCTGTCAATTGGAAAGCTCAGGCAGGACCCCCATGCTCGGCCACATCCTCCCCCTGAAGGTTCCAGGGCATCCAGCACAGGGACAGCCTCCACCTGGTACATGGGAGTTTCAGGAGAAGCTTTCCCACACTCCTTGCCCTTCCTCTTTTTGGCAGGCACCTGGGCCATTCTTCCAGGCTCCACGTCCTCTTGACTTCCCTCTGGGGTTGCCATGGACTGTGCAGTCAGACACACCCATTCAGGCAACCCTAACATCTCCAAGTGGGACCTGAGTTCCACCTCCTTCCAGGCGATATGCTCCAGGTAATTGCCAAACAGACAATCCACATCCTGGACAGACTCACAGCTACCCTCAGGGAACCTGAAACCCTCCACCCCATTCAAAGGCAACCAGAGCCACTGGGTAGTGACTCTCATGGTTGTCAGCTGCAACAACTTGGTGAAACACATTAGGGACTACCTGCTCTGAGGACGCCAGATGACACCTGATGGTTGTCATACTGGCTCAAGTGTCTCTTAGGGTTCCTAGCCTCTGCCCATTAATGATGACCCACTGCCTGTACTCCCAGTATTACTAGGCATGTAGGTTCTCTGCACCTTTTCTTCATCACCCAGGGACACTAGGGTAACTTCTACTCTGCCACCAAACTATCTGGGACAGTCTCCTCCCCAAGCGCTACACTAGCCAGCCCAGTGACTGCCCATCAGCGGGAGACTGTGTCCGCTTGGGACCCTTGGCATATCCCTTGAAGTGCCCTTCCTGTTGGCACTCAAAGCACTTAAGGGGTGCCTTCCCTGCAGGCCTGTCAGGGAACCATCTCTTTTTCTTCTCAGTAGGGGGATGGGAGTCCTGACTCAAATAACTATTTTGAGGCCCTTTAGAGAACTCCTCGGTCTTGTTTTTGTCCCCTACCTCTCCTTTTTCTGGTGAAGACCCTGCCCATCCTTGTGGTGATCCCCCCGAATACCTTCCCGTGGACTCTGGTGCTGACCCAGCTCTGCCTCCTTAGCAAGTTCCCTGGGGTCAGAGAGCTTATTGTCAACAAGGTGTTGGCGCATATCTGGAAAACAAAGACTGAACATGTGCTCCTGTGCAATCAAGTTATACAGCTCCTGATAATCTTTTACTTCATTGCCCTTCACCCAGCCATCCAGTGCCTTGCAAAAAGAATCAACACAGTCCACCCAGGTCTGTTGAGATAGTTTCTGATTGTCCTTGAACGTCTGCCTATACATTTCTGAGGGCCAAACCAAATTTTCTGATTAGTGCTTCTTTCATCGGGAATACCTCATCCTATCACCCGCATCTATGGCCAGTAGGTGTCCCTCCTCTCACTAGGGATGTGCCTCCACGGACTAGCCCCCAGCCCCTCCTTATGGATCTTGTGCCTCTGCAGAGCAATCTTATAAGCCTCAAACCATCTATCTATGTCGCCGCCCACCTCAAAGCCATGCACCAGACCCTTGGAAATGTGGAATCTCCTGTCAGAGGGCACTGAAGAAACGCTGTCACCATTACTGCTGGACTCAGCCTGTCTGGCCTTAATGTCCAGCTCCTTCAGACTCAGTTCTTGAGTCAACATGAGCTTTATTTCCTCTATGGCCAATTTCATCTTTTACTCCTGCTCTAATGCCAGCCTTTTCTCCTCTAAGGCTCTCGCAGCCTTCTTCTCCAATTTTAATTTGGCCAGCTCAAACTTGAGCTTTCTTTCCTCCCTCCTGTCCTACAGGTCCTCTGGGGACAGGCCTCTGGATGACACACTGCTCCCGGGCTGGGGTCGAATCACTAATCCTGGTAGGATGTTGCTCCCCTCCTCCACAGGTAACAGTCCCAGACTTTGCTGTGAGTCTTGGTCCAATTCTTCCTCCTCTTCCAGCTCCTCAACCTCCTCTGGGATTACATTCAAAGCAGCACAAGCTTCTGCCCAGGCCCTCAGTGCCTTTTGCAGCTCCATCTTCCTGGTGGAGCTCTTTGCAGGAAGTCCAATTTCCTTGCAGAAATCCTTGAGCTTGGCCACAGACTAACCTTCCAGGTCAGTCAGCTCAAAGTCCGTTTTTGCAGGTGCAGATTTAGAGCCTCCAATCAGAGACATGATTTTAGGAAAAAATTTAAATTGCCAATCAGGGAGAATTAAAAAGAGTTTGAAATTGGTCTTTGGTATGGATTGGTAGTGTTCACCAAATTTATGTATGGCACTGCACAAACACAAGTCCTATCCTCACCTCTGATCAACAGTGTTAGAAATTGGGTTTCTGGTTGGCAGAGGGATGCACTCTGTCCAAGCAGAAACCATAATCCTAGTCAAGGTAAGTCAGATATACACCATATGCCTGTGCTCACTCTCTGTAGATTGGCACAGAGCAGTCAGGCTTAACTTAAGAGGCCATGTGTAATATATCTGTGCAACACTTCAAACAGTAAAAACAGTGCAAACACCAAATAATAAGATACCACACGTGGTTGGAAACATAGAGCTTAATATGGTGAACAAAACAAAACCAAAACAACAAAAACCTAATAAGTATAACCAGAGTTATGAATGTTTAAAGAATAAACTGAATTGTAGTGCGTAAAGCGCCAATTTGGGCTATCTGTTCACACTAGACCAGTTCAAATCCAAACGTTCAGGCCGACCGCGATGGAGCATGGCTTGGATACAGGGACCAGCCTTGGCCCGCTGAAACAGTACCTTGGTTCGTGGTAGCATTGACGTCGAGGACGACATGCGCGAAGCACAGGAGCCGATGTGTAGGCATCGAACTTTAGAATGTAGGCAATGCATCGGCTCCAAGCCGCGCAAAGTTGGAGATGCATCAGGAATGGAGGCGATGCGATGTCTTTGATCCTCGCAGCAGGGGCGATGCATCAGCGTCGATGGAGATGCAATGTCCTCAATCCTCGCAGCCGTGGTGATGCGTCGATGGAGGTGAGCCGGTTCCGAGCTGCGCAACAACGCGATGCGTGGATTTTGGCAATTGCAGCACTTTATACCCCCTTCCAAGGGCCCAGGACTGGATTGCCACCACTTGGCAGGGCAAGACTCTCAGGGCTCGATTCACAAACGTAAAATGAGACGAAAGTCTAACTTTACGACTTTCGGTATTCACAAAGGGCATTTACTACTTGTAAATGCCCTTTGTGAATGTCGAAAGTCGTAAAGTTCAACTTTTGGTATTCACAAAGTGCATTTCCGAGTAGTAAATGCCCTTTGTGAATATCAAAAGTCATAAAGGTAGACTTTAGTCTCAGTTTACCTTTATGAATCGGGCCCTCAGATGGCAGAGTCCAGGTGCTGTAAGCAGATGTGCTGGAAGTCCTTAATGTCCCTAAGACTTCAAACAGGAGGCAAGCCACCAAGACCTTGGAGTCACTTTGGTTCTGGGTTGAAGAGATGTGGGTCCAGTCCTTCTCATTCCCAGGCAAGGAGGGAAGCAGGCAGCAGGTCAGCACAGCAGAGCACAAGTCCAGCAGAGTCCAGCAGAGTGACGGTCATTTCAGCAGCACAGAGGTCCTTCTTCCTGGCAGAGTATCCACAGGTCCAGAAGTGTACTGAGTTGGTGGTGTCAGAGGTACAGTACTTATACCCAGTTGTGCCTTTGAAGTGGGGGAGGCTTCAAAGAGAGGCCTTTGAAGTGCACAGAGTTCCTGCCCTGGCTTCCTACAGGGGGGTATGCAGCCCTTTGTGTGGGGACAGGACACAGCCTATTCAGGTGTAAGTGCCAGCTCCTCTCTCCCATTCTGCTCAGGATGGGCCATCAGGATGTGAATGGTCCATCAGTCGCACCTAAACTCCCTTTGTGTGTGGCTGTCTAGAGGGAATACACAAAGCCCAGCAGTCACCTACCCCAGATGTGTATTCAAAGACAGACATAAGGCACCAAATGGCTAAAGTAAGACAATGCCAACTTTCTAAAAGAGACCTTTTCAGAATTACAATTTAAAGTCTAACTTCACCATGAGTTGGGATTTTAAATTGTGATTCCAGAGACACCAAACTTGGAGGTCCCATCTCTTCCCAATTGGAAATTACACTTATAACATGTAATAGGGTTATCCCAATGTTAACCTATGGAAGAGATAGGCCTTGCACTAGTGAAAAATTAATTTAAGAGAATTTTCACTACTAGGACAAGTACAACTTAAACGACCATGCCATACTTTTTAGTTACACTGCACCCTACCCCTGGGATGTCCAGGGCCTACATTAGGGGTGTCTTATATGTATTAAAAAGGAAGATTTGGGCCTGGCAAGAGGGTTAACTTGCCAGGTCGACATGGCAGTTTAAAACTGCATACACTGGCTCTGCAATGGCAGGCCTGAGACATTTCTAAAGGGCTACTGAAGTGGGTGGCACAAGCAGTGCTGCAGGCCCACTATTAGCATTTAATTTATGGGCCCTGGGCACACGTAGTGCAGTTTGCTAGGGACTTATTAGTAAATTAAATATTCCATTTATGCATAAGCCAATGTTACCATGTTTAAAGCAGAAAGTATGTGCACTTTAGCACTGGTTAGCAGTGGTAAAGTGCCAAGAGTCCTAAAGCCAGCAAAAATGAAGTCAGTAAAAACAGAACGTCTGAAAGCAAAAAGTCAGGGGAAACCACACCAAGGATGCCAGGTCTAACAATGGGGGTCAGCGACCGCTGCAACTGCTTTTTATGATGGGGGGGATTTAAAGCAATGAGGCGGATTCACTGCCAAAGATCCTCCCAAAAGTTTCAGCAGTAGGTGCTGCAGTGCCTGTAAACCCCCTGTTGGAGCACTGTTCTTGCAAAGGCTTGCCATATCTTCCTCTTCTGCTGTGGGCTGACCTACCCAGAGGGAGATAGGAAAACAAAAAAAATATGTTAAATAATAAACATGTAATGGGAAATACCACAATTTTTTATTAAAATTTACAGATATTATTTGAAGTTGACTTAACATATATTGGTCTGATTTAGTAGCATTGCCCAATTATTTTAACAATTTTATACTCCTTGTTGTGTAATGCTATTAAATAGAATACTCTGGACCTGATTTTGTGTTTGGTGGACGGACTACTCCATCACAACATAACGAATGTGCCATCCACCTTATTACAAGTGCATTATATCATATGACACTTGCAACAGGCTATTCCATCATTAGCATAAGCATGATGGAATACGCTGTCCACCAAAATGACAGTATTAATGCTTTCTTTAGGCTTGAGTGGAATGTGATCTTTTGAGTGGCACTGTCCCCACTGGCTTGACTGTCGGAAGCAGGCTCCACCGGCCAGAGCTGACCTTGGCTCAAATAGTGCCATCTCCTAAATCACTTATGCCACCCGTCCCCGATTCAATGGAAAACCTGACATGCTTTGTGACACCATAGATGTTCCTCAATTTGTTCCTCAGATAGTGGTTGCCCAAGGTGTCCACCCAGCTACCCCATACCACTGGGACCCCTGCATGCCCTGACCACTGCCCAACAGAGAAGTCTTTTTTGTACACATATCTGGCAGGGAAACTACTCCAGGTCTGATTTTGAGTTTTGTAGATGTTATTTTATTAGTCATGATGGGGAAAGGCATTATGTCCTCCATCTTGACTGACTACTTTCCACCAAGCTAAAAATCAGGTGGATCTGTACTTCAAAAATACTACTCTGTGTGTCTGTGGTCAGGGCATGCCTTTGACTCTAGAAAGCTGGACGGTCACCCAGAGTGCTGTCATTTGAATGTTCGCAGGTAACCCAAATATTAAATTAAGATTTCGGACTCAAAGGTTTGACACACACTGTACTGCACAAAATCTGTATTGTAATATTCTATGTGCAAAACACAAATTGGGGTTGGAGACACTTTCAGTACAGTGGATGTGACAATTTAAACATTAGGGTCAGAGTGTCAAGTCCTACTTTGCTTTCTTGACTTTCTGATGGACCATATAGCTGGCTGTAGTTGGCAGGGCCACAACATAAGAATGTCCAACTCATCCGGAGTGAAGTTGAGGGCCTTGTCAGAAGTTAATGAGCAGCAGCAGTTAAGGGGGTTTGCTACAGATGGTGGTTAGAGGCCAGTGACCTCATGGGCTCAAAAACGTGTACATCAAGGTGACAGATTTTCCATCAATGGATGCTTACACAATGGATGAAGGGTCAGTTTAACCAATGCTGAACCATGGCTGCTAGAAACGGTAGGTACTGCACTGTCTTATTAGTCCTTCATTCATGATAGACATGTCAGGTATCCACCATGCTTGGTTTGTCAACAATACCATCATTGTCAGCATAATGTATGCCTGACAAAATGATGGACTGGTAGGACATCGTTGACCGAAGCTCCCGTCATCCATTACTTTGATTCCATCAGTAACAAATAGAATGTCCCCATAACAAACAATAGATTTACACCATTCACAATGTAATATCTGTCAACTTCGATAGGCTTCTTAAAAAAAAGAAAAAGATATATAAATGGTGAAATTTAGCTATCCTGGCTGAAGAGGGGTGAAACCCCGAAACCGGTCCTAGGATGCTTGTTTCCAGTCCAGGGAGGACCTGGCTTGGCAGTGCGGGCTGGACTTTTCCCATGAGGCACAGGGTCAAGACTGATTTGCATATGGCTGGGTTCAAACTGGAATGGCATGGTGAGCAAAAAAACGATGGATTTAGGCCCAGATCTCTGTACTGGGGTGAATGTATGACATTGTTCTGCATTCTGTCCATCAACTGTTGTTTTTGCATTTGTCACCCCGAGTGGGACGGGTATGCCCAGACGTGGGTCCCGTGCTCTCCATGCCACTGGAATCAAGCTATCCTGGCTGAAGAGGGTGAAACCCCGAAACCGGTCCTATGAGGCTTGTTTCCAGTCCAGGGAGGACCTGGCTTGGCAGTTCGGGCTGGACTGTTCCCATGAGGCACAGGGTCAAGACTGATTTGCATATGGCTGGGTTCAAACTGGAATGACATGGTGAGCAAAAAAACCGATGGATTTAGGCCCAGATCTCTGTACTGGGGTGAATGTATGACATTGTTCTGCATTCTGTCCATCAACTGTTGTTTTTGCATTTGTCACCCCGAGTGGGACGGGTATGCCCAGAAGTGGGTACCGTGCTCTCCATGCCACTGGAATCAAGCTATCCTGGCTGAAGAGGGGTGAAACCCCGAAACCGGTCCTAGGATGCTTGTTTCCAGTCCAGGGAGGATCTGGCTTGGCAGTTCGGGCTGGGCTGTTCCCATGAGGCACAGGGTCAAGACTGATTTGCATATGGCTGGGTTCAAACTGGAATGGCATGGTGAGCAAAAAACGATGGATTTAGGCCCAGATCTCTGTACTGGGGTGAATGTATGACATTGTTCTGCATTCTGTCCATCAACTGCTGTTTTTGCATTTGTCACCCCGAGTGGGACGGGTACGCCCAGACGTGGGTCCCGTGCTCTCCATGCCACTGGAATCAAGCTATCCTGGCTGAAGAGGGGTGAAACCCCAAAACCGGTCCTAGGATGCTTGTGTCCAGTCCAGGGAGGACCTGGCTTGGCAGTTCAGGCTGGACTGTTCCCGTGAGGCACAGGGTCAAGACTGATTTGCATATGGCTGGGTTCAAACTGGAATGTCATGGTGAGCAAAAAAACGATGGATTTAGGCCCAGATCTCTGTACTGGGGTGAATGTATGACATTGTTCTGCATTCTGTCCATCAACTGTTGTTTTTGCATTTGTCACCCCGAGTGGTACGGGTATGCCCAGAAGTGGGTACCGTGCTCTCCATGCCACTGGAATCAAGCTATCCTGGCTGAAGAGGGGTGAAACCCCGAAACCGGTCCTAGGATGCTTGTTTCCAGTCCAGGGAGGACCTGGCTTGGCAGTTCGGGCTGGGCTGTTCCCATGAGGCACAGGGTCAAGACTGATTTGCATATGGCTGGGTTCAAACTGGAATGGCATGGTGAGCAAAAAAACGATGGATTTAGGCCCAGATCTCTGTAATGGGGTGAATGTATGACATTGTTCTGCATTCTGTCCATCAACTACTGTTTTTGCATTTGTCACCCCGAGTGGGACGGGTACGCCCAGACGTGGGTCCCGTGCTCCCATGCCACTGGAATCAAGCTATCCTGGCTGAAGAGGGGTGAAACCCCGAAACCGGTCCTAGGATGCTTGTTTCCAGTCCAGGGAGGACCTGGCTTGGCAGTTCGGGCTGGGCTGTTCCCATGAGGCACAGGGTCAAGACTGATTTGCATATGGCTGGGTTCAAACTGGAATGGCATGGTGAGCAAAAACGATGGATTTAGGCCCAGATCTCTGTACTGGGGTGAATGTATGACATTGTTCTGCATTCTGTCCATCAACTGCTGTTTTTGCATTTGTCACCCCGAGTGGGACGGGTACGCCCAGACGTGGGTCCCGTGCTCTCCATGCCACTGGAATCAAGCTATCCTGGCTGAAGAGGGTGAAACCCCGAAACCGGTCCTAGGATGCTTGTGTCCAGTCCAGGGAGGACCTGGCTTGGCAGTTCAGGCTGGACTGTTCCCATGAGGCACAGGGTCAAGACTGATTTGCATATGGCTGGGTTCAAACTGGAATGTCATGGTGAGCAAAAATGATGGATTTAGGCCCAGATCTCTGTACTGGGGTGAATGTATGACATTGTTCTGTCCATCAACTGTTGTTTTTGAAATTGCATATGTACCAATAAAAGCATACTTTATCTAAAAACACATTTAAATATTGAAATGCTAAAATGTGAGCCTTAATTAATTAATAAGTATATTTGTAATAAAAAATATATATATATTTTAGTGTATGTACATATGTGATTTTGGAGGTACTTATTTTTAACTTGTATATTTGTGTCTGTTGCATACTATATTTTAGAGAGTGCGACTAACATCATCAAGATTACTCACACTGTAGCCGTGTCATCAGCCTGCATTTACATATTTGAACAATTTTTACATATTTGAACAATTTAAAATTTTAAGAAATGTGCCCAATTAGCATGTGTATACTCATATCATTTAGACATTGCACTTATTATTTTTCTAATATGTTCATCACTACCCCCACGCTAGACGGAGAAAGATACACCAACATAATGAACATGTGTACAAACCATGTCCAGATCTAGACATGATCAAAAGAGGAAGTCACATCATTAAGACGTATAGGCTGAACTGCAACACAATTCAAATCAGAACTTTTGCCTGACATTACAATTCCGACTGCCATCCCACTGGTTGTGAAGATTATGCCAGTGTTACATTTCTGTATGACTGGCTCTTTCCAGTGTACAGTGGGTGACTCAAATGGAAAGTCTCAGCCAACTTTTTCTGCTGTACAAAGAGTTACAGGATGTTATACTCAGACGCATGACTAAATCTAATTTCCTTGGCTAATGCTACACTAAACATTATCAAGGCCGCCGATAGCTATTAATCGGGAGGCATACCTCATGTTGTAGGTGTCAGAGATGGAGCTCATGTTGCATCGGTGCCACCTCAAGACTGGGAGCAAGTGTACTGAAATAGAAAGCATTTCCACTCCATCAATGTGCAGGTGATTTGCATTGCAGACCTATACATCACCAGTGTTTGTGCAAGATTTCTAGGCTCCATCCATGACTCGCTGGTGCTACACAACCGCTACATACCACAACAGATGGCAGGCCTAGCACCAAGTGGAGTCTGGCTTGTTGGTAAGTCTATGACTTTGAGGGCCTGATTCACACAGGGCTGCTGCACTCATGGTGGAGGCCCTGCAGTCATGTGGGAGTCTCCTCACATGGTGAGGAATCGCTGCAGTGAGTATTCTCATGGCGGAGATTCTGCCCTGAGTCCAGAGGCTCCCCCACGACTGCGGGGCCTCAGCCATGAGTGCAGAGGCCCTTTGTGAATCAGGCCCTATATTTATGCCATTTTTATTGTTGTTTTCTGCCCATCCAAATGTTACTTATGTGAAGGGGACTGAGGGTATCTGAGTCGTACCTGGCTTTAACGCCTCTGAGAAACCCAACATCGCCAGGGGCAGTGCACTTCACTGAGGCCCTGGTGCAAAGAAAGGGTCCTGTTAAACAGGCTTTTGGGCTCCTGAAGTCTCGGTTCAAGTGCTTGGACAAGACTGGAGAAGCCCTCCTCTACTCTCCTGGCAAAGTCTGCAAGACTGTTGAGTTGGGTTGTATGCTTCACAACATTGCCCTATGGAGGAATATACTATTTATTCCTGATTACCAGTACCAGTCGGAAACCAGGGTGATGCTGGTAACATACGTCAGTAAAATGACAATGATGAGGATGAAGGCACTGACCTCAGGTGTTAACTCATTGAAAACACATTTGCCTGATGATAAGTACCTGTAATGTTTGTGTCATCTGTTTGTCTGTCGAATGTAATATCCTATTTGACAATAGAACCTACTAATGAAAAAATGTCCTCTGTTATTGCAGTTTGAGTTGTGTTTTAAAAGTCAGATAAATAAGTTGTGTTGTACAGCAGTTGATGATGCCTTGTAAAAATATTATTATAAACAAAAAACGTCAAGACAATGTTAACCTAACACTCATGATTTTATCCTTCCAAGGTCATATCATCCTGTCATCTGCTAGGCCACTAGCTAGTCATTGGTGGATACTTTGGACTTTTGCACAGATACTGGTGCAGTGCTAGCTGCTGTACTTTTGGTGGAATGGTTGTGATTTGTTTAGCTGTATGCATCCTTTCAGTCATGGAGTGATGTTAGTGTACATGAGTTCAATCAAAGGGACACATGTGGTATGTATGTCAAAGACTAGAATCTGGACTTGCTGTAGCCAATCTGTGGAAATTGAGTGTACCTTATTCCTGCGTCCGAGCATAATGTCTGTGAGAAACATTTGTGGGTGAAGATTTCCATTTGTGTTCCTACTGTAGTCAGAGGGCCTGTGGTCATTAATACATAATACTGACTTTATACCTTCACATTGGGTGAATTCCTTACATACCATGCATTGGAACAGTCATATTCCATTTTCCATCATGCTTCATACAAATATATGTATTCAGATCCGTATTTCCTAATGTTGTGTCTTCTCTGCATGATATGAATTTAGACAAGTAGCTGCCCCCACCAGGTCTCTACTAATAATGTTCATGTTGGTGACCGCACCTTGAGCCTCCCTCCCCACAACAGGTCCTGCCCCGGTCCTTTCGGAACTGCCCTGTGACCTTGACTGGTGGCCATTGATGGAGCGAGGTAAATGAAAAAAGTTTGGAACCCCCTAATATTCAAGATAATAAATTAATGGTATTAGTTGTTTGTCCAACTAATCAACATTTTACATCTTTTCATAAACATTTTACATAAGTGGTAACCGCAATTTATGTGCAAAATTAACCCATTTACATTTGTCAACGTGAACTAACACTAACATAATGGTTTACGTACTAATTAGAGTGATATTGCATGTTTTGTGCTATGTAGTAAAATTATAGTGTGGCAAAAGAAAGCGGATGGTAAGTAAACATGGCTTTACATGTCGCTTTTGCTAGGTAACACCTAATTGGGGTACTTAGAATGACGGGTGGGAAATACAAAGGCTTATTTTCTCTATTTTAATTATGATTGTGTTTGTTTTCATGATAGTTCTTTCGGGACTGTCAGGCCGTGCTGTAAAAATGGCTGCCGAGGCAGATGGGCTTAATGCGCAGATGCAAAGATGGCTTCCAAGCGGAAGAAAACCGCTGGAACATGTCACGTGGGTATGAGTCGAGCCCAGAGTGAGAAGTGTCAAGGACGGGCCAAACTTGACATGAAGTGTATGCCAAGAAAGACTCAGCGTGAATCCGTGAGAACAGGGGACAAGCAACAGTGAATTAACAATGGACTGTTTAAAATAAGTTGCAAAGAAGAAGAAACATTTAACGGATTGTCAATCAGATTGCTATTAACCTAAAGCCGTGTGAAAGGACAAAATCATAAACAAATTCAGAACCGGTTTGAACAAGGAGGGCAATGAGATGACTCTTGCCACCCATCCAATGGACCAATTAGCGTGATGCTCGCCCCCAAAGATTGTAACTTTATGTTTAGTAAGCTAGTAGTAGGGTATAAGAGGACCTGCTTTTAAGTAGCAGGAGCGCTGTTCTTGCATATTTTTGAGCACTGAGCGTTGATGCTGAAGAACTGCTGCTATATTCTATAGGCCATTTTTCTAAATAGAATTTTTTCATTTTGAATTCTAAACTTGACTGGGAAGGAACGAGACCGATGCAGGAAATCTGTATAGGAGGTCCGTCGAGGAGGCCTGTTTAGCGGGACAGACAGTCAGTTTGGGAATTCCATGCTGTGATCTGCTTTGGTGAACTTTTATTCTTCATCTAAATGGGGTATGCATAAAATTCTTTCTAAAACTTATTCCGTATAATGATAATGAAATGTATTAAACGATTAATAAATCTGAATTTTATTCATGCATTTAAAGAAAGTAGATAAACTTTATTATAATTAAAACTACGAGTCCGTGGTTCTTTTAGCTCAATAATAAGTGTAATGATTCAATAGGTTTGAATGTGATTGAGCTGGTCTTAATCACCATCAACTTATTCTTACTAGTTGGTCCATCGACCAAAGAGCGGAATACCTTGATGTCTCAGAACTGACAGGATTAAACTGATTATGTATGATGTTTGAGAATTTATCTTGTCAATTTTAATAAGGTATCCCGTTCCTCCAGCAGTTTAATCCTTCTCCTCGGTGGAAGTGGATGCAATCCAGGGAAAATATTGAGTGAGTGAATATTTATGCGGTGTTATGGGCCCCACCGTCATATGGTATAATTGTTAAAGAGTGATTTACCTGGATGTCATGTCCAAAGGGAGAAGAATTTATATTAGCCGCGCTGGATCCGATTTCTTGGTAGCAGAGTAATGGTTACTATAGATTAGTTTGGTGATTATTGATTATTGGTTATTTCATGTCTAACACTTTATGTCGAATTGTATTATGTTATATGTAAGTCGGAAATTTTGAAGCTTCCGGGAAGTAGGAAGTGGACACGTGTGGCAAGAGAAGTCACATGGAATAGTGCATTGTCTGATTTTCAAATTGGTGATAACACAGGTTGTGTTATGATTGGGACATTTCTGTGTAAACGTGTATGAATGAAATAGCAACCGGTTTTCTTGTGAAACTCTGGCCTTAATTCTCAGGAGCAGTGCAGTCTCCACATGTGTTTTATCCCCAGAGAAACGGGTTTACCCCTTGCTTGAAAGAAGGGTAAGGTAGAGGGAAGTGCTACACTTATCGAACGAAACAGTATTCTTGTAAGATAGAGTAAACTATCACTTTTGTTTAGCGAAAGCAGACAATGGAAATGTGTTTTATGTTGTAACTAATAAGATTTAGTCAAGAAAAAGAACTGCCGATATTTTTTGTAAAGGAGTGGTCAGGAGTAGAACTGACGTTGACAAAAGCCGCGCTGGGATTGGCCAGTGCTTGGAAAAACGAAGAACGACCTGATTGGTGCGTTGGTGTGAGACGCGCAGGGATAGGTCTGAAGAACAGTGACGTAGAGGCTTCGGATTGGTGCGTTGGTGTGAGACGCGATGGGATAGGTCCGAATAGCGTATAGCAAACAGAACCGAGTTGTGAGTTTGTCAGAAGAGAGGAATTGTGAAATATGGCTTATTATGAGTATTGCAGAGAGAAACCGTCATGGATGGCGAAAATTAAGAACTTTTTAAAGAAAGACAAAAAGGTAGTGACTAGAGAGGGACAGGTAATTCCTCCGCCGAAAACGCCAGCTTCTCATATGATGCTGAAATATGGTTATCATACTTGCATTTGGTTAGAAAATTGGACAAAATATACTCAGAATGATGGAGTATTGGCTTTTCCAGAGAATGGCACATTTAGCATAGCTGTACTTCGAAATTTGAGAGAGAAAATGATGAAACTTGAGCCAAGACCTAGACCGACACAGTTTGAAGCGTTAGGTGAATGGGAAGATGAGATGTATGAGCGAGAAAGACACAGAGGTGCAAAAAATTATAGTTTGGTTCCTGGAAGATTATGGGGAGTGAATCATGAGGACAGGATGAAGCGTTGGAGATATGCTAACATGACAGAGGGTTTGTTTCCAGCCCTAACAGTTGAAGAGGGTACAGGAAGGAAGCGTACAGAGAAAAAGAAACATACAGTTACAGAGAGGTACGGGTATGGAGGTAGCGAGACAGAGGATGAATTGCTGGAAGATATTTTAAACAGAAACCCACCTCCATATCAACAGAATTCTGCGGTGGTGACACCCAATGCACCGCCAATGGAAACTGGGAGGAATAAAAGTCCAGAACGAAGATACGATATAAACAGGTCAAATGAACAGCTAAAAACCCCACAAAGTGAAAAGTCTGATAGTGGCAATGCAGCTGAATTAGCAAAAACCACAAGAGAATTAACTGAGAAAATAAGAGAGTTAACAATGAACATGGAAGCTGTGACTGTGCCAGTGACAATAGGACCAGTAATACCAGTTTTTGAGAACCAGAGAATAGGTGAGCATTCCTTAGTCATCCCAATGAATTCAAATTTGCAAAGAATGAGAGAAGGGATGGACATAGAAACTGAAGGGGCAAGAAATTTGGTCAGCTCATATAGACCAAGCCCGCCTAATAACCTGACAGTAAATGAGAGTGAGCTAAAAAGGATTCCTATGGGAACTGAGTCTGCATCTGAAACGCCAAAGAGGAATAGAAACTGGATAGAAATAAATAGTACACCTGTAGGTCCAACTCCTGAAGAATTAAATGAATAGATGAGAAATCTGCAAAAGAAAGAGACAGAACCGAAACCATTGGATGTAATCAGGCTAAAAATAGATCTGGAAGAGTTGATTTTAGGGACTATTGGTACAGAAAAATTGAAAACATACCAGGACGACGAGATAATGTTCCTGTGTAAGAGCATTACATGGAGAGCTAGAAATTTACATGACAAATTGGAAGAGACAGCGAATGAACTAGGGAGTAGAATTTGTAAAAGTCAGGAGTTTGCAGAAACCGTATAGGGTAGATTTTTGTGAGAAAGATATAGAAAATCTGAACACATCAGGACGTTTAACCCAGATAAAAGAATTGATAGTTTTGTTGAGAAAATGGGGTGATGTGGACAGATGGAGAAGCAGATGGTCTAAAAGAAATGAGAAAACAACCGACAAAGCGTCTTTGGCTTTTGCGGTAACAGACAAGGAATCAGTTGTACGGGAGTATCCAATGAGAGAAACTCCAGGAGGTAGTTATGTACATGTCCCATGGTCCAGACAAGATATACTGTCATTTACAAATGACTTTCCAAAATTGAGAGAAAAGCCTGTAGAATGGTACAGACAAGTGGAAAGATATGTCAAAGTTTCAAAAGTGTTGTGGGTAGATTTGGATGGACTGTTTGACATTGTAGTACCAGCCGATTTATGGACAGAATGTAAGATTACCATTGATTGGCCAACAGTAGAATACCCAAGAGACGCAAAAACAGGAGCGCCAGGACCAGAAGTAATGAGGAAATATGACCAGGTTAGTACCTTTTTGAAAAACAAAATTCCACCCAAAGAAACTGATTGGGTAAAGATTGACAGAACCACACAAGAAAGTAAAGAGTCTGTACATGCCTACTATGAAAGACTACTTTTAGTTTTTAAACAGTATAGTGGTTATGAGACTCTGAATGAGAAGGACATGAGTCATTTTGTATGTCGGTTTGTTTATGGGTTGAAACCAGAAATAAGCAAAATGATTAAACAACACATGATATGTTGGCAAAACAGCACAGTGGATGAGGTGTTGAGGTATGCTAAGTATTGTAGTGATGACATTGAATGCAGACAGCGTAAATTAAAAGAGAAAGCGATGTGGGCACAAGTAAAGGTTGCAGAAAAACAAGAAGCTCAATTGAATAATCAGGTTAATGAGACAGGACAAACTAAATCTAAACCGAATATAGGTAAAGGCAAGGTCAGATGAGTATAGAAGAGGCAAAGAAGAAGTGGCCATGCCACAATTGCGGAAAATTAGGGCATTGGAGAAACAAGTGTAAATTTCCTCCCAAAACTAATACAGAAAATCAATCACTAAATCCACAGGTGCAGAATGAGGTGAGTTACCAACAGCTGCAGCAACCGCAGGTAGTTACTCAACAGAGTCAGGTGCCACAACCACCACTTCCCAAGAGTGTAAACCCACAGAGATACAGTGGAGAGACAGGATTCTACGGAGGAGAGCAGGTAACACAATTGCCGCGCACAGCTGCGATATCGCAGTATTGGTTACGCCAGGATGGGAATGAATCGGATGAAAGTTTATGACGGTGCCTAGGAGAGGAGGAAGAGTGCGTACTTGGCGCAACTCTAGAGGTAGATCAGACAGGTCCATTTGTGGATGGAGAAGTGAATGGTGCAAATGTGACATTCCTTGTGGACACTGGAGCTACCCGTTCTACTGTTAGATCAGTGGAAATTCCAAACCTTCCTCTCTCAGGTGAATCTATCCAAGTCGTAGGTGTTTCGAATCAGCAGATTAAGGCGCCTCTTACCAAACTAGTGGAGGTAAAAGTTGGACCATTCAGAGAAATGCACCGATTTGTGGTGTGTGATTGCAGTCCCGTAAACTTACTAGGACGCGATCTACTTTGCAAAATGAATTGTACCATTTATTGTACCCCGGATGGGATTGCATTCCAGACACCAGATGAAGATGTATTGTATAAAATGACAATGGCAGAACTAGAGCCAGGAGTGAATGACATGTTTCCTGTGTTTGATGTAGAGAAAATCCCCATTGAGTTAAAAGAAGCAGTCAAACTTGAGGTATGGGATTTTACAGACGAAGACATTGGGTTAATGAAAGGAGTAGACCCTGTAAAAATTACTGTAAGAGAAGGAACAAATTACCCAAATACTCCACAACATAAATTGACGCCAGAAATTATCGAAGGAATAACACCTGTAATCAATAAAATGATTGAACAAGGAATTTTGAAAGAAATAATGAGCAGTCCATGTAATTCACCTATAATGGGACTGAAAAAGCCGAATGGGACATATAGGATAGTGCAAGATTTACGAAAGGTCAATAAAATTGTCATTCCTTGTTGTCCAATTGTACCAAACCCTGCTGTAATACTATATCAGATTCCACGTGATGCAGAATGGTATACAGTCATTGATTTGTGCCATGCATTTTTCTCTATTCCGTTACATCCAGATAGCCAGCCATTATTTGCGTTCCGGTTCGGAGAGCGTATTTTGGCATGGTGCCGAATTCCTCAAGGGTATACAGAAGTCCCTCAATCCTTAACCAGATCCTAAAGAAATCGTTAGAAAATTTAAAAATGCCTGAAAAATCTGTGATGGTTCAGTACATTGATGACCTATTGGTGGCATCAAGGACCAAAGAAGCATGTGTTACTGACACAATTGCTTTACTGAATCATTTAGCTGAAGGAGGACATAAGGTGTCTCCGTCTAAATTACAGTTTTGTCAACAAGAAGTTCAATACCTAGGTCACAAGATTGAAAAGGGAGTGCGAAAGGTAACGACAGAGAGAATAAAGATTATCCGAGGAATGAGAGCTCCAATGACACAAAGAGAGGTGAGAATGTTCCTTGGAATGGTTGGGTATTGTCGACAATGGATAAGTGGATTTTCATTAATTGCAAAACCATTACAGCGAGTGACGAAAAAGGATGTTAAAGATCCGTTTGAGTTGAATGACGAAGAAATGAAAGCATTCAAAGAACTGAAAACGAGACTGTGTGAAGCACCGGCACTGGGAATGCCTGACTATGAAAAAGAATTTGAACTGTATTGTAGTGAGAGAGATGGGTGTGCACTTTCAGTTTTGGTGCAAAAACATGGGAGAATGAAAAGACCTATCGCATATTTTTCAGCTGTTTTAGACCCGGTAGCAAAAGCGTTGCCTGGATGTCTGAAGGCAGTAGCTGCTACTTGTGTAAGTCTGGAACAAAGTGAAGGCATTGTGATGGGATATCCACTGAGAGTGTATGTTCCTCACTCTGTTGAAATTCTCTTGACAAGAACCAAAACTCAATAAATGACACATAGTCGGCTGACTAGGTACGAAAAAGTGATTTTGAGTGCAGACAATGTAACCATTGACAGATGCACAAACATGAATCCTTCGACATCATTACCGGAAGAAGAGAGTGTGGTAGACAAAGATGAAGTTGATCATAATTGCTTGGATGTACTTGAATATTGTACGAAACCAAGGCCTGACATTAAGGACGAGCCTTTAAAAGAATCAGATTATGTGATGTTTGTGGATGGTTCATGCCTGAGGACAAATGAAGGAATTTTGAGTGCGGCGAATGCTGTGTGTACAGTAGCAGAAATAATGGAAGCATCTTGTTTGAGAGGGATACGTTCAGCCCAAGTAGCTGAGCTGATTGCTCTGATTCAGGCATGCAAACTGGGAAATAATGTTCGAATCACAGTGATCACGGATAGCCAGTATGATTTCGGAGTGGTCCATGATTTTGGGCAGATCTTGTCCCAAAGAGGTTTCTTGACGTCTGCAGGGACTCCAATTAGAAATGGTGAGTTTGTGAAGAAATTGCTTGAGGCGATACAGCTGCCTAAACAGATTGCAGTGGTGATTTACTGCGCACAAAAATGGGGAGGACTACATAACCGTGGGCAATAAATATGCCGACGAGATAGCCCAGTATTGTGCTAAAAATGTAGTCTCGTTGAATCGAAGAAGAGAGAGAGAGCATGTTCCATGTCCCTTGCTGTTTACTAACATTGTTGAAACATGGAATGAAGTAAGACAATTACAGGAAGCAGCAAATGAGGAGGAAAAAGATTGTTGGATAAAAGCAGGATGCAGGAAAAGGGAGGAAGATGACATTTGGGTGTATAAAGATGAAAGACCAGTTATGCCTGATAGCATGATTTCTAACATGGCATGGATGTACGATGGACAAGCTCATATTGGAAGGGATGCCATGATCCGACTTTTCAGACAAACTTGGTATAACCCAAAATTCAGAGCCATAGCTGAAAGTTTTTGTCAAAGATGTCTTATTTGCCAACAGATAAATCCAGGAAGGAAGACACTAGTGAGTCTAGGAACAATAGGGCGAGAGGGAGGTCCTTTTACCAGAATGCAACTTGATTTTATTGAAATGCCCCCAAGTAATAGACTGAGGTACGTTCTTGTGGTCGTTTGTTTGTTTTCTCGTTGGGTGGAAGCCTATCCGACAAGAAGGAATGATGGAGTTACTGTAGCTAAACTCCTGTTGAGAGAATTCATTCCAAGGTATGGTTTTCCAGTAACGATTGAAACAGATAGAGGAACACACTTTCAAAATGAGCTAATCCAACTGATATGTGAAGCTCTTGGCATTCAACAGAAATTGCACTGTGCATACAGACCAGAGCCTTCGGGAGTAGTAGAACAGGTGAATGGAACAATAAAGAATAGGTTAGGGAAAATGTGTCATGCCACAGGACTCAAATGGCCCGATGCCCTACCATTGGTATTAATGACTATCAGAAGCATACCCGATAGAAAAACAGGTCTTAGTCCCCACGAAATACTCATGGGACGAGCAATGAGACAAGCACATGTACCTGTCAACAAACTGCTGACTATAACTGATGATCTCGTGTTGGATTATTACAAAGGATTGGCTGATGTGGTTCATTCTGCGTTTCATCAGGTTGGACCGGATGCGACCACTCTCGAAAGAAAACCAGCTCATGATTTGAGTCCAGGAGACTGGGTCCGCATAAAAGTACACAGAAGAAGAAACTGTTTGGTTCCTTGCTGGGACCAACCACGACAAGTGATCCTGTTGACAACAACTGCAGTCAAATGTGCAGGAGTGAAAAACTGAGTACATGCCAGCCATACTATCAGAGTTCCAGATCCTGAAGCTCGACCTGTAAGTCGACATCTGGAGATATCTGATACCAGTTCAGCATCCGATGCAGAAGACGAAACGAACAGGGTTCCAGAACTTGAAGATCGACCTGTAAGTCGACATCTGGAAGACCCAGATACAAATTTGACAACAGGAGAAGAAGTTGAAATAACAAAGGTTCCAGAACTTGAAGATCGACCTGTAAGTCGACATCTGGAAATATCAGATACTAGTTCAGCATCTGAAACAGACCAATCAGATTGTGATGAAAAGCTAAAGAACAAATGGAAAACTGACATCATAAACGAAGAAACTGAACCAAGAAATAGTGACAATGATCAGCCAAGCACAAGCTATGATAGATTTCCTTCAAAGATTGTCGAACTAGACGAGGAAGGGATAGATTCAAATAGAGAGATAGAAGAAGAATCGGAAGAACCCGAGGAGCAATAGGGACAGACCAACAAATAAAAGAACAGGGAAATTTAGAAATAGACAGAGAGACCAACGAGAATTCGGAAGAACCTCAAGGAGGGATAGATACAAGTGTCACAACAGAAAAGATACAAGAAGGTTCAGAGAAAGAAGATGAAAACGACATCATAAAGTTCAAAATAAGAGGAAGGGAAATAAGGTCTGAAACAGAATCAGAAGAAAGTGAAGAAGAGAGAAAACAGAGACTAGGACCAAGAAAGAGAACTTGGAGAGCTGAACGAGAGGAAAAGGAAAGTGAACCGAAAAGGCCAAGAAAAGGAGATAATTGGCCCAACGAAGTTAAAAGACTGAGATACAAAATTATAAATTTAAATAGAGACAATGCAGAGCAAGTAAATGAGATATTAAGTCAAAGAGAACAAGGAAAACAAGGTGGAAAACAATCGCAGAAAACGAAGAGAGTGAAGAAACCTAATTTGAAATATAAGTCACCTGAGTGGCTATATATCGCATTGACTGACATTAAAGAAGAAGATAACACTCACGAGAGCCCAGAAGAAAGCAGTAAACCAATGGGTGAAAGTGAAGTGCAACAAGTCTGAAAGACAGAGAAAAACCCGGACTGGACATTAAAACCTGAAAAAGACAAGGAAGAGTTCTGAGAAGAACTGAAGAAAGTACCAAACGAGACAAAGAAAAAGGGTAGAGTGGCTGATACGTCATTCTGAGGTGTGGTCAATCAATCAATCAATCAATCATGTCACTTATAAAGCGCACTACATACCCGCGAGGGTCTCAAGGCGCTGGGGGAAGAGGGGGGTGGTGCTGCTACTGATCGAAGAGCCAGGTCTTGAGGAGTCTTCTGAAGGCCAGTAGGTCTTGGGTCTGTCGGAGGTTGGTGGGGAGGGTGTTCCAGGTCTTGGCGGCGAGGTGGGAGAAGGATCTGCCGCCGGCGGTCGTTTCCCGGATGCGGGGACTGTGGCGAGGGCGAGGCTGGTCGAGCGGAGCTGGCGGGTGGGGGTGTAGAAGCTGAGTCGTCTGTTGAGGTAGGCTGGTCCGGAGTTGTGGAGTGCTTTGTGTGCGTGGGTGAGGAGCTTGAAGGTTATCCTCTAGTTGACAGGGAGCCAGTGCAGGTCTCTCAGGTGGGGTGTGATGTGGCTGAGTCGGGGGATGTCGAGGATAAGACGTGCAGAGACGTTCTGGATGCGTTGCAGCCGTCTCAGGAGCTTAGCCGTCGTTCCTGCGTAGAGGGCGTTTCCGTAGTCCAGCCTGCTGGTGACGAGGGCCTGGGTGACTGTTTTTCTTGTTTCGGTGGGGATCCACTTGAAGATCCTGCGGAGCATTCGGAGGATGTTGAAGCAGGATGAGGAAACGGCGTTGACCTGCTTAGTCATGGAGAGGGTGGGGTCGAGGATGACCCCTAGGTTGCGTACGTGGTCGGTGGGTGGCGGGGCTGTTCCCAGTGATGTTGGCCACCAGGAGTCGTCCCAGGCTGAAGGGTTGGAACCAAGGATGAGGACCTCCGTCTTGTCCGAGTTCAGCTTCAGGCGGCTGGTCCTCATCCATTCGGCGACGGCCTTCATTCCTTCGTGGAGGTGGGCTTTGGCGGTGTGAGGGTCTTTGGTGAGGGAGAGGATCAGCTGGGTGTCGTCGGCGTAGGAGATGATGTTGAGGTTGTGCTGTCGGGCGACGTGGGCGAGGGGTGCCATGTAGATGTTGAACAGCGTTGGGCTGAGGGAGGAGCCTTGGGGTACGCCGCAGATGATCTTGGTGGCCTTGGATCGGAAGGGGCGAGGCGGACGCTTTGTGTTCTGCCGGAAAGGAAGGATGTGGTCCAGTCCAGGGCCTTCTCTTGGATCCCGGCGTCGTGAAGGCGTGTTCGTAGTGTGTGGTGGCAGACCGTGTCGAAGGCGGCTGATAGGTCCAGGAGGATGAGGGCTGCTGTTTCTCCGTTGTCTAGCAGGGTCCTGATGTCATCGGTGGCGGCGATGAGGGCGGTTTCGGTGCTGTGGTTGCTGCGGAAGCCGGACTGGGAAGGGTCCAGGATGTTGTTCTCCTCAAGGTAGCGGGTCAGTTGTTTGTTGACGATTTTCTCGGTGACCTTCGCGGGGAACGGGAGCAGAAGAGATGGGTCGGAAGTTCTTGAGGTCCTTGGGGTCTGCCTTGGGTTTCTTGAGTAAGGCAGTGATCTCGGCGTGCTTCCAGCTTTCCGGGAAGGTTGCTGTCTCGAAGGAGATGTTGATTATTTTCCGGAGATGGGGCGCGATGGCTGTACTGGCTTTGTTGAAGATGTGGTGAGGGCACGGGTCTAGCGGTGAACCGGAGTGGATGGTGTTCATGATCTCGCTGGTGTCCTCGTCGTTGATGTTGGTCCAGGAGAGCAGGCGGTTGGTGGTTGTGGGGGCAGTGGTCTCGGTGGTTGCCGGGGCGGTCGTGGTGTTGAAGCTGTCGTGGATGTCGGCGATTTTGCGGTGGAAGAAGGTGGCCAGTGAGTCGCACAGGTCTCGCGACGGCTGGATGTCGTTGGTGTTGGAGCTGGGGTTGGAGAGTTCCTTCACGATGTTGAAGAGCTCTTTGCTGTTGTGTGCGTTGTTGTCTAGGCGGTCTTTGAGTGAGGCCCTTTTGGCGGATCTGATGAGGTGATGGTGACTGCAGGTGGCGCTCTTGTGGGCGGCGTAGCTGTCCGCTGTCCGTTCGTGGAGCCAGATCTTCTCCAGTTTTCGGCATGTTCGTTTGGAGGCCTGGAGGTCTTCGGTGAACCAGGTGGCTTTCTTGCTGGTGTGGCTGTTGGGCGGATTCTTGAGCGGGGCGAGGGTGTTGGCGCAGTCGTCGATCCACTGTCTGAGGTTGCGGGCGGCGGTGTCGGGGTCGGAGGGTTCGGCGGGTGGGCTCAGGGCGAGGGTTGTGGTTAGCTGGTCTTCCGTGACTCTGCTCCAGCAGCGGCGAGGCATTTGTTCGGTGCGGTGGTGCGTGGTGGGCTTCCTGTAGGTGAAGTGGATGCAGTGGTGGTCAGTCCAGTGGGGTTCGGAGGTGTGGTTGAAGGAGACGTGTGGGCTTGCGGAAAAGATGGAGTCTAGCGTGTGGCCGGCGGCGTGGGTGGGTGTAGTCACGAGCTGTCTGAGTCCGAGGGTGGCGAGGTTGTCGATCAGGGTGGTGGAGTTGGTGTCCTTGTTGTTCTCGAGGTGGAAGTTCAGGTCCCCGAGGAGGATGTAGTCCGTGGAGGCGATGGCGTGTGTGCTGACGAAGTCAGCGATGGAATCGCTGAACTGTGGTCGGGGTCCGGGGGGTCTGTAGATGAGGGTTCCTCTGAGGGTGGTGTTGGGATCGGTGTGGATCTGGAAGTGCATGTGTTCGGCGGGGCTGAGGGTGTCGTCGGTGTTGGTTGAGACTCTGAGGGTGTTCCTGTGGACGATGGCGATGCCTCCTCCGACTCCGTTGGTGCGGTCCCTGCGGGTGATCTTGTATCCGTCCGGGATGGCAATGGCGATGTCGGGGGCTGAAGCGGGATTCAGCCAGGTCTCCGTCAGGAATGCGACGTCTGGGGAGGTTGAGTCGAGAAGGTCCCAGAGTTCGATGGCGTGTTTGCGGGCGGAGCGGGTGTTGAGGAGGATGCATCTGAGGTAGTTGGGTTCTTTCCTGGGCGGTGGTTTGGCGGGGCGGGTGCTGGCGAAGCTGCAGTTCCGGCAGGTGAAGGGCCCTTGGGTGCGCTTCGGGGTGGCCTGGTAGCAGGCGTGATCTTTTCCGGGGTTGAGTGCGTGGAGGGTGCTGGCGTCGTATCGGCGTCTGTTGATGTGGCGGGCGCGGGGGATGCCCGGACCAGGGGTTCTGGCGCTGGGCGCGGTCACGACGCGGACGGGCGCAGCGGCCGCCATAAATGGGGAGGTGGGAGGGAGGAGCAGGGAATGGGGCAGCGAATGGGCAGTGAGGGGGCGGGGCCGCAGGGGCGCAGCGGCGGGAAACAGGCACAGAAGGGAAAACGAGCACAATCAGGGCATCAAGGGGGCACAGAAAGGGAAAAAAAACGAGCACAATCAGGGGCAGCAAGGGGGCACAGAAAGGAAAAACGAGCACAATCAGGGGCAGCAAGGGGGCACAGAAAGGAAAAGCGAGCACAATCAGGGGCAGCAAGGGGGCACAGAAAGGAAAAAGCGAGCACAATCAGGGGCAGCAAGCGGGCACAGAAAGGAAAAACGAGCACAATCAGGGGCAGCAAGGGGGGGCACAGAAAGGAAAAACGAGCACAATCAGGGGCAGCAAGGGGGCACAGAAAGGAAAAACGAGCACAATCAGGGGCAGCAAGGGGGCACAGAAAGGAAAAACGAGCACAATCAGGGGCAGCAAGGGGGCACAGAAAGGAAAAACGAGCACAATCAGGGGCAGCAGCAGGGCACACAGACGGAGCTGTGTGGTGGGGGAGCGACCTACCAGTCAAGGTCAGGCGTCGCTCTCTTCACCACGCAGCGGCCGCCATAAATGGGGAGGTGGGAGGGAGGAGCAGGGAATGGGGCAGAGAATGGGCAGTGAGGGGGCGGGGCCGCAGGCGCAGCGGCGGGAAACAGGCACAGAAGGGAAAACGAGCACAATCAGGGCATCAAGGGGGCACAGAAAGGAAAAAAAAACGAGCACAATCAGGGGCAGCAAGGGGGCACAGAAAGGAAAAACGAGCACAATCAGGGGCAGCAAGGGGGCACAGAAAGGAAAAACGAGCACAATCAGGGGCAGCAAGGGGGGCACAGAAAGGAAAAACGAGCACAATCAGGGGCAGCAAGGGGGCACAGAAAGGAAAAACGAGCACAATCAGGGGCAGCAAGGGGGGCACAGAAAGGAAAAACAAGCACAATCAGGGGCAGCACGGGGGCACAGAAAGGAAAAACGAGCACAATCAGGGGCAGCAAGGGGGCACAGAAAGGAAAAACGAGCACAATCAGGGGCAGCAAGGGGGCACAGAAAGGAAAACGAGCACAATCAGGGGCAGCAGCAGGGCACACAGACGGAGCTGTGTGGTGGGGGAGCGACCTACCAGTCAAGGTCAGGGGTCGCTCTCTTCACCACGCAGCGGCCGCCATAAATGGGGAGGTGGGAGGGAGGAGCAGGGAATGGGGCAGCGAATGGGCAGTGAGGGGCGGGGCCGCAGGCGCAGCGGCAGGAAACAGGCACAGAAGGGAAAACGAGCACAATCAGGGCAGCAAGGGGGGCACAGAAAGGAAAAACGAGCACAATCAGGGGCAGCAAGGGGGCACAGAAAGGAAAAACGAGCACAATCAGGGGCAGCAAGGGGGGCACAGAAAGGAAAAAACGAGCACAATCAGGGGCAGCAAGGGGGCACAGAAAGGAAAAACGAGCACAATCAGGGGCAGCAAGGGGGGCACCGAAAGGAAAAACGAGCACAATCAGGGGCAGCAAGGGGGCACAGAAAGGAAAAACGAGCACAATCAGGGGCAGCAAGGGGGCACAGAAAGGAAAAACGAGCACAATCAGGGGCAGCAAGGGGGCACAGAAAGGAAAAACAAGCACAATCAGGGGCAGCAGCAGGGCACACAGACGGAGCTGTGTGGTGGGGGAGCGACCTACCAGTCAAGGTCAGGGGTCGCTCCCCCACACATTTTCTGTACATATATATATATCTAGGTAATAGAACAGAATGGTAGATATAGAGAATAGAAGAGGTAGATGTGATTTCTTACGTAGATGGTGTAGAATGTGTTTTTATTGTACCGGATTAATAATGTTTGTCTGGCTTATTTTAGCCATCACCATTCCAATTAGACTAGCTGTAGAAGAAACTGCCATAAGGGAAAATAATACGAAAAAGGATAAAGAAGCTAACATACAGAACACAGCAACATTAATAGATGGTGACGAATTACATAAGGATAGATCCATAACTGATTTTTCAAAGAACGTTTTCAGAAAATTATTATATGAATATGTAGAAACAATGGATGTGAGAGATTGTTATGTTTGTATGCAATTACCTGCGTCTGTTTCAGAAGGTGTAACCTATCATCACCTTCCTTTGACGTATGGAATAACATGTAGTGTTCTAGCTAGTTTGTTTTATAAAACAGGTAGATTAGAATATTATTATACTGACCTAAATAAGGTTTTTGCGAAAATTCCTATAATCCCTGAACTAAACAAAATGAAAGAAGCAAGAATGTTTGGTGAATTTTTCTTAGAAAATAAAGATTTAACATTAGAATATATAGTTAAGCATAATCTCACCTGTGAGCTAAAGAAAGAAGAAAAGGTATTTTTAGAGATGGTAGAAGACAGGAGAGTTAAGTTTCAAAGGAAAGTAATAGAAGAGGAGACAAAAACACCCCTTTGGGCATTTGAAGGAGAAAGTAATAATAAGAAAAAGACAAATGCAGCTATGACTTTAGACTGGCCCCAACAGGGAAAGTTGTGCATTAGTAGAAATAGAACTAGGTATGATAACTATTTCGTGGGTTCCAGTGACTGCCAAGACAATGACAAAATTTTAGGAGGATGGGGATTCAAAGGAGGAAAAGATCCGATCTTTCCAGAGATCTATTATATTTGTGGGAACAGGGCTTATTACAGGTTGCCGGACCATTGGTATGGGTCATGCTCTTTAGGCCTGGTCTTTCCAAAGATTTTTCATGTGGAGAGAGGGGAAAGGGGAACACACGAAATGGGTACAACATCTACACATAGAAAAAGGGAAAGTTTTTCAGAAATAGTTGGTGACATTTTTGGAGCAATGATACCAGCAATGGGTATATCTTTGAATGCATTTAAAATTCGGAAATTGTCCACAGTAGTAGATCGTTTATCAATGAATACTGCTGGAGGGTTCTTGATGGTAAATACCGAGATGGTTGCCATGAGAGCTATGGTGATGCAAAATCGACTTGCCCTTGACATTCTTTTGGCAAAAGAGGGTGGAGTCTGTGGAATGCTGAAAGTCCAACATTGTTGCACTTACATTCCAGATAAAAATGAAAATATACGGAAGTATATAAAGAATATTACTGATTTGCACAAAGAACTTGCTCCACTGGAGGTTGAAAATGCCTGGGAGAAACTTGGTAAGAGTTTTTCCGCAATACCAAAATGGTTCACTGAAATAGGTAGCTCTATTGTAGGGAAAGTTTTGATATCAGCAACAGTAGTAATATTAGTGATGTTATTAGTGAAATTAGTTATTATATGTATTAAAAGGAGAAAAAGACAAAATAAAATAAAAAGAGAAAATAAGATAAATAAATAAAGATCGCTGGAAAATAAAAGGGGGCCAGGTAGGAAAGAAGGGGGAGGGGTCGTGTCTGAAAGGGGGAGAGGGATGAGGAGGCTAAAAAGCAAAGGGCGAAGCATAGAGGTGAGGAGGGAAGAAGGTCTGAGGCAGGGAGCGGAGAGAAGCACAGAAGTTAAGAGAAGCAAGGAAGATAAGGATCAAAGAGCAGTGCGAGAAGTAAGATGAAGGCGTAATAAGAAAGTGGAGGGGCAAAAGAGGCATGGAGAAACAGAGGAAGTAAGTTCAAGGAGTAGGGAGCGTGGAAGCAAACGAAGGAAGCGAGGCGAGAACGGCTTAAATGCAGTCATGGGAGAGAAGGAAGGAACTAAGAAAGAGGGAAGTGGAAAAGCAGAGTGGAGAGATGGTGGAAAATAAGGGGGGAGAGGCAGAGTGTGGGAAGGGAGAAGATTAGTTTAAGTGGGGAGGGAAGAGATACGTCAGGAACTCGAGGCGAGATGGAGTAATGAGTGATGAGAGAAACTGCACGGGAAAGAGAAGAGGGATGTGGAGACGATGAAAGGAGGGAGGGAAGAAGCGATGGAGAAGAATGGAGTGCTGAGGTAGAGAAACAAGTAACAGGCGAAAAACCAGAGCGCGAAATGGCAAACTACGGGAGAGAGAATGAATCGGAGAAAGAGAAAAACAGAAACGGGGGACGGAAGAGAGAGTAGGACGTAATTAACTGGGATAATTAAGTTCTGATTTTACAGCCATTTTTCTCCTAATTCAATTATCCCCATACATATTGTGTATACATATTTATGCATTTTCAGACGTCTCTGGGGCTCTTTTCGCCATATGTCTCTGTTGGAATAGAGCTTGTCGAAGAGTGGAGCGGAAGACCAGCGGATCCCACAGCAACAGCGCTGCCTACAGGCCGACCAGTGCCAGCTGCTGAGGAGCCTCCAGCCGGCCTCATTCATGTGACTCGGAGGCAGCGAGCACAGCCCTCACTTTGGACGCAGGGGGCAGCGGGTCAGATTACCGCAACTAAGACAGCGAGTGGTGCGCGCACACTGTAAGGAATGTCAGGAATGCAGCTGCCTCCCTGTGCGCTGCTGCTCGCTCCCGCAAGCAAAACGCTGTGGGAGTGAACATTTGCTAAAGAGATGGGACATGTGCCCGCCTTTAGCCATTTGCAGGCTACGAAAAATAAATGACACAGGCAACAACCAACCTAATGCGTGGGGGAAGTCCTAGCCACACGGAGAAGTTTGGAGTGCTCACAAGAAGCCTCCCATAGAGCAGCGCATGCGCGCTGCGCAAGGCTCAACCTAAAAATAGACCACCAAAGATCTAAACTTACCTGAAGCAGACCGTTAAGCTCTGAGTGTTGCTTTGAATGGGAGCAGGGTTTTATCCAATACCTGAAGTGGATGACACAAAGACTTGTCAGCTCTTGCTTGTTCTAGGGATAATGCCAGAGTGTTATTTTAAATGCATGTAAGCATCTATCCAGATAGAGAAACTAGAAGTCTCCTTAATGCAAGACACCAATGTAAAAATAATTTCAAAGTAAGGAATTTTGAAGTCTTCAGAGTTTGCTAGAACCTGTGTTGTCTCAGGTCCAAGCATCCTATGATATATTTCTACGGAGAAAGGACATAGTGCACAACTATAAGTGCTTCGACGTAGAAATGTTAACACTGAAGAGGGGTTGTGGTTATTAGAGACAGTATGTAGCAAATGTAGAAGCGTCTTTCGAAATCCACACAAACATTTCAATTATGGTGTACCTTAAATCAATGAAATCTGTCAATTTGTTTCAAAGTGACTTTTGATGTCGTTTTATCTCATGTTTAACTTCATAATAACTTTTCGACCTACAAGAAAGTGGATTTATTGTGAGGTCTAAAATTAATACCCTACCGAGGGGCAAAGGTTTCCCTGCAATATCACAGCGTAGTAGAGAGCCCATTGGTATGGCGTACTAGTGAGAGAAATGAGAATTCTGGAACAAATCAATAAGGAGGTACTCGAGGTTTAAGTGGATTCTATTGCTGGAGGTTGAGCGGGGACATCAGTCACGATTTGAGGGTACACGCGTGATGCAAAGCTTTTCCCCAGTTCTCTGAATACATTTAGCTTCTCATGAACCTGTCGACCTGTAATAATTGCACAGATGTACAATGAAGCTCTGAACGTCACTCTGGCTCCCTGGAGTAGAAACAGCTCTGAACCATTAGCACGTTGGTTCTGGAGCTTAATATGAATAAAGAATCTGTGGGATAGGCAAAGTCACCTGGGGTTGTGTTGGAGCCAAAGCTTCGTGGAAAGACCAAGAGGTACAACCTTCGCACAGAGTGTCACTAGACTTTTAACAGATCGAAATACGGCAATTTTGTTACTGATGGAACAACCCCAAAAGATGAGTCATATTATTGCATTAAGAAGTTGGCATTTTACAGGCATAGAGGTACTGACAGGGGTAACATTTATCATGAAGAATGTTGCAAGTTCATGTAGCAAAACAGAGTGTCCGTGACTAAAAACAGCAGTTAAGAGCTGTTTTAAGTCCCCCATTCTCACCCCTCGTCTCTTCTCTCAGCAGAATAAACGACTTTTAAAAACTGAGTATATGTTTTTGTAAAGTTTCCTGGGCCTTAACCCAATGAATAATTCAATTAAAGCGCGACAGTTTTCTTATGTTTTACCGCCACCTAAAGGTAGCTTGAAAGAACTGCTTCAGTTGAATTAATAAAGTAATTTTTAAAGGAAGCACTTTCCGACATTCTGGTACCCACACCACAGTGGGGCAACATAGATGCCCCTAGCACGCAACGGTGCCCACAAGTAACAGTGTGCTGTACAGAAGCGACTGTCAGTGACCAGGGGATAGGAGGGTAGAGGCATGCAACATCAAGTCTGCCCATGCTTACAACGTATTGGCATGTCCTGCACACAGTTTAAAAGATCCTCAACAATATATCTTTGGATGACAAAGGGTGACAGGATATTTGCACTCACCTAAAATCACAGCTAGACAATAGCGCATAATGGCTGTAGGCACTACAGAAAAACCAACAAGACACAAACAGGCACTCCTTAAATTAAAAAAAAAATACTCCTCAAGACTGGGTGCACTTTTGACTCCGGCTTCTACTTATACATAAACAGACCAATAGTGTTTATTTTGTCAGGTGTCATGCTCCTTCGCTTATGTGGATGATGTAATGGTAGCCCTATTACATATGACATAGCATGCTAAGCACTTATGATACTGTGGATGTACCAACCGCCACATTGGTATTTTGGGATTCTTCACAAACAAGAGTGAGCATGTGATCCAAAATGACTAGTGACATCAGTAGTAATGGCTACATTTTGGAATCAAAACATATCCAAATTGGGTTTTGCATTAGAAATACTGTTTAATACATGTTAAAACTGACAGATTAGCATGATGTCTCACTTCTTCACAAATATGTGTGTGTAAGCCACTCTTTCTTTTGACAAATAATTGTGATAGGCATACATTTTTTTGTGGAAAGACAGACAGCAATGTGTACACATTGGTGACAGAGTAACACATACCCTAAACCATTTCTCAATGTCCTGTGACATGTCCAGATGATGAAGCAATGATGTAGATAAATGGTAAAGGGATTTTGCAAGATGGGAAGTTCCATCACATATATTTAGCAGTTTCCCATCAGGAAGACTCAAAACCAGGCCACACTCATGACTCATTAGACTGTTGAAATGCATCAAGGTGTAATATGTTGCATATTGTTATTTTTATGTGAGTGTTTTAAGTAAGTATGTATCATATAGGAATTAGTGTATGTAAAAACTACTGTGATGTTCTAAAGAATTTTGCACTATAGTGAAAGCCAGCATATATAGTGAAACAATCTAACTAAGACACAACAAACTTCAAATAACTGTAGATATTTAGGAGTGAAATGTGAAAATGCTTTTGCTCTGTACTGAAGTGTATTAGAAATGTTTCAAGGGCTATGTATTTACTTATGCTGTAGAAATAATTTGTCAATCTCCCCAAATCTTTGTTTCTGACTATCTTCAACAGCCTAGGTATCTACATAGTATGTGATATACTGCTAAGCTACTTCAGTATAGAATTCATGTATACTTTTTGACAATTGACGTATACTTTAGTGACTTGGAGACAGGGTTATCGTTGTGAAATTCCCAAACAAAGGTAATCTGCTTTCAGTTTATGCTAATATTGGCACAACATTGCAGTATTTGTTAACGCACATTTATTCATATTTTACTTTTTGAGAATGAACAGTATGCAGACGTTTGGGCCTTGTGAACACACTATGCAAAGGTATTTTTGGTTGATATCCTTTTTGGTGACATCAGTTCACCAGTCTACACTACAAAGGCCAACCATTCAGAGGTGTGAAACAGTTCCTGGAGATACATAATGATGGATAAGAGACAAGATCATACATGAAATAGGAGCTATCATGGGGAATGACATAACTGTGACCAAATGTTGTCTGAAAGTGTTGCGTACATGCATGATCTTATGCTAATGTGGAAAGTTTGAGAGCCTTGTAGCAGGTAAACTCTGAAAACCTGGAAACTGTTTTGTGATCAAAGGTCATGATCAGTTCTGTTTACACAGATTCAATAAAACTATTGTATATGTCATTTCAGCATCATCCGGGGCAGGCGAAGGAGAAGGTGCCAACATCAGTGGTGAATCAGCTGGGCACAGTGGTTCCGGTGCTGACATCACCATCACTAACACCGAGGGACCCACTGGCCCGGAGGGTGAGGGGAGTGCAACGGAGGATGCCAGCTCCTCAACATCTTCTTCTGAGGCATCCTCCAGCGAGCACTCCCTAGTGGTGGTGGACCCAATAGGAAGTGTACCAACTGCATCCTTGTTCACCACCCCAGTACCATCTCCACCCTCCCTGTTGCTTCCCCCCCAGTTGGCCACACCGGCACCCACCTCCTGCCCCTGTCCTCCAGGCTACGCTGAGTGAGGAGGCTATTGACCTTCTCAGGAACATCTCTGTAGGCCAGACTGCAATACTGAATGCCATCCAGATGCTTGGCTGCCAATTGCAACAAATGGTAGCCTACCTGGAAGGCATTCACAGTGCTATGATTGTAAGAAAAAGGGGCACCCCTGACACAAATTCCTAAATCAGGGAAAATAACTCAAATGTAAGTATCACAATATAGGAATGACAACTTTGATTATAGACAGAAATAATATTTATCAAAACATGCAGACTCTGTGAAGGGTATCAAAAAATGTTTATTATTGTATTTATAAATGTAAATTGTCTAGAATATCTGTACATTTAAAAGAAAAGAGAAAGAAAAAGGAAAGAACGTGATTCTCTCCATATTCAGTTCTAAATTAAAAGAACACAAATCGATTTTTATATGGACGTTCTATAAATTACATTATATATCATATCAATGTTCATATGAATAGAATTATACACAGTCTTTGAATTAACTTCTTCAAGACATGTAAATAAGGTGAATAATCACTACAAAAAGGACATGATACATTCAGTAATAATATGGCTCTAGAAATTCCGTATCCTACGCGCGTTTCGGCTGTGCGCCTTCATCAGGAAGCCATGTGTAAAATAGAGACCTCATAGGGTTCAGCACGGCAAACAGTTTGTTGAGTGTTAATAAAATAGATCTAAGGTCCAATGTAGAATAGTAGATTCTTTCTGTTAAATATCTCCAGGATAAGTAATAACTGTACTGTACAAATCCAAACGGTCCAAAAACATGGACCAACTGATTTATAGTAGAAATGGTCAGCAATGGATAATGATCATCCACTGATAAATATAGCTGGGGAAATGTAATTGTAAACGCTTAAAGCGGAAATGGTCTCACTTGGATGGAAAGATTTGCAGTATCACCGTACTGAGAATATTACTGGGAAAAAGCGCTGGTCCAAATATCCGCGTGCTGGGATGAAGAGGCACTTCCAACGTCGCAAACTGCGCTCTAGTTCGGCATACCGATCATCGTCCCGTGATAACAGCTATGTCCGGCCTACAGAGGTCTTTTCAAGGTCTAGCCTCCTCACTGATCGCAGCCTCCCAACCATCCCAACCTAGTGCCCTACCTCCCGCCCCATCTCCATCCAAATTGTCGTGCACAGAGGATGGTTTACACTAACCTTACAGCCAGGTACAGCAGGAACGATGGATGAAGCTAATTAATCCCTTCCCCAAAATGGGAATACCCAGGAGTAGATATATCCGACACTCCAGAGATAAAACCACCATAGGGGAAAGGGAAAAAAGGGACAAAAGAAACAATAACGTTGCCGCTGTTAGGCTCAGACTAGGGATGTCGTCAGAAGATGTTGACCTCTCTCTTCTACAATCCACCCTTTCTGCCCTGTAAGTGAAACACAGTACACACATTAGATTACTCCCCCCCTTCTGTCCGTAGCACCCCAATCCCCCCTATGTGTCATGTACTTACTTAGATTCTAGCGGTGCTTCTCTCATGTTAAAAAAGACACAAAAGAGAAAAATAAAGAAAACAAAATAACAACATAGTTCTGGATCGGAGTGAGGTACTTATCTTACTGCAGATAATCCTCTCTTTGCTGATGGATATCCCGTCTTGTGCAGTTGCTCAGGGCCTCGGGTAGATAAGAAACTCTCTGCCCACCTTGACAAACTCTCCAGAGCGTTGATAGGCAAGATGGCAATTAACAACCACACGGTAGCGCTGGTAATGCAGAAACAACCTTCCCTCTTGGAGGCTATCAGAAATACCAATCCTAACCCAGCGTCTTCCTTATTTTTACTGGACGGTTATTAGTGAGAACAATAACACAAAAAAAAATAGAAGCGCATTACAAGCGCGAAGACTTTTCCTTGGTTTACGGGAGGAATGCTAGACGCTGCTCCACGGTTGTTTCTTGCAGCGTTCTGAATAACCCACCGCGTCCGTCTAAAGGCACGGAATACGCGGGAGGTTTGGTATTGTGCCGGTCCGCTTGACTCCGTCAAGCGCGTCCTGAACTTACCCCCATGAACGCAGGGAGGCGTTCAGAGGATTCTCCACGATACCACTCCAGGGCGCAAGGACGCCAATGGGAAGCGGTTTGCAGGAAGGAGAATCTCTATGTACACGAGTGCTGCAGTCCTTCAGGCAGAACCCTTCGCGAACCTAATCACCAAGTTCAGGTAGAAACTCCAACGCACTGGCAATACGTCGTCTCTCCGATAACAGAAGTTTGCTCGAGTGACAAGCACCGAGTTCTACCAGGGCGGGGCTTAAGTACCCATAGTCAGGTGCTGTTTCCAGCCTGTGCAAAGGATTGTGGGAGTCGTAGTTTATGTGCCCAACACTCATACCATGCATATCATCGCGCGCAGTGTACCTATCTCCGTCTAGCCATGACACAAATTCCCTATTCTCAGACCTGTCCCAAGCACACTCACAACTTTGCATGCACCCACTCACACAGACATAAGCAGCACACTCATACACATACAACACAAAAAAACAAAACACAGGCGTGCATCAAAACAGACAGACATCACCCCCCACCCCAGCACAACCACAGACACTGCAATCACCACTAAAGACACATCCACCACCAGCACATACCCAGACACTGCACCCACCACTACAGACACATCCACAACTGCAATCACAGCCCCAGACACCGCATCCACCACCACAGACACATCCACCACTACAAGCACAACCACAGACACTACACCCACCACCACAGCCACATTGTCACTTACAGAATCACCACTAACCTGTTTTGACCGGAACCCACAGGAACGAAGACTAGTCCCTCCTCTCTCTCCGAAGCAGGGGCCGAAAGTAGATTTTTAGATTCCAATCCCTCAAGGTCACTGTCCTCAGGGAGATAGGGGAAAGGATTCTTCAGTTTAGATCAGCAAGGAAACGATATACCAAAAATAAGGCTGAAGTTCGTCTAAATCCCCACCTGAAAAGAGATAAGCAGACCCCCTATTAGAACAGGGTACACCCCACAAGACCTATATCTCTACTTTCTGATTAACTAAGGTCATTTTCATATTTGAGCGAGCAAAGATTTACTCACCACAATACCTCCAATGAAAATCTCAAACTGTAGCATCCAGGCGTTACACTCACTCCTTATTGTGCATGGAAACACCAAAGTATAATGAGTAGTACTACTGCGCGAAAAGAGAAATGCCAGAATTAACTTAGTGCTCCTGCACTAAGAAAGAAATGCCTCTACGGTTTGTAGCGCTCCTGCGCTAATGAAGGAAATGTAACCTTGCAGGCTAGTAGCGCTCCTGCGCTAAACAAAGGAACAGACACTGGTGGTTGTAGCGCTCCTACGCTACTAAAAGATATGCTCTAGGAGTTTGTAGCGCTAAACAAAGGAAAGGCCACCGGTGAGAGTAGCGCACCTACACCACTGAAGAAAAATGCCTGAAGAGCTTGTAGCGCTCCTGCGCTAAACAAAGGAAAAGATGTCCCGGGAGTTGGTAGCGCTCCCGCGCTAATTAAGGAAAATGTCCGGGGCGTTGGCAGCACTCCTGCATTAATTAAGGAAAGTTTCCCGGAAGTAGGTAGCACTCCAGCGCTACTCACAGAAATGTTTCGAACTCCCAAGGCTTTACCTGGAGTACAGTTGAAAACTGCAGCGTTCGATGAAAGCACAGCCTGCTTATGTCGGGACGGGAGAGAAGTGTGAAAACCAAGAGTCTTCCAGCCAAGCGGGAAGTGGGCGTGGTCTTCAGACAGGAACTGTAAGCCAAGCAACGGCTTACGAAGGGGAAGCACTTTTAAACTTCTCGCAAGGGAAGGTCCACAAATGCAGGTTCCCACCACTGAACGAAAAAGGAGTCGTTCAGTTGGGAACCTGCTATCATGAAGGCACCGCAGCCTCTATTCGCTAAAATGCTCAACGCACCACATGTTTTATTACAGGCTAGAGAGCAGGAAGCCCGGGGTCTAACACACATTCACCATGACTACACCCAGCACCTCCACAGCACACACACCCACAAAACAGAAATGCCCACACTCACCCATACAACACACACCAGCAAAGCAAGGCACACCCAAATGTTCACGACATACACCTGTACCCTCAACAGACACATGCACAACAGACACTTGCACTCCCTCTACCTCCCAACCCCAACTTCCTCCCGACCATCTTACCCATTTTCCCTGTGAGATTCCTCTGTCTGCCCTTGCCCTGATCCCTGATCCCTGCCACACCCACACCCAACCCTCCCAAACACACACCTACCCCTTCAACCCCCCAATCCATCCCTTCCACTTCCCAAACCACCCTTCAAAAGACAGGAACTACCCCTACTATCCCCCAAGGTACCCATAAAAAAGGCAGAGGTCCCATCCCAAAACCAAGACCACCCCTCCCAAAACCACCCCCCAAACCCAAGATCACCCCTCCCAAAACCACCCCCTCCCAAACCCAAGACCACCCCTCCCAAAACCACTCCCCTCCCTCCCAAACCCAAGGACACCCCTTCCAAACCCAAACCCAGACACCCTCCTCCCAAGTAACATCTTTGAGGTGCCTGCTCTGCCCACTAGATGCCCCTTCCTGGGGAAGTTCCCTGGCAGTGCAATTGGAGGCGAGCTGAGTCCCACAGCACACCTGTGCACAGAGCTTTGTGGACACCATTTGGAGTGACATTTGCCTTGTTTAAAACAAGTTGATAGAGTTATCTCATTGTGAATAAATCACAATTTTTCTTTTCACCAAGTTTGTCCAGCATACATTTTTTTTTGCAATGTTTCAGTGTAAAATGTGTAGTGCATATTTTTCTTTAGCATGATGGCAGGAACTACTACATACTTTTTAAATGTCTACTATGTTAAATGCATACACTGGTTCAAATGGTATGTGATGGTCATTTGAGTGTAGATGCAGCCATTCAACATAGTAGTGGACACTTGCACCAACAAATAGAGGTTGACACATTATTTAAGGATATTTAACTATAGGTGTGTTTGTTTCACCTTGATTACTAATAAGATTGTACACATATGCATTGCACCTTGTAATGCAATGTGCAAATTGAACATGTATGCAATACAGGACTTGCACTAGACAAGGGGAAATGTTACATCGATGAATATGTAGAGTGCTTCAAATTTGGGACTGCCATTGATTTTCCAGGTAATCTATGAGGTGAGGGTTACAGCTTTTCTAGTGCAATTTCTACATGATGTTGCATTGCACTTATCCTAATGATGTATGATACATATGTTTTTATTGTGACAATTTTTGTACTTTCTATAAACACACCTGTATGGTGAGTTTTAATTTTTGATTTGATATCCTTTTTTGTGCATGTGTCTTTTTGTGGAAGGCAGCTGGCACCACATTTATGAACACAATGTGGTTATACAGGTGTGTTACTTTAAAATCCTTAAACATCAATATTAGAGACATATGCATTGCACATTGGTATGCTATTGCTTGTGTGAATGATTTAAAAATGCACAAGTCCTGACTGAGCAAATGTGAACAGCCAAGTGAAAAGGTAACAGATAATGGGGGAGGTTACCTTCGGATCTGGTGACGGTGGTGTTGATTTGCATCGTGATCAGCCAGCAGCAGCAGAGGCATGGTTGGGTTCATGGCAGTACAGGAAGGGGGAAGGTGAGTAAAGGTGAGGTTGTGCCTTGTATGCGTTCCATTCTGCCAATTCAGGTGTGGAGGTTTCCCCACCACAATTGCGTCGGCGGGAAGGCACATCAGGATTGGCGCAGCGGACAAAGTGGCTGCACCGCCTCCGACAGCTGCTTTTGCCTATCCTGCCATCAACGCAGTCGAGATTTCGTGGCTGTGACTGCAGAACCGCAGCGGTCTTTTATCTATGCAATAGCCAACTCTAAAAAGGGTGTGTGGACCGCCAAGCCGTCGGGCGGGAAGACCGCCAAAATAGCCTCGGCGGGACCTGATCTGCCAAGATCTAAATCAGGTCCTAAGTCTCCACCCTTCAGCTACAGGAATGTCAGTATTCTGAGAAACCAACTTCACCTCCCTCTTGTGCAAATGGCCATGCCAGGGATATTAAAAATGGATCCCGCATGCCTCCATTACTCTGGTCACTCACACAGACCATGCATGCACCACACAGGCTACACTCACAAACATGCACAATAAACACTTGGGAGGTTAGTGATAGGAATTGGGAAAGCGCACAGAACTTTACCCAAGTGGGCCAGCAAGCGACCACTCCAGTGGCACAAATAAAAAGGTCTGCCCACAACTATGGTTTCACAAATCCACAAATACATTGCCACCATCGCTCTATGTGCAAATCTTTGACAGGGGCAGTAGTCCACTGTCTGTCAATGAAGGTGTTGTCGAATGACCTCACTCATGTCAAGGGACAGGGCTAGGTCTCCAAACAGGTAGTACTTTAGTGTGACACCAGGCCAAAATCATAAACCACAATACCAAATATACATAGTCTGGAACTTAAGACAGCGGAAAACAACTGTACACTATGCAGGGGACATTCCTATCCCAACATCTCAGATGATGCCGGTAGATCTGTATCTGTGATCTTCTCAATAGGGCCCCAGACTATAGTCGTTATATTGGTATACAGTCCAATTACACACAAGGAAACCTACATGACATCAGTCATCTCAGGCCTCTTTAATGTAGCAAAAGGAGAAATCTTCATGGGGCAACTTTAATCTGGCCATGGATGGCTTTAGAGATCAAACGCCACTGGGGACTGGGGAAACTGGCGCTGCTACAACACAATTTAGGGAGGGGTTAGGCAGAATGGTACGGAAGATATATTGAGGTTGCAACATTCAGATGACACAGACGTCACATACTACTCTCCTGCTCTTTCTAATAAGCTGTAGTTTAGTATCAGAGGTTATGAAAACTAGTATAGGGCTCATAGTCTTGTCAGATCATGCACCCATCATAGCAACATTCACATCATCTAGAAATAAAAGTAAAGTGGTTACTTGGTGACTTAATGAACATTTACTCAATGATACTGTTTTTTAGGAAAAAGATACAAGAGATCATCCAAACTTTGTGACAGAAAACAAGTGGCACTGCTGATAACAACACTCTGGGACACACAAAGTGGATCTGTGGGGTAGTTTTATATTGGCATCCTTTCACCTTAATTAAGCAAGGGACGATATTAGCACAAGGTCTGGAGATAAGCAAGGCACACTGTGTTTAATGAGAACCAGGCAGAAGTTTTATGTCTCTTGCAATAAGGCTGGCAAGCTCTTGGCTGTACAAATGAGGGTAAATATGATCAGTAAGAGAGGTAGGGAAAAAAAACAAGATATGATGCTAGATCATAGAAGATGAAGACATTGTTTAGGGCTTCAGTAACTTTTATAAACAATTCTATGATGAGGGACTGTTACAAGAGATTTGGTGCAAATCCTATATTCATATGTTCCTGGGTCAGAGAGTGACAAATACAAAAAAGAGAAGCTTTAGACAAGCCCATCGGAGTACAGGAGGTTGTTGGGTGTATCCATAAATTGAAAAAAATCCAGGTCTAGACTACACTGATCTTTACAAAAGCTTCTGCAGATCCCTGACCCCAATCCAAGCAAGACTCTTCAACTTCTTCAGAATGTCCGAGTCCATGATGTATGCCTATGTGTCAGTTCTCCCCTAACCAGACAAAGACCCCCTTAATTGTGGGTCATACTGGCCAATCTCTCTCTTGAACCTCAACGCCAAGCTAATCACAAGCATCTTGTTGGTCACTTTGAGCCAACAGATGCCATGAATAATACACCTGGACCTTTTGAGCTTCATCCTGGATCACCACTGCAATGATAGAGCAAAACTTCCAGTGCATTGACAAAGATGAATTGCTCTTTTCATTTGATGTAGAAATATCTTTTGGCAGAGTCAAATGCACCTATATGAAATGCCTAACGCAATCTCTATGATTAGCCCACAGTTTAAAAGAGGAACACAAGAAGGGTGCCCTTTAGCAATACTTCAATGGGCACTGACATCGGAGCCCTTTGCATATTGAATCCAAAGACATGAAAAGATTAAAGATATAATGAGACCTATTGCGCAATTTTTTGCTTCAAAGTTAAATATAAAAAAATCTGAAATCTACACAAACACACAGATCAAATTCAGACACTTTTAATGCTCTTTCCTATGTGGGAGACTTCTAAATTGGTGTCCTATCTGGGAATCTAAATCACTCCTTCCTCAGCGCAAATTATTGCCCTAAAGTACCCCTCAATCCTAATCATCATTTGCAGTAAATTACAACAATGGCATATGAGCCACTTCTCCTGGCTTGGCAGAATTGCTGCAGTTATGACAACAGTCCACTAACCATAGAGTTAGAGCGAAGGCAAGAGGTTGGTATTCTAGTTGCCAACTCCAGTTTCCCATTTAATGGCGGCTGCAGGCCGGGCGCGCAGCAGGCGTGCGCAGTGGGTGCGCCAAAGGCAAGCCCGTCGGCGCCCATCTGCGCCTGACTGGGCCCAGGGGTCAGGACCCGCGCACCTATGACACTCCGAGCGCGCAGTGTCTTCTATGGAGCGCGCACCCACACAGCACATCCCCTGAGAGACAGGTGTTCATGTTAATCGCAGCGCCCTGTAGAAGCATGACGGGCGCTGCGATCAACAAGAATACTTTAAAAAAAAGCAGACAATCTGACCCAGCCGATCTCTATGAAGAAAGGGCACGCAGTAAGACTATAGGCACGACGTGTGCTTTCACAATCACTAACATATATTAGTGATTGTGATAGCACAAGTCGTGCTTTTAGGCTTGCTGCATGCCTTTTGTTTATAGAGCACGGCTGCAGGCAGATTGTGTGCTTTTTTGAAAGTTTTCATCTTAAATGCAGCCTGTGTATTAGTATGTCGGGCGCTGCAATTAACATGAAAACTTTAAAAAAGACACGCAACCTGCCGCGCTCTATTAACAAAAGGCATGCAGCAAGCCTTAAAGCACGACGTGTGCTTTCACAATCACTAATATATGTTAGTGATAGTGAAAGCGCACATCGTGCTTCTGGACTTGCTGAGTGCCCTTTTTTTAAAGATGTTTATTGAGAACATCATAACACAATACACATAAGGTGCTGAGTGCCCTTTCTTAATAGAGCGTGGCTGCGGGCAGATTGTGTGCATTTTTTTAAAGTATTCATTGGGCAGTGCGCACTCTAGTTGTTGTGGCTGTTGGGACCATAAATATGCGTGCTGCGCGGCAGCAGGCGCCTTGAGGGGTTATTCCGAGCTCTGCTTCCTTTCTCCTCTTACTAAACGCTACTTTGCACACGCTATTTTGCACACGCCTTGCCATTAATTGCCAAAGACTTTTAAATACTTTTTAAAAAATCCTGATTTGTTTTACTTATTGTGCACGACTGTATTGAATTTGATTGCTGGTCGGGAGGGCCTTCCACTTCCTGGTTCTCGATTTGCCACTAAGAGCCGCCATCTTGGGGCAGTTCGCGCTCTAGTTGTTGTGGCTGTTGGGACCATAAATATGCACGCTGAGCGGCCGCGCTGCTGGCGCGCTGAAGGCACGCCTAAGGCAAGCCCGTCTGCGCCCGTCAGCGTCCCGGAAGTGGCCAGCGCCAGCCACGCTGCTCGTCGGGCTCCCGTGCCAGAGGATAGGTTGCGCTACACTAGCGATTTCCTGCAGGCTCTCCGTTCCCACTCTTGCTTCCATCAATGCAACTGGGATATGCTTGTGGGTAAAGACAACATTTGCTCGACATGTGGCTTTAAGCTGGGCCTGGGTCCGCTCAATGATGCCCAAATTAGCACCTCATCTAGCAGGCCTTTGAGGGCTTCTCCCATTCTGGCTGCTATGATTAATGCTTAATCTCTCAGGACACACCATCTGGATGTCTTTGACCTCCTCGTGGACAGACCTGTAGACCTTTTATTTATTACAGAGACTTGGCTAGATAGCACGTCTGATCCCATTGTTGCTCTGGCCACTCCTGAGGGCTATAAGATCTCTAGAGCTGATCGCCCAGAGGGTAGGGGGGGCGGTGTGGCTATTATCTATAAGAATAAGTGGGACCTCCGTAGGGGCGATGTCTCTTCATGGGGGGACTGTCAAGCCCTAGATTTTAGCATCCGCTTCTCTGCTCACTTCATTCTGGGAGGCTCTTTGATCTATAGGCCTCCTGGCCCGGCCGGGGCCTTTCTTCAAACATGGGCTGATGCTGTGGTGCCTCGGGCTCTTCGATTCTCCCACTACATTGTTCTTGGTGATCTTAATATTCACCTTGACCAGACCGATGCCAGGGACTCGCTGGACTTTTTGGATATATTACATCTTGCCCAGCTCTCGCAGTGGATTAGTCTTCCCACTCACCAAGCGGGACACATTCTTGACCCAATATGCTCTAACTTCCCTATCTTGGTTGAAGCCACATGTCCTGTCCCTTGGTCTGACCACTTTTTATCCTACTTTTCGTAGGCAGTACCAATGCTGCTCCACCAGCTCAATGCTATCGCAGGCCAGCATTCAGCAAAATTGATCCGCTCGTGTTTAATCAGGCCTTGGAGGTCTCCAGGCCCGCCCTTCGGGGGGATTTGGAGGGCGATCTGGCCGGATTCACTAGCTGGATATCTAACTCCGTGGATACGTTAGCCTCGCCCTCCCCCCCCTAGGTTTTCTAGGGAATCACCCTCTAAACCCTGGTTCACCCTCGACTTCAAAGGGCTTAAACACGAATGTAAGATCCTTGAGCGGGCTTGGCGCCGTAGTGACTTCTGTCCGACGGCTAAGCTGGAACTTAGGCTTAAACAAAAAACCTACTACGAGGCTATAGCTCAGGCTAAAAGACGGTTCTACTCAGCCCGTATTGATTCTGCTAAAAACAACACCAAGGAAATCTTCGCCATTGTCCAGAGCTTTACGTCCCCTACTTCCCAATCAAGCTCGCCTCCATCTACAAATGACTGGTGCGATAAGCTCTCCAGCTTCTTCACAGATAAAATCCGTACCATTCAGGCGGCTTTTATTTCTTGTGGCGGACCTACAGGTGCTACTCTGGTCTCACCTTCTGCTAACCCTATTCACTCCCTGTGTGCATTTAGGCCCGTGGATCTGCCCGGATCTCTTAAAATTCTTAAGGGTTTGAAGTCAGGCTCGCCTGCGGACCCTTGTTCAGCCAGATTGTTGGCAGCTGCTGCAGATACCGTCAATGCTGAAGTGAATAGTATTGTTAACATGTCCCTTCAGGAGGTCTGTGTTCCGGAGGTCTGGAAGCAGGCTAAGATTCTTCCTCTGTTAAAAAAGCCTTCTCTGGATCCCCTTAGCCCAGGGAACTACCGCCCCATATCCCTCCTGCCTAGTCTGGCTAAGGTGTGTGAGAAGGTGGTAAATAAACAATTAACTGAGTTTGTCGAAAGCGCTGGCCTCTTACACCCGGCCCAGTCAGGTTTTAGGGCCTTCCACATCACCGAGTCAGCCCCGGTGGAGGTCTCGGAAGCCATTCGGGAGTGTCTGGACGCCGGCGGGAGGGCGGCATTGATCTTGCTCGACCTGTCGGCGGCGTTCGACACAGTCCCGCATTCACTGCTTCTTACACGGCTTGCCGAGATTGGTGTCTCTGGCACGGCCTGGGGCTGGCTCAGGTCCTTCTTAGAAGGACGGGTGCAGCAGGTCTGGCTTCCACCGTCCTTTTCCTCCCCCCAGACAGTGACCACAGGTGTCCCCCAGGGGTCTTCCCTTAGCCTGCTCTTATTTAACATTTACGTTACTCCTCTGGTCTACTTGGCTGAGGAGTTGGGGGCTAAGGTTATGGCCTACGCTGATGACACCCAGCTTCTCTTCACATGGGGAAAAAACGTGGACTCAGTTTCCTCGGCAAACACTGTTTGTCCTCGGTCTTCAAGTGGCTTGCCGCCGCACAACTCAAGTGTAATGAAGAGAAGTCGGAGATTCTCCTCTTTGGGAAATTCCCCCTTAATTTTAGGGAAACGCTCAGGCCACCTGAGTTCCCTCTGCCTACTTCAACAGGGAAGTCCGCTAAGAACCTGGGGGTATGGTTTAAGGAGAACCTCTCCTTCTTCACTCAGGTTAAGAAGCTTGCCGGCACGTGCTTCGGTCTTCTTAAAACCTTAAGGAAGTTTCTTCCTCTCCTTCCTAAGGCTGCAAAAGAAACAGTCATTCGCGCTCTCATTCTATCACGGCTGGATTATGCCAATGCTCTTTATGCTGGCATTCCGGGCTACTTGTTGAAGAAGCTTCAAGTGGTCCAAAATGCGGCTGCCAGACTTCTCCTTGACATCTCTTCTAGAAGTAGTGTGAGACAACATCTACGCTCACTTCACTGGCTTCCCGTGGCAGAACGGGTTAAGTTTAAATCATTAGTTATTGCCCACCGCTCACTCCACGGTTGTGGCCCTACCTACCTGCAAAAACGGTTCTCCTTCTACGCCCCTTTGAGACAATTGCGCTCTACATCTCAATTTTTAGCCCAGGTCCACCGCTTTAAATGCCAGAGGCTAGGTGGCTGCTCCCTTGCCCGCAAAGCCGCCGTGGCATGGAACGCTCTTCCTTTTTCTCTATGGAACACTCAGGACCCGTTGGTTTTTAAGAAGAATCTGAAAACGTACCTCTTCGTTTAACTGTCAGGCCCCCACCCCTCTCGGTCTCGCGCCGGGACACTCTTGAGTATCTGTGCGCGTTATAAAATAAAATAACATAACATGTTAATTGCAGTGCCAGTCATGCCTATACACTGCACTGCAATTAACATGTGTACTTTCAAAAATGCACACAATCTGCCAGTAGCCAAGTTCTATTTACAAAAGGCATGCAGCAAGCCCAGGACTTTAAGTGGTCCGGGTCCTGCCGGTGCTCAGCACCTGCAGTTCTTAAAAGCAGGTGCTGAGATAGGTCCCTATCGGACTCTTCATTTTTGCCCTCACCCTCAGGGTAAATCTTAAATCTGCAGCAGTGCAACTGCTCAAAGCCTTTGGTGTAACTTCAAAGAGACTTGCTATAGTTCTTTCACAGTCTCATCATTTCAGAACTGAAGCATCTTCAATATTAGATTCAACAAAGCTGTAGTTGTTGCTTATTTATCTTATGCAACTAACAACCATTGACAAAGCCAATAGTCCTGGCTTGTTGTAGGTATAATGTTATTTGTTGTATTACATATTGCAAAAACGATTGAAGAATCACAAAACAAAGTGTATCTGAGCTCCAACAGCCTTGTATTGAACCTTCAGGAGGACAGTTTTGCTAGAGCAAGGTAAGTCTGCAGTTATTGTTACACTCACAGATTCTTCTGATGACTGTCTCTGTATTGTACTTTAATCTTTACATGTCCTCCTGAGATTCCTGTTCTGTACGCCTGCGGGGGAAGGGGGTGCCTCTGGGGACCTTGTGCCAACTGTTGCCAAAAGCACTGGAAGTCTCATCCGGAGTAGCATGCTTAGTTTACAGCTGTTGCACCAAGTGTTTCTTGGACAGTTATGGGGCTATTTCCTGAAATAATTCTCCAGAACAGTAAAGATATTGGAAGCAGTTGAAACTGACGACAATCCCACAAAAAAGGGACAGGAAATATTAGTATTAGATTTTTTTTTCAGCTGAAGTATAGGTAATTTTTTGTTTTGTTTGGTAGGCCACCACCATCACCAAGTCATGCTTTACATAGACTAAGGAATGGTGCATTAAAAGAGTTATTGGTACAGAAATCAGTAGTCATTTGAGAAGGGACGGGTTGAGATTTAAAGTAAAAAAATAAATAAATGGCGAATAAACAAAAGGTACTCCAGTCAAGCATTAGGACATTGATCTCCATTCTCCATTTTGGGTGTTGTGATGTCTGTCTCTCTCCCAGCAACACAAACACACAAATCTACCAGGAGGGACTGCCTTCCTATGATAAGATATCTGCACCATCGCACTCCTTGCCTCAGGTCCCCTTTGTATGTTTGTATCCCTTAGAGCGTACCTGTTCTTTCTGCATTCCGTTATAAGGGATAGGAGTCAATGGGAGGTGGCGACTAAGCTGATGGTTGGTGAATTGTCTATAAAAGCTTACTGTCTCGGTGTCCAGTGTAGCTGTCATTAGGGCAACTGGTTGAATGGCATCAGCATAGAGGGGTAACAGTGGCTCTTTGTACGCAAGTTATGCTGTTCAATCAGGTTAGCAGTGCTTGCAGTGGAGCACATGTCAAATGTAGGATTAATATGCAAAACCCCACATAACTGGGGACTTTAACATAAGTGTTTTCAAATAAATGCCGAATTTCACGATGGAGACACAAGTCCAAAAACTGGCAGGTTCATGCTTTGGCATTTTAGGATCCCCAAGGAAATTCTTGCAGATGCTACCTTTCCCTACTAGAAGGATAGTTGTGCAGAGTTTTATATAAAAAAATATATATATTTCTAAATCCTTCCCTCTTCTATCCCTCCACTATCCTTTTCAATCCAAATAACAGACTAACATATCCACCACTCAAATTACTTTCATATTTCACTATACTAATGCAACACTAATCCTTTATGGGTTCCGGAGTAGCGTACTACTCGCCCCAAAAATGCTTTAACACCCCATCATGGGTAGCAGGCGCTATAGAAATGCAAACCTTTTATCCCTCTTCTATCCTCCACTATCGTTCTCAATCCAAATAACTGACTAACATATCCACCACTCAAATTACTTTCAGATTTCACTATATTATTTCACCGCTAATCGTTTATGGGTTCCAGAGTAGCGTGCTACTCGCTGAAAAAGTGCTTCAACACCCCACCAGGGGTAGCAAGCGCTATATAAATGCAATTACAATACAATACAATATATCTGGATGCAATGACAGAGGCAGCACAATAACAATCGCGTGGCACACTATGCTAAGCACAGATTTTTAGCTCAAATGATTTTAAGCCACACCCTTAATTACACCAGTCACGCCCCTTTGAGTGACCCCCCCAGTTTTTTCATCTCACTTAAAGCCTTGAACAAACCTAAAAGCACCATGTGTGCTTTCAGAATAACTAACATATATTAGTGATTCTAAAAGCACACGTGGTGGACTTTTATGCACATTCCTCCCCCTGGTTATCCAGGAAACCATCTTCAGAACTGATAAATGAACTAATGATTATCAGTTCTGAAGAGTGGAGTGACCCCCCCCCCCCCCGTAGAGCCAGCTCTGTTCTGCAGAGAGTCTTGCCCTGCTTACCTTGAATAATTCTTAAACAGATTGTTGCAAATAGCATTTTCTTTTAATTTATTTTGAATCTGGGTAATGTGTGAGAGTCTGTTACAGACATTTTATGACAAATGTGTTTTTGTTTCATGCAACATCCATAAAAAAAAATTCTTTTAGATCCAAACAGGAGCTCAGATATAAGAAATGGGAGGATGTCACAGTGATTATTTGCAGTAGTATTAGTGAGCTTCTACTATATTACAATATTGGAAAAATACATCACTATCCCTGAATATTAACTATAAACACATTTAGAACTTGAACACGTGTGTCTGTGCACTGTTTGTGATCTGGCCAAAGAGGACACAAGAGAGCTGAAACTGAATCATAAATTCAGAGGTGATCCGCACAAGGGCCCCCTAAATACGTTTGGCCTAGGGCCCGACAAATCCTTAAGATGTCCCTCAGCCGCTGCGGTGTAGTTATTTAGGAAAGCAGAGGTTCACTGGTGCTATGGAATGAGGCAGGTTGCCCCGGTTTCCTAATATACATTAGTGTAACTTTGTCGTGGTTGCAGATGCTCTGCACTGCACCTGTTCATATCCAACATGACACAACAAGTGTATGCCAGTCACCAACACGAAGGCCTTCCCCAGGGCCGGGCTGGCCGTAGCAGGCATCGGGCGTTTGCCCGGGAGACTGGAAGGGTGGGGGCCAGTTTAGGAGCAGTGGGGGCCAGTTTTGTTACTGGGGGGCAGTTTTGCAGCGATGCTCCAATATCGGCCCCAGTAACAAAAGCAGCAGTGCTGGGGACCGGTTTTGTTCAGCAGTAGTGCTTGACACTTGCTCCGTAAAAATTGCCAGGGCTGCTTTGGGTTCCCAGTCCGGCCCTGCCTGCTCCATCGAGCAGGCCTCCTGCATTCCAGTACCTAGGTCAGTTATCTGCACAATCAAGCAGGAACCCCTCTCGCTGCACCCACACGCGCGGTCGGGTTCTTGGCGCACAGAGCCTTGGCTGCAGCGCACAGAAACCTTACACTGCCGCACACAGAGGAAAAAAATTAGAGGGAACATTGGTCAGGACCCCTGCTCCTTCCAGCACAGGTCAGTTCAAGTACACCACAAATCAGCTACTAGCATTGAGACCCCCACCACTATCTCTATGTTCGTCATTGCTGGGGTCAAATAATGAACTTCAGACCAATAGCAAACGAGTCTGCAGTCAATGCAGCATAGAACTGTATTGGAATAAGGACTCGCATCTCACTACTCAGGAGCTACAAGTAGCAACATGGAATCTGGGAATGATCAATGCGTGCTCACTGTCCAGGCATGCCATTGACATTAGAACCCTGCTGGAAGAGGATCCGCTGGATGTTTTATTTGTCACAGAAACGTGGCTTAACGACAGCTCAGATCCAGATATCCACCTCGCCCTCCCGGTGGGTTACCAGATCCACACATTAGATCGGGTCAGAAAAGTTGGGGGTGTAATTGCCATCATTCTAAAATCTGATTTTAGATGTGTTACTTCCTCCCTCTCCCTTCTAGAATGTGAAAGCCTTCAGTTCCAGATCACACTCTCCCCATCCATACGGCTCAGGTGTCCTTATCTACAGACCTCCGGGTACTAGCTCCAAATTCTTGGAGGCAATCCCAGACATACTGGCCAGCCTAGATCTACAAAAAACCCACATTACTATTTTGGGCGACTTTAACCTGCACTTCGACATATACGACGACCCCTCCGTCAAAAATCTAAAAGCAGATCTTGAGGCATTACAACTAACCCAACTCGTATCAACCCCCACACATGAGAAAGGGCATACTTTGGACCCCATTTTTTCCAATGACCCTCTGGTTACTCTTTCTAGAATAATCCCGGTTCCCTGGTCCGATCATTGTCTTATTCTCTTTAAACTTCCCAAACCTGCCCAACAGATCAAGGTAAGGACCCAGATGACGGCCATAAGAAGATGGTCGAAGCTAGATCCTAGGACTTGGGAAACCGTCCTGAAGGATACAACTCCTAAATTTGTAGGTAATCTAGAAGAGGATTTTCAGCAATGGGAAAACTGGATCACCCAGTCACTAGATGCATGCATTCCCAAAACTAACTCCAGACCTAAAACACATACAAAACAAGCCCCTTGGTACAATGACGACCTCTTTACAATAAAAAAAATTGCAGAAATTAGAAAGAAACTAGAGAAAGGAATTTGACCCGGCACTTCAATTAAAATATAAAGCTTCAATCAGATCCTATCACAACAAAATAAAGAAAGCTCAGGCCAAATTCTATGAGGAAAAAAATCACTCAGGCTTTGAACTCCCCAAAGAACTCTTTAGAGTGGTTAATTACCCTATCCACTCCTATTGATAGTAACACCGTTCCCCAAGCCACAAAAGAAAGATGCAATGACATAGCATCCTTCTTCCACCAAAAAAGTAACCAATATTTATGATCAATCCAGATCAATCGCAAACCTGCGCTAGGGGAGGTAACTAAGGGCAAGGATCTGCCACTGACTCCAATTCTAGCAAAATTCCCTACGCTTGACAAAGAGGCAAACCATAATCTTATAAAGGCAACCAAATCCGGCTCTCCGTTAGATCCCGCTCCCCGAAATATACCTTATCCAAAGTGGCAGAGGTCATATTGCCGTCACTTATGGAGCTTCTTAATTTCTCACTAGAGGCGGGCTTGGTCCCTAAGCAATGGAAGCATGCAGTAATTAGGCCACTATTGAAAAAACCTCAGCTAGATCCAGAAATCCTTGCCAATCTACGACCCATCTCATTACTCCCTTTTCTAGGAAAAGTACTAGAGAAACATGTCAATCGGACATTAGCAAACTTTCTGGAAAATAACAACATTCTTCATCCAACCCAGATGGGCTTCCGTACCCACCATAGTATGGAAGCAGCACTTCTGGTGGTCACAGAGGAGCTCAAAGCTATACTGGATAACGGAGGCTCAGCCGCCATTCTACTACTGGATTTAAGTGCGGCTTTCGACACAGTGGATCATAAGATCCTAAGAGACAGACTTTGCTAGGTGGGAATTCAGGGCAAAGCACCTTGTATCTGGAAAACAGATCCTACCAAGTCATGGACAAAGATTGCCTCTCTGACAGCTTTCCAACGATTTGTGGTGTCCCTCAGGGATCATCTCTCAGTCCCACATTGTTCAATATATATGTGTGCCAGCTTGCCACCTTAGTGCAGGACTTTAACCTGTCAGCGATCTCCTATGCGGATAACACCCAGCTGGTTGTTTCTCTTACAGAAGGCCCTAATCCAGGAAATAAACATTTGCCACCCTGTTTGGATAAACTGGGGCACTGGATGTCAAGCTACCGCCTAAAGCTGAATGGTGAAAAGACGGAATTAAAGATCCTTGGAAACCAGGCCATACACAGACCTCTGACCAGCTGGCCTGTTGACATGGCCCCCCCCTCCCCTCATGTTCCCAAACCGGTGATAAAAAATTTGGGAATCTGGTTCGACAATTTGCTAGCAATGGACCACCAAGCAAATAAACTGTCTGTCATCTGTTTCTCTTTACTTCGAATGCTCAGGAAGATACTGGTATTGATTCCAGAGCATCTAAGGAAAACGGTAATTCAATCCCTTTTAGTTTCCTGTCTGGATTATGGCAACTCACTTTATGTGGGAGCAACCAAATACGTAATAAAGAGACTTCATGCTGTGCAAAATGCTGCAGCAAGGCTCCTTCAAAAGGTTCCAAGTTATGTCTCCGCAAGAGAACCCCTCAAACAGCTGCATTGGCTCCCAATTGAGGCAAGGATTAAGTTTAAATCCCTCTGTATTGCTCATAGGACCATAAATAACAAGGGCCCAGTAAAGCTCAGAGAGTTGGTAACCACTTATGTTCCAACTAGACACCTGAGATCCTCACATCTTCATTTCCTCAGTACAACCAGGGTAAAAAGGATGAGATGGGGAGGAAGATCGTTTGCACATGTAGTACCGAAGTTGTGAAACGATCTTCCACCCAGTCCCAGAGCACTGGAAAATGAACTTTCCTTCAGGAAGAAACTTAAGACATGGCTGTTTCCCTGTTAATGTACCAGAGGCCCTACTCTCAGCACAATACTCACCAGCGCAGGGAAGCCTTCGGGTAGCCATGCGCTTCACAAAACATAAACATAAACACACATAAACATTACTGTCCCACAGAATGCCTCTCTCTTCAGTTTCTGTCCCACAGAATGCCATACCTTCAGTTACTGTCCCCCACAATGCCTATCCCTTCAGTTACTGTCTCACAGAATTCCTATCCCTTCAGTACCTGTCCCACGGAATGCCATCCCTTCAGTTACTGTCCCACGGAATGCCTATCTCTTCAGTTGCTGTCCCACAGAATGCCTATACCTTCAGTTACTGTCCCACTGAATAACTATCCCTTGAGTTACTGTCTCACAGAATTCCTATCCTTTCAGTACCTGTCAGACGGAATGCCTATCTCTGCAGTTACTGTCCCACAGAATGCCTTCCCTTCAGTTACTGTCCCACAGAATGCCTTCCCTTCAGTTACTGTCCCACGGAATGCCTATACCTTCAGTTACTGTCCCACTGAATAACTATCCCTTGAGTTACTGTCCCACAGAATGCCTTCCCTTCAGTTACTGTCCCACAGAATGCCTTCCCTTCAGTTACTGTCCCACAGAATGTCTGAAGTAAGAACTGCCTTAGGACTCTGAAACTTCGACCACGGAACAGAAGGATGTAACCGAAGGATGCAGGTGGTTCAACTGGTTCAAAGTTACAAGATAGGTAGGCACACGTTACTGTTAAGCCTTATGCTTAAGAGATTGTTTTTCCAGTTTTGTACACTAATTAAGATATGCTTTCTCTCAAAAGGTGGTCACTGTTCATTATTAATGAAAGTTACAGGTTTGAACTGGCTGCCCCGCTACTTCCCTGACTGTGTACTAATACAGACAGAAAAGAGCACTCGAGAACCTGAGAACGATTCTTTTAAAAGGTAAGTGAATTATATAATATTAAGGCCGAGCAAATGACATCTTTTTTAGAGCCACTGTACCTAAATTCCAACACATTTTTACCCAACAGCATACTATTCTGTAAATCTATGGTGTTCCCATTAAGCAGAGGAATAATTCCGAAGTTAGACCAGCTCCAGCATCACCCCGAACCTGTGGGACTGATGTTGAGAATCTACTGCTTCTTGCATCATACTTATGGTTCACATAGGAACTTGCACACTTTATTTACCAGCTCCCACCCGATCAATGATCTCATTTCACAGTGATCCCTTGCCCTTTCGCTTTAAAAAAATAAAAAAATAAAGTGTACTGGCTGTTAAAATGTCATGAAACTTTGTAGTATAACCACATTATCTCCTCAGGCATACCTTATAAATTATAATGTAGGGGTTCTCTTTTCATTTTTTAAGGTAGTACTATTGAGTACCTAAAATAAAGTGTTTGAAACAAACTACTGGTATATTTTTTTGTTATCTTTTCAGATTTTGTGAAATCTGTGTGCAAGGCCAACAACTGCCATCCACAGAGAACATGAGGGGGAGGGAGCATGTCAATAAGATGAGCAATAGCAGAAGAAGCCTAAAGAAAGCTCAGACTCTGGAACCACATCTTATAGTTTTTGGTTTTGAGAACACTTTTCTATTTGTGTATTTGTTTATCTTATCGTGTACTTCTTCGTGGGTTTATTTAGGGCCAAATATTCACTAGTCATTTCAGATCCATTTTATTACAGTCACCATTTTTTGCAATCTTTTGCCATAGAAAGTCACCATATTGGAAAAAAGCTTTTAATCAATACATTGCTTCTCAAATGAAGGAAAGACCCAGTGAGTATGAGAGAGTGATACAAGCTGCAAGGCTGCTTTTGCATGCAAAGTATGTGCTTTTCCTGCTGACGCCTAATTTTGTTGCAGATTCACTCTATACCACAGTCCATATAAAGTAATATGCCAAAAGCAGGAATATCCGTTGATTATTCATTATTTAGAATCTATAGTAAAACATAAAAAAGAACATTTTGCAGCCAAACGCACTTCTCTATTGTGCATGGAGGCGGGGAGTCGCCTATTACTTACTTATCAACCAATCAGTGTTCCTAAATTGTGCTTGAGACCTGAATTGGAAAAGTAGCAGTCACAAAAAATGTTCTTAAGTCACACGAACCTCGATGATTACACCAACCATAACCTGACAATTATTTAGGGGTAAGATCCAGCCATTTAAACCTTTTCATTGAATTACTCTGGAGTAATCCACACTTATTGAGTAAATGCACGATATCATCTTAAAGTAATCCACACTGATCTTGAAGTTGTCATTAAATCATCCAAGAGTAATCCACAGTCATCTTGAAATTGTTCTGGAATCATTCAGGAGTAATCCTGAAGTATTCCTGGAGTAGTAAAATCACACAGTTTACGGTGATGTACTTAGAAATCCACTCCAAAGTGTTTTTTTTTTTTGCGATGACTTAAGTCACCTCATTTAAATATTTCACCTTATACACATACTTCAGGGTGATTTGGGATGACTTTTCCGGATCATTTCAGAACTGGCCAACATAAGGTCACCAGATGGCCTCAGAATGACTCCAGGCAGATCTTCCTTTTTGATCTGGGTAGTAGCTATAAATTGTGTTTGTTTTAGTATCTGTGTTCTTTTTAGGTCTTGCCTGGCGTTGCAGCGCGCATGTCCTGCTCGCTCTGCGAGGGCTTCTTGGAATCAATCCAGTTTCAGAAGTGGTGTTTCGGCTCCGCCCGTTATTTTGGTTGGTTCGCGTCATAAGTTATGCTAAACGGTGTCTTTTGATTGTAAAGGAGGCTTTTTAGTCCCTCCTGGTTACCGCCCTGTCCTCTTTTAGCCCCGCCCACCCGGACTGGATCCTTTACTGGCGGCGTGATACTGTCTCCTTTAATTAGGGGGTGAGCACTTTCTTTTTGTCATTCCGGCTGCAAAGGTTGATGCGATAAGTTGTATGTGTACTTAATAAGTGCGGCGCCCGCTAGGGACACCGCGCTCACTTTATTTATTTATATTTTCGCGGCGTCCACTTCAGGGACACCGCGCTCTGTTTGTTGTTTTTTTTACTGAGGCCGGGGGGGCTCTTTCGCGCGCTGCGAATTCACCCTCGGCCGCGCTTGTTGATTTATTTATTTATTTTTCCACACGGGCCAAAAGGGAGCGTTTCTCCTCATTAAAGCAGTGTGCTTTTATTGTCTGCGCAGTCTGCCTCGGCCGCGCTTGTTTAATTCGGTTGTGTTTTTAACGTGGCTGTGTTTACCCTTTTAACGTGGCTGTGTTTACCCGCGCTGTTCGGGCTCCTTACAACTGTCCTGGAAACGCATGCAGCCTCGCTGGGGTAACTTAAACCCTGAATTTCATTCCTGAGCATAGAAAATCACTAATTGTTTCTTCTGCTGGTCTTTGAAGGCGCTCCCCCGTTAGCTGGTTTTGTCCCGAGCTTGAATAACCGCAGACATTCCTCCCCTCTCAGCTCTGGAGGTCTTTGTTCCTGGTAGAGGCCGGTCAGTTGGTGGGCAGTAAGCGGCGAAGGCTCTTCAGTCGAGCCCCTCTCCGCGAGCAGATGTCTTTCAAAAACGCTCCATTCCAGAGTTTCTTCGGGGACAAAAGCAGGCTACCCATTGCCTATGCGGCGCAGGCTCGCACAGATCACAAGAAGGGGACCCTGGTAGGGAGCACATTTGTGCTGCGCAGTACGTTTCATAAATTAACAAAGCTGTAAAAATGCAAAACGAAGACATTAAAGCTTGATTTCGGACATGTGATAAAATAATGTTCGCCTGCACCGAATTGCGTTTTTTGGGTATTTTTTTTTTAACAAATGCGGGGCAAAAGGCCTAGTTAAGTGAAGTTTCTCTCTGCGATCTGCACCCAATGCTTGATGTAGGAGATGCCCTTCTTGTACTGCGAATGATGCAGGGCCATCTGCATACTAATCTGGTCAGCTTGTAAGTGATGTCACCCTAATTAGCAAGGGTTAATGTCTGCTTTCCTGCAGAGGCCTTTTGTGAAGCAAATACCGTCCGACGGGGGTCAACAAGCTGCAATTACAGGGCTTTCACAAATTGAGATAAACAGCTTTTGAATTCTCCAGGAAGACAATCGCAGCCCCAAATTTTTTCTTCTTGGCGTGCTGCTTCCTATGACAGTCTGTGATTTGTGTTTCAGTGGGGCACTGCTGCAGTGCATTCGAGTGGCAGTTACATAGTGCTTTATGATCCGGCTGAGGCGTCGAAGAGCATTTGTGGACAGATAACATTGTATTGTGTGGGTGTACTTGGGTGGAGACTGCTTGTTTCTCCGAGGCCTATATCAGTGGACTGTTTGACGTCATCAGTGAGGAGCGTGTTTCTGGCACTCTTTTGGAGTGCATTAGAAGCCAGTGAGTTAGAGACAGGATGTTTAAGCATCAGACGCTAGTGTGCGAATGTATGGAGAGTGCGTGAGTGAATGGTGGCCTCCGTGGAAAAAAGCCACAAACCACGTCAAACCAGGTCACAGCAAGCATGCTGCTATACTTATGCATGGGCATAGAAATACATGTGCCGATGCACTCACAACACTCACCCACCAACTTTGGAGTGGTCTGTGGCCCACAATGTAAGCCACACAGACTATGGAACGGAGCAAAAACTGCGGAAAAGGGAACGGGATATGCCATTTTCCATCAGGTGTTGTGCACCAGGAGAGAAACAGCCCACAGGAGCAGGGAGTACAGACCCAACCATAATAGGTGCCTGTGGAGCCCGGTAGGGTGGTGTAGCAGTGGTGCAAAGCACGTCTAATCACTCTGTGGATTAAAGCACCCACGCTTTCTTCCTTCTCTCTCATACTACTCTCCCCACTCCCCTTTCTTCTGCATCATGCTACTCTCCTACTCACTATAATTCATTACCCTCATGCTAAACTCTCCCTCCCAAATCTTAAACACTGCTCTTCTCCTTCTAACGCTATGCGTTAAACTACTACACACATAACAATTACAATTCAACCAACATAAAGGCACAACATATCACATACAAACACTCAATAAGACATAGCTAAAATACAATACCATTAGCAAAGCAAATAGCTTTAACTTAAACAAAGGCGAGACCTATTGCATTTCCAATGCTTGTTATAATGTGCATTCCTTTTCAGCTCCTGCTCTATTCACTGCTCATAAAGACATGTCAGCAGGAGGACTGTTTATAATGGCATTCCCAGCCATGCACCTTATTCAGAAGACATATGAGCATAAATAATAAAACAGACTGTGCTCATCTCCCATTTATTGCAAAATGCAGTAAATCCAAGTAATTTCCCGTCTTCATACAGATGTTCCATACTGTTAGATTCTTTCCTCTTCTGCAGTGGCTGTATGAACATAAGTATGTAGTACCTGTTTCTACATAGTTAGCTGTGGCATATACATATATTTGTGGTCAGTTTGATTGGTGGATTTTGACTTGGTCCTACACATTATACATATGCGTGAGCAGTGTTTGCCATTTGTATCTTGCTAATAGGAAAGCATAGTAAATGTGGTCTGGTGAATGGTGGATTGTTTGAGTTTGTAGGCTAGATCAGCCAAGGTACTATATACTGCTCTGACATTGCAGAATATTTCCTGAAGTCTGGAACCTTCCTGACCCTCTTTCCCATGGTAACCTCAATAACCTCAAAGTCAGGCATTCCCTGTCCATGTTCCACACCATCCTCTTGAGCCAATCGCTGTTAACAACACCTCCCCTTACTATTCTTAACTCCACGTTATTTTATGTTACGATTATTTGTAGAGTGCACATACACCAAACGGTTTCTTGGCGCTAAGGTAGCCTAACCCAATTGGCAGTTCAGATGTCAATTACAGGCTTGCTTAAAAAGCCATGTTTTTAAGAGCTGTCTAAATTTCCCATAGTTGGGAGCTGTCCTAATTTCCAGGGGTAAGGAGTTCCAAATGCAAGGGGGCAATAACTGAGAATCCAGACCCACCTGTCCTTTTCTTTTCGAAGTGAGGGATTGATAGATAGTGCAGATGGGTGGATCTTAAATTTCTGTTGGGGATGTACTTTTGGATCCGGGATTTTTTGAAGGTTGGGCATTTCATGTGAAGGGATTTGAATACGACGCAATATGTTTTGAAGGTAGATCTCTGAGCATCCGGGAGCTAGTGAAGCTTTTTCATCACTGAGGAGATTTGGCAGTGTCTGGGAAGCTGATAGAAGAGCCGAGCAGCCTGGTTTTGAATCCTTTGGAGCCTACGGGTGAGGCAATTGGGGAGGCCCAGGAAGAGGGAATTAGCATAGTCTGCTCGAGCCAACCAGTGCAATTATGACTTGCACCAGTGCCTCTAGAGTAAGAAAGCTTATTTTCTTAACTCTGTGGAGTTGTAGGAAGCAGGATGAGATCATAGATCCAAGTTGAGGATTCAGGGAGAGTTCCTCGTCAATAGGAACCCTGGGGCTCTTTACCGTCTTCTTGGTGGTGGGGGGGTACACATGCCAAAAGGAAGGGCTCCAGAGGTCAAGCTTATTTTTGGTGATAACTAGCTCTGTTTTGTCAGAGGTTAGTTTTAAGGGGTTGCTGTTCATCCAATTCCAGATGAACAACATTGTGTCCTGAAAGAATTCCTTAGATTCTGGGGTATTATCGATTGAAAAAAGAAGTTGTAAATCATTTGCATAATTATATACTTTGGCCTTTCATTTTTTAAGGGACTGCACCAGGGGGCGACTGTATATATTAAAAAGGTGTGGAGAAAGGGAGGAACCCTGCGGCACCCCACAATTCAGTTGAACTTTGGGTGAATTGAAGGGGGTGAGTCGGACCGATTGGGATCAATCAATCAATCAGGGGAATTGTAAGCGCACTACTCACCCATGAGGGTCTCAAGGCGCTGAGGGGGGGGAGGGGTAAGCAGCTCTGTTCATTCGAAGAGCCAGGTCTTGAGTGTCTTCCTGAAGATGTTCAGGGAGGGGGCGCGTCTGATGTCGATCAGGAGCTCGTTCCAGGTCTTGGCCGCGATGTAGGAGAAAGCTCTTCCCCCTGTTCTGGCTCTGCGGATCTGTGGGATTTCGGCGAGGTCGGCGGATCGGAGGTTTCGCTTGGGTGCGTGGAAGGAGATTCTCTCGTTGAGGTATTGGAGTCCAGTGTTGTGAAGGCATTTGTAGGCGTGGGTGAGTATCTTGAAGGTGATTCTCTTTTCTATGGGGAGCCAGTGGAGGTTCCGCAGGTGTTGGGTGATACGCTCGTGTCGAGGGATGCCGAGGACGAGTCTGGCTGCGTTGTTCTGTATGGTCTGGAGTTTGTGGAGCAGAGACTTGTTGATCCCGGCGTAGAGGGTGTTTCCGAAGTCCAGTCTGCTGGTTATGAGTGCGTGGGTGACGGTCTTCCTTGATTCGGGGGGGATCCATTTGAAGGTCTTTCGGAGGCTGCAGAGGGTGTTGACGCAACTGGAAGCGACGGCGTTGACCTGTCGGGTCATGGAGAGGGAGGAGTTGAGTACGATGCCGAGGTTACGTGCGTGGTCCGTGGGGGTGGGAGGGCTGCCGAGGGCGGTGGGCCACCAGGTGTTGTCCCATGCAGAGGGGGAGGGTCAGAGTACGAGGACCTCTGTCTTCTCCGAGTTGATCTTCAGGCAGCTGCTGCTCATCCAGGATGCGACGTCCTTCATTCCTTCCTGGAAGTTGAGCCTGGTGATGATGGGGTCCTTGGTGAGGGAGAGGATGAGCTGGGTGTCGTCGGCATAGGATACTATGCTCAGTCCGTGCTTTCTGACGATGGCGGCGAGGGGGGCCATGTAGATGTTGAAAAGCGTGGGGCTGAGCGACGATCCTTGGGGTACTCCGCAGTTGATTTCCGTTGGTTCGGAGAGGAAGGGTGGCAGTCTGATTCTTTGGGTTCTGCCGGTGATGAAGGAGCGGATCCAGTCGAGGGCGATTCCCTGTATTCCGGCGTCGTGGAGTCTGGCGGTGAGTGTGCGATGGGAGACAGTGTTGAACGCTGCGGAGAGGTCGAGTAGGATGAGGGCCGTGGTGTGTCCTTGGTCGAGGAGGGTGCGGATGTCATCTGTGGTGGCGAGTAGAGCAGTCTCGGTACTGTGGTTGCTGCGGACTCCGGATTGGGAGGGGTCGAGGATGGAGTTTTCTTCGATGAATCTTGTCAGCTGGGCATTGACGGTCTTCTCAGTGACTTTGGCCGCGAACGGGAGGAGGGAGATGGGTCGGTAGTTCTTGAGGTCCATGGGATCTGCTGAGGGCTTCTTGAGCAGGGGTCTGACTTTTGCGCGTTTCCAGTCGTCGGAATAGATGCCGGTCTTGAAGGTGGCATTGATTGTGCGTCGTAGTTCTGGAGCGATGGCGGTGGCGGCTCTGTGGAAGATGTGCAGCAGGCAAGGGGTCCGTGGGGCCTCCTGAGTGGATGCCTTTCATGGTTGAGGTGGTGTCTTCGGTGGTGACTGGGGTCCAAGAGAAAATGGTGGGCTGGCTGGCGTTGCTGGAGGAGGATGTGGTTTCGGGGTCAGGCGTCTTGTCGTTGAAATTGTCGTAGAGGCCCTTAATTTTCAGATGGAAGTAGGATCCGAGCTTGTTGCAGAGGTCCTGGGAAGGGGTGATGTCCATGGTTTCGCTGGGAGGCTTGGTGAATTCCTGGATGATGCTGAAAAGTTCCTTCGAGTTGCTGGAGTTGGCGCGGATCTTGTTTTGGATGAAGGTCCTTTTGGTGGATATGATGCGTTGGTGGTGTTCTGTCATGGTGTGCTTGTAGGTGGTGCGATCTTCAGATGTTTTGCTGTTTTTCCAGTTCTTCTCGAGGCGTCTGCAGGTGCGTCTGGATTCTTGGAGATCGGTGGTGAACCAGGTGGCCTTCCTGGGGCGCTGTCTGTCGGGGTTACGTAGGGGTGCGAGCTCGTCTGCAAAGTTGGAGATCCATTTGTGGGATCTATTTTTTTTAAATAAGAGATGATCCATTTGATTGCCTAGTCCTGCAGGCATGCGTCCTTGACAAGGCCCACCAAACGATTATGGTCGACCGTGTCAAAAAAGCTGCCGAGAGGTCTAGGAGGAAGAGGGCTTGAGTAGAGACTCGGTCCACCCCTTCTGCATGTCATCCACAACCCAGAGGATGACTGCTTCCGTTGAATGAGCCAGAAAGAAGATAGCGTGGCAGGGATCAAAAAAATTTGAGTCATCTAGGAAGGAGCAGAGGTGACAAGCCACATGTGCTTTCAGTACTTTTGGTAGGAAGGGAAGTAGGGATATAGGATGGTAATTTTTGAAGTTGAGGGGGTCCTTGCCTACTTCCTTTTGAAGAGGTGCCACTATTGCCTCTGTGAAGGAACTGGGAACATTTCCTTGACTGAGGGACAAATTGAGAAAGGAAATCGATGGGTCAGGAAAAAGAGTAAAAACAGTTTTTAACATGCTCAGGGGGTAGGTGTCATTGGGGGAACACGATTTAACTTTAGTCAGTAGGTCCATGAGGCAATCCTTAGTGATCTCAGGAAACAATGAGAGTGTAAATGGGTTCCTGTCTTCAACTGATATTATATTGAGGAGTGGGCTGGAGGGAATGGTCTTTTTAATGGTCTCAATTTTATTAATGATAAAAGAATTGAGAGAGACGCAAAGGTTTTGGGTGGGTAAAATAGGTAAGTTGATCCTGTCATGATTAGAGTGTTCTGTTACGATTTTGAATACCTCTTTTGACTTGTTGGTAGAATCCAGGATTTTATTGGTGAAGAAAGTGGCTTTGGCTTGCCGAATGAGTGCTCTATATTCTTTGAGCTGTTTTACATAGGTTTCCTTCGTGTCTGGAAGTCAGTTATTTGGCCATTTGCTTTCACAGCGACACAATTCTAGTTTCAGTTCTTCTGAGAACCATTTTGAGGCGTCTTGTCATCGGATCTGTTTAGTTTTGCAGAGGGGGGCATTGGTATTGCAAGCTTTTACTAGCCATCCGTAACGGCTTCCTCATAGCAGTCTATGTCAACCTTTGGTGCCGGAGGGAACTTTCCAGGGAGTGCAGAAGGAGTTAAGGTCAACTCGGGATCAGTCCCTCAAGAGAGTCCCGGGGCATGAGGGAGGTTTATGGGGGTAAGATTTAGTAATGAGAATTTTGTCAGGTGGTGGTCGGACCATGTGCAGGGGGAGATTTCTGGATTCTGCAAGGATAGATTGGTAGTGCGTACTTGGTCAAGGGTGCGGTCTTTGATATGCGTAGGCAGATACACTTGCTGTTCTAAATTTAGGCTACTGAGGAGGTCAGTTAGATCAGTTGATTGTTTCCCACCCTTTTCCTCATTTAGCCAGTAATTGAGATTGCCTAATAGCAATATGTTTGCTTGGTCAATGACCATAGGAGAGATGATTTCAACTAGCAGTTGTGGGAAGTTTTGCATATAATCTGGTGGTCTGTACATGAGGATGCACGTCAGGGGGGATGTGGAGGAGTCGAGTTTAATCACAAGACTATCGACGGTCGGAATGTTAATAGGAGTCTATTCGTTGAAATTCAATTGTTTACTAATTACTGCAGCTATACCACTGCCCATTTTCCCTGCTGCTCTATTTGCTTGTAGAATATAATAAGCAGTAGGAAGGGCGGATAGAATATCAAGGGAGGATTCATCCGTGAGCCATGTTTTGGTTAGTAACAATATATCTGGTGATTCGGTGTCCACTAAGGGCCTCATTATGATGTCGGTCGGAAACCATTCCGACCGACTCCTTGTCGGAATGGTTTCTGATCGAGTCGGGTTCGGGGAGTCCGACCGACCGATTATGATGGTTCCAAACACCGTTCGGTCGGACTCCCATTGACTTCAATAGCAGCCTGTGTTCCGACCGACAACACAGGCTCCCATTGCAAAAAGGGGTGGCAGCGGAAAACCTTGCATCCTGTGGCGGGCACCCCATGGTGCCTGCCACACTGTGCATGGTTGGAAAGAGGAGACCCATGGGCACCCCCACGGGCCCCAACCAGAGGCCTCCAGGTGAAGGGGGCCTGCTATGGGCCCCCAAAGACGGTTTCCGACAGCGGATCTGTGTCAGACAGACTGAGTCGGAACGGCTATCGGAATCCAACATCGTAATCGGTCAGTCGGAAACGCAGCCCGTAGAGCTCTACGATTCGGCTCTGACCGACTCGGACTCTCCGAATGCCGGGCGGAACCGATTCGGGATGACAGACCGACTACCTTGTATTGTAATCGGACGGTCGAAAATGTTTCCAAGTTGGTCGGAAACTTGGCTTCCAACACGGGTTCGGTCAAACCAGATGCCATTCGGAGCCTTTCTGACTGATATCATAATGAGGCCCTAAGTGAAAGATTTCTGGTTGGTGCTTGACGAGGGATCGTGTGTTCTGCTACATTATCATGATCTGGTTGGAGTTCTGATTGTGGGTGGTGGCAGTAGAGATTATGGGTCTAGGCCATGTGAGGTACGAATGTACATGGCGTCACAAAAGTAGGAATGCGATTGTTTAGAAGGCCTAGTTTGTGTATTCTAGGTATGTGGGGGGCTATATTCAGGTTTTCAGAGTTAAGGTATCTGAGGTCTTCAATGGATTAGGTAAGTAATTGTGCACAATGGCTGGATGCAGATGGGCGCCGACGGGCTTGCCTTTGGCACGCCCACTGTGCACGTCTGCATCGCAGTGAGTATTAAATGGGCGTGGAGCTAGCCTGACTCCGCTCGCCTTCGCCCTGAATAGGAGCTGATTGGTTCCCCCACTATCCTCACTGTCAGGATAGGCAAGTGTTATTTGACAAGTTCTATCGAAAATCTGCCTCACTCCTCAGAGTGTGTCCGTCTGTACCAAGAGGATGTGCCATACAGGGTTAACTCTAGAGTGTTGGGGGAATGGGAGAGAGAGAGAGAGAGGGAGAGAGATAAGCAGTATGCCCAAGTCTTCTTTTGTATGGCTCTGTCTGGTGTTACATCTCTGGTCACTGTATGAATATTCGAGGTACAGTGATCCACTATTCATAAAAGGTACATGCAGCGCTTTGGTATTAATCAAATACAGTTGATATTCAGAATAAACATATAATAAATATGAATACTGAATAAATTTAGTGAGTTCTGCAATCCCGCAGCATAGAGGTCTGACCATTTTTTTAATGTTAGGACAGGTAACCTCAGAAGGAAGGGGGTACTGGAAAACAATCTGCTATCTTAACATGTTCATGGGGCCGGACGGATGCAGACAAGGTAGACTGTCAGATAAGGGAGTCTCTTCCACGAATTATCACAGGTATGTCAGTAGAGATTATGGTGGGGACATAAGATAATTTGACAACTGTTGCGCTAGACAGGGCACTGCCAATTAAGTCTGTACGCCCACAGATTCATCCATCCACACCCTGGTCAGCCGCAGTAGGTGCAGGTAACGGCGGTGGGGCGGTGGGGCCGGGTGGGGGGGGGGGGGGTATTTCGAGGGACGATGCAGAGGGAAAATTAAATAAATAATTAATTTTCCCTCATTATCCTCCATCGGAATCCCCCTCAACCCGACCCCATCGCCCCACCGATGTTACCTGCACGGACCGCAGCTGACCCTGGTATAACGAGGAGCTAAGAAAAGTCAAGACTGAATGTAAGACAGCAGGGAAGGGCTGGGGATTTTACTATGCTCCTCGTGTTAAAGTGGAACTAACTAGAGGTTCACGGTCCTATAAAAAGCTTTTAAGGCCTGCTAAACTAGTAATTACTCGAATAAGATTCTTACAGCCCCAAATCCATCCAGAAAAATATTTGATATTACTCGCTCATTATCCAATCATGCTAGTGTCACCTTCCCAATAAAACACTCTCAAACTCTATGTGATGACTTGGCAGTGTATTTTGAGAATATAATCTCCAGTATTATGGCAGACCTGTCATCATCCACAAATGGGGAGGAAGAATCCTTCGCCCAGATTCTTGGCCAGCAAGTTATGGCGATGAGGGACAATGACTCTCTGGTTATAAATGAAGAAAGAATTATAAGAAGGACCTCTGATAGACTTTGGTCAGATCCTTCTGTAAATAAGCAATATCCATTACATTGGGTTCTCCCAATGACTCACTGCCGCATAGAGTGTGTGTGGCCTTCCCTAGCCGTTACCCTGTCAGACGTTTTACACCCTGTCTGTAATGCTTCTTCATCGTTTGAGGTAGTCCTGCATGACTGGAAAAAAGCGTGTTTGAGGCCTCTTCTGAAGAAACCGTCAGTGTACCCCAACACCCACAGTAACTATCGGCTCATATAACAGCTTCCATTTCCAGTGAAAATCTTGCAGAAGCATGTGAACTCAAATCTTATAGGCTACCTTGAGAGTAATGAGCTGCTGGATCCTGCCCTGGCGGGCTTTTGTCCAATGTATGGTACGGAAACCACATTGGTCTCTTTCTTAGACGATCTGAGGATGGCAGTTGACAAGGGGAACTTGGTAGCCCAGGTATTACTAGATCTATCAGTCACATTCAATACGGTTTCTCACAAGATACTGGTTTTGAGGTTATCTGAAGTTGGTATAAAGGTTAAAGCTCTAAAATGGTGTGTGTCTTATCTGGAAGGAAGAACTAAGGTGATCCATCTTCCTCCATATCATTCAGAACTTAAACCACAAAACAGAGGGGTCCTAAGGGCTTTTTTGTTGAGCCCCACTTTATTTAATATCTACCTAAAGCTGTTGGCAAAGCTATTTCATCATCTAGGGGTAGTCTTTCTGAATTATGCAGATGACACCCAAATAATGATATCTGTGGATCCTAAGACACCTGCACTATATGATAGGTTCCATCAATGTATGCAGGTAGTCACTAAATGGCTGACTTTGAATCCCCTTAAAGTCAATGGGGATAAAACTGAGGTGTTTTGTTGTTTCACTAATAAGATTTGACAGGCACTGCGGAAAACTTTTGGCCTCCTCACTAATTTTTCACAGGTGGCTTCTTCGAAGGTTAGGAATCTGAGCGTCTTCTTTGATAGTAATCTATCTTTGACCGCTCATGTAAATAGGCTCTCATCTACGTGTTTCTCATAATTTAAAATTTTGAGGAAGATTTTACCTCTTCTTCCGGAGGAACATAGACCTTGGGTTGTTCGGGCTTCAAAACTGAAATGTTTGGACCATGGCAATTCATTGTTTCTGGGTCCCTCAGAACGATCAAACATTTGACGTGCATACAGAATGCTGCAGCTCGTTTGGCCTTGTCACTACCATTGTTTTTTCATCGTCCTCATCAGTGCTGAAGAAATTGCACTGATTACTGGTAGCTAAGAGGATTCTTTTAAATCTCTTTGTATTGTGCACAGGGCTTTTTACAAGACAGGGCCTCTATAGCTGCAGAGTAAGTTTAGGAGGTACTACAATATCTGTCTGTTGCATTTGACAGATGCTAGCCTTCTAGCACAGTATAATATAGACTTTCTCAGGGAGGGGGCAGAGCGTTTTCGGTTCAAGTGGTGCGCTTCTGGTATAGCTTGCCAATTTCTCTGCGAAAGTCATGGGACTTCGGCAAGTTTAGAAAGTCACTCAAAATCTTTCTGTTTACCATGTTATTGCTGGCAAGCAGTGTAATTGATGGCAAGGAGCGTTTGGGTACCCTTTCATTTTAGTCAGGAACGCCATATTTAGGTAATCGTGCACTTTGGAAATAAAATTATTATTTAATAATAAAAATAACAATAACAATAATAATTATATTAAAAATATTAACAATAATAAATAATAATAGAGGTGAACACGTCTGAAACCAAGTATATGACTTTCAATCCCCACAAAACCCAAAGATGAGGGTTCATGTGAAGGGCATTCTTCTCCAAAAGGTAGATAGCTCTGACTACCTTGGGATAAGGGTTGACAACATGCATATTTGGAAATCACACACACAAAAAAGTGGGGAAACCTTGTTACACAGATCTTCGGTAGTTGAGATCTACCGTGCCAAGGTGCAGGTGGGGCAGAAATTTGGGGAACAAGAAACCACAAAGATCTGGTCACTTTTCAACCCGCCCCAAGTGCTAGCATCATACCCCGATTTTTTTATATAGGGCTTAAGTGGACTGAGGATCGAGCTGTTCTAAAAACTCTTTCATTTTTTGGATCAGGCTGTGGTCAACACTGAACTGATGTCGTGTAGAGTAAGCATTGAAGGGATCTTGAATTTCGATAAAGCATACTCCATACCTTGGATCCACCATATAAAATCTTGGTATCAGGTCCCCGGACTGATTAATTTCTGGTACAACCTTTTAACCATAAAAAAGAGCATCCAGGACATTGTGAAATTGAGTTTTTAGAGCCATTTGATTGAACAACGTCATAGAAATACAAAAGTCAATAGCTTGATGGACAGATTCCTGAATCATTAAACTGTCCCTGCTTTTGAATCCTATATAGGCAACATATTTCCTCTTCAAGATAGAACTTTGCACATCAAATACAGACTAGGTATATTAGCAAATAGCAGGTTCACTTGCAAGTAGAAGCAATAGCCCCAATGATCAAGCTTTTGCTACTTTTTTATTTTTATTTTTTATTTTATTTTTTATTGAGCAGAACGAGCAGGATAAAAACCAAGAGTACAAAGACATATAAGTTACAATAGAACGATGCCTGAACATCTCATTAAATCCATCAAAACCCAGCTTAAAATAACGACTGCAAATTTTTTAATTGATAGAATGTAGTACAGTGTAAACAAAATATCTACATACAAATTAAAACCAGTTCTTGTCATAAGCCGACCAGTAGTACTCTCCCCATATAACATTACATTCATTTAAAATTTTCGTTCTCTCCCCATCCTACGAATGACTTGTCTAGAAAAATCTTCTGGTTTTCTAAAGTGCTAAGTGCTAAAGTGCAAACAAACGACCTGGCTTAAATTTCGAGAGCAGCTAAGTATTTCCAAGTCGCCCTAAACTTTTTAATAGCCCCTACGCGCAGTGCATAAGCTTCCTCAAAGGTCCTGGTACGCTTCATCTTATTTAGCCATTTCTCATATGAGGGAGCTTCAGTCGATCTCCAATTTTGTAAAACTAGGGATCGAGCAACCAGAGTCGAGATAGCTAAAAATGTCCCTTCTGATTTAGACAGATTAGCCTCCCGACTCGTTATACCAAAGAGGGCTGCCTCAGCTGTTGGGTCGAGTGATTTCTGAAATGCCCGACTTATGGCCGCAAAAATCTTATCCCAATACCCCCCTTGTTTTGAACAGATAAAGAATATATGTCTCCATGCTCCTTGATCTTCAACCAAACATCGAAAACACTTATTCTCTACCTCAGGATAGATTTTATTCAACGCTTTGGGGGTAAAATAAGCCAACCAACGAGACAAAACGCCATTCTTTTAAAATTGGCCGCTCTTAATGCCCTGCTACCTGTTAGAGATAAGGCCTGCCACTCCAAACTGGAGAAGGAACATTGGGTCTCCTGAGTAACTTTCTCCAAAAACTTGTCGACCAATGGTGATTCGTCTTGAGGGCGCAGTAGCCGATACCAATTACTCACTCCTCTAACGTTGGCAATAAAAAGCGCAATTGCTAATTTAGTTGGAGCACCACCAGATAAAAGATTTATTTTATTTATAAAATTTACAATCTGTAAATATTGAAAAAAGACCGGCATATTGCGATCACGACATCTTATCTGTACTTCCTGCCATGTGATCGCTCTCTCCTGAATAATAAAATGCCCCAATACTTCCAGACCACAATCCTTCCAAATTTTAAGATGATTTGAGTGGAAATGCAGGCCCAAGCTTTTACACTCGCTAAGCTTCAATGCGTGGAGCCCAGAAAAGCTGCTTTGCTTGAAAAAGGACTGCAGTCTACTAGAGAATTCCAGGAGAGTTTTGTATCTAGTTTTTTGGGGGAGTTTTGCAGTTTTAAGGAATGTTGGGGTCTGCGAGCCAGCTTCTTGTATTATCTTATCCAAGAAAAAGTTATCTAATCTTCCTGTCCTGGACAATACACATGCTGCTAAATCCAATACTGCTGACTCATAGTATGTTCTAATATGCGGTAAAGCCAATCCGCCTAAATTAGTGTCAAGTTGTAACACTGAAAGTTTAACTCTAGAAGCCTTCTTATTCCATACAAATGACCTGATCATAGATTCAAGCCCTCTGAAATAGCTAGCATTAACCTTAATAGGTATGTTGGAAAACAGAAAAATCAAGAGAGGAAGTATAGACATTTTGATAAGTGAGACCCGACCAATCAGGGTTGGCGGAAGGCGTGACCAATTTTCCAAAAATTTCTCAATTTTTCTACTTGTTGCCTCATAATTCAATTTAAATAGCTGCCCATATTGACTCGTAAAAAAGATCCCTAGATAACGTATTGGATCTGATCTAAGAGCCTGCTGTTTTAAATTCGCCGGGAGAAACTCAGTATCTGTATTCAACGTTAAAATCTCAGTTTTATTCGGGTTAATTTTATAGCCCCCAATATATTCAAATTGATTAAATTCGGCTAGCAGCCGGTCTAAATTCTGCCTTTCGGGGCTAAGATATAAAATAGCATCATCAGCAAACAGTTTTAATTTTGCCATACCCTGAATCGGGGCTTGAATATCTATATTTGCTCGAATTTTAGTAGCCAGAGGTTCTATAAAGAACGTAAATAAAAGGGGCAAAAGCGGACACCCTTGTCTAGTCCCTCAATTGATGTTCACTGACCCCACCTGGGTTGCATTAATTACTAAGTGAGCCTGGGCCCCCTGATAGATGTTCCGAAGCATAGTAATAACTTGAGACGGAACACCAAACCTATTTAAACCAAAAAATAGGGCGTCCCAATTAACCAAATCAAACGCCTTTTCAGCGTCGACCATCATAATACAAGCCGGCGTCTTATTGATATTAAAATAATCGAGTGCTTGAATCAGAAACCCTGTATTGGATGACATAGTCCTCCCAGTGACAAACCCTGACTGATCCTTGTGAATCACTTCCTGAGCTAGTGGGGTAAAACACTGTGCCATATCTTCATCAATATCTTATAATAAGCGTTTAATAAACTGATTGGTCTATATGAGTTGACATTGTTGGGATTTTTATCTTTTTTCACAAAACACACCACAATTGCCCTCTTAAACTCAGGGGGGGGGACCATACCTCCAAGCTTTACATAATTAAACAGTTCCCTCAAAAAAGGGATCAGCTCGTTTGCAAATACTTTATAAAATTCGATAGGTAGTCCGTCTTCACCACAATCCTTCGCTCCAGCAATAGATTTTAAAACTGTCAAAATCTCTGCGGGCAGTATATCCCGTTGCATTTGTTCCGCTAAGTTGTTAGATAGCCTCGGAAGTTCTACCCCTGCGAAATATTCATCTAATGCTTCTTGGCGAACTTTGTAATTAGTAGTATAAAGCTGTTGATAGTGTTCAACAAAAACACGAGCGATCTCTTCCCTTTCAGTCACTAAAAGACTGGTCTTGGGATCTAAAATCTCTGTGATAAGGGCCGATTCTTGTCGTGTCTTCGTGGACCATGCTAGGAGTTTTCCCACCATTTGACTTATCTCGTAGACCCTTTGCTGATAGGTCCGTGAACTATTAATTTCCTCTATGATAAAAAAATCCCTCAATGCCCTCTTAGCTTTTTCCCATTGACCCCTGTTAGACCTGGCATCCTTGGCGTGGGTCTCCCTTCCATTTTTTATGATGCCTCCTATGTTACTGATCTGTTTTTGCTGGCGTTAGATGCTTTGGGCACTGTGCCACTGCTATTCAGTGCCACAGTGCAAGTGCTCCCTATGATAAATTGTGTTATGTATTAGTGACTCCATGATTGGATGATTGGTTTACTTGTCAGTCCCTAGTACAGTGCACTGGGTGTGCCCAGGGCTTGTAAATCCAATGCCGCTGGTGGGCTTGCAGCACTGGTTGTGCCACCCACAGAAGCGGCTTGTAAAATGTGTCTCAGGCCTGCCATCGCAGAGCCTGTGTGCAGCCTAGGGCTGCCATGTCGACTAGGTGAGTGCACCCACTTACCAGTCCCTAAACCTTCCCTTTACTGCATGTTGGTCACCCCTAAAGTAGGCCCTAGGGCAGGGTGCATTGTAAGTATAAGGTAGGACATGCCCTGGTGTGTGTGGCATGTCCTAATAGTGAATTACAGCCATTTTCGTTTTTCACTATTGCAAGGCTACCTGCTCCCCATAGGCCAGAATGGGCAGACTGACTATTACACCTTATAGTCAGAACTGACCCAGGGAACATGGTAGAAAAACGAATTTAGTATGCCTGAACTCAGAATGATAAAATACATCTTTTAGTGAAGTTGGTTTTAACATTCTGTGTTTGAAAATACCACTTTTAGAAAGTGGGTATTTTCTTGCCTAAACTTCCAAGCCTGCCTCTGCTAGGTTGTGTATTCCTTGTCTGGAGATTGAGTGACAGGGGCTGGGGGTGGCTACAGGAGACAGGGTGAGTCAGCACAGGGCTGAATAGAAAGATCTGCATCCAGAGTGGAGGGAGGAGTTGCACCTGGGTCTGAATAGGGCTGTGCCTGCCTTCCACAATGCTGGCTCCACCTCCTGCCGGGCGGCTGAGCACTCTGCCCCACATTCTGAAAGGAAAGAAGGAGTCAGAAAAACAAAGTGCTCCAGGACTGACCAGAACTGGTTTTGGACTAGGCAGAGGCCTCTCTGCCTTCAGAGAACAAAGAGAAACTGGGTATAAAAGGGGACCCAGACACCTAGGAAATTAGATCACTTTGGGAAACAAGAAGAAACCTTTGCTGAGGAGCGGAACCAAGAAGAAACTGAGGAGAAGACTATCCCTAAGCTAGAGGGATCTGCCTGCAGTGGTTGCCTGACTGCCAAAGGAAGGAGAAAGGACTGTGTGCACTTTATTCAACTTGTAAAGGATCTCCAAGGGCTTGAGAAAAGAGCTTGCCTCCTGCTGAAGTCTCAGGGACAACAGACTTCAACCACCAGCTCCCCAAGAATCCTTTGGAAGTGCCTGCTGCTGTTTTGGGCCTTCTGAAGGGACTGCGTGTCGCAAGGAGCTGGAAGCGCGACTCAAGAGGGAGAAGCGTGTCGCCGTCGCAGCCGCTGCCGTCGCATCGTAGATGTCGCCGCTGTAGCTGACGCATTGCACCGCATCGAGAGAAGCGCCTCGCAACCACGGAGAAGCGTGCCGCCGTCGGAGCTGCAGCCGTCGCATCACGAAACCAGGGTGTCGCCGCTGCAGTTGTCGCATCGAGCGGAAGCGTCTCGCAACGTTGGAGAAGAGTGTCGCAGCCGAAGCTGTTGCCGTCGCATCGCTGAACAAGGGTGTCGCCGCTGCAGCTGACGCATCGAGTCGAGACTTCTCGCAACATCGGAGAAGCGTGCCGCATCAGGAAGAACTTGACGTCTTTATTTCTTTGCACCAGAACTTTGTCGCATTTCCATCGCTGCAACATTGCTTGTTGTGGAAGCGTCCCGCATCGTAAGGTACATTGACTTAAAGTGTCGCATCTTAAGAACTGAACTGAACTAAGCTAAAACTACCATTTTAAGTACACTATTGTGGATTTTTGTCGTTTATGGTCTTGTGTTAAAACTATATAAAGAATACTTATTTTTGATATAAACCTTGTGTGGTGTCCATCTGTAGTGTTGTCACTAGATTACTGTATGTGTTCACAAATGCTTTACACACTGCCTCTGAGATAAGCCTGTCTGCTCGTGCCAAGCTACCAAGGAGGTGAGCAGGGGTTATTTTAGGAGTGTACCCCTTTACCCTGACTAGAGGCGAGGGTCCCTATTTGTCACAAGTACCTACCTGTGCCAACTAGAGACCCCCAATTCTAACATTGGTGGTCAGCGGTGAGGATTCTGGACTTGCATTTGTGACTCATGTACAGTGGTTGGTGAACACTACTAGTGAGTGCAGACCAAAACAAGACCACATACTTTTGGTAGATTTGTTTTTCTAGGACGTTCCATTTTTTGCCAAGTTCAGCCATCATGAAACCAGCATCCATAGCATCTGTTGATTTTGATTGGGAAGAGGAGAAACTAGAATGCTACAATGCGAAGCAGCTGAAGCACTTCTGCAAAAGATTTAATGTTGCAATTACCGGGCTCACCAGGAGGGAGGAGTTCTACAAGGCGCTGAGGGCCTGGGTAGAAGCAAGGAAAACCCCTGAGAATGAGGAAGGGGATAATGATGCAGATGTGCAGCTGGAAGGGCCATTGGGTCCAGGGGAAAGGAAGGCACCTTCCCCAGCAGGTAGCAGTGTTTCTGCCAAAGGTCTGTCCACAGAAGAGCTGGAGGACAGGGAGAAAATAGGATGCATGAGTTGGAGCTGGCCAAAATGAATGGGCAATTGGAAATTAGGAAACTGGCCCTGGAAGAAAAGAGGATACAGCTTGAGCATGATAGAAGTTTGAGGGAGTTGGATTTGAAAGCTAGGAGCTTAGAAATTACTCCCTCTGGTGGCAGCACACCGTCAATGCCTGTGGAATCTAGAGTGTATATTCCTAAGGATGTGGTCAGAGAGTTTTTTTAAAATGATGACATTGGGCAGTGGTTCAAGGCCTATGAGGTAGCCATGTCTTCCCACCGGGTCCCTGAGAAGGATTGGGGAGCGGGGTTGTGGGGACGGTTCCTTAGTGAGGGGCGGGACACACTGCTAGATTTGCCTTCTGATGTCCATAATTCATATCACCACATGAAGGATGCTTTAATGTCTAGGTATGGTTTAACTCCTGAATTGTATAGGCAGAGGTTCAGGGGTTGCAAGAAGATAGAGAACAGTACCTGGGTGGAATATGTCACTTTTTTCTGCAGAGCATTGGATGGTTGGGTGAAGGGTAGCAAAGTTGATGATTTTCAGGGGCTCCTATATTTGATTGCATGGGAGCACTTGTCAAGTAACTGTTTTCCAGAGCTACGCCAGCACCTGATAGATAGCAAGCTGACTATCCCTAGGAAGCTTGCTGAGGAGGCGGACCGCTGGGTCAGTACCAGGGTCCACAAGGGTCACATGGGAGACTCAGCCAAGGGTGGGCAGGGTCCCCAGCAGAAGAGTGGGGGGGACAAGGGTAAACAGAGGGAGTTCCAAAGAAGGCCCCATTTAGTCCCCAAGGGAGCCAAGGGAAAGGTTCCCAGCCTCCCCCCCAGAAACCCTCAGGGGCCCCGACAGGTCCACCTGTTCAAAGGGGACCCCTGAGATGCTACAAATGTGGGGACCTGGGTCATATAGCGAGTGATCCCAGGTGCCGCCAGTTTGGAAAGACCGCACCCCCTGGTGCAGCCCCCCGGCAGATGGCTAGTGTAGCCCTGGGGGAGGAGATGGATGCCCAAGAGGGGTGGGGTCCCGCACAGATGTCCCTTGTCTCATTAGGAGACTGTGAGGTGGTCCCCAGGACCCCGCTGCCTGACAACACTAAGAAATACAGGCAGTGGGTGACCATCAATGGCCATAGGGTGGAGGCTCTTAGAGATACAGGAGCCAGTGTGGCAGCTGTCAAGTGTCACCTGGTGTCTCAAGAGCAGGTTGTCCCCATGCATTCTATCCAGTTGTTGCCGCTGACAACACAGAGAGTCACTGCAAAGTGGCTCAGGTTCCCTTTGAGTGGGGGTCTCTGGTACTCTTCAGGTAGCTGTGAGGCCCGCCATGCCTGTTGACTGTTTGTTAGGGAACGATTTGGAGAGCTCACCTTGGGCGAAGGTGGAGCGAAGTGCTCATTTAGAGATGTTGGATTTGCCTGACTGGGCGTGTGTGACCACCCGGTCCATGGCAGCAAGTAAAGGTGCTCAAGAGGACCTGGAGCCTGAAAGGGAGGCCCAGGTACCTGCCGTCACGAGAAGAGGCAGGGGGCGCGGGAAACCGGCCCCCGAAGTTCCCACGGTCCAGGAGGAGGCAAACCTTGAGGGGGATGCCCTGGAGCCTACAGGGGAACAGGTAGCTGAACTGGGGGACCTGCCTGAGCTGACCCATTGGCAGCAAGAAGGAGGACCCTCCAGGGAAGAATTCTGCAAGGAGCAGAAAGAATGCCCTTCTCTGGTGGGTCTGCGGCAACAGGCTGCAGACCAGGCAACAGGTGATCAATCTGGGTCACATTGGGTCTATTGGGAGAATGATCTCCTGTATACTGAGCCTAAGGTTGCTGAGCCTGGGTCAGCCCGTGTGCTGGTGGTACCCCAGTGCCTCAGAGCCTTCCTACTGGGGCTGGCTCATGATGTTCCATTGGCAGGACATTTGGGGCAGGACAAGACCTTTGAGAGGCTTGTCACCCACTTTTATTGGCCCCAAATGTGCAGGAGTTCAGACACTCACTGCAGGACATGTCAGACTTGCCAGGCAAGTGGAAAGAGTGGGAGGAAGCGCAAGGCTCCTCTCCAGCCATTCCCTGTAGTTGAACGGGTGGGTATTGACATTGTGGGGCCACTGGACCCCAAGACAGCCATGGGCAACAGGTTCATCCTGGTCTTGGTGGACCATGCCACCCGGTACCCGGAAGCCATACCTCTGAGGACAGTGACGGCCCCCGTGGTGGGACGAGCACTGATGGGAATTTTCTCCCGAGTGGGATTCCCTAGCGAGGTAGTGTCTGACCGGGGGACCAACTTCATTTCCAAGTATATGAAGTCCCTGTGGCAGGAGTGTGGGGTAACCTACAAGTTTACCACTCCTTACCACCCCCAAGGAAATGGATTGGTTGAAAGGTTCAACCGAACCCTCAAAGGCATGATTATGGGTCTTGAGGAACCTATGAGGCGTAAGTGAGACGTCCTCTTACCATGCCTGCTCTTTGCATACCGTGAGGTGCCACAGAAATCTCTAGGGTTCAGTCCCTTTGAGCTTCTCTATGGACACCCAGTAAGAGGACCTCTAAGTTTGGTCAAAGAAGGCTGGGAGCAATCTCCCAGGAAACCTCCCCAGGATGTATACAGTTACATGCTGGCCTTTAGGAACCAAACTAGGCGTTTCAGGCAACTCGCTGAGGCGAAACTGGAAGCCAGCCAGGAGGAGATGAAGCGGTGGTCCGACCAGAATGCCACTCTGGTAGAGCTTCAGCCTGGTCAGAAAGTGTGGGTCATGGCCCCAGTGGAGCCCTGCGCGCTCCAGGATAAGTGGACCGGACCCTTTGAGGTTGTAGAGCGCAAAAGTCCGGTTACCTACTTGGTGGACTTGCGGTCTCCCAGGAACCCCTTGAGTGTCCTGCATGTCAACCGCCTGAAGCCCCACTTGGAGAGGTCCCAAGTGGGCATGCTCTTAGCGACAGATGCTGGGATGGAGGAGGAGACCGAGCCTCTTCCTGACCTCCTGTCAGCAACAGAGCAAGATGGGTCAGTGGATGGGGTCAACCTCTCTTCCACCCTGACCCCTGAGCAACAGAATGACTGCCGCCAGTTGCTGTTACAGTTTTCTGATCTGTTCTCCCTGGTTCCCGGTGTCACAGATTGGTGCATCCATGATGTGGACACTGGGGACAGTACACCTGTGAAGCACAAATCTTACAGGGTGACTGACAGGGTGAGAGCTTGCATCAAGGAGGAGGTCTCCAAAATGCTTGCGTTAGGGGTGATTGAGTCCTCTAACAGTCCTTGGGCCAGCCCAGTGGTCTTGGTCCCAAAGGCTGCCGCACTGGGTGCCACACCAGAACTCCGGTTCTGTGTGGACTACCGAGGGCTCAATTCAGTCACCAGGACTGACGCGCACCCCATCCCCAGAGCTGATGAGCTCATAGATCGTCTAGGGGCTGCCCGGTACCTCAGCACGTTTGACTTGACGTCTGGGTACTGGCAGATCGCCTTGACTGATGGGGCAAGAGAGAGGTCAGCATTCTCCACACCAGATGGGCACTACCACTTCCGGGTGATGCCCTTTGGGATGAAGAATGCCCCTGCCACCTTCCAGAGGTTGGTCAACCAGGTGTTGGCTGGACTGGACTCGTTCAGTGCCGCCTACCTGGATAACATCGCAGTGTTCAGCGCCAGTTGGGGAGAACATCTGCGCCACCTCTGGGAAGTGTTGATGGCGCTGCGGAGAGCAGGCCTCACGATCAAGGCGAGTAAGTGCCAGATCGGGCAGGGTTCCGTGGTGTACTTGGGACACCAAGTGGGGAGCGGCCAGGTGGCGCCCCTACAACCCAAAATTGAAACCATCCTGAATTGGGAACCCCCCAAAACCCAGACAGAGGTGAGAGCCTTCTTAGGACTCACGGGTTACTACAGGAGGTTTGTCAAGGGGTATGGCAGCATTGTTGCGCCCCTGACAGAGCTGACTTCCAAGAAGCAGCCCAGGAAAGTGATTTGGACTGACACCTGTCAGAAAGCTTTTGAGGCCCTGAAAACTGCCATGTGCACGGCGCCCGTGCTCCTGGCACCCAACTTCTCCAAAGAGTTTGTAGTACAAACAGACGCTTCAGAGCATGGTGTGGGGGCTGTTCTGTCACAGATGAATGAGGAGGGCCTAGATCAACCCGTAGCCTTCATCAGTAGGAGGTTACTACCACGGGAACAGAGGTGGAGTGCTATTGAGCGTGAGGCATTTGCTGTGGTCTGGGCACTGAAGAAGCTGAGACCATACCTGTTTGGGACTCACTTCCGGGTTCAGACAGACCACAGGCCCCTCAGATGGTTGATGCAGATGAGGGGTGAGAATCCAAAGCTGTTGAGGTGGTCCATTTCCCTACAGGGGATGGATTTCACGGTGGAACACCGCCCAGGTACAGAACACGCCAATGCTGATGGTCTGTCCAGATTTTTCCGCCTTAGTGAAGAGAACTCCCCTGAGGTAGGGTAGTTCTCCCCACATTTCAGCTGGAGGGGACATGTGTTAGACCTGGCATCCTTGGCGTGGGTCTCCCTTCCATTTTTTATGATGCCTCCTATGTTACTGATCTGTTTTTGCTGGCGTTAGATGCTTTGGGCACTGTGCCACTGCTATTCAGTGCCACAGTGCAAGGGCTCCCTATGATAAATTGTGTTATGTATTAGTGACTCAATGATTGGATGATTGGTTTACTTGTCAGTCCCTAGTACAGTGCACTGGGTGTGCCCAGGGCTTGTAAATCCAATGCCGCTGGTGGGCTTGCAGCACTGGTTGTGCCACCCACAGAAGCGGCTTGTAAAATGTGTCTCAGGCCTGCCATCGCAGAGCCTGTGTGCAGCCTCGGGCTGCCATGTCAACTTGGTGAGTGCACCCACTTACCAGTCCCTAAACCTTCCCTTTACTGCATGTTGGTCACCCCTAAAGTAGGCCCTAGGGCAGGGTGCATTGTAAGTATAAGGTAGGACATGCCCTGGTGTGTGTGGCATGTCCTAATAGTGAATTACAGCCATTTTCGTTTTTCACTATTGCAAGGCTACCTGCTCCCCATAGGCCAGAATGGGCAGACTGACTATTACACCTTATAGTCAGAACTGACCCAGGGAACATGGTAGAAAATCGAATTTAGTATGCCTGAACTCAGAATGATAAAATACATCTTTTAGTGAAGTTGGTTTTAACATTCTGTGTTTGAAAATACCACTTTTAGAAAGTGGGTATTTTCTTGCCTAAACTTCCAAGCCTGCCTCTGCTAGGTTGTGTATTACTTGTCTGGAGATTGAGTGACAGGGGCTGGGGGTGGCTACAGGAGACAGGGTGAGTCAGCACAGGGCTGAATAGAAAGATCTGCATCCAGAGTGGAGGGAGGAGTTGCACCTGGGTCTGAATAGGGCTGTGCCTGCCTTCCACAATGCTGGCTCCACCTCCTGCCGGGCGGCTGAGCACTCTGCCCCACATTCTGAAAGGAAAGAAGGAGTCAGAAAAACAAAGTGCTCCAGGACTGACCAGAACTGGTTTTGGACTAGGCAGAGGCCTCTCTGCCTTCAGAGAACAAAGAGAAACTGGGTATAAAAGGGGACCCAGACCCCTAGGAAATTAGATCACTTTGGGAAACAAGAAGAAACCTTTGCTGAGGAGCGGAACCAAGAAGAAACTGAGGAGAAGACTATCCCTAAGCTAGAGGGATCTGCCTGCAGTGGTTGCCTGACTGCCAAAGGAAGGAGAAAGGACTTTGTGTGCACTTTATTCAACTTGTAAAGGATCTCCAAGGGCTTGAGAAAAGAGCTTGCCTCCTGCTGAAGTCTCAGGGACAACAGACTTCAACCACCAGCTCCCCAAGAATCCTTTGGAAGTGCCTGCTGCTGTTTTGGGCCTTCTGAAGGGACTGCGTGTCGCAAGGAGCTGGAAGCGCGACTCAAGAGGGAGAAGCGTGTCGCCGTCGCAGCCGCTGCCGTCGCATCGTAGATGTCGCAGCTGTAGCTGACGCATTGCACCGCATCGAGAGAAGCGCCTCGCATCCACGGAGAAGCGTGCCGCCGTCGGAGCTGCTGCTGTCGCATCACGAAACCAGGGTGTCGCCGCTGCAGTTGTCGCATCGAGCGGAAGCGCCTCGCAACGTTGGAGAAGAGTGTCGCAGCCGAAGCTGTTGCCGTCGCATCGCTGAACAAGGGTGTCGCCGCTGCAGCTGACGCATCGAGTCGAGACTTCTCGCAACATCGGAGAAGCGTGCCGCATCAGGAAGAACTTGACGTCTTTATTTCTTTGCACCAGAACTTTGTCGCATTTCTATCGCTGCAACATTGCTTGTTGTGGAAGCGTCCCGCATCGTAAGGTACATTGACTTAAAGTGTCGCATCTTAAGAACTGAACTGAACTAAGCTAAAACTACCATTTTAAGTACAGTATTGTGGATTTTTGTCGTTTATGGTCTTGTGTTAAAACTATATAAAGAATACTTATTTTTGATATAAACCTTGTGTGGTGTCCATCTGTAGTGTTGTCACTAGATTACTGTATGTGTTCACAAATGCTTTACACACTGCCTCTGAGATAAGCCTGTCTGCTCGTGCCAAGCTACCAAGGGGGTGAGCAGGGGTTATTTTAGGAGTGTACCCCTTTACCCTGACTAGAGGCGAGGGTCCCTATTTGTCACAAGTACCTACCTGTGCCAACTAGAGACCCCCAATTCTAACAACCCCGTAAGGGGGCATTTCGTAAACTTGAGACGTTATCCAGGGCTAGCTGTAATTCCGCAATTTTCATGCACCGTTTTTTCGCCTGTGCTGCTGAAATGGCAATCATCTGTCCACGAACTGCCGCCTTAAATCCACCCCATACTGAGAAAAGTTCAGCTGTCCCTTCATTCCTTTTAAAGAAATCGAGTATCCACTCTCTAAAACCTTCTACCCATTGAAGATCTTGAAGAAGAAGGCGGTCCATCTGCCACCTGGACCTCCTCCTCCCCAAGTCCTCAATTTCTAGTTTCACTCTGACATAAGAGTGGTCCGAAAAAGCATTCACACCAATTTCAGCTTCTGGGAGAGTTAAAGAGCGAGATGTTAAGATATAGTCTATTCGTGAAGCTGTCTGAAACTGGCGAGAAAAGCAAGTATATTCCCGGCTACCACGATTCATTTTTCGCCATGAGTCGTTTAGCTGAAGATCTTGTATTAAAGCCTCAAAGACTTTTTTCGTCTTTGGCTTCAGCTGTTTTTTATTCTTGTTTGAGGTGTCTTCTCTTAAATCTTGAATGTAATTAAAATCCCCACCCAGAACTATCTGACCAGGGACCCCTATAAGAAGTTCGTGAAGTGTTAATAAAGCGGATGGATCGTCCGTAATTGGACCATAATAATTGATGAAATTCATAGTACGCCCATTAAGCCTCACCATGACCCATATCCATCTTCCCTGGGGATCTCTCTTTACTTGGACAAATTCCCAGGCCAAATCTTTACTAAAATAGATGGCCACCCCTCTCATCGCCACCCCCGCTGAGGCAAAAAAGGCTCTTGGAAAAACCCCCGGGATAAAAAGCCTAGGTAAATTAGTTTTTAGGTGGGTTTCTTGAATAAAGAGGACTTGAGGGTTTAACGTGGTAAGCCATCTTATAAGCCCGCCATATTTCTGTCTATTTAACATACCATTAGCATTTACCGATATAATGCAGCACTTTCTAGTTGGGTTCATATTTCTGGTATCTCAGTAAATATTTTTGAATCAGACTCCTATTCCAATCAACTAAATCCTGTTTGCATCTGCTCGTTTTGCTCTTTTTACTGCGATAATTCCACACACACCCTCCCCAAACCCCGTGAACCCCCCCAAGAGATGTGCTTGTCCCCACAAACCCCGCAATCCACATCTCTCCCCCCTTCTACACTAGTGGGTGCCATGGACCTGCACCCTGGGTGATCTACCCCCCACACAACAATGAAAACCTTACAATCAAAAATCAAGAGTACCACAAATTCATTTTGCAATAGAGATCTCTTTCAATAAGTCTTGGGCTTCCTCTATACGCGAAAACATATGAAATTTTTCTCTAACCAACACCCTAAGCTTAGATTGCTGCGCAATAGACGCCTGCGCCCCCTGGGCTTTGAATAAATACAAGAGTTTCACAAACTCTTTACGTCTGCGAGCCGCCACCGCAGACATATCTGCAAAAATCCGACATTTAGTCCCCTCGTTAATGTAAAATTGTCTCTGCTGGATCGCCTTAGCCAAAATGTTCTCTTTCACTCGATAGTCAGCAAAATTAGTCAGGATTGTACGAGGGAATTTAGAATTAGGAATGGGATGAGCAGGAACCCGATGTGCCCTAGTTAATGTTAAGTCTCCAGTAAAATCAGGAAGCACTTTTTGTTAATGAATGATTCAACCCATAAGAGAGTATTAGCTCCCTCGCTCCCCTCAGGTACTCCGACAATCCGAAGATTAGAGCGGCGTGAGTGGTTCTCCAATTCTTCAAGTTTATTCTCAAGGACAATTTTGTCTTCAGTCGCCGAATTAACTTTCTGGAGCATAGAACTCATCTGATCCTCCAACTGAGCAATCCTTGATTCGGCTTCTTGAAATCTTGCAGGAATGCCCGCCACTGCCTCTTCGATTTTTCCAAGCCGAAGATGAAGAGCGGCTATCTCATTCTCTTGAGATTTTTTCATGTCTCTAATCTCATCCAGTATGAGATTGAGTGAAGTTTTAATTTCAAGTTGTTGCATATTGGTTCTGCCAGTTGGAAATTCGGACTACGTTTGTAGAACTTTACTCTTCAGACTGGCTGTTTGACCTGGCAATTCCAGGCCACTCTTTGTTAGGGCTCGAAATGGTTCCTGAGATTGAGGCCAGCTCTCCAGCTGTTGCTTTAAGATGTTTTCGACAGAAGAAAATTGATCAGGGAGCAAAAGCTGAACTGATGAAGCCGACAGGCTTGCTTGGCTGTGCACCGGTCGTCTTTCCTCTAACAAAGTCCATGTTGTAGCCGAGGGTATCGAAGGTGTCGAGGGTACCGAGGGTGCCAGAGCCAGCACCCGGGAAGGTGGAGATATATGTAGCATCTGCAAAGAATTAATTGCTGCTTCTTCTGACGCTGCTGCAGAGTCAGTATTTAAGCATGGCGAAGCTTGAACGGCTGTGGGCTGGGCGTTTTTTTTCGTGAATAAAGGAAAATCTTTAGAGTTCTTCAACTCCACTTTTTTCGTCCCTACCACAGCCTCACTTGTCTCGTTAATCTGCTCCTTCTCACCGACAGTAGGGCCCTCCATTAGGATCGAACCAGAGGGGTCCTCTCCCTCCTCTCCCCCTTGCTGTAGCTCGCGCTGTGGCTCCGCCAGATCTTCTGCAGAGCTCTCAAAACTTGAGTTCATGCCTAACTGGCTTACTGTGCTCACCACTTTAGCTGATGATAAAGTCCCTTTAGCTTGCATCAAACGTTTTTTGGCTACGGAGACTCCCGCCTCTGTTTAGCCTCAGGTGATCGATGCTCCTCCCCCCGCAATGGAGACCGCTGGAGATCGCTGACTGCCGCTGTAACGCTGAACGCCGATCGAGGAATGCTGAACGTGCAGTGGGTGAAAACTAACGCCGCATCGGGCTCCAAATGTAACTGTTGCCACAATCTCGGGAGAGCTCCCGCTGGCGCTTTGAAGTCTGGGCGGTAAGAGCGCGGTGAATGTTAAACAGCTTTGTAGTACTTCAGGTCACGGCAGGACGGCTAGGCTGTGCTAATGGCGTGAGGAATCAGCGAAGGGAATCCCAGATGCTGCCCAGGGAAGCCGGTAGAAGCTCATTGGAGCAGCGAGGGGAGGGGAGGCGGCAATGCGGCGCTTGATGTTGTGAAATTAAGTGCTGGGCTAAATCATGGAACTGGCAAAGTAATTACGGCAGTTGGCAGCGGGACTGGCTGAAAAATCGGGTGGCTGCACAATTATGCTATAATTAACTTTAAAGCTCTCAGTAGTGGAAAAATTGGGGCTAGCCTGTTTAAATTTTATATTTTGTCTATTGTGGGGAGCTAAGACTCTGGATATCTGGTACGCAGTCCCAGGATTTAAAGAACCTAAATGAAGATGGGGAGGCATTCTAAGCAAGTGAACGCAATAGCCAAAGTTGAAGCTGCAGCTGGGCTGAAAGCTTTTTGCTACTTCTACAAAGACATAATCAAGGACACAAATAATTTTTATTCTTCTGTGCGCTGTACAAAAGGAAGTGGCGTACCCCATTATGTCTGAACTTGGGCATCAGAAATGATTGCACTGCTTTCAGGATACTTCAGACAAACACAAGCCCACTTGTTGTTTTTACTATGAGTAAATTTTTACATGCTGTTTGAATCCAAAGGAAGCAGTTGGGCCTCTCACTTTGACATGCGACTATCTAAGGATCTTATTGCTTTTTCCTTTATAGCTCTGCATAGACCCATATTTAACTTTTTGTTCTTATATAGACCTTTGATTTTATGAGGACATTTAGCCAGATAGGACTGGTTGTATTTTGGGGTAGAGACCAACACTGGCGTTGTGGTGTGTGAGACTGAATTGTAATTAGAGCCATAACCTGACTCCCGCCTTGGCAGATTGATAACAGCTTACCCTAGATCTTGCAAAAACAAACTGCATTTTATATTTTGATCTCATATCCATTTTATATTGTATATTGTTTTATGTGTTTTATATTTGTCCCCGAAATAAACTAATGAATGTATGTATACTCACTGGCTTTGGAAAGGCAGGCAATGGTGATGCAAAGCCAAACAGAAGTGAACCTGATACACCCCAAACTCAGAAAAGGAATCGGGATATGTCTGAGCAGGGAAAGGGAATGGGGAAAACACAACCAGACAACAAAGCAAAACAGAGACCAGAGAGTAATCTCAGCATAACAGGCAAGGAGGTCAGAGAGCCATAAAGGGAAAACTACAATAGAATGCCAAAACCAAAACAGAATCCGAAGAGCAAGGTCAGAGTAAACAGGCAAAAGGTCAAGGAGTTGAAAAGAGGAAATCCACAAGAGTACTCCGAAACCAAAACAGAATCTAAAGTGCAAGGTCAGAGTCTATGTACTGAGGAACTGTAAAGGAAAAGAAATCAACAATGAAGAACGGAAATGGTGGATGAAATAGTGACAGCAATGAAACAATCTAACACAAAGTTGCCAGGCAGCTTCATAACGTCTCCATGATGTTTAAATACTGCCACTGCCTGTCAGCACCCAGAGGTCCTGCCCTTGACCCAAGCTGACTGGCTTGGGTCAAGGGCAGCAACAGTCGCCATAGGACGTCATTCTACAGCCTTGAAGGGATACGCCTCACTGTTGTTCTTGTAGCAATGCTAAAATCTTATACACCCTGCTGATTCCTGACAATTAAGCTGGGAGCACGCTTGGCCTTTCTTTCCTGGACAGTTTCTCCTCCTGCAGGGCCAGAAACACTTCTTTCTTCTCTCAGCAGACAGGCTTCTAAGTTTCTTCAGGCAGGTACTCAGCTCCCACAGCAGAAAGGGGTGACTTCAGGTAATGTCTGCATACTGCTGAGAGACCAGCTGTCTGGCAGACCCCAGCCCTGGTTACACAGCAGTTCTTCAAGAACTCTGCAGAGCACTCCCTTCCTTGGTCAAGACGAACTTGGGGCTGGAACAAAGTGGGTTGGTTTGGATCCCACTTTTATAAACATTTTCCACACAAGGGATGAGGGTCTACTGCCTCTACCATCAGAACCAGCTTGGTTTGTCCTTCTCAGGCTGCTCTCCAGACACAGCCTTTGTGAAAAGTGATGCTTCTCATAGGAAGTAGCACTGGGCCTGTCTCCAAATAGGGGCATCCACAACATGAGCACAATGAAATATGAGTTTTCTTCTCTCTTTGGTATCTGCATTTCCACCTACAGGAATGCAAGCAATACACGTCCACTGACTGGGGAAAACACACACACAATCTGACTGACACAGATAAAAAGGCTAATTAAACTAATAACAAAATATGATCTGTTATAACCACCGCTTCAATGACCACTGAAAATGGACAGTAGTCCACTGTTAACTATGCGGGCAAGCTTAGTGCACTCCTCCAGATCACAGGACAGGTCTCGGACCTCGCATTGTCGGTACAGGCCTAGGCGTCGGGGCAAAATAAAAGTCAAGATACGAGGATCACATCCACTATTATCTTCCTGCATTAGTTAGTTATTACACAAAATAAAAAGAAATGTGAATTTGGTTTTCTGTGGTTTTCAGACTTTGCATAGGCAAATAACATTCTGTACCACTCCCAGGTAGGGTTTCACCATGGCAAGAGCACCAAACTAGTTTTATTGTTGGTTCTGGATAAGGCTGGGCATAGTGCGCAGAAGCACACTACGCGGAATTCCACAGAGTTGCTGAAAAACTTTGTGATTCCGCGTAGTGAGCTCCGCGTGTGGGCGAAGTTAGCCGACCCCCACCCACTCATGTGTAATGTTGTCCCGATTGGTTTATTGCGGCCATATCTAAATTGCACATCTTTTTTTTGATAATCAATTTTATTGATTTTTGAATAAACAAAGAAAACAGTACAGCACAGGTAAGCAATAGCAATTTGGTACAGTGGTAGACTGTTGTTTCTGTTATGTGCGAGCATGCATTTCGACCCACTTCTTGAAGCATTATCATATACAATCTGAGTCCAAGAAAGGACAAGGAACCCTTTCATCCCAATTGGTTCAACCACTTGCCCCAGACCTTCTGGTGTTTGGCTGGACATGCCCTAGCTTCGAACAGAGGCTTTTCTTGCTCTGCGCACCAATCTACGCCTTTGTGCCATTTAGTTACACTTGGGGGGCAGACTGTTTCCATGCCGCGGCAATATCTCGATTGGCCACCATGTTGGCGGTACCCAGGAGGAGTTTGTCTGCCCTGGATCCGTCTAGACCTTCCATAACTCCCAGGAGGAGATTCAAGGGCTTGTGTGGTACCTCCCAACTCAGGACACCCGTGAGCTCAGATTCCAGTGGTTCTCAATATGAGGTAAGGTGGGGGCAGGCGAGTCCACACCATATGATAAAAATCTGCCAGCTCTAGCCCACAGTGCGTGCAAGATGGAGAGGGTCGCAGACCCGCCTTGTAAAGGCGATCAGGGGTTAGGTAGGCGCTATGAAGATAATATAGCTGAATTAGGCGACACTTGGCTAAGGTGGTAATGGTTTTAGGAGCCATTAATGCATCACGCCAATCTTCGTCCTCGAGGGGACCCGGCCACACCTCCCAGCAGTGTCTGAGCGAGTCAAGCGTTGTTGGGCCATTGTTGGTTAAGGAGCGGTATATCCATGACACCCCTCCCTTCCCTAAGTCCCCCATCATGATCTGCACTTCCATTGGGCTAAACTCTGGATGTGTAGTGCCAGTCGATAGGTGTGGGCTGAGGGCATGACGTAACTGCAGATATCTGTAAAATTGTGAAGGGTGTAGCGGGTCTATAGGTCCTGGAATGAGCGTATGTGGTCCCCCACCCACACATCTCCCAATTGTGATATACCAATAAGGTCCCATCCCCTGAACCCCTCCAAAGCTCCCACCTCCCTGAGCCAAATGCCCTGCCAGAGAGGTGTTTGTTGGGTCAATTTGTTGTCCCACCGAATGTGATGCAGGGCTGAGCGCCAGGCCAGCAGGACCCCTCGAGACACCAACGGTAGGGCTCTGGGCACAGGGCCACCATACAACATTGCCTGAATTTGTGAGAGTCCTAATTCCCTTAATTCGATCCTATATGCTGGATCCGACCAACCGCCATTGAACCAATCATACAGGACGAGCAGCCGGGTTGCTAGATAATACAGATAGAGATTAGTCATGCCCATGCCCCCATCAAAAGGTGGGATCTGGCAGCGGGCGAGAGCTATACGTGGCCTCGCGTTCCCCCAAAGGAACTTTGTGGCAATGCTGTCTAGTTCCCTAAACCAGCTTCGAGGGGGGTGGAATGGGGTATTCTGGATAATGTATAAGAAACTTCTGGAACGGAAGCATCTGTCGCACTATTAAATTCAAAGTTAACATGCTAAACTACAACGCTTAGCTTAGAGGTTGCGTGGAGGACCCCTCTCTTGATCAGGATATGTCCATTGCATCGGCAGACTTATCTGAGTACTTTAGTGCGTTGGGACACCTGTCCCGAGTTCCTGATGGAGCTCTAGTTGTCCTCCCATGATCCCTAAGCTGGGTCATGCCTCTTTAGATCACTGGGCTTCGGGAAAGGTCCTTGTCAGTGGATTCGGTGCCCAGAGTCCTGGGGGGGGCTTCCCTCAGCGGTTGAGCTTTCTAGGGGGCCGCTCCGATGTTGGGAATGAGAGCCAGACGGACCAGTTTGATTTCTGGGATCCAGGATGTCCGAGGTGGGCGATCTTGATATGCCTCTGCGATTGCCATGACCTCTGAGTGACCGTGTGCGTCTTCTACGCGCTCTAGGGGATATCGGTGGGACCACTTCAGTCTGAGTTCTTGAGGGCGAAGAAGTAATCCGGGATCTGAGAGGACGTTCTTCGGTCAGCCAGGTCCAGGCTGACTCCGGGGATTTAAAAAAATGAGCTTTGTCTTTGAATACGACCCGGAGGCGGGCTGGGAAGAGTAGCCTGTATTGGAGATTGAGGGAACGTAGCTTTTGTTTGACCTCAGTGTAGGAGCGCCGTTGAGCCTGGACCTCCCTTATGTAATCTGTAAAAATCATTATGGTATGGTTTTGGTTGGTCAGGGTGTTCTGGGCTCGGGCTTCCCATAGAATTGCATCTCTGCCCTTAAAGTTAAGGATCCTGACAATGATGGGCCGGTGTGGAACACCAGGCGGTGGTCTGGGTGCCAGGGATCGATGAGCTCGCTCCACTGCAAACCATGCTGACAATGTGTCTTTAAGCATCCATGATGCAAGCCATTTTTCTATGAAGGTCGCCGCCTGACCTTGTTCCGCCCCCTCAGGAAATCCCACCAGGCGGAGATTGTTGCACCTTAATCGGTTTTCGGCATCTTCGGCCCTTCTATGTAACTCTTTTGTATGGGTCCGTAGGTGGGCTACTTGCTCTTTCAATTGACGAACGTCGTCTCCAACCGTGGAAATGCGAGATTCTGCTTTGGAGATGCGGGCTGTGGCGTTGCGGAGGTCCTGTCGGATAAGGGCCATGTCTACCCGTACCTCGCTGATTTTGTTCTCCACTGAGGGCTGCGACGTACTGATGGCTTGTAGAATTGTGGTGAGGTCTCCCCCAGGGAGAGACGGCTTTTCCACAGCCCCTTCTGTGGGTCCAGGCTCATTTGCGGTGAACTGGTCCGTCTTGGTTTGCGTTGCGGCTGGCTTCGGACCTCGGTCTTTCCCCATATTGATTAGAGGAGAGGGCGACTCTTTGCCAAAGCTATCTCAGGCTCTCTTGGTCGATCACTGATTGGGGGCCGGAGGCCGACCTCTGCCTTTTTGTTTGAGAGGCATGAGGGGGGCTTTCCCTGGAGTTCTTTGGTTGGCGAGGCGTCCTCTGTCTTGTCCAAGCGGGAGTATCAGGGCTGCGCATGAGGTTTCTCCATGGATGGTCAAGGTGAATAGAAGCCTGCGCGACCGATGTTTTTAGCCTCCGCTCTGACGGATGTCGGTGGATTAATGTGGTGTGAGGGGGTTTTTGCCTTCCGTGCCAGTTCGTCAGTTTATTTTAAGAGGCACTCCCTGCAATCAGCCACCATTACCCTTGGGCCTCTGTTGCCCCTGTATTTGGCAGTCTTCAAGTTTGATGTGAGCTGGGCTTTTTGTAGGCTTGTTTCCACTGGGGCCCGTGTATGAGTCTTCTACAGGGCTTACGGTGGGGCCCGAATCAGGTGTCTGTGGCCCTTGAGCATGGCCCCCTCGGTGGAGTCTTGGAGTCAGGGTGCAGGGAGCGGGCCCAGTTCATTCAACTCCAGCCCCCCGGATCCCATCCCTTCCGCAACCAGGCCCGACCCGGGGCCCCAGCTCACCTCCGTGATCGATTGCTGTGTGGTAGCCCAGGCCGGGTCAGATTATGCCAATGGTTTCGGGTGGTGGGGCCTGCTATCCGGGCCGTGGGTACTGCGGCCTTCTGATGGGGAGATGCTGGAACTTGAGCCTCTTAGTTTTGGGGGTCTCCGTGGGTCGCGTTGAGAAGCCGCAGGCAGCAGGCGGGGAGGGGGATCGAGCCGACTCATTTATTGCGCCACTGAAGGTCAAGGTGGAGATTTTACCTCCAGGGCCCAACCACATTGTGATAAGGCTCCGTGGGGGAGGGGGGAAATCCGCTCCTGTTTTGCGCTTTCTGCCGGGGCCTCTCCGGGCGGCTCCGTCCGTCTTCAGCCCAGGCCTCCCCCGATAAACTCCAGATCGCTACCGACGCCCACCCGGGGTCCAGGATCCCCCAGCTCACCGCTCTGGTGGAAGGGACCGCCTTGATTCAGTCCCGGTCACGGTATGTGGGGGCCGGGGACGCTGGCTGCTGCTCAGGCGATGTGGTGTATCCCGGGGTCCCCCTCCTCAAGGCCCGAGGCCTCACCTCCAGTCCAGACCTGCCACAACCGCTGCTCTGTGATCCGATTCACTTCAGGAGCCTCTGACGGGATATAAGGCTTGTGTGTACTTCAGCCCCGAAGGGTGCCGAGAAGAATTTCGTTTGAGGCTCCTCTGATCGCTGCACATGGAGTTCGATCTGCCATCTTGTTGGAGACCGCCCCGCAGACCGCAGAGCTGATCCGGTCGCGGGCGGGCGTCTCGGAGATCCCACTCACCGCAGGAGGCTGCTGCTTATGTTGGTGGGTTAATGTGTGCCACCGGGTGTGGTAATAGTCTGCCGATGGGCTATGTAACTTAGAGCGGATGCCGGAGAGGTCTGGAGCACTCTTAGAGTGCGACCGCCAACTTGACTCTCCAAGCCATGCCACCCCCCTTGAATTGCACATCCTACAGGAGAAAGGGAGGGATGTGTTTTATTGCCCCTCCTTCCTCCTTGAGCAACAATGGCCCCATTGCATCCACATTCCCCAGCCGTCCCGGCTCCCCTTTTACCTGCAAGTGCCCTAACTGGAGTCCGTCAAAGAGCTAGCGTGCAAGCACCATCAGCTTCTTTTTTTCCTGAACTGCAGGTGACCGTCGGAGGCCAGAAGGAATGCTTCCCGGGCTGTGAGCAGTTCTGTGGTTTCCTTCATGACGCACTCCAGGGCCACGGTGCAGGCGCAACTACATGATCCCAGAATCCTACCGCAGAGAATTCTGGGATTGCCAAGGCAGCCTCGCTTTCACATTCATGATGACACTGCCTCCAGCAGTCTGTGAAATGTAGTCTTCTCACGTCCGCTTCTTCGTTTAAGCACAGTTAAGGGCTCAGGGTGTTGGGAAACTCTGTTATGCTGTGGTTTGCGGAGTTTTGCCGAACTTCACGTTCCAGCGGAGTTGCAAAAACTCAGCAAACTCCGCCGGCGGAGCAGAGTTTGCCACCCAGGGTTAGTTCTGGATGACCTTCGCTGACATATGGATGCTGAGGGTCCAGGAGCCTTGGGCTCCTGGATCTCTCAGTTGCCATTGATACCATCGACCATGACATTCTCGACTTAAGACTCAAAGAAACTGGTATAAACGTCATTGCACTGACATGGACAACAAACTTTTTGACAAATTGTCAACAAATGGTTTGTTATATTCCATATAGGTACCCCAATATAGGCTCAGGTAACATCCTAACCCTTCACCTATATTCTTCCCTACATTACACACATAACGGTTCTTAGGGACTGACCTTTTACCTAGATACGACACTGCACACAAAACGCGGGATTTTCCCTGGTAAAAGCCTCATACATTATGCATGAGGATTCTTGGAAACTCAGCAGGACTACCATCTCCTGCATAATAACTATGTATAATGTTAATTCCCGACGTCATCCTAAGTCCAACAAGTGGCACAGCAAGGTAGAACCCCCGGGGAGACCTTTGGGTATATAAACATCACATCTTGCTGAGACAAGTAGAGGAGATCAGGATTTCCCTGCCGACACACTGATGCGAGACTCTGAGGTTCCTGCATGCAGATACTCCAGCTCGCAGTGGTCTAACATCCCTTGCGGGGTGTACAGCTCGAGACGAAGACGGGGTCCCACAGTCTCTCACTTCAGGTAATGGGGTTGACTTTATCCTAGAGGGGTTCTTGGCCTAACACCTACATACATGCTAGGTACACGGAATATAGTGCACAGAACATATCTCTCCCCAGATAAAATTAACAAATATTTTCATCTGAACACAGCGGCATTTCCCCGCTGCCTGCAGGGGAATGCAGACTTTCTACACATGCTGTGGTCCTGCTCCTCCTTAAGCGCCTATTGGAAAGAGGTCAGCGAGGCGCTTAGAAGGTGCACTGACAGAGCGTTGCCACAGACATGGGAGGTGTGCGTGCTGGGTTCCTACTCCAGACCAAAAAAACATAGAGTCACGACTAGGTTTCTTAATTTGGGCTTCATTGTAGCTAAAAGATTAATCACAAAAAGATGGAAGAATGCCGATCCCCCAGTGGCAGCTAGCTGGAGAAACTCACTTTTAGTGTGGGCACGAGCGGAAAGCACGTCACTGCATAGAGAGGAAATAGCGGGGTTACGCAAATGCCCTATCGTCCAGCTATGGGACACCATACTTGCTGACTTGACACGAGCAGATGGAGTAGAGGGGACCAGCTCTTCACAGGAGGCTAGTGGGCAGGACCCAGCTACGAGACCCTGGGCGTATGGCTCCCCTGATATGCACGGCGATGAGACCCGGGACGAGGAGGGTGGTCATGTCTAGGATATACATGAGTTAGGGAAGGGGAGACATACACATCTACTTTTCCAAATCTCAGGGGGACGGGACGATGTATACACAGTGAGACGGCTGGGCTGGTGACGCACCTCCTTTATATATTTTGGCCGAGGCGCGACGTTATGACGGCAGTTTTCTTTGTCTGTTTATGTTTGATTGTAATAGTAAAAATTGTATCTGATTTTGTTTCAATTTGTCACTGAACGGGATGGCCAGGTATAATAATAGATGTGTACAGCTGTTTGTACCTGCTAGAATACCAAAGGATGGAACTATGGACAGTTGAGGAACATGTACCGTACTAAGAAGGAATCTATGGACAGTGACCTGCTGTATAATCTTGTGGTTTATTGTAAGAGGCAAATGTTCCGACAATAACGGCTGTACCTTTTATTTTATTGTAATTAAAATGGCTACCCATTCCATATCCTATCCCAGCCCTTTACCTTGCCTTCTCCCTATCTCCTCCCCTAAATGTAATCTATATGTTTGACAAAATGCAAATAAAGATATAAAAATAAAAAATAAATACATGCTAGGTACACTTTGGTACATCTAGTTAGGATTGCATCGTAGGAGTACGCATTTTATTGTCACGTATTTTATATACTTGCCTGTATTCATGGTTATAGCAAAATGGTGGAAATCTACCATTCTTTTACTTTCCTAGTGCTTCTAATCATTTATATCTGTTACTGTCTAATGGTTGTTTCAGCACACCTATTTTTCACTAGAATAACGACTGTTCAATAAATGCTTATTGGAAAACGTCCATACCGTTTATTCTGTGTATCTCTCTGAGACTAAGTGAGCACGAGTGACTGAGCGAAAAGTAGTACACTGTTTCCACGATCCTGAGGGAATCAGGGTTGTCATGTTCGATAGTTGCCAAGAACTATTCTCTCCTTGGTAAGAGGAGTTTCTAGTGGCACTGTGAGCTAGCTGGTATTCAGGCCAACATACCCGGTGGGGGTGTCTGGAATCAGTCTGGACACCAAACCTGCAGTGTATGTTGTCTAAACGCGCAGATCCTATATAGGTTTTATAGGAACTACACGACATGGCGCCGCCAACGTTGGCTGGGTACTTATTTAACGGTCAAATCTGAGTAGTTCAGTTGTGCTATTCTCAGAGACCCTTACTCACATTTCCCCAGAGACGTCTGGAGTGGGAGGGTACAAAATTCCGCCGCAGCTGAGTAGGCAAAATCCTATGTATTGGCTGTTGGTTAATCAAGCTTGAAGGACACATTGTTCCTATTGTGCAGTACACCTTATCTTAAGTTCCCTTGAAAAGAACTCTTCTTACTAAAAACAATGACTGAGCAAGCGGATAACGCTGTGCATAACTTAAATCTCTCAGCCGAAGAAGAAGATGCAGATGCAATACAAATTACAGAAAATGTTAGGAATGCCATCACCCTAAAACTAGCTTCATATGGTTTAACAGCTAGGGGTGGGCCAGTAACCTTCGTGATTGAGGCACACAAATCATTTAGAACAGAGGTATTCTATTCATGGGTTACATTCCCAGAGGCAGATGCACAAACAAAGACATTTCATTACTACACAGAAGATGAAATACTGAACGAATATTGTCCATACGAGGACATTGAAGTTCCGCTCACTTACCAGGAGCATTTATACTGGTTTAAAGTCGCCCTACCCCATACAAGAAATAAAGTAAGACTCGGTCCGCTCGGAAGAGACGGAGCAACATGGCCAGTACTAGCAGACTACACACCACATCCTGACATTGAAACAATGCCAGCAGGAGACTTACTTACACTTCATAAAGAACTAATAAGACTTTACAGAAACATGACACAGTTTGTGATGAGAACACTCACAGTTCAGCCAGCAACGGCTATACCAACAGGTCCGATTCAAACATCAACAACTAAAATTACACCACAAACATTACACGCAGTGATGGGTAAAATGCCCACTAAACGTGAACAAATGCCATTCTGGGTGGCTCAAAAAATAACGCAGCTAGAGGCGGTATTTCCAAACACCAGCCCACATGAAAAACATAGAATGTTAACAATTTACTTGCCCATGGGGTTAACATCCCAAATAGAGGATGTGGGATGCAGGCAAAGCCACGATCCGGGGTCTGTGTCTGGGTCTGAGTTGGTGTGCCCGAAAGCAACTGGACAATGAAATAATACGCATAGAAAATAAATTGTTGAGGCTAGAAGCTGATCTGGCGCGAGGCGTAGACACTCAGCACGCAATAGAAATGCAGAAACAGAAGCACGCAGAGGTGTTGGAGAGACTGCGTTGCTTAAATTATGCGTCCCATGCAGCGCGTACACACGCAGCAGCAGATAGAGCAGGTAGGCTACTCGCGCATATTATCAAGCAGGAACAGACACAAGTACCCATACTATGTTTGCAATCAGCAAATGGGCGCATCCTCACTAAACAATATGATATGCATGTAGAGTTTACGACACACTACACTAAAGTGTACCGCTCGGTACATAATGCAAGGTCCCCAGACACGAGCTCCTTCCTTACCCCACTGACCTTGCCCCAAATTACTGCCGAACAACGTAATGAGCTGAATGAGACATTAACTCTGCTAGAAGTTCACGAAGCGATACGCTCCTTGGCCACAGGCAAATCACCAGGGCCTGATGGTTTCCCGACCGAATACTACAAAGCTTACCAACAAGATTTGGCACCGCAGCTTCTCAGTATGTTTCATGAGATGCAGGAGGCAGGCGCCTTGTCTAACACCTTACGGGAATCTCTCCTGATATCGCTACTGAAGCCAAATAGAAATGCAGAGCTAATTAGCTCCTACCGCCCGCTGGCGCTTCTAAATACTGATTACAAAGTGTTGGCAAACATTTTAGCATGTAGACTGGCCCCGCTGGTCCCGTTGCTGATCCATCCAGACCAAAACGGTTTTGTACCCACGCGCAGTACGTCATTAAATTACGCCACTTCTTTAGAGTAGCACATTATTCCAGAACTGCTTGGGAATCCTCAGGATGCTTGGTGCTAGATCTGGAGTAGGCGTTTGACACCCTGGAATGGGACTTCTTATTTGCCGCACTGCGCAAATATGATTTAGGAGATGAGTTCCTGAGTCTCGTTCGATTACTTTATACCCAGCCGAGAGCCATGGTCAAAACAGGCCCATACCTATCTGACCAGATTCCTATCAAGCGGGGCACCAGGCAGGGCTGCCCACTGTTGCCGCTGCTATTTGCGCTGGCCATCGAACCCCTGGCCGCGTCACTGCGCAGATCGCAAGATGAGTGGGGAATCCCACTAGGTGACAGCCTTCACGGAGTGTTGCTATATGCAGACGATCTGCTAATATACCTAAAGGACGTTAGACTACCTTGTGTGGTTGTGGAGCAAACACTGTTAGAGTTTCGTCCGTTTCGGGACTCCGGGTAAACTGGGACAAATCATGCCTATACCCCTTCGTAGCCACCATTCCGAACCCACGACTAACCATTGATGGCAGACTGGTACAGTGGCAACTGTCGACATCTCGGTATTTGGGTATACACATCTACAGGGACCCGACAGACCTCCACGAAGGCAACCTAGTGCGCGCCATTACTGCGCTGCGAGCGCAGATGGCCTTTTGGAGCACACTGTCACTAACAGTTATGGGCCGAATCGCAGTGATAAAAATGGTGGTGCTCCCGCGCCTTTTGTATTATTTTGTAAATCTGCCATCCTGTCTTAGACCGGCGCTGTTCAAGAATCTAGAAACGGACCTGAGGAAGTTTATCTGGGGCACGTCGCGCAGTAGGGTGGCCATGACCAAAATGTACCCCTCAACAACTTGTGGAGGCCTTTCACTGCCACATATGGAGCAATACTATTTTGCTGCTCAACTCCAATGGGTGGCGCGATGGCTGAGTGCACGCCAATTGGAAGACTTGGCGACCCTAGCACCGGCTCTCACTCATTCGCAGGTAGTTGAGTTGTTCCACCCCAGCAGGAAGGGCAGACCGCCAGCCCAGCTGATGCTGGATGTGGCCCATTATTGCTATCGCCGTAGCCTGCGGCTCACACGCAGCGTGATCTCTTACGCACCGTCCCTTCCTATAGTGGGCACGCCCAGGAGACACTGTGCTGTTACGGGTGTGGAGCTGGTGCAATGGGATGAGGCTGGCGTACTGACAGTCGGGGATTTATTCAATGAGGGTCAACTACTACCTTTTGAGGTACTGGCAGAGGACTCGGGTTTGCCGCAGGGCCAATTTTTACTGCATGCAGCAGTGGTACGCACGCTGCAACTTACAAGGGGCAACATAGCACAGGAACCGCCCATGCACCTAGTTGTGCAGTATTTACACGAATTGGGTACAGGACGTCACCTCGTCAAATGGTTTGCGGGATCACTGAGAACACACACAGCCCCACAATTGAGCTCACTGCGTGCTCACTGGGAGGCAGATTTGCAGCGCCCCTGCACTGAGCGTGAATGGTTGGCCATCCTCAAGGGTCCCGCCCGAATCCCCCGCAACGCAAGATTCCGGCTCATCCAGTACTACATAGTACACAGAGCCTACCTAACACCAGCCAAAATCAATAAATATTTTAATCGTGCTGATGCCGGCTGTCCGCGGTGTGGTGAAGTCGGGGTTGACTTGCTTCACATGGTCTGCTCCTGCCCGGACATACAGCAGTATTGGAGAGCGGTCACCACGACCCTGGCGCAGTGCACGGAGCGAGCACTGAGTTTGAACTGGGAGGGATGCATATTGGGATTATACCATAGATCTGACAAACACAAAGTGACGTCCCGTTATATAGATCTAGGTCTCATAGTAGCCAAACGACTGATCACGCGACGCTGTAAGTTGCCTGACCCCCCTGCAGAGAGGGCCTGGTTCCAATCGCTGCTCTGCTGGGCACAGGCTGAGAGCATAGCACTGCATCGAGAAGATGCGATAGGCGTTCATAAACAGCCACTCCCAGGGTGCTGGGATGCGATTCTGGCGGATTTTCGCACTATATGGCAGAACCAGGCTGACGGGCCCACTCACTCACCTGACCGAAATATGAACCAGACCCGGGCGACATAACTAGATCGCAAGACCCGTGTTGCTAACTTGCTTAGAAACGAATATACGGAGACAGGCGCATAATCCTTCACTGACTATTGTCCAAGCCAGTTAAAACAGTGCATGGCGTGCAACCATTGCATGGTGGACATACTGTAGGATAGGGTATAGTACAATCAAAATATCCAAACCCGACGGGCTCAAAAGTAGACTTACGTGGCGTACCCCGCTTGAACACGGGAAAGGAGGCAACTCCTTTTTGTTATTTAACCCTCACACACCCTATTGGTGTCATGCTTCATCATCGGGTTCACCCTGACTCCTAAAGGTCAGGGTGGGCTCGACCGTATTTCAGGGAGCGCTTAGGATATGTAGGCCAGGGGGTCTAAAGATAAAAATCCTACTATGCTCCCCAGGTATCCCTTTATTTGCGGGGACGTAGTGGATATTAAAATAAATATATACAGGGGGTCATTGGGAGGTAATGGTCCTATGGCCCTACCTTTAGGGGAACATAGTAGGATTTTTATCTTTAGACCCCCTGGCCTACATATCCTAAGCGCTCCCTGGAATACAGTCGAGCCCACCCTGACCTTTAGGAGTCAGGGTGAACCCGATGATGAAGCATGACACCAATAGGGTGTGTGAGGGTTAAATAACAAAAAGGAGTTGCCTCCTTTCCCGCGTTCAAGCGGGGTACGCCACGTAAGTCTACTTTTGAGCCCGTCGGGTTTGGATACTTTAAGTTTGTTACAGTTAACTTGGGAGGGTGTATCCACTTCCTAGAATACCTCTCTTACCCCTTGGTGTCGGTAGAGGGCTCTCCTCCGTTACGTTTGGAACAGTAGTATAGTACAATCAAAACATGCCCAAGCGCTGCGTGCAGGCGAGCAAATAGTACTTGCTGTTACTAGGTATTGGAAGTGCATCGTGTTATTATGTTCAAAAAGTTATAATTTCAAACACAGGAGTCAATGTGAGGTTTCCTTTGGTTATATTAATGTTGTGTTGCAAAGTCTTATTCTCTATCCCTTAGGCTGGCAAATTTGTACTAAGAGATAATACCAGTTACGTTTATGATGTATTGATGTCTAATCTAGATGCGCTTCACTTGAAAACTGTTATAGGTGAAATACTGGTATTGAATCACGAATGTATGGTAATAATACTGCCTGAAGTGTACTAGTGTAATGTAAAATTGAAAAAATATATAAAAACACATTTAAACAAAAAAAAACACCCCAGATAGAGGATTGTTCCTCTTGGGGTACAGTTTTCGCTGCCATATATACCAGGACTCATGGTATCCCGTCATTAGCAGTTATACCAGATGTATTAAGACAAATACAGAACGGGTATGGAGCAGAACCTGCTCTGAACTTAGGGATGAAGTTACTAGGTAATTTTGCCCAGGTATCCGCTATAATATTAGCAAATATTAAAGGGGAGGCAGCATCGGTGGCAATACGCCAACGCCTAAGGGATTTCAATCCTCTACAACAGGAACATGAATTACCTAAAATAATTGAAACTGCTTATGCAGAATTAGGCAGAGACAGTTTGGGGGCTAGAGCAATAAAACCTCAACTGATGGGTAGTCCCGAAAAGGATACCTTTAAGTAAACATCTGCTTCTTCAAAGAAGAAATGGGATAATAACAAACAACAAAAGAATAAAGAGAACAGATCTTAATCCAGAGGTAGGTCTCCTCAACAGGAGCCCTCCGAAAGGAGGTATAACCTTAGGAATAGGGACAACATTAGAAAACCTGACAGGTATCAGGACACTGATACACATTCCTCTCGTTCCTTTCAGGGTTCATCGAAAAACTCGGAGAGGGAAGAACGGTCAGAACACAGACAAGAAGAGCGTACAAAGTCCAGAGACGCACAACGCACTTCAGACTACGCTTCCAAAAAAGAAGAAAAGCCTAAAGCAAAACCTCAATTCAAAAAGAAGAAAGTAGCAGGTCTCAAAGTTAGACATGCCCAGAATTCTGAGGACTTAACTACTGAATAGGAATGGGCTCTGATGATGCTAGACAGCGCAGCAGAAGTAACAATAGTTCGCCAGAACCTGATGGAATTTCTGGTGACAGAGTTGAGTGAACATATCACGGTGGAAACACCTGATACTAGGGTAAGTGTCCCACATAGGTTACATGAAATAACACTACAAATGGAAGGGGACAAGCCCAGAAAAATTAAAGGTCTCTTTTGGGAGAACCTGACTTTTGGCTATGACATTCTTTTAGCTGAAAGAGATTGGCCACCTGCTGTTGTTATGGATTGCCCAAAGGGAGAAAAGGTCCTTTTTCCAGCCTTTTCCGACCTTGTTCCCACACACTTAAAACACACATTCGCGCAGGAGTGGGCGGTAGCCCTTGCCCCTGCACTATATCGCAACCATGTTGGGTGGGACGAAGATTCAACCCACCACGTGATACCATTAAAATCTACTCCAATTCCACAGAGACAGTATTCAATAAAACAGGAAGCGAAAAAACAGGTCAGGGAGATCTTAGATCAACTTGAATATCAGGGTGTGATTGAAACTTGCACCTCTTCAATAAATAATCCTTTGTTGCCTGTAATGAAACCTGATAATTCATATTGTCTAGTTTTAGACTACAGACATTTAAACTCATGCACAAAAACTTTTGCAGTACAAAACGCACACAGTGCCGCATTGATGAATAACATTGTGTGGAAAAAATATAAAACAACACTAGATATCTCGAATGGATTTTTCTGCCAAAATATAGCGCCTGAGAGCAGATATTTGACAGCATTCTCAGCGCTGGGGTCCCAGCGGCAATTTTGTCGACTCCCCCAGGGGTATCAGAACAGTCCGGGGTTGTTTTCCGCCAGGGTAACTGAGTTACTTCAGAATCTGGATGAAGAGGCATTGTCCTATGTAGATGATATTTATCTGACGGATGATGACCTAGAGGAACACTTGACCAGGGTGAGCACCATAATTTTGGGATTCGCCTCTGAGGGCTACAAATTCAACTTCAAAAAATCTAAAATAGCCCACCTCAATGTCCTATTTTTGGGATATGAGCTTTCAAGTGAAGGCAAGAGCTTGGCAGCTAACTTTTAGAAAAGTGTGCGCTGCTCCAACCTCCAAAATCATTAAAAAATGTACAATCCATACTGGGATTCCTGAATTTTGGTAGAACATACATTTTGGATTAAGCAGAAAGGGTTAAACCTTTCTACGACCTCATAAGACCTGATTTTTCAGTTAGGCATTGGACACAGGAACATACAGATATCCTTTGTTCCCTACAAGCTGACATGATAGCGTCCAAACACTTACAGACATGCGTAAATGTTCGCAATCTAGTAATCCGTATAGTTGCGGGTCAATCTGGGTACACCTACCTCACATACAATGAAGGCGAAACGGTACCCTTAGCATACAAATCACACTTGTACACAAACACTAAGATGCGTTTTGCATCTACAGAAAAAATTCTGACAGCAGTACAGACTGCTGTAGTGAGAGAAAGAGCACTGGCTCAGAGGAAACAAATAATTGTCGTGACTCCGGTACCAGCCTTAGAGGCTGCTACAAAGGCAAGCGTTCCAAATGCTAAAGCCTTACATCTGAGATGGATACAATGGGCTAATTCTCTCACTACATCAGACATAGAATACAGATACGACCCAAGTCTAAAAACATAAGCATTTCTGCAATATGAACAAGAATATCCTCTCCCGAATGAAATAATGCCTCTAGATCAGTATGAATACATAATTAGCACTGACGGATCTGCTCAGCCGGCCTTTGGAAGTAAACAACAATACAGCGCCGCATGTGCGATTGTAAAAGGTCGTATGCAGGACGGAAAGTTCCATCAAAGCTGTACAAAAACACAGTCTCTAGGAGACTGCACGGCTCAGCTGGCAGAATTAAAAGCTCTATTACTGGCACTGATAAATACGGATCGAGAATTCCCCACACTGATTGTGTGCGATTCTTTTTACTGTGTCCAGTCATATAATGAATATCTTCTCCATTGGGGACAAAATGGGTTTAAAGACTCAAAAGGTGGCACAATTAAGCATAAAATGCTATGGGAACAGGTAGTTGAGTTGAAAAACGAACTACCAAGAGCTCACGTGATACACACGCTGAGTCATCAACGTAATGGCATTCCCGTTGAAGGGAATTCATTGGCTGATGAAGCCACAAAGGGGGCAGTGCGAACTGCGTCCGTAGCTGCAATCACTCATCCAAAATGAAAGACAAATTTCAATTCGACCTAACACTGATGTCTACATAAACATGCCTCAACAAGAGTCGTCTACAAGTTCAACAAAACCTGCGGAACTACCTAAAATAGATCGAACTGCATCTGGCTATTTCATCGACTTCGATACCTTTTCCTTGGATCCGAGTGAACCTGAAACAACGCCAGCCCCAATATCTCGTCAACAACAAATCAAAGACTTCTTCATTTTTCTTAAAAAGACTTACCTGGTGTCACCTTGGCTAGAACTTTGGATAATCACCGGGATACTTTTCTTTCTTTTCTGGATAGGCTTAGTAACTGTCTTTTGCTTACTTATTAATGGAATGTACCTTCGCCAAAGCTCTGCAGCATCAAAAGTGAACTTGATCCTGAAACCTCATGTTTCATCACATCGTGAACAAAGAGACTTGTCATCAGTGAACATTACAGCGGTTCCTATACCTGATGGTATAGTATGGGACAAGGTTGATTATGACATATTTGGTCTGACGGAACTTTTAAAAATACCACATTTATTTAAAATTTCCTTAAATTATATCATTACCTCCAGTACATTTTCCGATGATTGGGATTTTGAAACTGTAAACAATATGTTGTCTGATTTAGAACAATCTGCCGCATTTTCTAGCAATGAAATGTTAGAAGACATATCAGACTTTAACACAATGTATTGTTATCAACATTATGGTCATCATTTAATACACAAATCCAGTACCCCTAGGAATGTTTTCACATATCACCAATGGGAACATTGCCCTACACCACCAAAAGTAGTTTGAAAACGTTTGCACAAAAATTTTCATATTTTTCAGGGTTTAACGTTTCAGACCTGACCTCATATTACTATAAGGTTGCACAACATCCGCACAGAAAAATATGCTGACTAACACCAAACAGATTTACTCTGCTTCCTTCACCCAACTGTCTGAACAGGGTTTCCACTTATGGAAAGACACTATAGACTTAAAATCAGTCTGGGGTTCTAGAGACTGGCAAGTCCAGGGAACAGAAGCGCTATTTAGAGCATGCCTCATTCCCCAGCAGATGATATTTCTGAATGATACTGTGCAACAGACTACCTGCCTTGGAATAGCCAAGAACAAGGATTTGAACACACCTCGGATTCTAACACCAGCACAGGCCGAGGGTAATTTTACATCATTGAAAGGGGCTACATTAGATGACATTTTACAATACAATAGATCAGACCCTAATTGGAAGGGATGGTTGGTTTGGCCCACAGACACTAATAGATGTCAGGAAAGATTCAGGGGTACAACCGAAGGGTTCAGTATCCATAGGCCAGATCCACGCTATGTACAAAGAGAACATCCAGGGGTGGCGACATCATACAGTGTTGGGAAGTTATGCCTCGATTGGCTAAAAACCCCAACACTAACACAGGTGAAACAACACTTATCCTTACTTACAGAGGATGTGGACCTACGGGATTTGTTTATAAGTCCCAGAAAGCCACGTCAAAACCGTTTCTATTATGCTGTCTATAATGAAATTTGGAAAATCTCACAACAAGAAGTAGCAGAGAGACTACGAGAAATAGATAGGATTAACTTAGAAAAGGCGTTAGCCGTAGTTGACAATGGCATAACTACGTTAACTTCCAGGATTTATTCACTGGGCAGCATTGTATCTTCTGCTATTGATGTACTAGACCAAGATTTGTCCATACTACAGCACGGGCAATCACAATTGCGTTCTATTATGTTATTGAGCTGGACACTGCAATCATTGCGCGCAGGTTATTTGCCTTGGCGTTTTATCAACAGTACGTCCCTGTTTTCTGCATACAATCTAACAGAAAAACAGATGAAAATGGCACAAAGGGGAGCAAAATATACAATGCTGCGTATTGAAAAACTGGACAGATTACCCTTTACTGTGTCAGAATCACCGTCCACAGAGTGGTTGATCCATGGCCATATAACATTACCGGTCACAACTTTCCAGTTTCAGTATTGCCTAGAACAACAACAGGCAGGCAGATATGAAGAAATGGGTAGGGAATTCATCAAGGAGTCTTGGGAATTACCGTACAGATTTCGATGCAGGGATCTAGAAGTGCTTCTAAGCGGTACAAACTGCGAGAACACTTTAAGTGGATCTCTCATATGCCAGGATATCATGCTTCACTGGGCCTGCAATGGTTCAGTAGCAAACCTATCCTGTCACTTGAGGGGTACCCCGGCAGCCGTGATTGCCCCAGTATTCAGGCTACTTTCAAATGGGAGGTACTTGATGCTGAACGATCAGGGTTGTTGTGGGATGCTTCCGGGCATCGCATATCTTGTCACCGTGAGCTCCAGGGTTACTTGCTGTATGCAAGTATTGTTTCCAACGACACACACAGTCAGGGAGGCGCCGCTATGGCCTTCGTTGAATGTTTCCTTTATACGGTTTGATACTCTGAGCAGAATGAAAACCATGCTTCTACAGAAGACCGTGCCCTTAACCTCCGCCCGGAAGACTTTTGATCTCCAGATTGCAAGGTCCTCGGCTGAGATGCAGGCACTCATACGTACCAACTGCCCCTTCCATTTCACAGAAATGGTAAATCGTATCTTTAACATGTTTAATACGACGGGTATAGTCTACCTATTTAAGACCATAGGTTCGGGACTGTTAAGCACCTTTCAGACGGTTCTCGGAGTTATACCAAACTTTATACACTCCGTTTTCTGAAGAATTTTTGGAGGACTTCCGCTGATCCTGTTTCTAATAGCAGGTATCCTGATTGTAATTTTTCTGCTAGGCAATGGACGTCCCAGTCACCAAGGAGATGGAAAAAGCATTCCTGGAGCGTAAATAACGTGATTGCATGGTACGACATCTGGGCACACCTTGCCTACAGGAACTAAGCGTCTCTTGGTTCCTGTCATTTAGACCAGTCTGGATGGACTGCAGCCTACCTGTTCTCCGTTGCTTGTTCTGCGGAGAAGAATGCGTGTTGGATCTCTGTCTGACACTTCCATCAGTTGCGCAACCGGACGTTGATGCTTTACTGGACCCGATAACGGCCCATGTTCTGCAGTGTCCCCAGCGTATTCCTATGTTGATGGAGGCATTTTTAGAGCCTCCACAGGAAGTCTCTGCTCCTGTTGGAATGGATACCGGCTCCTCCACTGACACCCAGGCCTTGGATGGCGCACAAGCTGCCCCAGCATCGGCTGCTGTCAGCACGGAAGATCATCTGTGCTCAATTGACATAATCTGCGAGGTGTTACAGGGATCGTCGCCTGCGAAGGCAGGCAACAGCAATGTTGCGTCTACCAGCCAGAGCACATAAACATTTGGCTCGTCGTGTGCCGGGAAAAATTCTTTTTTAAACAAACTCAAATTGGAACTCCAAAACAAATTGACACTTTTTATGACCTGCATGGCTTTCCGATGCTTGTAGTAGTTTGAACTATATACACAGACGCATTAGAGCTATTGCTTGAGTGACAATTGTTTCCTTTTTACATATTTTACAATTTTTTTAACATTTTTTAGCAAAACTATTGTCTTACTGTAGTTGTTTGCGTACCAGTGCCTAGACAGCCTAGTAGTACGTTAGAATTTAATTATGTCGTCCAGTCGGATGAGGTGTGGGTGTTTTATTCCATATAGGTACCCCAATATAGGCTCAGGTAACATCCTAACCCTTCACCTATATTCTTCCCTACATTACACACATAATGGTTCTTAGGGACTGACCTTTTACCTAGATACGACACTGCACACAGAAAGCGGGATTTTCCCTGGTAAAAGCCTCATACATTATGCATGAGGATTCTTGGAAACTCAGCAGGACTGCTATCTCCTGTATAATAACTATGTATAACGTTCATTCCCAACGTCATCCTAAGTCTGACAAGTGGCACAGCAAGGTAGAACCCCCGGGGAGAGCTTTGAGTATATAAACATCACATCTTGCTGAGACAAGTAGAGGAGATCAGGATTTCCCTGCCGACACACTGACGCAAGACGCTGAGGTTCCTGCATGCAGATACTCCAGCTCGCAGTGGTCTAACATCCCTTGCGGGGTGTACAGCTCGAGACTAAGACAGGGTCCCACAGTCTCTCACTTCAGGTAATGGGGTTGACTTATCCTAGAGGGATTCTTGGCTCAACACCTACATACATGCTAGGTACACTTAGGTACATCTAGTTAGGAGTACGCATTTTATTGTCATGCATTTTATATACTTGCCTGTATTCATGGTTATAGCAAAATGGTAGAAATCTACCATCCTTTTACTTTCCTAGTGCTTCTAATCATTTATATCTGTTACTGTCTAATGGTTGTTTCAGCACACCAATTTTTCACTAGAATAACGACTGTTCAATAAATGCTTATTGGAAAACGTCCATACCGTTTATTCTGTGTATCTCTCTGAGACTAAGTGAGCACGAGTGACTGAGCGAAAAGTAGTACAATGTTTCATGTTCGATAGGTTGTCATGTTCGATAGTTGCCAAGAACTATTCTCTCCTTGGTAAGAGGAGTTTCTAGTGGCACTGTGAGCTAGCTGGTATACAGGCCAACATACCCGGTGGGGGTGTCTGGAATCAGTCTGGACACCAAACCCGCAGTGTATGTTGCCTAAACACGCAGATCCTATATAGGTTTTATAGGAACTACACGACAGGTTGCCGTTCCTCCTTTTTCTTTTGATTTTAAAATCATCCAACAGGGGTCCATTCTATCACCATTACTCATTAATATTTACAAAAGACCCTTGGCAAAATGACTCCATCAGTTGGGAAATTTGTTTTACATGTAGGAAGAAGATAGAAATCTTATCTTTGGTCTTTCTTCTCCACCTGGCTCCAGTCCGCATTCAAGGTCCCTGCTGTCCAACCGTTTGATAGCCACTCATTGTTAGCTGTCCAAAAATTGAAACCTAGTAAAAATAAAATTGATTTCACTTCCTCAGAACTTCAGCTAGAGGACTTTGTTTGGCTTGCAACACTTGGCCCTCCTCCAAAGGCAACTGCTAACGTATGGAGTCTGGGCATTTTTATAATAATTCCAACCTTAGTCTCAAATGTCATGTTTCCCATAAGCCAAAATCAGTTTTTTTATTTAAAAACTTTGAGGAAATTAATGCCGGATTTTGATCCCACATTAATGATGCAATTGGAAGAACACTTTAGGCCTGATTACGATGACGGTCGGACTTACGTCCGACTGGCACCGTGGTGGAAGCAGGATCGCCCGACTAGTAGTCGGTGGTCCCAATGTGTATACATTGTATTGTGGCATGTGCTGCGGGCTGCAGCACACGCCGCAGTACAAAATATACACATCTTACATATCCCTGCACCTTGTGGCAGGCACCATATGGTGCCTGCCACATTAGAATAAATCTCATCTAAACAGAAGCGTTGTGTGCGGACTTTCCTTGCCTCAGCATCTTTTAATGTCAGGTCAATTATACCAAAAACATAAAATATTTAAAAAGCAAAAATATAAACACCATACATTTTTTACAATTTAATCAAAATAATTTACAAACAACAAAACATTCAAAATTATAAATATTATTCTTCTAAATAAACAAAAACATTATTATATAAATTAAGACAATATAAAATAAATTATTAAAAATTAAAATAAATACATATACATTTCCCACTACAATTGAAACAAAAAACTAAAAATTCTTATACTGATAATATATAAAATTAACTGCTCCCACCTCACACAACACAACAGTAATAAAATGTTATATCGCACAAAAGTAAAATTTACTACTCTCACTACAATAAAAAGAAAATTGTATAAAATAATATATTCAGAATCCTAAAATTTACTATTCCCACTACAAATAATACAACACTAGTAAAAATTTTAGATTGCAGAGTAATAACATTTAATATTCCCACTCCAATAACTGCAACAGTCGGGAAAGTGTTGGATTGCAGAGGGGTAAAATTTACTATTCCCACTACACTTAGGGCCCGATTCCGATCTCGCTCGGAAGGCCTCTGAATCGGATTTGGCTTTACCGGATCCGATTCGTAGCCCTTGTTTACGACCGAATCGTACACAGGTCCGAACGACCAAGTACGATGCTAAGATCGCGTATGCGCCGACTGAATCGTTTCCGGGTCCGAACCGCTCCGTACGTCTCGTTTGTAGATGAATCGTGCTGCGCAATGGAGCCGATTTCCGACCGAGCGAGTACGATGCACGATTCAGACAGCCGCTTCGCGTCGGTCTCAGCGAGATGAAATGGCTGTCGGAAGCGTTCTTCGGGGGGCCGTACCACGCCCCTCTTCACCCGGGGACCTCCGAAACTATCACGGGGGTGCCCATGGGTCCCCCAGATCCAAGCATGCACAGTGTGGCGGGCACCATGGGGTGCCCGCCACAGGGTGTACGCTTTTCCCCACCCACCCCTTTTCTGCTATGGGAGCCTGTGTACGCGTCTGTACACAGGCTCCCATAGAGTTCAATGGGAGTCCGAGCGAACTGAGTCCGTGAGCATACAGCTGCATCGTACTCGCTCGTTCGGACTCCCGGAGCACATCTCGCTCGGAAAGCCCTCCGGATCCGAGTCGTACGGAGGGCTTTCCGAGCGAGATCGGAATCGGGCCCTTAGTGTAACAGTTGTCACAAATCACTCCCTGTGCTCTCGTTCCCACCACCAGGGGGCCGAATTGTGGGGTTTTCCAGTATTCTAATATGCTTCCAGACACTCCCCTGTATGCATATCCTGACTTCCAGGCATTTGGACATCATTTAGGAATTGACATCCATTCCCAATCCATGCCGGGTTTTGTGGAAGCCAGTCTGCTCATGCTGGATACTCCATTACCTATAATCCCCTGCTCACTGCTTTGTCTCCACCCCTGCAGGCCAAGGATGGGTGGAGGAATTCAGTTCACCTGTGGCTGGCTGCTGCTAGCCTGCTCACACCTGATGCATGTGATTACTGTGAGCTCTTTTAAGCCCCAGCTCCCTTCAGCCCAGTGTTGGTTATTGTAGCTGTATACCGGTGAGGCCGATCCTTGTTTCCAGTGTTTCCTGAGCTTTTGATAAACTTGTTTCCAGTGTTTCCTGAGCTTTTGATATTCCTTGATTCCTGAGCTGTAGTTAATCCTTGTTCCTTGGTTCCTGAGCTATAGCTATTCCTTGTGCCTGAATTAGCACTGCCTGCAGTGCTACCTTGTTTCCTGAGTTCCTGAGCTATAGCTATTCCTTGTACCTGAATTAGCACTGCCTGCAGTGCTACCTTGTTTCCTGAGTTCCTGAGCTATAGTTATTCTTTGTTCCTGTTCCTGGGCTTCAGCTATTTCTTGTTCCTGATTTGCACTGCTTGCAGTGCTCTCTTGACTCCTTGTTTCCTGAGCTGTAGCTATTTCCTGTTTCCTTGAACCAGTACTGCTTGCAGTGCTCTCTTGATTCCTTGTTTCCTGAGCTGTAGCTTTTTCCTGTTTCCTTGAACCAGTACTGCCTGCAGTGCTACCTTGACTCCTGAGCCTTAGCATTCCTTGTTCCTGACCTGCAGCAGTTTCCCTTCTCCTGAACTAGCACTACCTGCAGTGCTACTTTGACTCCTGAGCTTTTGCTCAATTCTTGTTCCTGCCCCAGCACTGCCTTCTATGCTACTTTGTTTTCTTGATTCCTGAACCTGCACTATTCTAGTATACCCTTGTAGCCTCCCCTTCTGTATATCCTTTTCCAGTCCCTGCCTTTCTTCCCATTTCCTTGGTTCCAGTTCTAGTTTGCTGTCTTTCTATTTCTGCTATCATGCTTCTGTTACCTTGTATGTTTGTTACCTGATTTCTGCCAAGTGTGCCCTGTGATTTCCTTCCTTTCCTGTTAAGCACTCCTCCTCGCTAGCTCCTTGTCTATTGTGCTTATGTTTAGTTCTACCCCTTTGCTGTTACTGCCTTGCGTGTTCCTGTTTGATCGCCAGGATCCGTGGGCACAGCTGACTACCTAGGTGGTGTTTCTTGTTCACTGTGAATATTGTCTTTGAGTTACTGTTATAACATCACCATAGGTATAAGCTCCACAGACCCTGCCTTTGCATACATATCCTATATGTGGGTATTTTCAGTCAGTATCTGTAACAGCAATTGTGGATGAGGAACTTACTGAGCTTCAGTCTTACCGTGTGGAGCTCCTGAGTGCTTTACCCCACATTCCCTTTATTGTTAATGTTGTATTATATATATGTCTTGCACGTCCGTCCTGGGTGTAGTTAGTCTGAATGCTAAATTGCCTTGTGAGTGCCCTTCCTTTCTGAGTCTTAGCCATCTTGTTCCTTTGTACAGGCTTCCCCTTTGGATCACTTTTCTCCTCTGACTTCCTGTGTGATCCTGGGCAGCGCTGTACTCCTCTCTCTGTGTATGTTTTCTACCCCGTTCCCAGTCCTTGCCCAAGTCCCTGACTGTGTTCCCGACATAGTCCCGGACAGTCCCTGACAACAGTAGGGAAAGTGTTGGATTGGGGAGGGATAAAATTTAATATTCCCATTCCAGTCAGTGGAACAGTAGGGAAAGTGTTTGATTGTTAAGGGGTAAAATGTAATATTCCCACTCCCGCCAGTGCAACAGTAGGGCAAGTGTTGGATTGCGGAGGGGTAACAAGTAATATTCCCACTCCAATGAGTGCAACAGTAGGGAAAGTGTTGGATTGTGGAAGGGCGAAATTTACTATTCCCACTCCAGTCAGTGAAACAGTGGGGAAAATGTTGGATTGCGGAAGGAAAAAATAATAATATTCCCACTGCAGTCAGTACCACATTAGAAACAAACCAATTCTCTACAAAGCAATAAAATTATTAAAAAAACAAAATAACAAATTAAAATATAAATATAAAAAAAAATGTATTTCATATAAACATTATTTTAAATGAATACATATTAAAATTTTAAATACATATCATAAATAATTACAAACATTAAAAATTAAATCCAAAAATAATTGCCATATAAAAAAATATTTATATTTAAAAACATTTTATTAACAACAAAATAATTTATAACATACATTTTATTTGAATTGCCTCCCACCATATACCCCTACAAAACTTACAACCAACACCTAAAACTTAATTAAAAAAAGCTATTTACACTATTAACATAAATATTTATCTAAAAGCTAATTATCAATAATTAAAAATTAATTATTATTTAAATGAATTTATTTTACTTTCCACAATATACCCCCACAAAATATACAACACACTCCTAAAATGTAATAAAGAATTCATTACACAATTAACATAATTAATTATGAATTAAATAATCATTAGTAAAAAATATATAAATATTAATTATTTAAATTTACTTCCCACCCTGTACCCCTATAAACCGCACAGCCCAAACCTACAATTAAAACAATTTACGTACACAATTAACATAATTAATTATCAACTAAACAATTAATATTAATTAACAATTATTAATTAATTAAAATAAATTACTTCCCAACCTGTACCCACTATAAACCCCACAACCCACATATAAAATGTAAACTAACAAATTTATTTACACGATTGACATAATTAATAGACTATTAACATAATTAATTAATAATTAAATAATTAATTTTAATTAACATTAATTATTAATTAAGTAAAATTACATTACTTCCCACCCATACCCCTATAAACCCCACAACCCACACATGACATTTAAATTTTAAAAAATAAATTACACTATTAACATAATTAATTCAATAAATTATATTGATTAAAAAATAATCATTAATTTATTATAATTAAGCTACTTTCCACCCTGTACCTCTATAAACCCACAACCCGCTATGGTACCAAAAATAACAAAAATTACTTAAATTAAATTTAATAACTACTAAAAATTTTACAAATACATTAAAAACATAAACAATACCTATACAAAAATTTACATCATGTACATTTAATATATACACCAAAATACATAACAATAGTTAAAAATCGACATTATAAACAACTATGTGGCTAATTAATCGTTTCCTATTTGGGACCGCTCGCCTACAAGGCAGCAATCCCAGAGTAGGAATTAGGATGCGACCGCCACCGAGGCAGTCGCATTGTCTATTTTTTGTTTTGCGGCGCGTGCTGTTGGCTGCAGCACACGCCGCAAGACAAAAAGGGGTCACCACACATATCCCTGCACTACGTGGCAGGCACCATGCGGTGCCTGCCACATGGTGCAGGGATATGTAGGTGGCACCATAGGTGCCCCCCAGTGCCCACAGCCTAGGGCCAGGGGGGATGGGGGGTCTGGTAGGTACGCCACCAATGCAGGGATTGCAAGGCCCCCGCCGCACTGGCGGGCTCAAGGAGCCCATCGGATGCATGGCGGTCGGGGTTTCCGATCGCCATCACACTGCCCGATGTCTTAATGTGGCGGGCGGTGAAGGTGGTCCTGATGGCAGTGAGACCCCGCCACTGACAGCCTGTCGGTGGCAGTGTCGCCACCATCGTAATGACCCCCTATATTACTGTAATCAATATTAATAACCTAAATATTTTAAAAATCGATATTACTTACCTTAAAATTGATATTCTTGACAACGATATTCCTGCTGCCGATATTTCCATGTCACGATATTTTTGACTCAATATTTGTGCAAGTCGATATTAACAACTCTATATTTTGTCTCATCACCATCTACTGTGAAAGTTTGACTTTGCTCAAAGCACTTGTTCTGGATGGGTTCTCTACTTTACAAGGTTGGTAGAGGGAATCTGACCTCACCACTGCTGGAACAATCACAGTAGCGGTAGCTGAAGCCAGTGTTACAGTTGTACATAAAGAGGATAGAGACTTTTTTCTTCCCATACAGCATATGTTGATATTGTCTACTATTGTTTAACAACACAGGCCTTTTGCTAGAGGTAAGAGACAGTTAATAGTGGGTGAGGAAGAGAGTGGGAAACGACCAGACAGAAGAGATCGGAATGAAAGTTAACTTGTGGAGGCATATATAAAAGATGTTTTTCGCAAGGCTGATAGGTCAGAGAAGAGCTAGGCTAAGAATGAACAAAATTAGAGCTACCAAATCTGTGCCTTGCTGCTGATCTAGCTGAAACAATGAAAGCAGGAGAACTCTTCTCTCACCACATTGTATCTTTTTTACCCTGAAATTTATTCACAACTAATAAAGAAAGTGGAAGTTGCCTGGGAGGACCATCAGAAGGTCAAGAGGATGCCTCAAAACAAGGGCCTCTTGGTTCTAGGAAAGTATTTGTCTCACATGGAGGGGTGAGGACAGAAGGGCAATACACTGCAGACTGAATTACTGTTTCACTATTAGGGCAGCAACCTACCAAGTCTTTCTTCTCTTACCCTCGCATGTGCAAGTCAGGCTAGGGTATGAGCCACGACCTGACTAGGGCTCACCCAACTGCTGTGTGTCCCGCTTTGCAAGCTTTCATGAGCTTGAGAGGTGCTTGCGGGTATGAACCCTTACTCAAATTGTGGCTTTTTTCCGGTCTAGCATAAGTAGGTAGAATCTGGGCCATGTAAGGACTGTGTAGTTTCTGCAGAGGTTGTAATCCTTGATTTCCTCGCTCCCTCACATGGTTTATTTGTTCAGCACTAGACAGTATACATGCCTTAAAAGGAAAAAGAAAAAAACTTACATGGCCAATGCTCATGCCACCTTTCTCATTATTGCCCTTTTACATCCTTCTACTCATTCGTCAGCATTTCTGCCTGGCACGTTGCCATATCGATTACTGGGAACCTCAAACCACCCTGCTTTTTTGGTGTACATGCATAGAGCATTCTTCTACCCCTAAAGCTAGGCTGGTGCTGTGTAGGATGTATTCCTTATTGCAATTACAATTTGAGCACCTTATCTCTCCCAAACCCTTGCCCATCACACTGCCAGATGCTATGTCCCATAACACGATAACAGCACCTCGGCGGTGCTCACGCACAAAATAAAAAAACTTCCAACATAGGCTCAAAACAAAACCATCACCCTTTCAACCTCACACCCTCTGTGGTTGAGCTTGTTATCCATGTGGGTAAGCTCTGCAGTACCCCACATCGGAGAACAAATGCTACATAAATGCTACTATACATTACAAAACAACACAGTGGGCACCCAGGTCAGAGGAATATACCAGTTTACCATGCAAGGGACATTCCCATCCAACAATCTTTGCTGGAATTAGAATTGCGGCAACAGTAACTACTAACAGCAACAACTACCAGCACTCGATATTACTTAACCATAACAATACCATGACAAACTGAACCATACACCTGTCATAGAATGGACACCAAGTTTTGTTCTAAATGAAGGCCTGCCTGTTGTTCCCTGGTACAGATCAGATAATGGAAAAAGAAACAATGATGTGTCTTATGTGCCCTATCAGACTAGAATGGCATGGAACCCGTGAATGACAATCTATGTGACTGCTTCAGCTCTAACTTCTGCCTTGTCTCTGATGATAAGTACCTACTTGTCATCATGGATGAGCACTCCAAATACTCTGAAGTGGAACTCTTAACGATCACAGTGAAATTGGTCATTACAAAACTGATGAAAATACTCATGGAGTGGCCTTAAAGTTGAAGATTTACGATGGCCTTGTTCAGCAAATCTTAGATCTAACAGCTTCAAAACTGGCCTAACAGTCTCAAGCTCAATGAAAGTCTCTACTTTTCTTTGATACCTCTCAGTGGATTGCTGGTGGACGCAAAATCTTTTATGAACCCTGCAAAGTAACAGGCAATGCCCAGGAAGGAGTGAATGGATGAAAGATTGCATGGGGCCTGCAGGAACCTGATGGATGCTGTCTTACTTGGGTCAGGTCTCATTCCATCACAACAAAAGATAGGACTATAAAACTTCATATGACCTTATTAAGAATAAGGTTTGCTTCTGCCAAAGCACTGTAGACTTTCATAAGGGCTTCATTGTGTTCCTGTCAAAACCGTTAAATACCAAAATGGTGTTGCTGTAATTTAAGCAGTTAGGAGTACTTGTATCACTTTCTGAATTTCTTCTTGGAGCACTTCAGAAGTGGGAGAAATGCCAACATTAAGGGCCTGATTTATAATTTGGCAGATGGCCCGTCCTAGACCAGAGCAAAGGAGTAAATTACTCTGTCGCCCCTATGGAAGTGCAGCCTGCAAAATTATGAAATGCCCACTGGGCATTTCAAGCATTGACAGGAACCACCGTCATGGCGGTTTCTGCCAATGCATTGTAACTTTGCCAAATGGCCCTGTCAAATATGACAGAGCTAAACATCAAAGTTACATGTTTTTTCATTTTCAAAAAGAAAATCCCAAAGCAGGATTATCTTAATGAAATAAAAAAATAATGAACCCCTCACCATGTGGGCTTTCTTTCATGGCGAGGGGGCATTGAGCAGTTTTCAGTGGCCCTTTATACTAGGTTTTTCCTGGTGGTGACGGGCATTGAAAAACGGCTATATGTCCGCTCATCTAAATTATGCAGGTTGAGATATAGCCTTAACCCTTACTACGTTGGATCGTTGGAAGAGTTTGATCATGGCGGAGACAGACTAGTCTCCGTCATTATCAAAGTATGCTTTGTAGAAATTTAAATGCTCTCCCTCAAGATATAAATCAGGCCCATTGTCTTTAGTACAGTAATAGTACTGTGTGTGGTAAACTGACTGTCTCTTGGTCGCAGGAACTATTGGAGAAAACTGTGCTGTGAGTTGCATTGACAGATCAGTCATCTCATGTTGTTGATTTCAGCCTTGTTTCACTCCAGAATCTCAACCAAAATGTTTTGCTTCAGCTCTGGTATCTTCACTAATCATAATCTCATTTGCTGTTTCTTCAACTAGCCTTTCAATTAAAAGAGTTGAGGAAATTATTTGATGACACCATGGTCTTCAGATATTTCAGTGCTTACGATGAGTCAACAGGCCACCTAAAGCAACCCCAGTTTTTGGCTGAATGGTAGCTTAAATGCACAGTAACAAAGGCGGGACACCAGTTAATGGGTCTGGACCTGACCTGGTCATCACAAGTGGCCCCTTTTTAGGAGCACAAGCCCTCACCCACCAATGGTGGCATGCTTCATCATTGAGCTTTGCTCCTCGTTGGGCCGGTGCTGCAATGCCCCGCAAGGGTCCCTTGGCTGGAAATCTTTTAGTAATGCCTCTAACCCAGGAACATTAACTTAATTGAGTTATGAGTCTTAAGGTAAATGTAGATTTGTATTTATACTGGTAAAATTAACTAGAGTTCTCCTTTATTCTAATTTTATTTTCGGAGACTGCCTAAATCTAAAACCAAACAATAGATCACAGAAATAATTATGATTCCCTGCTCATTAAAACAAAGGTCGACATGTATCACGCCTAATCTGTCCCTAAGCGGATCAATGGCATTTCTTCAGTACCTGCTAACTACCTAATCCACCCAAGTAGTGCCAGAAGGTCTGGGAGTCAGATTGTCCTACCTACTAAGTGAACCCATTGGAATGTACAAACTTACACCCACACTATGGATGTCTTTTTTATTGCAATGCGTTGACGACCTGCAGATTAAAAACCAGACAAAAACCAACGTATGAACAACACATCACAAATATACATAGAAAACTGCTTGGTTGGCGTTTCAAGCATACTGTAAAGATTTTTTTGCATATTGTAAATTCTCGTCACTCCATTCTCAAGTTTTAGCCATATTCTGGGTGAGTTCTTTAATAGTTTGTGTGTGATCATCAAACATCATGTGGAAAAAGTCCTTGTGTGTATTCAGTTTACAGTCATATTAGAATAAGCCCCATGTGACTAGAAAGTTCTTCAAACCAAAGTTAGATAATCTCACTCTAATAAAGAAGTAAAAGGGCCCCATAGGAATAGCGGGATGTATAACTATCTGCCTATCATCTGAAAAGATATAGGCATGTTTCTTAGGGACGGCATGGCCAAAGTAGTGTCCAGGCCTCTGTTCCAGCCAATCCTGACAAAGTCCGCAGGTGTACTTACTTGACCTTTCCGATAGTCTACTTCATTTTGCCTACCTGTGTCCGCTTTCCTGAACGTGTGGAAATTCTCTTTACGGTCCTGTGTTACAGTCAATTCAATTCAATTGTCTTTATTCGATCTTCCGAGGACAGATCATAAAAGGTACACATAGTGATAAAAAAAAAGACAAACAACATTATAGTCAAGACTCAGTAGAGAAATAACAATCACATTTTCCATTAAAATGAATAAAACCGCAGGCAAAGACAATAAATTGGCCCTAGTTAAAGTGGCAGTGCAACTGAACTGGATCCATTGATAGTAGCAAGTATAAGACATTTAACATTGATGATAAGTAGTAAAGTCATTCTTATAAAAAGATAATAAAATTGGCAGCAGCAATAGACATTTAAACGGCAATACAAATACAAAAAGATACTGGAGCTACTAAAATGCTTTTGAATTAACACAACATGCTCCTTCTCTTTGCTAAAGTGCACTTCAAAAAGCTCGCGACAGCAAAGCAAACATCACAGTCATTAAGTTGCAAAAGGAAATAAAAGGCCGCTTTACACTTAGAAAATTTATATCTGCGCAATAGCGGTAATAAAAATTTCCTAGTAAAAGGAAGATAAAATTGACAAAAAAAGACAAAATGTAAAATGGTTTAACTCGATTGCTCATCGCAAGGACAAGTGGCGATAGTTTCAGGAGAATACTGGCCCAAGGGAAAACATATCATCCAGCGAAATGGCCCCAACCTGAATCTAGTCAACAAATTCCTTTCGTAGACATTAGTTACATATAATAAATATGGAGCAATTGAGGGAGATGCTTGAATAAGGCAGTAATCTCTAACAGAGGGTTTAACTACTTCGGATATTTCCCTGGAGGATTGCTTTTGCTTGCGTAAGCTATCCATAACCCTCTGTCGGTCCCCTTTGCCAATTAACTCTGGATGCTCGAACATTGCGGCGCAATCAAGTGCTGTGAGGCAGGTTTTAATGTACTGAAGCCAAAGAATGGAAAGGCCTCGAGCACAACTTAAGCAGTCTCTGATGACCGCCTGGTTAAAGTCGGCTTCTTCGTTGGACCAGATAGAACACCAGGTGGCTAAGGGGGCTGCATTTATAGTGTCTTGGACATAATCGAGACCTAGCTCCAAATGGAGGGAAAAATGCGGCGATGAGGAGGGAATGTTGTATTCCGCTTTAGGGGTCCGTATATAGGTTTTCCTGAATCATGTCCTTATATAGGCACAATTCGTCTTGCCCTTATATAGGCATAGAATCCCTGTCCTTATTTAGGCATTAACCGTGCACTCCAAATACAGGCATGGTCACCGACATCCGTCCACCCTAACGTCACAACGAGTTCTTAGAAACCAGACCCTTAAGCTTCGGGAGTTCCCTAGCACAGGACTATTGATTTCTCCAAGAACTCATCTATTATGTATGAACCGTTATACCTTAAGGGTTCATTCCTGACGTCTTCCTATGTCCGACTTCACGTCAATGCTAACATTCCTCGACACCTACCAGGTATAAATATACCTTCCCTTGTCCAAGCAAGTGAGAGGAGACCTCGACTTCAGAGGAGCCCGTATCCCGGCCTGACGCACTGAGAAGACGCTGTCATTCCTGCACGCAGACGAATCCAGCTTCCAGTGTTCTGACTCCCTTCGCGGGGTGTTAGAGTTCCAAGATCCGGCAGGAGATTCCCACCTCTCTCATTCTCAAGGTATGGAGCTGACTAGAACCTAGAGGGACTCTTGGCATACTAGACTTAACACACTCTTAGTTTACCATACTAGAGAATACTCCACCTACTTCTACTCTGCCCTACACCTGGGGGCCGATTCCGATCTCGGTCGGAGGCGCACCCAATACTATTCGGTCGGGAAAAAAGCCATGCGAAAGCCAGTTTCCCGACCGATCCGTACAGTACACCGAACGAGCAAGTACGATGCGCACAACAGCAAAAATCCCGGCCGAGCCGTACTCACCCAAACCAGGTCCTGTTCTCCGACCGAGGCGAATCCGGAAACGCCGAATCGAGTCGCACGGAAGGGAAAATGCAGCCCCGTCCGGCCGGACAAGTACGATGCGCTTTCCGTACGCGCCGAACCCGTCGCTACGCACGGCACGTCAAAGCATCCGGGAGAGGCGCACATAAGCTCCGAATCGCGCCACAACACGATCCACGGCTACGAGACGAACACGGCACCGACGAGGACGACGCGAAGCGACGAGGACGAAGCGAAGCGACGAGGACGACGCGAAGCAACGAGAAGGACGAACGACACGAACCAACCATGAATCCCTTCGTCCCGATCATACCAATATTCTACATCTACTACCGGAACAGGCACGGACGCGTACGGCGCAGAAGGTAAGTCAGACACCAACCACAAAACACATACAACACGTACACGACACATCACACACATACACTGGGAATCTGAATATACTTACACCAGCAACAGCAGCACCATAGGGGCGGGATGCCCATCACCAATGCCACATATGCACACAGGGGCCTGAATGCGCGCCACCAACCCAACCCAGGGGGCTGGATGCCAACCACTACTACCACCCTCACCCAGGGGGGCAGGATGCCCACCACTACTACCACCCTTAGCCAGGGGGGCTGGATGCCTACCACCACCCTTAGCCAGGGGGGCTGGATGCCTACCACTACTACCACCCCCACCCAGGGGGCAGGATGCCTACCACTACTACCACCCTCACCCAGGGGGGCAGGATGCCCACCACTACTACCACCCTTAGCCAGGGGGCTGGATGCCTACCACTACTACCACCCTCAACCAGGGGGGCAGGATGCCTACCACTACTACCACCCTCACCCAGGGGGGCAGGATGCCCACCACTACTACCACCCTTAGCCAGGGGGCTGGATGCCTACCACTACTACCACCCTCAACCAGGGGGGCAGGATGCCTACCACTACTACCACCCTCACCCAGGGGGGCAGGATGCCCACCACTACTACCACCCTTAGCCAGGGGGGCTGGATGCCTACCACTACTACCACCCTCAACCAGGGGGGCAGGATGCCTACCACTACTACCACCCTCACCCAGGGGGGCAGGATGCCCACTACTACTACCACCCTTAGCCAGGGGGCTGGATGCCTACCACCACCCTTAGCCAGGGGGGCTGGATGCCTACCACCACCCTTAGCCAGGGGGGCTGGATGCCTACCACTACTACCACCCTCACCCAGGGGGGCAGGATGCCCACCACTACTACCACCCTTAGCCAGGGGGGCTGGATGCCTACCACTACTACCACCCTCAACCAGGGGGGCAGGATGCCTACCACTACTACCACCCTCACCCAGGGGGGCAGGATGCCCACCACTACTACCACCCTTAGCCAGGGGGCTGGATGCCTACCACTACTACCACCCTCAACCAGGGGGGCAGGATGCCTACCACTACTACCACCCTTAGCCAGGGGGCAGGATGCCCACCACTACTACCACCCTTAGCCAGGGGGGCTGGATGCCTACCACCACCCTTAGCCAGGGGGCTGGATGCCCACCACTACTACCACCCTTAGCCAGGGGGCTGGATGCCTACCACCACCCTTAGCCAGGGGGCTGGATGCCTACCACTACTACCACCCTCAACCAGGGGGGCAGGATGCCTACCACTACTACCACCCTTAGCCAGGGGGCAGGATGCCCACCACTACTACCACCCTTAGCCAGGGGGGCTGGATGCCTACCACCACCCTTAGCCAGGGGGGCTGGATGCCTACCACTACTACCACCCCCACCCAGGGGGCAGGATGCCTACCACTACTACCACCCTCACCCAGGGGGCAGGATGCCCACCACTACTACCACCCTTAGCCAGGGGGGCTGGATGCCTACCACTACTACCACCCTCAACCAGGGGGGCAGGATGCCTACCACTACTACCACCCTCACCCAGGGGGGCAGGATGCCCACCACTACTACCACCCTTAGCCAGGGGGCAGGATGCCTACCACTACTACCACCCTCACCCAGGGGGGCAGGATGCCCACCACTACTACCACCCTTAGCCAGGGGGCTGGATGCCTACCACTACTACCACCCTCAACCAGGGGGGCAGGATGCCTACCACTACTACCACCCTTAGCCAGGGGGCAGGATGCCCACCACTACTACCACCCTTAGCCAGGGGGGCTGGATGCCTACCACCACCCTTAGCCAGGGGGGCTGGATGCCTACCACTACTACCACCCCCACCCAGGGGGCAGGATGCCTACCACTACTACCACCCTCACCCAGGGGGGCAGGATGCCCACCACTACTACCACCCTTAGCCAGGGGGCTGGATGCCTACCACCACCCTTAGCCAGGGGGCTGGATGCCTACCACTACTACCACCCCCACTCATAGGATGGACAATGCATGACACAACAAGCACACCACAACCTAGGGAATGCAAGATTAAGACATCCCCCCACCACCATGACAAGCGTGTGAGCAGGCTGTGTCAAATGCCTACAACACCGAACATGACATTGAACATACAATGTGACCCCCTAGCACATGTGCCACACATATATGTGTGTGGCACCCACAATGCAAGCAGCCCATGACCATTGTGGCAATGGGGCCTAAACCCCCATCATCACAGTGACCAAAAGGCAAGTGTGGGGTCCATAGCTGAAGCACATTTTGACCATTGTGGCAATGGGGCCTAAACCCCCATCATCACAGTGACCAAAAGGTAAGTGTGGGGTCCATAGCTGAAGCACAGTTTGACCATTGTGGCAATGGGGTCTAAACCCCCATCATCACAGTGACCAAAAGGCAAGTGTGGGGTCCATAGCTGAAGCACATTTTGACCATTGTGGCAATGGGGTCTACACCCTCATCATCACAGTGACCAAAAGGTAATTGTTGACAAAGAAAGAGCTGCAACTGCCAAACTGCATGGATCATTCCTGGTCACAGAACCAAAAACTCATCTGTGGCAAAGTAGTGTATGTGTCCCATTGCAACATAAATTGGGGGAGCCAAATACTGCAGTGCAAATGAAACATTCCTTTGGCCATGTGCAGACAAACAACACCCATGGTGGCTGAGACCGTCAACAGTCATCAATGACACAATGACAGAAGTGACCATCAGAATGCAGAACCACATATTTGCACCAATGGGCACACAAATGCAGATACCCTGTGGAGACAGCAGATGTGAGGTGAACAGATACCATACCATGGCAGCAATGGGACACACAAACCATGATCACTGTGCTGACCGATGACCTAGGAGTCCCAGGGACAGCAGGGGAAACACACCAAACAACATACAGCCAATGGCACACCCAAGATATGCCAATGCAGTTGTGCAGATGCACAAACACAAACAGGCAGACCAACACTGTCATCATACACAGCAGGTGAGGGGTGGGGGTGCCATTGTCCCCAGGCAACAACACAACACATGAGGAGAGCTGAATACCAATCATACAGATGTGCATACACTGCCACACTAAGGTAACTCATGGATCCAAATCCCCTATGTGGGCAAGCAGGCATTGACAGGTGAGAGGGAGCACAAAACACACATGTCACACAGGCACGTAGGAACAACAACTGACACAGCAAGTCACAGACACACCACAGCACCACCCCCAGGGCCCCCACAATGTGGTGACCCTGGGCTGAAGAAAAATACCACTGTGATGACAAAGCTAAATGTCGTTCACACTGTGAACCACAGTCAGGTGTCCTGAGCAACTAACTACCATCACACCTACACAAGCACAAATCAATCAGCATGGCCAGTAAGCCAAGGCCAACATGGAGGCAGGGGACTAGCCGGGCAACAACTCTCATCTGCACACACTCAACACCACACCCCTCGACCTCCAACAATGTGCAGCAGTGAAGTACACATGCACTGGTGACATTGCACATGCACCCATTACTATTCCAGGGTGGTGGGTGGGAACCAAGGTGTAGAAACACATCACACATGGACACTCAACAAGACTCCTGAATGTCTGACACACTGCACACTACGCTGTACATGGACATGACGGCAATACCACACCGACCAATGGGATCCCAGCCACAGTCACACACCAATGAAGAAACCAAGGTCACCCACAAAGAACACACATAGACAACAACCAACATTGCAGCCCGGACCCTAAGGAGTGCCAGCAGTCACACACACAACGTGTCACAATCACTGAAAGATAACACAAACTGGAAATCACATGACAGGGGCAAACAACAAGTGCCAAAGGGAAACCTGACTGTGACCCATCTGCGTCAGCACACAAACTCTGCCCTGACAGCAAACACACCTATGGGTGACACCCTGATGACCAGTAATGTGCCATGCACCCACATCACAGAGAACACAGGGAGAAGACTTTGGGGGAACATAGCTCAAGTCAGCAAGCATCACAAACAGGTACAACACTAGGGATCACAGCATGCGCAGATGAATGGAAGTGAACACACAGACATGCACATACAACACACACCTTGGGCGCAGGCAATGTCACACGTGTACACACTGCCATGAGGGGACTCCACTCCTGTGTGAGGAAAGCTGTGCCATATGTTGCCTCAGTAGGGCCCCATCATGTCAGCTGAGCACTTGGTCACACAATCAACAATTAGCACCAAATGAGGGCTCCCATCACATCAGCCTGGTCATGGATGTGCCAACGGAATCATCAGCACAGATCCAACACACTTGTATAGCAATGTTGCACTGACTACACGGATGAGTCCCTCCCCATTGATGCCCAAACCTGCATGTCCACTGGAGATGGCAACACGGTCAGGGAAGTAGACAAATGCAACGATGGCAGGCACAACAGATGTGCAGGGGTGGAAGCCACAGATGTGAAATTGCCAATGTAAGTAGGAAACCCATTGCCAAATACTGAACACATGACACCCTCAGATGCTGCTATTGATGACATGGATACACCACATGATAGGACACATTCCCCCTGGACCACATGGGTTCCTGCACAGTAACACTTCATAATCATGAGACCAGATATCACCATCACTGCAGCAAGGGCATGGTTAGCTGCACCAACAACATGTACATCTGAAGCATGAGCACTAGAGAAAAGAAAGTTGCTTTATTCAGCATATGTGTTGAGGCCAAACGAAGTCCTGAAAAAGAGCAAAGGCCAATGGCCAGTCCATTGTCAAAGTTCAAACAGGGTGACACTGGCAGATGTCACCCTACGCATGCCTGCACAATACCAGGGACAATCCACTAGGAGGGGCAACCGGGGGGCAGGCCAGGCACCGCAGGGACAGGATCAGGGCTCACCAGGGGGAGTCAGGGAAGGGGTGGTGGGTGCTGGAGAGCCACTGACAACTGCAGTGGAGGTGTCTGACATGGTGTGTGCCGGCACAACTGGGGGGCATGACACAGATGTCGTGGGTGCCGGCACAACTGCAGTGGACCCTGCAGATGGGGTGGACAGGTCCGCCACTGCAGTGCCCAAGTCAGACAGGGCGGTAGTGGACTCCACTGCAGTGCCTACCTCCAGGGGAGGAGAATGGGGAACAGGCAAGGTGGGTTGGACAGAGGGGGAGGACACCCTCACCACATCAGTGGCACAGACAAGCGCAGCGGGGGGTGTGGTGCTGGGAGAGCAAGTGGCAGGGGGAGAAGGCCGGAGCATCTTGGGGATGGTATATCTGTGGGTGGGGGAACCTGGGGCAGGGTGTGGTGGGGGCACCTGTGCAGTGGGGGCCTGAGGGATGGAGGACGGAGACCTTGTGCCTGAGCTGCAGGGCGGTGGCGGGGTCTTGCTCTTAGCACTCCGGGGGACTTGCGGGTGGGGGCCTCAGTCCGTCTGCGCCTGGGGGAGGGTGTCCGGGGCGAGGGGCACTCTGCTCCGTGTGGGTGGGCTTCCTCTTCCCCGGGATGCTGGAGCAGCTTCATCGGTGGGGAAGAGGCCGAGGTCACAGAGGAAGAGCTGCTGTGACTTTGGGGTTGCAGGTGAGGCAAGGGAGGGTGCTTTGGAGGGAGAGGGAACTGAGGACTGCGCAGTGCATGTGGATGCGTGTGTGTGTTCCAGGGCCCCATCCCCTGTGAGTCTGGCTTCAGTCCCCTGAATGTGCTTGCGTGTGCGTTTTGTCATTGGCGTGTGTGTCAGTGTGCTGGATGTGTGTGTGCTGGTGTGTGCCAGTGTGTGTGTGCCTGGGATGGGTAAGGTGCTGGGGAGTGTGGATGGAGCAAAGGCAGGAGGGGTGAGGGACCGTTTGAGGAGGGACACTGCTGCCGTCAGGGAGGAGTCCATGGACCTATTGCCCCTCTGTAGGTCAGACATGCCCGATGAGATGCCCTCCATGAACGACACCAGCTGAGTCAACAGCGCGGTGTGCGCATGGAGGACACTCAGCATGGCTGTCTGCCCTACATGGAGCTGGCGAAGGAGGTACACAGACTCCTCACTCAGGGCAGCAGGGGACACAGGGGCAGGGGGTGCGGTGCCTGGCCCAAAGGAGACACGCTCCCGGACATGGGAGCCTCCACGGACCTGGGGAATGGGAGCCGATGGGAGGGCGGTGGTGGTGCTGGTGGTGGCGGGGACAGCAACACTAGCTGGGGTGTGGTGGCTGCTGACACCCGCCTCCACAAGGGAGTCATCCTCCGAGTTGCTCTGGTCCTCAGCTGAGGTGGATGCTGCTGAGGACTCCTCGGTGTGGCTCCCCTCGCCCTCCGTGCCACTGGGTCCCTCCGACCACTCCTCGGCTGCTGACCCAGTCTGGCTCTCCGGCTCCTCCTGGTCCGTGGAGCTGTCCCCTTCCGTGGCCGTGGATGTATCTGCAAACAATGGGGAAACAGACAGACATCAGTCACCTGCACATAACGCACACACCACTGTGAGCACAGCACATCACAGAGCAAGCCCTGGCATCATTAGTTGTACATTGCTAAAAGTGCACTAATTGAACAGGAGAAGTCAATTGTCAGTCTGATGCCAAGCATGGCACTCACATCCCACATGGCCTTGCACCCATCTGTCTGGTGTCTGTTGGATTGCAACACCCCAGTGTTGACACATGCACCAAGTACACAGTAGTTGGACAGTGCAGAGGACACGGTGTGGACACATCACAGCTCTTGCCACTGAGTCAGTACAGGTTTACGGATGTAAGGGATGCCCAGAGTCAAATAGGAAATGCATGTGATGCATACCAGCGACAGACACCATGATGCACCCATGTCCTGATAGCCAGCGCCACTATGGTGTGCATGTAGCACATGTCACTCCCCTGCAGGATCACCAATCAGTAGACACATGCCATGGCGGAGGCATGACTGCAAAGTCATACATCACTGTCTCAGTGATGTATGACTTTGCAGCCAGACAACAACACTCTGCACTGTGTCACAATAGTAGGTCATGGGGAATGCAAGTCCTGGAGCTGCACAAGTGCACATGTACATCCCCCCCACAACACATCCTCTTAACCCTCATCTGTCCAGGTCATACCTATTGGACATATGGGAGACCTGTGACACTACCCTACATGTCAGAATACAGGCATTGTGTAAGCAATGGACCCACCCATGATGCCCACCACAGAGTCAGGGAAACAGATGCTGTCTCCCACCTTGAGTCAAGCAAACTGCAAGGACACAGTCCTAAGTGACAGAATTCCCTGCATGTAAGGGCCACACCTGGGTATCAGATGAGGAGTGGGCAGTGCACAATAGAGGGACATGGCTCCTGGACAACATGACTGCTGTACTGTGGCAGTTCAACCTGGCCCGAGGAGGGCACATAACATGTTAGACAGAGTACACAGTGCAGTCTTTGACTCACCCCCTCCTTGCTGCTCTCTGGCCTTCAGCTGCCCATCCAGGTCTGGAAAGACCACCGCCAGGATCCTGAGCATGTGGGGGTCAGGGTCCGTGTTCCGCCCCTCCTGCGAGGAGGCGACAGCTTCAGCTGGACCCGTGCAATCCTCCGGGTCCAGCCCCGAAGGTCCTGCCACCTCTTTTGGCAGTTGCGGATCCGGCGCTTGTAGACCCCCACGGACCGGACAGCCCGGACGATGTCCTTCCAGATCTCATGCTTCCGATGGGCAGAAGCCTGTCAGGATGACAAAGTGATAAGGACATTACTACACATGCAACATATCCGTGCATGACACAGTTGCATATACATGTCGCAATCACAGGGGCACATGGTGTACCCAGGCAGTGCACGGCTGCCCATGGACAGTTTTCCAGAAGTCACTACATGGTATCATAGCATGGGGAGTAAAACCCTGTTCAGAAGCACTGTCACTGCACCATACCTGTCCAGTGCAAGTCACTACACACTATGGGGGGTGACAACTACTCAGTGAGCCTGCTAGCCAGTGGTGTGCTGACTCTCAGCCTTGCTAGTCAGACAAAATGCACATTCAGAAAGGCAGTGCACAGAACACTCACCTGCTCCCCTGGTGTCCCATACAGCTTGCTGTACTGTGGAAGTAGGCTGTCCAGCAGGGCCTGGTTCTCTTCAAGGCTGAAGGCTGGGGCTCTCTCCACAGTACGTGCCATTGCAGGGTCCAGAGGGGCAGAGACAGCAGCAGTGCAGTGGCAGATGTCGTCCTGGAGCATGTAGTGCAGGCAAGTGGGCTCTCAGGGGAACATGCAGCAATATATATGTGCTGGAGAGGCAGATACTGTCCCTTGTGTCCAAAGTGATAGGTCCAAGTCGTTTGCATCTTCTGAATCTGGCCAATCCATGGAATAGCAGCACCAAAACACGCCCACAGCATCCTTCAAATCTTCAACTTCATGACATACATTATTTTGCAACATTGTTGTGGGTGACCAACTGATTTTCCAGCAACCGACTCGTTCGAATATTCAAAAACGCGTCCGTTGCCAGGCAAGCCCATTGTCAATGGGTGCGCACCGATCGGTCCATTGCAGTACAACGCGCACAGGGGTACAACGCGTACCCGCACACATTGAATGCAATGGGCCGGCCGGAGGCACCGATCGGTCCATTGCTGTTCAACGCGCACAGGGGTACAACGCGTACCCGCACACATTGAATGCAATGGGCCGGCCGGGGGCACCGATCGGTCCATTGCAGTACAACGCATCACTGTACATGTGACTGGCATATGTCAGCATGCCTGTCTCAGATGGACATATGCCAGCCACAGATAGCTCCCAGGGAGTGAGGGGCACACCTACATCACGACAGCCTGTCCAAACCTTATCATAAGGCATGTAAGGCTGCATTTCCTATTGTGTGTATGTTGGTGTACATGTTGTCCTGTGGGTGTCACCTGTGGGCAGCCACCCCCAGGCTGTGCACGTGTTCATGGGGACAGGATCATGGGTGTTACGTGTACGTGACCACTGTGATGTGCAACTGTTCATATCTGTGCATGTGCCATGGTCACATTTCACAGTGGTGTTTGTGTATGTCATGTCACATACCCCGTGAGTCCCATGTGGGACGGTATGTTTGAGCCAGGGTGTCCCAGTGGCACAATAGTGATGGCCCTCCACAGTCTTTGTGCATGTAGTGTTTACAATGTCTCTGATTTCATGTGCACAATGGGAGACAGTCTCCACATCCACGTTGTGTGTGCATGGACTCTGATGTTGTGCGTGTGTGTCACAGACGTCCATGGCTCTCCTGCCGTGGCAAGTGTGGCCACTACCTGTGGGGGTCATGTTTGTTTTGTTGTGGTGTACACATGATACTCCAGGTGATGCCAGTGTCCATGTGGCATTACAGGGTCCCTGGGAATGTGCCTGTCGTTGAGCTGTGGTGCCTGGGGCACATCTGTCCTCACATGTCACTGGGGGGTGACTGTGACACAGCATCATGATATCCAATGGGCCAACCTGGGACAAATTGATGCCACCTGTAGGACCGTGTTGACAGATGTTGGCCATGTATGTACCATAAATGTCGTTCCGGTACTGCACACTTCATGTAGTTGTGCCTCATGATGATGTATGTTGGGATCTTGAGTGTGTTCAATGCCGCATATGTGGGGTGACTGACGATCTTGCTTACTTCTCCTCTGCACTGCAGGGCTCCTGCTGTCCATCGGCCATTCCCAGACCTGGCAACGATGGTGGAACGGGACAGCATCCGACGGTACCGCTTCACCAGGCAGCTGATTGAGGATTTGGCAGTGCAGTTGTCCCCACATTTGCAGCCTGGCCGGCCGTATCCTACAGCGCTGACCCCCAAGGTGAAGGTGATGGCAGCCCTACACTTCTTTGCCACCGGTACCTTCCAACATACTGTGGCGTCTGCTGGTGGGATGTCACAGACCATGTTCAGCCGTGTGCTCCGCGATGTTTTGGCGGCAATGTTGCTCTTCCTGAACCGGTACATCTATTTCCCTAGACTGCGACGACTCACTGACGTGAAGAGTGACTTTTATGCCCTGGGGAGGATGCCGCATGTCATTGGCTCCATTGATGGGACACATGTGGCTTTGGTACCACCACAGGCCCAGGAGCAGGCCTACAGGAACCGCAAGCACTACCACTCGGTCAATGCACTGGTGGTGTGTCTTGCAGACATGACCATCACACACGTGTGTGCCCGTTTCCCTGGTTCAGCACACGATGCCTTTGTGATGAGGAGTAGTCGCATCCCCAGGTTGATGGCACAGATGCAGAACCAGCGTGCCTGGCTTGTCGGTGTGTACTGACTTTGTGCCATTGTGTGTGATCTGATCTGTAGTATTCCGCCCACTTTTCCAAGTCAGCTGATGTGCACTTGTCTGTCCGTAGGTGACTCGGGATACCCCAACATGCCGTGGTTGCTGACACCCCTCAGGAACCCTGTGACACCTGCCCAGATGCGCTACAATGAGGCACATGGTCGGACCAGGAGAGTGATTGAGCGGACCTTTGGTCTCCTGAAGAGCCGCTTCCGCTGCCTGGACAAGACCGGAGGGTCCCTCCCATATGCCCCTGCGAAAGTGTGCAAGATTATCATCGTCTGCTGCATGCTCCACAACCTGGCAGTGCGGAAGGAGTTGCCTCTCATCCAGGATGACGATGACCAACATCCGCCACCTGTGGAGGATCCTGGCCTGGACCACGATGCCAGTGACGATGATGATGGTGATGGTGATGGTGATGTCCGCACACAGCTCATCACCAACTTCTTTAGCTGAATGTGAGTATCCTGAGGTGTCATGTGAATGATGTGAGTTGGCATGATGTGTGGGTGGTGCTCTGGTGCTGTTGGAGTGTGTCCATGGGCTACTTGACAGGATGTGTGTTGCGATGTGTGGTGACAGGTGGGCTGTACTCCCCAACAGTGTTGACATGCTAACTTGGTTCTGGGTGGGTATCTTGTAACATGTATTGTGCATGAGTTTTGCTGTTCTGTCCTGTACTGCATTGCTTTTGACTGTGTGTCATTTCTGTCCTTCACAGGGTACTTTCAGATTCGTTTGGTGAACTGTGTCCACCGACGACGTGATTGCACATCCAGGCTGGTAGCTGTTGTGTCCCTACAGGTGATGTGCGCCACACCCATGGACTTCCTTCTGTCTACAGTTGTTGACTGTGTGCCCGCTACCAGGTGGGGTTACCTTGCATCTGTAGTGGTTACGGCATGTTGCTACTGTGTAATAAACCTGTGCTTCACTTAGTGATGTGCGTTGTCTGTGGTCACACATTTGACTGCCATTTGCTTACTGCACCTGTGGGCTACTTGACTACAACTGGGAATGGGTGTGGTGTCTGTGCATTGCACCGTCTTCCCTGGCAACATCAGTGTAGGCAATGAGTCAGATGGCCTAGGTGTGTATGTGTTGTGTAGCCCTGGTGGTGTGTCTCCCTCATATGTGTCACGTTGCCTGTACTCACATGCCTGTGTTGTCCTTGCTGTTGCAGTTCGCATACACTGTGTAATTTTGCAGTTCATCATCCCCATAACAGCACCCACGTTGGAATCACGACAGAGGCAAGTATGGTGTATTAGTGTGTTTATTGTGATAATAGTGCATAGGATGGATTGTGCTGTACATGAATCTTGCAATCCCAAGTTCCTAGATGAATAGAAAGTCCAGGTAGACAGGATCCCCAGTATCGGGGCCACTGTTGTCTGACACATTGTTCCAACTTATACTCCCCATGCAATGTGTGGGAGTAGTGTTGCCATCAACAGGGTGAACAGTCTGTGCACAAAGGCGAAAATCCAGAACAGGTTCAGGGTTCCTGGGAGTTGCGCTTGGCCATCAGCCTCTCACTTTCCCCTCCTCGGACGACCCCTCTTCTTGGGGGGGGCCCTCAAGTGCAGGCTGCTGCGGTGCAGGGGACTCTCCGCCAGAGTCCTCCTCCCTCCCTGTGGCAGTTGCAGTTTGTTCGGTACCAGATGTTGTTGGCACACAGGGAGGTGTGGACTGGTTGCTGTTCATCTGGCGGAGGCATTGTAAAATGTCCCTGTGCACCGCCGTCATCTCATGTAGTACATCCCACTTGGACTCCACGCGGGTCATGTGGGAGTCCACACGTGACATGTGGGAGTCCACACGTGACATGTGTGACTCCACTTGGGACATGTGGGAGTCCAAGCGGGCATGATGGGCAGCCTGCTGCTGTTTAATGTCTCTGAGGAGCCCCACTACCTGGCTGAGCTCTCCGGTGCTGGACTGGTACGCATCAGCTATGCGTACCAGTTGTGGGTCTTCATGCACACCAGCAACGTCTGCAAGCAGCGACCTCTGTCTCCCACCCCTCCCACCACCCCTGCTGACATGTGCAGTGTGTGCAGTTGCACGCACAGATAACCCTGGTCCACCTTGGGGTTGGTGGTGGTGGTGGTGTCCATGGCCCCAGGTTGGTCCAGGGTCACTGCGCTGGTGTTGTTCCTTATTCTGTCCATGTCGGCAGGGATGGTATTCGTGGTGACAGTCGTTGGAGGGGTGGGTGCAGGGGGTGCAGCTGGTGGACCTGCTGGTGCTGCAGCTGGTGGTCCTGCTGGTGCAGCATGTTGACTTGCACCGGATGTGCCAGGTTGTTCTTCATCGTCCGAGGAGGACAGAGGCTGTACGACGCCAGTGAGCTCGGCATCCTCTTGAGCCTGGGACTGGGACTCCTCAGCGTCTGCTGCTGTGTCCCTATCATCACCTGTTTTTGGGAGACACAAACAATGTATGTCATGTTTCTGCAGGCATCAGTGGTTGACACACCTGACAGTTGTGACTGTGCCTCGGGGTGCGGGCCTGTACATTGTATTGTCCTAAGTCGTCACAGTCAGGGGTTGATATTGGTGTGGCACATTGTCCTGCATTATTTGGGCATTTCTATGTATTCTCTGGGGTGTGAACATGGTCTGCATTGATTGTGTTTGGTTGACAGCCAGACCTCCTTCCCACCCACCCACCCACCCAGTCAGTTATCCCACCATGGAACGTGCTTGCATTGCAGGGAGTGTAAGTTGTCTCTCAGGATGTCAGTCAGTGGTGTCCTGCTGTTTGTTGGTGCACAGTTGGCAGCAGGGCCTTGTGCTCCCCACAGCAGTAGCCAGTGTCAGCCATCTTGTGAGTCCTTCTCCACTCCCTGTGATGTGAGCATGGTTCAGGGTGGTGTTGATGGGACAGTTGTGGGGGGGGCAATATGCGTGACTGCGACTCCCATGATGCTATTGGCTACACTGACTTGGCCAGCATACACAGAATTCCTTCCTTTGAGTGGTCTTCACTGTGTGTTGGTGTTGTTGTGGTGGCTACATGTGTGGATGTGTGTGTTAGTTCTATTTGTGCCACTGCCTAGCTGTAGTTGTGGTTGTGTTTGTACATGTGTTGGCACAGTTGGATGTGACTTTTTTGATGGCATGTGTTGTGTTTATCTGACTGACATACACATTTTGGGATGATTCTGTTCTAGTTGCTGTGTAATTGCTATGTGTGCATGGTTTGACTCTCCCTTGACAGTGATGTGTGTGTTTTGTGGCAGTTTATTGTGTACATTTGTTGTGTACTCACCAGGCTCTGGGATGTTCTCTAGTCCATATACGCTCACTGGCGGAAGGATGGCCCGCACCTTCTCCTCCCAGGGCCTGAGGTATATTGGCTTGGCAGGAGGGCCACTGCCGGTCTGTTGGCTGTTGCTGTAGTCTATCTTCAGCAGGTCCCGTACCCTCCTGCGCATGTCATACCACCTGTTCTGGATGTCCGTCTTTGTGCGCCGACATGATGATTGGGCGTTCACCCTGTTGATGATCCTCTCCCACATCTTGGTTTTCTGCGACATGGGGGTCTGTTGGACCAGAGTGCCAAACAGCTGTGGCTCCACCCTGAGGATCTCGTCTACCAGGACTTCCAATTCACAATCTAGGAACTTGGGATTCTTCTTGGGGGGCATGGTGATGGGTGGTGATGGTGAGTGATGTGTGTGTTGGTGTGCAGGTGAGGGTGTGTGAGTGTGTGTTTTGCTGGGTGTATGTGAGGTAGGTATTTGTTGGTGTGCTGATGGTGTGTGGCTTGTGTGAGGGATGAGCTGTGGGTGTGTGGTTGCTTTCTCTTGGGTGCTGGCAGTGAAATGGCATTTGCAAAGGCTCATGGTAGTGATTTGTGTCCTTTATATAGGTGGAGTTGTGGGTGTGTCTTTGTTCTCTGTCCCCACCCCCCCCAGTGTTTATTGGCTTGGTAATTGCTTGTTTGGCCTTTTTTTGGTAGATTTTTCCTTTGTGCTGTTTGTGTATGTTGGAAACGTTCTTGTGACCGAGTCGGACCCTGCATTGGTCTCGTACGGTGTTTTCCGTTTCGTTCACGCTGTGTTTGTGCAGTTTTGTATGCTGCGTACGCGTCGGTCGCGGTGTATTGTGTTGCTTCGGCTCGGTTTTGTATGCGTGTCGGTCGTGCGGCTTGTCCTCCGTCCGACTCGGTCGTGTTTTCGCGCCTTGCATCGTACTTTGCGGGTTGGAGTTGGCGGGTACGATTCGGTCGGATTTGTTCCGGGTGCGTGTCGGTCGGTTGGATTCGCGTGTTTTCCGGCCGGATTGCTATTTTCCGAGCGGCTCGGTCGGTCGGCTTGGTTTCCTGACGTGTCGGTCGGATTTATCGCGGCTTGCATCGTACTTGGCGTGTCGGGCGCCACTGGTACGTGTCGGTCGGTATTTTTTCCGGATCCGAGTCGGTCGGTGCTTTTTCCGGCCCGAATCGGAATCGACCCCCTAGTCTAGGTTAGGTACACTGGGGTAGAACTAGCTTAGAGACGCATCGTATGAGTACTCGCATTTTTAGCTCATATTATTTATGTACGTGAATATATGCTAAAAGACAATGCTAGCGCAGTATTATTTATTTCTACTGCTTACGCTGTACATTATTTATCTTGCATACTGTCTTGTGATCATAACAGCACATATCTCTTACACGAGAAACAAGACTGTTCAATAAAACCCTTTTATTGAAACGCCCTTCTTCCCTTTCTGTGTAACTCTGCAGAAACTAAGCATGCACGATTGAATGAGTGAAACTGTTATCTATTGTTTCCACGATTCTGAGATATGTTCCGCTTCTAAAGGAAAACAAAGTTGTCATGTTTTTCGGTTGCCAGAAACTACTCCCTTCTTGTTCTCAAGGAGTTTCTAGTGGCCTCTGAGCTAGCTGGCACAGGTAATTAAGTTTAATATAATCGATAGGGACATACCGACCTTAGTCCTATGTCAAACCTATAGGTTATATTATTCCAATGCGCAGAGCCTATTAGGGAAATAGGAACTACACTACAGGAACTCCTAGGACTCTACGACAAAATCTGCTCTCCTCAACCTGCATAGCAAGTACATCCCTACAGCCCCAGATACCCGTACCGTATGTTAAGATCGGTACACATTTACGATTATAAATCTCTAATATTGGGGCAAGGGGCTTTTTACCTATGGACATTGCAAGTGAGAAAGTGGTCCCTACGGCTTGTGTATATCGTGTTATTCTGTTTTTTATACAAGTGTGCCATGTGCAACCTTCATCAAACTCCAACCCTAAATAAGGGAAGGAGCTAACCCTCTCCGGAGGTTTGCCCTCTATGTTCAGACTGCGGGATTTAGTATTTTTAGGGCCGCATATCATAGTAAAGGTTTTCTTGTAGTTTGGCTCCAGGCCCAAGTCCTTCATAAAACTATCATAGCTGACGATGAGTTTTTTAAGACCATTCGCAGTCCTCGCCAAGAGGACTGCATCGTCCACATATAGTAGAGCTGGCACAGCCTTATTCTCTACTTGAGGAACGTCAGCCCCAACCGAAACTAAGGCATTCTCCAAATCGTTGGTATAAAGGAGAAATAGGATTGGGGCAAGGACGCAACCTTGGCGCACTCCGCGCTTGATGCTAAACGGTTCTGTACATTCTCCAGCATCACCAAACCTAACTGAAGCAGAAAGGTCATAATGGAGAAGCCTTAAAAGGGAAACCAGACCCGCATCTGCCCCCATAGTTACAAGGATGTCCCACAACTTAGAGCGGGAAACATAATCAAATGCACTGGTCTGGTCCATAAATGCCTAATGAGTGGAAACGCCCGTCGCATATTTGTATTTTGCTAAAATAAGATGGAGGTTGAGGCACTGTTCGATTGTGCCAAGCCCCTTCCTGAACCCATACTGACTGGAGGCCAGAATGTGATTGGCATTAATCCAGTCCAGTAAGCAGTCTAGCACAACTCTCCCAATTACTTTGACTGAAGAATCCAAAAGGGATATCGGGCGGTAGCATTTAGGATTGTGCACATTTCCTTATTTAAATACAGGCACTACAACAGATGAACGCCACGACTTTGGCACTCCCTCACTGCAAACCGACTTAAACACTGAAGTAAGCACCGGGGTCCAAAACACTGGGTCTTCCTTGAATAAATCCAGTGGAATACCATGAGGCCCTGGAGCCTTCTTACCTTTACTATTGGCAATTGCTTTTAGGACCTCTCCTTCTTTAAAAACAAGGTTTGGGCACACTGTATTCAACTGTACTGGGGCATCAACAACACTAAGATCAGTGGAATACAGACCAGTGTAATGCGTCACCCAAATCTCAGCCGAAATATATACGTTATTTTATTGGCTGGTACGGTGGGGGATAAGACAGACAGTATTGCTTTCCAGAAGGCTTGTGGGTCTTTAAAACGGCATGCACCCACTATTGATTCTCACTTCTCCTCCTTCAGGGCTGACTTTCTTGTTTTAATGGCATCCTTATATAGCTTCCTACTTTACTTGATAGCGATCTGGTCTCTAGGGTTTTGCTTTAAGGCCCTACGTAGGATGTTATTGGCTTCTCTACAGGCATTATCAAACCATGATTGTACATGTTGACGTGACTGTGAAATGGGTCTGGAAAGCAGAATTTTGATCTTATCTAGAAGAATTGCAAAGTCAGATAAGATAGAGGCCGGAACACGGGGTATACAGTTACAGCTATACACCAGGGCAGAACTATTGGATAGCACCTGGGACATTATGCTGTTCATGTTCACGGTTCGCCATACCACCCTACGCCCTGCGTCCTTTATAGATAGTACCTGGGAAGGCAGAGGCTTGGGTTTTTGTGGCATATGTGGTAACACCATCTTTGCTGAAATAGGATTGTGGTCACTAAAGGACTAAATAAGGACCTCACAATCCTTAATAAGTGGAGACATGCTCCAGGTGACAAATATATAGCCAATAGTGCTTCCTGCACCTCGCCCTATAAAGGTTGGAATGTGTAGATCAGTAAATTTAGAAACCTTATTAACCATACCCCGTTCTCCCAAATAGGAGAATAGAACCTGCCCCCTAGCATCCATCACATTATGATCTAATTCGTGAGAAAATGGATCAAATGTAGTAGGAGAAAGGGGCGAAGGGTGCCCCAATTTTGCATTAAAGTCCCCCGCCACCAACAGCTTAAGGGGGCAATCCACTCGAGCCTCTCTCTCCACAAGCATGTCAATTAACACAAATAGGCCTTGAAAGTCCCCTTTAGACGAGAAGCTATTATTGTAAAAATTTACCAAATATATCTTGTGGGTCTCTTTCCAGGTGAGACAGAAGGCCTGCACCTCCACCTGTTCCTGAAATAGCTGTACAATCGAACCAGCAATAGCCACTTTAAACCAGGCCGACAGACCCCCTTTAGCTCTGCCCGAGGCAGATGGAATAGCGGGCAAGCTAAGACACGTAAACCCATCAAATGCAATGTCATTACTCTCCCAAGTTTCTTGCATGAATACTATATCGTAGTTCATGATGAAGGATCGCCATCCGTCTGACGAGGATTTTGAGGCTAGGCCCGCTATGTTCCAACTTAAAAATCTCAGGCAAGCATTATCAGTTGGACCTTCATCAAGACTTGTGTTCACACTGGCCCCTAAAGGGGGAGAGTTCTGTGTAGGAACAATGGACAATTGGACAAGAGGAGTTAAACTAACAGATACCTCGTCAATATTTAGAATGCAGGGTCCTACACACAAATGGCTCTGTGAGAGGGTACTATTTGTTTGTGCAACGGAACTGAAATTGTAAAGGGTCCCACCTTTCTCTAGTAAACCTGGAACCATGGGCAGAAAATTCTGTCGGGGAAAGGGGGGCATTTGGGCGACAAAAGTGGAACTACCAAATATTCTGCCCACCTCCTGGAAACCGGAGCAAACAGGCTCCTCCCTAAACCGTTAATCGATATCTTCCAACCCAACCAGTGGAGAAAATCTATTATTCAAAGGGAGTGATACTTGAGGGGGGAGTCTAGGCAACACAGAGGTACGGAGAGCAACACTGCCAGGAGTACGGAATTGATTCACAAGGTGCTGATAAAAAAAGCCAAGTGGGACTATCTTAATGGAGCTGTTTTTAACCATTCCCATACTTGCTTTATGCAGTATTCCCTGAACAACCGGCGGATTACGGAAGTTGACCACAATGACATCTCCACTAATCCCATAGCCCCCACCACCAATGCCCCCCACCCGTCTTGCTATCAAGATCTCTTTAGATATGTCCCAATTGCCAGTGACGTTGTTATTCAGCCAATAGATGGATCTGTTCATTAGGCCCCTGATGGATTACATATTGTCTTCTGTGAGCCTAAGGACGTTAGTCAGGGCAACGACATACGGGGCAGATGCTGGGGGAAGGTCTATCACAGGTAGAGAGGCCTGGTTTGGGACACAAGCTACCGGTTGTTTAGCAAGTTGATTTGCTGGTAAATTATCTTGTGGATGTAATGCGGCCATACTCTGGGCAGGGATAGTCGGGGTAAGATCAGAGTTCAAATACTGAGTACAAACGGAAGACCTGGAATTGGAAGGCTTCGCCAGTTTGGATTCAATTATCGCTAAGCGTTCAAGGATAGGACGAAACTTGGAGTTCAAAAGATCACCTATACACTTGCACAGTTTACACCAGGCGTTTTCATTAACCACTGCTGAACCCCCAATCAGATCTTCATCACCAGCCTTATAGTGGGAGGCGATTTTGCTAGTAGAATTTCTAGACTTAGGGGCCGATTCCGATTCCGGCCGGAAATCTCTCCGACCGAGCCGGACCCGGAGAGAATTCCGACCGAATCGGACCCTAGCAGTCCGACCGGACGAGTACGATGCATTCGCATGCTATCGGACTCGATTCGGTCGGACTCCCATTGAAGTCAATGGGAGCCGGTCGTACAACGCGTACGCGGGCTCCCATTGACTCAATGGGTGCGAGGCGAACAAGGGCACCCCCTACAGCGGGTACGCGTCCATGCGCATCGCGGCGTACATGCACAGGTAGGGGGGACCCATGGGTCCCCCATGTGTGCGACTCGCGCGCCTACGCGTACAGGGGGGTCCGACGCGGACCCCCAAAGTCCGGCTCCGACAGCTTTTTCGAGCTGGACGGCGCGAGTCGGTCGGACTGCTCGCGGCGCGCATCGTACTTACCCGGCCGGGAAACGTCTCCATAGCACGGTGCGAGTCGTGTCCATGCGAGTCTGTCGGAGCGCGTTGAAGCCGCGTACGAGTCGTCGGCGATTTTGCGGGAGCTTGCATCGTACTCGCTCGGCCGGACCCGCGAACGATTCGGTCGGGAAACAGGGCTCCGAATCGGATCCGGTAAATCCGAATCAGATTCGGAGCACTACCGGCCGAGATCGGAATCAGCCCCTTAGTTGGTTTAGCAATTTTCCTCCTGCGCTTGGCTTTTGGGCCGCTCTCCCCCTCAGAATCACATAACTGATCGCCACCCTCAATGCTTAGTGGACCAGGCTCAGACACCCCTCCTTGTGTAGCCCCTACGCAAACTAGGTCGTCACCCCCATTTCGAACTAGCTCCGCAGAACAAGCATGGCCCCTTGGTGCTGCAGGTGGGCTTGTTACTAATGATGCACTCTGCATTGGTAGCACCTCACAGGAGCTTTGGTCAATAAGTGTATGAGTGATATCTTCAGTTGTGAGGGAAAGGAGACGTTCCACCAGCCGAATTTCATTGGTAACCATGTCCACATCCCGGGTTAGATAATTGTCGATAGTTGAACGGGTGCGGGGGGAGGTACCGTACTGGAAGCGCTTGAGGCACCCTTTCTCTTGCCCATACTACAAACCTGGTTGGAAAAACGTAGGCCAATAGCAGCAGGAGCAAAATAGGCAAGCATAGTCTAAACCTGACAAGCGCGGGTGGCCACAACTCTCAAGGCGTAAATATGAGGGAGAAATATCTGGGACAAAATAAGAAAACAGTACCTTGTTCCATGGTGGCTGCTTCCTTGAAACAGTGGAGTTCTGCAACAGGCCTTAGGGGGATGGCCCAGCTCAGCCTCTTCCGGGCTTTGACGGGCTTTGACGGGCCCGCCCTTGGCCCGGGCTTAGCCGGGCACGCCAACGCGCGGAGCCCCCAGCTGATTTTTAAAGCGCCTCCGGGCGCAGTGAGATGGCGTTGGCGGCAGCGAGCCGCAAAGGAGGCTGGGACTCGTGGTCCTTGCCCCCGGTCCCCACAACAGGAAAGCAGCAAAAGGAAGACTGTTTCAGTCCTCTGTCAATCACTTGCATGATTGCGGCATAACGCCACGCATCATGTACGTTCTTGGAATGCCTGTCTGCAGAAGCCAACGTCGGGCGCAATCTCGGAAGGGGAGAGGGGCACTGTAGTACTCTCATAATTACGAGAGTCAAATCTGCTCATATATAAATACACTATGGACAATTTCAAAAAGGTTATAACATAATTCTATGTCAGGACTGGAGGCTCCGATTATGCTTTTCATTTCTTTACTGTTTATTCACAGCAGTCAATGAAGGGCGTAGTGGGAGAAGGGAGCGATGACGCGCGCCGGTTAGACGCGCAGTCCTCTTTTGATCTCCTCACGAGCGTCTCGCATCGTGCATGCACGGCAGCCATTTTAGGTGCTTTCCTCCGATTGGGAAAGCTTAAACGAGTGCGGGAGCAGCTTTTCACTGCTCGTATATCCCAGTTTGCTTGTGTGTGTGCTAGATCTGCTCCCAGTTATGCCTGGCAAATTTGGTCTGCGGGGCTGGGTAATTTGCATAGGCACTGCCTAGAGTGGGTGTTAGCAAGCCCTCCCTCCACCTAATATTAGTATTGTTACTGATTTGGCTTGCTTGGGGTTGCTCCACTCCCCCTGGGTTCTTATATATACCTATATATAATTATTCCTGATTGGGTTTATCCCTCGTGCTTGGGTCTGTACTCCTCCGGTGGGATAAACAGCTGCACTGCAGTGTATCATTATAGCTGAAAACTTTTACAAGGAGGAATATTTTCAGGAGGAACTCTCTGGGTCCTTGGAACAAGACCTTGTGGAGGCACTTGATGCAGAGGTACAACATTCTGTAAATAAAGCTCTGGTAAGAGCCATAGAGCCTTTAAAATGAACACCTTTGCGGTTATGCCCAACAGCAAGGCTGGCTCCCCGCCCTGGCATTCGTCCCAGATCCAGTGGGAAAGGTACCAAAAAACCCACGCTGCCGATTTTGCCAAACTGGCCAAGACTATGTCAAGTGACCATGACTATAACGCCCCCCATCAGAAGGTGGCGCCTACTGAATCTCACCACGATGACGACGAGGAAACCTCCTCATGCCATACGTCAGATCAAGAGGAGGACCCTAGACCCTCTAAACGCTCAAAAAAGGAGCGCCATGTGGACATTCCTACCCAGCCCAAACTGCTCACGTTCGAACCGGCAGAGATTGTCCACCCCAACTCCACTGCTTGGTTGCCACCTCAAGAGGTGACAGATTATGTCCAATCCCACCTTCGGCAAGCGTTCGACAAGGATGTCAGGGCACGGCTGCGATCTGAATGCCCATGGCCAGACCTGCCATGTAAGGTGGCAGAGACTCCAGAGGTAGATCCCTCTATGCTGACATATTTAAAAAAGTATTCTAAAGATCCTAAGAAGGGTATAGACCGGCAAAGGCGATCGTGACAAGACAAACTTCTGGACATGACGGGTCCCTTGACCAAAATTTTGGAGTTGGGCTTTAAGGCCAAGGAGTCCGCTATGGCTATCGATCTGGAGGAGCTAATTGGATGGGCGCAACAGGCGGTTTGCCAGTTAGGAAATGCTAATTGCGCAATGTCCAGCGAGAAAAGACGCTCGATTCTGCTGAAGCTGGACCCCAAGTTGGCTGAACTTTCGTCCTCAGAATCTGGTCCCTTAGCTCAGGGCCTTCTATTTGGTCAGCCCTTCCTAAAGGGGCTCACCAAGTTTGTCGCCACATTCAGTGGGCTGGATAAGGCACAGGGCTGCCTAAGACGTGCTTTCCCGCTGGTTTTCGGCAAGCCGGACGATACAGAGGGCGGTCGTTCGGCCGAGGTTATAATCAAGGCGCCCCACGTGGTCAGTACCACCAGCAACGCGGGGGCTACCAAGACCCCAACTACAGCAACTCCTCATTCTATCCAACCCGGCGCTCCAAAAATCGCTTTCGGAAGGGCAGATACAGAGGAAACCAGGGTGGAAACCAGGATGCTGGAAACACAGGTGAGACTGATCCTATGTTCGAAAGTAATGTTGGGGGGCAGGATCCAGTCCTTTCTGCACGTATGGCGCACAATCTCACAAGATGCTTGGGTTCTAGAGACAGTGCAGGGTTACAAGTTAGAACTGTACAGCTCCCCCAGTCAGAGTTCTCCTCCCCCACAGATGTCTTTTTCCCGACAAGAGCAGAACTTCATCTCCGCAGAAATACTATCTCTGCTGAAGAAAGGGGCCATAGTAGTCACAGACCCTCACCCCAAGGTTTTATCAGCAGTATCTTCTTAGTCGAGAAGAAAGGGGGTGGATCCAGGCTTGTGTTAAATCTCAAGGACTTCAATGGATGGGTAGTTTATCGACATTTCAAGATGGAGGGCATCAATCTTCTTCATGATCTTCTCCAAGAAGGGGATTGGATGGCCCGTGTCGACCTGAAAGACGCATACTTGTCCGTCCCCATCTTTGCGCCACATCGGCGCTTCCTGCAGTTCTGCTGGCAAGGAGTTTTCTACAAATACATGGTTCTCCCCTTCGGCCTTTCATCGGCACCATGGTGCTTCACGAAACTCCTTCGCCCAGTGGTAGAGTCATTGAGAGCTCTGGGTGTTCGGCTAATCATCTATTTAGATGACATCATTATCATGGCACGTTGACCCATATCGACTGGTCGATCAGCCTATTGCAGAGTCTGGGGTTCATTGTGAACTCACAGAAGTCAACTCTGACTTCGGCGCAGTCGATAGAGTTTCTAGGATTTCAGATCGATTCCCGTCTCTGCCAGCTACTCATCCCAGCGCAGAAGGTCAGATCAATCAAGAGAGAGTTGAGATTGATTCTGAACAAGCAGATTGTATCATTGAGATCAGTAGCCCGAGTGGTTGGTCTTCTGGCCTCTTCGATACAAGCGATTTTCCTGGGCCCCCTTCACTATTGGGCACTTCAAAGATTAAAGATCCAGCATCTTCGGAAAGGCCTCGGTTATGCAGAACAGATCCCTCTTTCGGAAGAGGCGAGGACGGAGATGCAGTGGTGGCTAAACCACATGGAGGCTTGGAATGGCAGAGCCATCTTTGGATCCACTCCGGAAGTAGTGATCGAATCGGATGCTAGCCGTTGGGGTTGGGGAGCCCGTTGTGGACAGATTTCCACTGGGGGTCGCTGGTCCCAGGAGGAACTCTCTTTACATATCAACTGTCTGGAGCTTCTTGCAGGCTCCTCTGCGATCTGCAGTCTTTCCCCTCAGAAGACAGACTGTTGTATTTTACGCTTCGCATGGACAATGTGTCAGAGGTGCGATATGTGAACAAGCTGGGAGGGATGAGGTCCCGTGTGCTAGCGGAGATCGCCAAGGATTTTTGGCACTTCTGCCTACAAAACAGAATTTTGGTAGTAGCTGAATGCCTTCCGGGTTGCAACAACAATGTGGCAGATCTGCATTCCCGGTATCTACAGGATTTCAGTGACTGGAGACTCCACCCTCGGATTTTCCAGACACTGAACCGCCTTTGGGGCCCCTGTCAGTTGGACCTGTTCGCTTCACGCCTCAACAGACAAATCCCAGCCTTTTTCAGCTGGCATCCAGATCCATAGGCGATTGCCACGGATGCTTTTCTCCAAAACTGGCCAACAACTCTGTGTTACGCGTTTCCCCCATTTATGATGATTCCCAGAGTGCTGGCACAGACCCGTAGTCAACGGGCGGAGTTAATATTGATTACCCCTCTCTGGAGAGCATGGTTCCCAGTACTTCTGGAAATGTCGTGTGCAACTCCGATTCTTCTCCTACATCGGTGGAACTTGTTGCTGGACCCTCGGGGATCTCCACATCCATTGATAGAATCAGAACAACTCTCTCTGGTGGCTTGGCGAGTTTCCGGGACAGATGGAAGGTCCCTGGCCTTTTGAGAGACACTGACAGATTTATCAGCGAAGCCTGGTCAGCTAATACCAACAAGCGGAACTCATCAGCTTGGAAACGATGGTGTGGCTGGTGCTCTCAATGGGAAGTTGATCCCGTTAATGCACATTTCTCTTTGATTGTCAATTTTTTTGTCCTCCATCGCTTCATCTGGCATGGCTTACAGGACTGTAAATAATTTCCGATCTGCCATCTCGGCAGGCCATGACCCGGTGGATGGCAAACCAGTGGGAGAGCATCCCTTGGTGTGCAAGCTGCTTAGGGGTAACCGGATGGTCAGACCTCCTTGCCCTAAATATTCTGTTTTATGGGATGTGTCCATTGTCCTGAGATTCTTGGAGTCATGGCCTTCCAATAAGTGTTTATCAAGGAAGCAACCGTCTGCCAAGTTGACCATGTTGCTGTGTCTGATTTCATGCAAACGCTTATCAGATGTCTGGGCTTTAGATTTAGCGGGACGTAGGTTTTCTCCTGAAGGTGTTACCTTTTCCATCACAAAACAAACTAAATGCAGTACCTCTTCTGTATTATGTCCGGCTTTTCCGGATAATCCTAAGCTGTGTGTTGTGCAATGCTTAAAGGAGTATGAGGTGAGTACTGCTGAATTTCGTTCAGACATGAGAGGTCAGTTATTAATTGCACTGCAAAAGCCTTTCCACCCAGTGACCCTGGCCACCCTGTCGAGATGGGTGTGTTGGCTCATGGGCGAAGCAGGCATTGATGTGTCTAAATTTAGAGCCCACTCGGCTCGAGGGGCTATGGCATCAAAATCTTTCTCCTTAGGGGTCAGCCTTACAGACATTATGAATGCGGCTGATTGGTCAACAGAGACCACTTTTAAATCATTTTTATTATAAACCTATTGTTGATGTGGCATCTGTGGTGGCAGCTAAGCTTTGAACAAGCATAATCGGAGCCTCCAATCCTGACATAGAATTAAAAATTTGCAAACATTTGTGAAAAGAATTTTCAATTCTATTAAGGACACGGAGGCGAGGATTATCCCACCCAAGTTAAATGTCTTTGCTTTGTATTAATATACTGCATAAGTTTTGTTCCTATATTCTCCCTTCCCTTTCTGATTGTTATGATTACTGAATCAGATATTGAGACCAGAGTTACGGTTTTATCCTTTTGCGATTTCAGGCGCTGATAGCAAGTAAAGCGTAATGGATTACAACGTTGCGAGGCCCTCATGCTGCAGTTTGTGGTGGGACAATGTCGCCTTTGCTCAAAGAAGTTACCGGACTTCGTTGGTTCAAGCGCAGGGTCGCGAGTTGAGCCCCGTAGGGTCCCAAGTCGACTCTTCGTGAGGACTTCTCTAGTGAACACTGGATCTACGTGATCAAGTTATTGGTTTAATTGACTTAACTGTTGGAGGGTTACTCAAAGAAAGAGGACACTGTTACCTTGGTCGGAGCTTATATAGGGCTATTCTCTATGGTTGGTCATGTGTCATAAGAGAGTTAATGGGTAATGTAGTGTTTATAAAACTTTTCTTTCATTGGCTGCTGTGAATAAACAGTAAAGAAATGAGAAGCATAATCCTCGCCTCCGTGTCCTTAATAAAATTATAAATTCTTGTCACGAATGTTTGCACATTTTTAATTGTTTTTTCAAGGGGAATTTCTGCAGTCAATAATACTTTCTCAAATCCTCTTTTAAGGAATGATGGGAGTACACCATCATGTAGTCTAAAAGAGGATTGAGAATCATTCTCTACTATGAAGAAGAACCAAGTCAAGGTGGCTCTTCACGTAGCCATCATGACGGAATATCTACGAGTTAATATTGCCCTAATGGCCTCCTGGTCACTAATGCACCACGCATATTTCTGGAAGATTTTGTGTTTTTTAAAGAATGGTCACAAATAATGTGGACATGCAAGCAAGACTAGGTTGTTCTCATCATCTATACAGCTAAGAGATTATCAGAAGCTCTCATTGATAAGATACAAATAGCAGAAAATGCCCTTAAGAGTACTGGCAGAGATTAATGCAGAAATCAATCAAAGTAAAAAAAAATTGATGTAACAGAAGATCACTAAGTTCTGGAAATGGTTTATCCCTATATTAAGGAGAATTATGAAGGTAACCGCATGGGTCTCAGTCGAGATGAGAATGCAACCCAGAAAAAGAAAGGGAAAATATACAGGTGAAGCTCAAGCTCAGGATAGTGAAGCAGTGAGAAGAAATGAAAGGCCCTCCAAAATTCTATGAATTTAATATGGGACATTACCCTGTCATCAATATCAGCAAATGTGGCCCCCACAACTGCCTTTCTTCCTTCCCCGACCTACAGGACCTTATACCTCAACCTTTTTAGGCAGAGGCCAGGGCAGAAGAAGAGACATTTTCTGTTTTCAACTTGTCACAATCATTAAATCAGCCCAGCCAAATCTTTGTGTCCATTATCAGGACTTCATCAGGAATAAGATTCAGAACAACATTAATAGAAAATCATAATTCATTCAAATCTTCTTGATATTCAGTAGCAAATGTCACAGTTTATCTGTGTCAAGAAAGTAGCAACTACAACACCCGCTATTCAAAAAGACAGCACAGTTATGTCTGATTTAATGATTGCGACAAGTTGAAAAAAGAAAAATGAAGAACAAAATTAGGCAATTTATTTAACAAGAAACTGTAATCGGAATTTATTGGATGGATTGAAGAAGAATTTAAATGTTCTATAAACATCACAAACTGTTGGAAATATAATGAAATTTTCTTTAAAGTGATCAATGGGTTTACAAAATTTTGAGTGCTTCTCTGTATTTGTTGTATTAGTCACACATTTGTGTTAACAAGAGGTTTTCTAGAAGTGGAACCTCAGGGGGGCAAGTACCATACCTGATATATTGTTGGGATCAAGACCAGTGTGGTGGGGTATGACCAATACTGCCAAAAATGTGTTAATAGTTTATCTTCAAAAAGATGACCTGAATTTATTGGATGGATTAAAGAAGAATTTAAATGTCTCTCAAACTACACAAACTGTTGAAAATGTAATGAAATTTACTTTAATAAAATGATCATAAGGTTTACGAAATTTTGAGTGCGTCTCGTGTTTTTGGAAGATTGTTTACCTGTCGGTCAGAATGCCTTGGTAAGAAAATTGCTTAAACGTTTACTTTAGATGCTCCTCCAGTGACAATGTATCAATCTGTATGGGACGTTAACCAAGTTCTGCTAAAACTGCAAAAGTAGGGATGAATAAGATTTTAAGCTTACGAAGTTTGCCGTTACAATTAGCAAGGCTACAGTGTTTAATTTCTTATTGAAGGGTGTCAGACATTCGGGCTTTAGAGGTCATTTCAAGGAGTTATCAGTCAGAAGGATTATGCTTTCATATTAGAAGAGAAATAAGACTATGGGTCTGATTTAGATCTCAGCGGACGGGTTATTCCGTCACAGCAGTGATCGATATTCTGTCCGCCAAAATATAAATCCCATAGGATATAATGGGATCTATATTTTGGCAGACAGGATATCTGCCACTGTTGTGACGGAGTAACCCTTCCGCCAAGATCTAAATCAGGCCCTATGTCTAGGACTATTTTTTATCCAAGGCTTGAGGACCATGAGAGTTGGTGTGTGGTCAAATGTTTGAAAGAGTATGAGTCTAGAGCTAGAGATCTGAAAGAGCAAGGGCTATTGCAATTGTTGGTAGCTTTCAAGTACCCTCATCAGTCAGTTTCTTCATGTACTTTGGCAAGATGAATAATAAAAGTGATGAAGGGATCTGGTGTAGATGTTCAAATGTTTGGTGCACATTCTGTGTGCGATGGCTAGCAAAGCTGTGATGGTTAGAGGAAACAAGTGAAATTTTGAGGCCAGCTTATTGGGCAGGTGTCTCTATTTTAAAAGATTATTTTTTTTGACAATCAACTTTATTGAATTTTAAGCTCAAACAATTAACAGCACAAGATGTGTAGTCAACATTACGAGGCATTACCGCAGGTATTAGTTTTGATTGCATACAAGTAAATGGTTGAAAGCACAACCACGGCGCATAAACAATACATTTGTGTACATAAGCAAACTTTGGTATTTTAAAAGATTTTACTTTAAAGAATTGAACGTGCTGTGAAAAATGATATGGCAAGGCTTTGAACATGCATAATATTTGTCTCCGCGCCTTGCCATGCAATGCACATTTCCCACAGCACTGGTGGGGAGAAAATCATGATTTTATGTGTTTAAACATTTTTATTAGGAATTTCTTTGACATACATTATCAACATTACCTTGTGATTAATAAACCATCATACATGACTGATGAACATTAGTGACAAGATAACATTAAAAGTCAATATTAAGTCAGCAGGAGGCATAGGAATCACTGCATTAAGTGGTCATGTGGGAATTCGGGGGAGGTACTAACTAGGGTGAGCAGGGTGGTAGAAGGTGTCAGAAGGTGATCACATCAGGGGGACTGGCGCCAGCGGAGAAGAGGCCAGGGAAGAAGCAGGCATTGGATACCTGCGCAGGCGTCATGGTGCTGGCTGTGCAGGAGGGTGAGTGGGGGAGGCCTCAAATTGGAAATTAGGTGGGCGACTAAGAGTGCATTAGAGTTAGTGTGTGGGTGTCGGGGGAGGGCAGCGATACTGTATCATTTCTCTGTGGGGTTGTGGGCTTACGGTGGGTGGGAATCTTCTTTCGTGAGGCTCTGAAGGTGAAGGTGAATCAACATGAAAATCATGATTTTAGTAAGGACACAGAAGCTATTATTATCCTTCCCATTATATCTTAACCCACCCAATGATTGTTTATTTGTGTTTTTTCTGCAGGTCAGAGATAACGATGATATTGGAGAAACAAAGGTTAAAGTGTAGATAAAGACAAAGGAGTTGCTAGGGATATGAAAAGGAAATCTATATTCGGAGCAAGAAAAGAAGGAAGATGGCTGAGGTTTCTCAGTATTTATGCATGTTCCAGAACGTTTAAAGTTTTCTAAGTATTGAAGGTCTGTCCTTGTTGCTACTGTGCATGGGAAGCAATAAAGGAATAAATAATGCATATCATTAGCTGCTGTTTCTCTAATAAATTAATGATTTTCTTCTCACCACGGCTGCATAAAATCTGCATTTTCGTCTTGTAAGCCTCACCTTATGCATGTTTCCTTTGCCTTTCAGTAACCTGTATAAACACTTTTGCCATACAGTTCCTACCGTATTTGTAAAATCATCTGTTTAGAGTTGTCTTTTTATTGTACTCATTTGAGTAGATATGCACTTAATTAATATTGTAGCCTCAACTCTTTATTTGCTCAAGCACAGCACTTTTTAAAATGACTTATCTTCTACAAACACTTAAAACATTTTCAAGCACTGCAGTATTATTGTTTCAGAAGTGAATGTCTCAGCTTCCAATGTCAGCTTTTTTATATACACAGCTCAACAACGACCACTGCTCATGTTCAATGCTGCTCAATACATAGAGCCAAGAAAATGTCTTGTCATTGTCTGAGAAAACTGAAACCTGTTTTCTAATATTATGACTCGTCAGTTCTCATTCACCTGATTTTAATCTGCTCCTCTCAGTATAGCCATCGCTAGATCTCTCTAACAGCAGTTCTTCTCTAGGATTCAACTCCACTCTGGATTAACTCATCAACACTTCTGTCAGCTGCATTTGTCTCTTGTTGAAGGTTGCAGTGACAACCAGTCCCACAAATACAGGGGGGTGTATGACGTATTCATGCATGCTTTTAAAACGTATGCCTTTACAACGCGGGTAATACAACGAACGTGTCGTTACTGCACGTTCCATTACAACGCAAGTCGTTACAACAACTTGCCTTAGGGAAGCGCTGGACTTTGGAATAGTATATTTTACTATTCCAACTCCAATCTGTGCAACAGTAGGGAAGGTGTTGGATTTAAAATCCAACTATGCGTTCCCTAAAGCAAGTCGCAATGACTTGTGTTGTAATGGAACGCGTGGTAACGGTGCGTTCATTGTAGTGGCTGTGTTGTAACGGCACTGCGTAGTTCTGTCTGCGTTGTAAACGCTGTTTCCCCACAGGGGCTTTGTGGCATGAAGATTTTATTTATTTTTAGCAACCCACATACTAAGGGGTAGATTCCGGAATGCTTTCTGAACGACTTGGATTGGGAGAGTCCGACCGAACGATTACGATGCATCCGGATACGATTCGGTCGGACTCCCATTGCCTTCAATGGATGCCTGTGTTCAGAGCGAGAACACAGGCTCCCATTGAAGAAAGGTGTGGTTGGGGAAAACCTTGCACCCTGTGGCAGGCATCACATGGTGCCTGCCACACTGTGCATGGTTGGAAAGGTGGGTCCCTTGGGTACCCTCACGGGCCTGATTCGGAGGGCCCTGGGTGAAGGGGGGGGCCTGCTACGGGCCCCAAAAGACCGATTCCAACAGCCAATTTGTTCCGGAGAAACCGATTCGTAACGGCTGTCCAAATCGGTCATCGTACTTGCTCGCTTGGAAAACAAGCCCATAGAGCTGTACGAATCGGATCCGAAAGAATCGACCGATCCGAATGCCTTTCGGAACCGATTCGGACAGCCCTACCGGTTTACGGGCATCGTAATCGGTCGTTCGGAACTGGGTACGATTGAGTCGGAAACAAGGGCTCCGTATCGGATTCGGCAAACCTGAATCCGATTCGGAGCCCTTCCTAAAGAGATCGTAATAGACCCCTAAGTATGTGTCAAAAACTACAAGTACATTTGATCACACAATTCAAATTCAAATTGGTCAGCAAAGATTGAGCTGTTTAACTCAACATAAATATGCCTGTACTCTGGATAAACAATATGTTCTAAAAGTACATTTTAGCACCTTCTAAAAATATAATTGAAAATCATGTTTCAAATTTCAGAAAGGACTGTATTACTTCGAGTAGTACACAGTGTTTATTGCAAGCGTTAATAATGTTGTAAATACTTAATTTAATCCTAAAGTAACTGCATATTGCGTGGGTGCTACAGAGGCATTGGGCACGCTGTAGAAAAACAGTCTCAAAGGTTAAGCATGAAAAGAACTTGTGGTTCTCGGAAATTGGGCTTTCAATCAAAATGCTGCAATTAGAGGATGCTTGGTATACCCCTACGGAACACGCCGCTTTCAAACAAACCACCAACAGAGCAGTCAAGCGCTTATCCCACCCCTCCGATATGGCCACTTTTGGGTGCAAACGGCATGCATTGGCAGTCATGTCTCTGCAGCCAGGAAACATGACCTGTTGCTAGTCCACCTTGGTGTCTTTCCATCCAAGGACTTAGAGCCTGATTACGAGTTTGGTGGTCCCACCGCTTCGGAAGCGTCTGTGTCGGATTCACTGTCGCCGACTAAACGGTCCGCTTTCCGTATTATGATGTTGTCGGATTTCAGAATGAAAGACCGCCAGAGTACTGCCGCCAATCCCAGCCATTCGCTGACTGCTGCGGCGTCGGTCGAGGGAAAGAAGCTGACATAGGGCGGTACAGAGAAGTTTCTCCACAGTCCGAATTACAAGTTGGCTTTCTGATGAGTCGACTGTGCTGGTGGGGCCACCTGCTTAGAGTCGTCAGAAACGAAGGTTTTGGGGTGCGTACTCACCCATTTCCTTTTCTTCCCTTCAGTTTCCGACGTTCATTCCATCCTCCAGGCCCCCTCTTCACAGCACCATCTTGACCCCGAAGAACACTACCCTTTGGGCGCCAAAATTCAAGTGAGTCAATTTTGTAGTATTTACCCATTGACTGAACTGGGTGCATACGGTCCAGACTCCAGCAATGGGCAGTAGGTATTTTTTCACATGTGTCATGCATATGTGTACATTCGACACTTGTGCACTCAGAATATGCACTCATGCATTGACAATTATGAAAAACAATCACCGCCGTCAGAAAGACCGCCACCGACCCATTGGAGGCATCGTAATACGGCGGGCGGGAGACCGCTGCCGCAGCGGTCTTCTTTGGACTGCCGCCGTGGCGGTATGAACACCGAACTCGTAATCAGGCCCTTACTCCCTTCCTGGAAGCAGTCCAGGCCCAATAACCAGTGCCACCTCTGTGGGTATACCAATGAAACCCTGCTCCAGCTGCTATGTGTGTGTCCGGTCATGCTACATTACAGACACAATAGTCTACGTCCGACCTTAAGATCACAGCAAGTCAGATCTTGTCGCCCAGCAATAATAGCCTTGCTAAGAGGAAAGCCGGTGCAATCATCATGTAAGTCTATGAGGTTCCTCACCCTCGCCTCCAAAATGATGGAAGGGCACAACAACCAATCTGCCATGCCACACTAATTTAGAACTCCTAATTGCTACACCGAAGGTCGTTCACAACCAACAGCAGTAATGCAGTCCGGCTTTTGCCCAATACCTAGACGACACTGCCATTGTTATGCACCAAGCTCCTTAGCTCACGCCCGTTCCGGCGTAATTTTACCAATGAACAATGCACCAAGCCCTTTTTGTCTAGACTGTCCCTTACATCCCCCAGTTCCTTTACTTCCCCTCTTTCCAATAAGGCTTTATTATAACACTGACAATGCATTTAACGTGTGTACTCTAAATGGACACAGCCGTCCAGGACTGGTTCCAGTTTTTAAAGTTTTAAACTCCCCTCTTCTTTTTAATAGCTTTTTAAGTGTACCAATGTCTATTGTAATGATTTTAATTGATCAGTCAATAAATTCTTCTTCTTCTACTCCAGTCTCCGTAGTCTAGCCTCAGCATGATCACACTGCCACTTGGCATCACATGTTTTCCATGCATTTGGAGGACAACATTGCAGTTAGGCACTATACACTGGAACAGCTGACCAATAATCGAGCAGCCTCCGGGGTGCACTTGTGGCTTAACCATTCCCTCATAACCAGTGAACAATCCTAGTAAGACTGATGCAGACAAGGTGGTAGGCAGACATACTTACCACCGTGGAAAATGAGGTATTGTAGCACCTCGTTTATCAACCTAAGCCATGGAGAACACGCTTTGGTTCCTTTTGGTCTGCCCTTGTGCTTCCGATCCATGGTCATCAAGAACATGCATCATATTTTACCCCTTCTATCCATTTTCTTATGTAATACTGACTTTTTCTCAAGAGTCACAGGACAATACAAGCATTTCAGACAGCTTTTAGTACTATTAAATATTTTTGTTCGCATAAGAAGACGTTCTCCATGACTACACAAATTACGTAACAATTGTGCACCCCCGCCCTCCCAGATCCCAGTGTCCCCCCACCCATCCCCACCACCCCTCCATCCTGGAACCTCCCATGGATCCCCCCCCCACCCCTCCACCACATGAGGCTTAAGGACCATCGGTCCCCGGTGCTGCTGAGCTGGACCATCACCCCCTCACGGGAGCTTGACCTCCTCAACCCGAAAAGACATGCCCTAATAAAGATCCCAGAGAAAGAGAAAAGAATAATGAAAATTATTGTCCACACCTAATATTCATTGACCATACATCTCACCAAGAAAGCCAAGAAAGCCCACCCACTGGAGGGGGAATTCCAAATCAGCCGGACTCTAATCCTACAAATTATTGCATTGAAGCCATAAATTCTTTGGCCTGACCTTCAGACAAAAAGAAATGTGTTACGCCCTGAGACACCACCTTCAGCTTGGCTGGATTAAGCAGGAAGACCTGAGCTCCCTTAGCCTGAAACTGTGGGATTAACTGGCGTAATTGCCATCTTTTTTCAACAGTCGCCTGACAAAAATCGGGTCTTACAAAAAATTTGCACCCCTTTTCTTGTCAGGCCGCGCCAAATCGTATAGTGCCTCACAGGCTAGAAAATTATTTAAGCATATGAGAATCGCTCTGGGACGATTATCCGTTTGTCCCCCTTTTTTGCGTATACCTAAAATTCGTAGATTGTTCCTCCGGGAGCGATTTTCGAGATCAGTCAATTTCCTGAGTGTTTCCTCTTTCATCTTTTTCATAGACTCCGTCATAATCTTTTGAGCGGCCAACTCATCTTCCAGCAGGGATATCCTGGCTTCTGCCTCACTGATTCTTACAGAGAAATCAGAACAATTCTTAGCCACCCGACGAATAGAGTTCTGCAATTTACGACATGCGCCGTGAGTACGGGAGCTCTCCGCCCGGGTCTCCTCACGATGTGCCATAATGCTTTGGTATATGGTTGACAGTGTGATTTCCGTAGGTTCTACAGACTCATTTGAGCTGACTTCCTTATTCACTAAAAGAGCGCCTCCTTCCTGCACCACCCGTCCGTCTATTGTGGGTGAAAAAGAATAGTCCCAAGACATAGAGCCAGCCACACCTGAGCCATTTTCATAGGCAGCTCCATTATTTTTCCCCAGTTTACGAATCGTTTCTGGCATGAGCGAGGACTTATCTCCTTCAATTTCCCAACAAAGGCTGCCGCTGTCACTGTCGTCCCCAGCCCAGTCCTTACCAAGGCTATCATCGCCAGAAAAATCCGAATGATCAGACAATGAGTAAAACTTATCCCCTGAATCCGTCTCTTTAGCAGCTCTTAATTCTTCTGTCGGTAATAATTGTGGGCTGGGGCTCTCCTTATCAGACACTGTGGGGTCGATTCCGATTCGGGCCGGAAAAAGCACCGACCGACTCGGATCCGGAAAAAATACCGACCGACACGTACCCGTGGCGCACGACACGCCAAGTACGATGCAAGGCGCGAAAAATCCGACCGACACGTACCGAAACCAAGTCGACCGACCGAGCCGCACGGAAAACAGCAATCCGGCCGGAAAAACACGCGAATCCAACCGACCGACACGCACCCGGAACAAATCCGACCGAAACGTACACGCAAACTCCAAACCGCAAAGTACGATGCAAGGCGCGAAAACCACGAGCGAGTCGGACGGAGGACAAGCCGTCCGACCGACACGCATACAAAACCGAGCCGAAGCAACACAATACACCGCGACCGACGCGTACGCAGCATAGAAAACTGCACAAACACAGCGTGAACGAAACGGAGAACACCGTACGAGACCAATGCAGGGTCCGACTCGGTCACAAGAACGTTTCCAACATACACAAACAGCACAAAGGAAAAATCACCCAAAAAAAGCCAAACAAGCAATTACCAAGCCAATAAATACTGGGGGGTGGGGACAGAGAACAAAGACACACCCACAACTCCACCTATATAAAGGACACAAATCACAACCATGAGCCTTTGCAAATGCCATTCCACTGCCAGCACCCAAGAGAAAGCAACCACACACCCACAGCTCATCCCTCACACAAGCCACACACCATCAGCACACCAACAAATACCTACCTCACATACACCCAGCAAAACACACACTCACACACCCTCACCTGCACACCAACACACACATCACCCACCATCACCACCCATCACCATGCCCCCCAAGAAGAATCCCAAGTTCCTAGATAGTGAATTGGAAGTCATGGTAGACGAGATCCTCAGGGTGGAGCCACGGCTGTTTGGCACACTGGTCCAACAGACCCCATGTCGCAGAAAACCAAGATGTGGGAGAGGATCATCAACAGGGTGAACGCCCAATCACCATGTCGGCGCACAAAGACCGACATCCAGAACAGGTGGTATGACGTGCGCAGGAGGGTACGGGACATGCTGAAGAAAGACTACATCAACAGCCAATACACCGGCAGTGGCCCTCCTGCCAAACCAATATACCTCAGGCCCTGGGAGGAGAAGGTGCGGGCCATCCTTCCGCCAGTGAGCGTATATGGACTAGAGGACATCCCAGAGCCTGGTGAGTACACAACAAATGTACACAATATACTGCCACAAAACACACACATCACCGTCCAGGGGAGAGTCAAACCATGCACTCATAGCAATTACACAGCAACCAGAACAGAATCATCCCAAAATGTGTATGTCAGTCAGATAAACACAACACATGCCATCAAAAAAGTCACATCCAACTGTGCCAACACATGTACAAACACAACTACAACTACAGCTAGGCAGTGGCACAAATAGAACTAACAAACACATCCAGACATGTAGCCACCACAACAACACCAACACACAGTGAAGACCACTCAAAGGAAGGAATTCTGTGTATGCTTGCCAAGTCAGTGTAGCCAATAGCATCATGGGAGTCGCAGTCACACATATTGCCCCCCCCCCCCACAACTGTCCCATCAACACCACCATGAACCATGCGCACATCACAGGGAGTGGAGAAGGACTCACAAGATGGCTGACACTGGCAACTGCTGTGGGGAGCACAAGGCCCTGCTGGCAACTGTGCACCAACAAACAGCAGGACACCACTGACTGACATCCTGAGAGACAACGTACACTCCCTGCAATGCAAGCACGTTCCATGGTGGGATAACTGGCTGGCTGGCTGGGTGGGAAGGAGGACTTGCAGCACTAACCATAGTCACAAGCACCTCCCCTCACACACACCCCAACACAAACTCCACAGTACCCACCTGGTAGAATGCAATGCCCCCATCCTAACACAAGATCCCACAAAGAACCACCACCCTGGGTTATGTTGTGTGAAGCACAGGGCCACTCTTGGGACTCTTAGCCAAACAACTGTCAGGACAACACTCCCAGCCATCCTGTCAGCACAGCCAGCCCACCCCACAGGGAAGCAGAATCAAAAGGAAGGAAGCATGGGCATGCTGGGAAGGGGGTGGAGGCAATAGCATGATGGGAGTCGTAGTCACTGATATTGGTCACCCCCACAACTGTCCCATCAACACCACCCTGAACCATGCTCACATCACAGGAAGTGGAGAAGGACTCACAAGATGGCTGACACTGGCTACTGCTGTGGGGAGCACAAGGCCCTGCTGGCAACTGTGCACCAACAAACAGCAGGACACCACTGACTGACATCCTGAGAGACAACTTACACTCCCTGCAATGCAAGCACGTTCCATGGTGGGATATCTGGCTAGCTGGGTGGGAAGGGGGACTTGCAGCACTGACCATAGTCACAAGCACCTCCCCTCACACACCCCACAACACAAACTCCACAGAACCCACCTGGTAGAATGCAATGCCCCCATCCTAACACAAGATCCCACAAAGAACCACCACCCTGGGTTATGTTGTGTGAAGCACAGGGACACTCTTGGGACTTCTAGCCAAACAACTGCCAGGACAACACTCCCAGCCATCCTGTCAGCACAGCCAGCCCACCCCACAGGGAAGCAGAGTCAAAAGGAAGGAAGCATGGGCATGCTGGGAAGGGGGTGGAGGCAATAGCATGATGGGAGTCGTAGTCACAGCTCTACATCCCCCACCACATGGCCCAGCAAGCTCACACTCACGCATGCACATCCCACAGAGAGTGGAAAGGCCCATCAAAGATGTCTGACACTGTTGCTGTGTCGTGGGGAGCACAAGGGCATGCTGGGTACTGCACACCAACCAACAGCAGGACTCCACTGTCAGCCATCTTGCCATTGCTCTCACACCCACACACACTGAACTCCACACAAAAGCAAGTAAGTATGGGAATGCTGGGAAGTGGGGTGGAGGCAATTGCATGATGGGAGTCGTAGTCACAGACATAGCTCACCCCCACAACTGTCCCATCAACACCACCCTGAACCATGCTCACATCACAGGGAGTGGAGAAGGACTCACAAGATGGCTGACACTGGCTACGGCTGTGGGGAGCACAAGGCCCTGCTGGCAACTGTGCAACAACAAACAGCAGGACACCACTGACTGACATCCTGAGAGACAACTTACACTCCCTGCAATGCAAGCACGTTCCATGGTGGGATATCTGGCTAGCTGGGTGGGAAGGGGGACTTGCAGCACTGACCATAGTCACAAGCACCTCCCCTCACACCCCCCAACACAAACTCCACAGAACCCACCTGGTAGAATGCAATGCCCCCCATCCTAACACAAGATCCCACAAAGAACCACCACCCTGGGTTATGTTGTGTGAAGCACAGGGACACTCTTGGGACCTCTAGCCAAACAACTGCCAGGACAACACTCCCAGCCATCCTGTCAGCACAGCCAGCCCACCCCACAGGGAAGCAGAGTCAAAAGGAAGGAAGCATGGGCATGCTGGGAAGGGGGAGGAGGCAATAGCATGATGGGAGTCGTAGTCACAGCTCTACATCCCCCACCACATGGCCCAGCAAGCTCACACTCACGCATGCACATCCCACAGAGAGTGGAAAGGCCCATCAAAGATGTCCGACACTGTTGCTGTGTCGTGGGGAGCACAAGGGCATGCTGGGTACTGCACACCAACCAACAGCAGGACACCACTGTCAGCCATCTTGCCATTGCTCTCACACCCACACACACTGAACTCCACACAAAAGCAAGTAAGTATGGGAATGCTGGGAAGTGGGGTGGAGGCAATGGCATGATGGGAGTCGTAGTCACAGACATAGCTCACCCCCACAACTGTCCCATCAACACCACCCTGAACCATGCTCACATCACAGGGAGTGGAGAAGGACTCACAAGATGGCTGACACTGGCTACTGCAGTGGGGAGCACAAGGCCCTGCTGGCAAATGTGCACCAACAAACAGCAGGACACCACTGACTGACATCCTGAGAGACAACTTACACTCCCTGCAACGCAAGCACGTTCCATGGTGGGATAACTGACTGGCTGGGTGGGTGGGAAGGAGGGCCGGCTGTCAACCAAACACAACCAATGCAGACCATGTTCACACCCCAGAAAATACATAGAAATGCCCAAATAATGCAGGACAATGTGCCACACCAATATCAACCCCTGACTGTGACGACTTAGGACAATGCAATGTACAGGCCCGCACCCAGAGGCACAGTCACAACTGTCATGTGTGTCAACCATTGATGCCTGCAGAAACATAACATACATTGTTTGTGTCTCCCAAAAACAGGTGATGATGGGGACACAGCAGCAGACGCTGAGGAGTCCCAGTCCCAGGCTCAGGAGGATGCCGAGCTCACTGGCGTCGTACAGCCTCTGTCCTCCTCGAACGATGAAGAACAACCTGGCACATCCGGTGCAAGTCAACATGCAGCACCAGCAGGACCACCAGCTGCAGCACCAGCAGGACCACCAGCTGCACCCCCTGCACCCACCCCTCCAACGACTGTCACCACGAATACCATCCCTGCCGACATGGACAGAACAAGGAGCAACACCAGCACAGTGACCCTGGACCAACCTGGGGCCATGGACACCACCACCACCACCAACCCCCAAGGTGGACCAGGGTTATCTGTGCGTGCCACTGCACACACTGCACATGTCAGCAGGGGTGGTGGGAGGGGTGGGAGACAGAGGTCGCTGCTTGCAGACGTTGCTGGTGTGCATGATGACCCACAACTGGTACGCATAGCTGATGCGTACCAGTCCAGCACCGGAGACCTCAGCCAGGTAGTGGGGCTCCTCAGAGACATTAAACAGCAGCAGGCTGCCCATCATGCCCGCTTGGACTCCCACATGTCCCACGTGGAGTCACACATGTCCCGTGTGGACTCACACATGTCCCGCGTGGAGTCCAAGTGGGATGCACTGCATGAGATGACGGCGGTGCACAGGGACATTTTACAATGCCTCCGCCAGATGAACAGCAACCAGTCCACACCTCCCTGTGTGCCAACAACATCTGGTGCCGAACAAACTGCAACTGCCACAGGGAGGGAGGAGGACTCTGGCGGAGAGTCCCCTGCACCGCAGCAGCCTGTACTTGAGGGGCCCCCCCCAAGAAGAGGGGTCGTCCGAGGAGGGAAAAGTGAGAGGCCGATGGCCAAGCGCAACTCCCAGGAAGCCTGAACCTGTTCTGGATGTTCGCCTTTGTGCACAGACTGTTCACCCTGTTGACGGCAACACTACTCCCACACATTGCATGGGGAGTACAAGTTGGACCAATGTGTCAGACAACTGTGGCCCCGATACTGGGGATCCTGTCTACCAGGACTTTCAATTCACCTAGGAACTTGGGATTGCAAGATTTATGTACAGCACAACCCATCCTATGCACTATTAACACAAATGTATCACAATAAACACACTAATACACCATACTTGCCTCTGTCGTGATTCCAACGTGGGTGCTGTTATGGGGATGATAAACTGCAAAATTACACTGTGTATGCGAACTGCAACAGCAAGGACAACACAGGCATGTGAGTACAGGCAACGTGACACACATGAGGGAGACACACCACCAGGGCTACACAACACATACACACCTAGGCCATCTGACTCATTGCCTACACTGATGTTGCCAGGGAAGACGGTGCAATGCACAGACACCACACCCATTCCCAGTTGTAGTCAAGTAGCCCACAGGTGCAGTAAGCAAATGGCAGTCAAATGTGTGACCACAGACAACGCACATCACAAAGTGAAGCACAGGTTTATTACACAGTTGCAACATGCCGTAACCACTACAGATGCAAGGTAATCCCACCTGGCAGCGGGCACACAGTCAACAACTGTAGACGGAAGGAAGTCCATGGGTGTGGCGCACATCACCTGTAGGGACACAACAGCTACCAGCCTGGATGTGCAATCACGTCGTCGGTGGACACAGTTGACCAAACGAATCTGAAAGTACCCTGTGAAGGACAGAAATGACACACAGTCAAAAGCAATGGAGTACAGGACAGAACAGCAAAACTCATGCACAATACATGTTACAAGATACCCACCCAGAACCAAGTTAGCATGTCAACACTGTTGGGGAGTACAGCCCACCTGTCACCACACATCGCAACACACATCCAGTCAAGTAGCCCATGGACACACTCCAACAGCACCAGAGCACCACCCACACATCATGCCAACTCACATCATTGACATGACACCTCAGGATACTCACATTCAGCTAAAGAAGTTGGTGATGAGCTGTGTGCGGACATCACCATCACCATCATCATCATCATCGTCACTGGCATCGTGGTCCAGGCCAGGATCCTCCACAGGTGGCGGATGTTGGTCATTGTCATCCTGGATGAGAGGCAACTCCTTCCGCACTGCCAGGTTGTGGAGCATGCAGCAGACGATGATAATCTTGCACACTTTCGCAGGGGCATATGGGAGGGACCCTCCGGTCTTGTCCAGGCAGCGGAAGCGGCTCTTCAGGAGACCAAAGGTCCGCTCAATCACTCTCCTGGTCCGACCATGTGCCTCATTGTAGCGCATCTGGGCTGGTGTCACAGGGTTCCTGAGGGGTGTCAGCAACCACGGCATGTTGGGGTATCCCGAGTCACCTACGGACAGACAAGTGCACATTAGCTGACTTGGAAAAGTGGGCGGAATACTACAGATCAGATCACACACAATGGCACAAAGTCAGTACACACCGACAAGCCAGGCACGCTGGTTCTGCATCTGTGCCATCATCCTGGGGATGCGACTACTCCTCATCACAAAGGCATCGTGTGCTGAACCAGGAAACGGGCACACACGTGTGTGATGGTCATGTCTGCAAGACACACCACCAGTGCATTGACCGAGTGGTAGTGCTTGCGGTTCCTGTAGGCCTGCTCCTGGGCCTGTGGTGGTACCAAAGCCACATGTGTCCCATCAATGGAGCCAATTACATGCGGCATCCTCCCCAGGGCATAAAAGTCACTCTTCACGTCAGTGAGTCGTCGCAGTCTAGGGAAATAGATGTACCGGTTCAGGAAGAGCAACATTGCCGCCAAAACATCGCGGAGCACACGGCTGAACATGGTCTGTGACATCCCACCAGCAGTCGCCACAGTATGTTGGAAGGTACCAGTGGCAAAGAAGTGTAGGGCTGCCATCACCTTCACCTTGGGGGTCAGCGCTGTAGGATACGGCCGGCCAGGCTGCAAATGTGGGGACAACTGCACTGCCAAATCCTCAATCAGCTGCCTGGTGAAGCGGTACCGTCGGATGCTGTCCCGTTCCACCATCGTTGCCAGGTCTGGGAATGGTCGATGGACAGCAGGAGCCCTGCAGTGCAGAGGAGAAGTAAGCAAGATTGTCAGTCACCCCACATATGCGGCATTGAACACACTCAAGATCCCAACATACATCATTATGAGGCACAACTACATGAAGTGTGCAGTACCGGAAGGACATGTATGGTACATACATGGCCAACATCTGTCAACACGGTCCAACAGGTGGCATCAATTAGTCCCAGGTTGGCCCATTGGATATCATGAGGCCGTGTCACAGTTCCCATCTCCTGCTGCCGTGTCACAATAACCCCCCACAGTGACATGTGAGGACAGATGTGCCCCAGGCACCACAGCTCAACGACAGGTACATTCCCAGGGACCCTGTAATGCCACATGGACACTGGCATTACATGGAGTATCATGTATACACCACAGCAAAACAACCATGACCCCCACAGGTAGTGGCCCCACTTGCCACGGCAGGACAGACATGGACGTCTGTGACACACACGCACAACATCAGAGTCCATGCACACACAACGTGGATGTGGAGACTGTCTCCCATTGTGCACATGAAATCAGAGACATTGTAAACACTACATGCACAAAGACTGTGGAGGACCATCACTATTGTGCCACTGGGACACCCTGGCTCAAACATACCGTCCCACATGGGACTCACGGGGTATGTGACATGACATACACATACACCACTGTGAAATGTGACCATGGCACATGCACAGATATGAACAGTTGCACATCACAGTGGTCATGTACACGTAACACCCAGGATCCTGTCCCCATGAACACGTGCACAGCCTGGGGGTGGCTGCCCACAGGTGACACCCACAGGACAACATGTACACCAACATACACACAATAGGAAATGCATCCTTACATGCCTTATGATAAAGTTTGGACAGGCTGTCGTGATGTAGGTGTGCCCCTCACTCCCTGGGAGCTATCTGTGGCTGGCATATGTCCATCTGAGACAGGCATGCTGACATATGCCAGTCACATGTACAGTGATGCGTTGTACCGCAATGGACCGATCGGTGCCTCCGGCCGGCCCATTGCATTCAATGTGTGCGGGTACGCGTTGTACCCCTGTGCGCGTTGTACCGCAATGGACCGATCGGTGCCTCCGGCCGGCCCATTGCATTCAATGTGTGCGGGTACGCGTTGTACCCCTGTGCGCGTTGAACTGCAATGGACCGATCGGTGCCTCCGGCCGGCCCATTGCATTCAATGTGTGCGGGTACGCGTTGTACCCCTGTGCGCGTTGTACCGCAATGGACCGATCGGTGCCTCCGGCCGGCCCATTGCATTCAATGTGTGCGGGTACGCGTTGTACCCCTGTGCGCGTTGAACTGCAATGGACCGATCGGTGCCTCCGGCCGGCCCATTGCATTCAATGTGTGCGGGTACGCGTTGTACCCCTGTGCGCGTTGTACCGCAATGGACCGATCGGTGCCTCCGGCCGGCCCATTGCATTCAATGTGTGCGGGTACGCGTTGTACCCCTGTGCGCGTTGAACTGCAATGGACCGATCGGTGCCTCCGGCCGGCCCATTGCATTCAATGTGTGCGGGTACGCGTTGTACCCCTGTGCGCGTTGTACCGCAATGGACCGATCGGTGCGCACCCATTGACAATGGGCTTGCCTGGCAACGGACACGTTTTCGAATTTCGAACGAGTCGGTTGCTGTAAATTCAGTTGGTCACCCACAACAATGTTGCAAAATCATGTATGTCATGAAGTTGAAGATTTGAAGGATGCTGTGGGCGTGTTTTGGTGCTGCTATTCCATGGATTGGCCAGATTCAGAAGATGCAAACGACTTGGACCTATCACTTTGGACACAAGGGACAGTATCTGCCTCTCCAGCACATATATATTGCTGGCTGTTCCCCTGAGAGCTCACTTGCCTGCACTACATGCTCCAGGACGACATCTGCCACTGCACTGCTGCTGTCTCTGCCCCTCTGGACCCTGCAATGGCACGTACTGTGGAGAGAGCCCCAGCCTTCAGCCTTGAAGAGAACCAGGCCCTGCTGGACAGCCTACTTCCACAGTACAGCAAGCTGTATGGGACACCAGGGGAGCAGGTGAGTGTTCTGTGCACTGCCTTTCTGAATGTGCATTTTGTGTGACTAGCAAGGCTGAGAGTCTGCACGCCACTGGCTAGCAGGCTCACTGAGTAGTTGTCACCCCCATAGTGTGTAGTGACTTGCACTGGACAGGTATGGTGCAGTGACAGTGCATTTGAACATGGTTTTACTTCCCATGCAATGATACCATGTAGTGACGTCTGGCAAACTGTCCATGGTCAGCTTTGCACTGCCTGTGTACATCATGTGCCCCTGTGATTGAGACATGTATATACAACTGTGTCATGCACGGATATGTTGCATGTGTGGTAATGGCCTTTTCACTTTGTCATCCTGACAGGTTAATGCCCATCGGAAGCAGGAAATCTGGAAGGACATCGTCCGGGCTGTCCGGTCCGTGGGGGTCTACAAGCGCCGGATCCGCAACTGCCAGAAGAGGTGGCAGGACCTTCGGGGCTGGACCCGGAGGATTGCACGGGTCCAGCTGAAGCTGTCGCCTCCTCGCAGGAGGGGCGGAACACGGATCCTGACCCCCACATGCTCCAGATCCTGGCGGTGGTGTTTCCAGACCTGGATGGGCAGCTGAAGGCCAGACAGCAGCAAGGAGGGGTGAGTCAAAGACTGCACTGTGAACTCTGTATTACATGCTTTGTGCCCTCCTCTGGCCTGGTTCAACTGCCACAGTGCAGCAGTCATGTTGTCCAGGAGCCATGTCCCTCTATTGTGCACTGCCCACTGCTCATCTGATACCCAGGTGTGGCCCTTACATTCAGGGAATTGTGTCACTTGGGACTGTGTCCTTGCAGTTTGCTTCACTAAAGGTGGGGGACAGCATCTGTTTCCCTAACTCTGTTGTGGGCATCATGGGTGGGTCCAATGTTCACACAACGCCTGGGTTTGGACATGTGATCTGTGTGTTGCTTTGATATGCGGTCCACTTGCTGAGCTGAGCCACCACATGTGCCTGGGGTATGTGGCACACGCCCATGCAGCGGGTGGGAACAATGTTTGGGCCCCAGGAGTGTGCAGATTACGTGTGTCACACATACATAGCCAGCTATCCACTGTCCAGGGCACATCCCTCATTCATGTGGAGCAGGACAGTCATGCCTACTCCAGGCCATGCAATGCACTCTGTACTCCCACTCCCGTGTATCAGCTGACACATTGTGCACAGTGATTTGACCCCTCAGGTGTCTGCCTCTGTGTCAGTGTGCTGTGGATTAGTTGCCAGGACTGCTGGGGTGTTTCTTGGTAGGGGCTCAGCATGCCCCTGGAGATGTGACCATAGGAGACGATACTTGTGTGTCACATAGGTGTTTGATCAGCTGCCCGTGCAGACTGGGGTATGCGAATGTGAAGTTCAGGCAGCTGTTCCCCATTCACAGCAAATTGTGAGGGGCTCAGGTTCAGAGGGTAGTGTCACAGGTCTCCCATATGTCCAATAGGTGTGACCTGGACAGATGAGGGTTAAGATGATGTGTTGTGTGGGGGATGTACATGTGCACTTGTGCAGCTCCAGGACTTGCATTCCCCATGACCTACTATTGTGACACAGTGCATAGTGTTGTTGTCTGGCTGCCAAGTCATACATCACTGAGACAGTGATGTATGACTTAGCAGTCATGCCTCTGCCATGGCATGTGTCAACTTATTGGTGGTCCTGCAGGGGAGTGACATGTGCTACATGCACACCATAGTGGCGCTGGCTATCAGGACATGGGTGCATCATGGTGTCTGTCGCTGGTATGCATCACATGCATTTCCTATTTGACTCTGGGCATCCCTTTCATCCGGAAACCTGTACTGACTCAGTGGCAAGAGCTGTGATGTGTGCATGTCCACATGCCACACCGTGTCCTCTGCACTGTCCAACTACTGTGTACTTGGTGCATGTGTCCACACTGGGGTGTTGCAATCCAACAGACACCAGACAGATGGGTGCAAGGCCATGTGGGATGTGAGTGCCATGCTTGGCATCAGACTGACAATTGGCTTCTCCTGTTCAGTTAGGGCACTTTTAGCAATGTACAACTAATGATGCCAGGGCTTGCTCTGTAATGTGCTGTGCTCACAGTGGTCTGTGCGTTTGGTGCAGGTGACTGATGTCTGTCTGTTTCCCCATTGTTTGCAGATACATCCACGGCCACGGAAGGGGACAGCTCCACGGACCAGGAGGAGCCAGAGAGCCAGACTGGGTCAGCAGCCGAGGAGTGGTCGGAGGGACCCAGTGGCACGGAGGGCGAGGGGAGCCACACCGAGGAGTCCTCAGCACCATCCACCTCAGCTGAGGACCAGAGCAACTCGGAGGATGACTCCCTTGTGGAGGCGGGTGTCAGCAGCCACCACACGCCAGCTAGTGTTGCTGTCCCCGCCACCACCAGCACCACCACCGCCCTCCCATCGGCTCCCATTCCCCAGGTCCGTGGAGGCTCCCATGTTCGGGAGCGTGTCTCCTTTGGCCCAGGCACCGCACCCCCTGCCCCTGTGTCCCCTGCTGCCCTGAGTGAGGAGTCTGTGTACCTCCTTCGCCAGCTCCATGTAGGGCAGACAGCCATGCTGAGTGTCCTCCATGCGCACACCGCACTGTTGACTCAGCTGGTGTCGTTCATGGAGGGCATCTCATCGGGCATGTCTGACCTACAGAGGGGCAACAGGTCCATGGACTCCTCCCTGACGGCAGCAGTGTCCCTCCTCAGACAGTCCCTCACCCCTCCTGCCTCTGCTCCATCCACACTCCCCAGCACCTTACGCGTCCCAAGCACACACACACCGGCACAGGCACACACCAGCACACACACGTCCAGCACACAGACACACACGCCACAAACTAAACGCACACGCACGCACAGTCAGGGGACTGAAACCAGACTCACAGGGGATGGGGCCCTGGTACACACACACGCATCCACGGGCACTGCGCAGTCCTCAGTTGCCTCTCCCTCCAAAGCACCCTCCCTTGCCTCACCTGCAACCCCAAAGACCCAGCGCCTCTTCCTCAGTGACCTCGGCCTCTTCCCCTCCGATCCAGCTGCCCCAGCATCCAGGGGGAAGAGGAAGCCCCCCACACGGAGCAGAGTGCCCCTCGCCCCCGGACACCCTCCCCCAGGCGCAGACAGACTGAGGCCCCCACCCGCAAGTCCCCCGGAGTGCTAAGAGCAAGACCCCGCCGCCGCCCTGCAGCTCAAGCACCAGGTCTCCTTCCTCCATCCCTCAGGCCCCCACTCCACAGGTGCCCCCACCACACCCTGCCCCAGGTTCCCCCACCCACAGATATACCATCCCCAAGAGGCTCCGGCCTTCTCCCCCTGCCACTTGCTCTCCCGGCACCACACCCCCCGCTGCGCTTGTCTGTGCCACTGATGTGGTGAGGGTGTCCTCCCCCTCTGTCCAGCCCACCTTGCCTGTTCCCCATTCTCCTCCCCTGGTGGTAGGCACTGCAGTGGAGTCCACTACCACCCTGTCTGACTTGGGCACTGCAGTGGCGGACCTGTCCACTCCATCTGCAGGGTCCACTGCAGTCGTGCCAGCACCCACAACATCTGAGCCATGCCCCCCAGTTGTGCCGGCACACACCATGTCAGACACCTCCACTGCAGTTGTCAGTGGCTCTCCAGCACCCACCACCCCTTCCCTGCTTCCTCCTGGTGAGCCCTGATCCTGTCCCTGCGGTGCCTGGCCTACCCCCCCGGTTGCCCCTCCTAGTGGATTGTCCCTGGTTTTGTGCAGGCATGTGTAGGGTGGCATCTGCCACTGTCACCCACTTGTGACTTTGTTGATGGACTGGCCATTGGCCTTTGTTTATGTTCTACCGGACTTCTACTTTTAATGCCACATATGCTGAATAAAGCAACTTTCTGTTCTCTAGTGCTTTTGCTTCTGATGTACATGATGTTGATGATGCTAACCATGCCCTTGCTGCAGTGATGGTGATATTTGGTCTCATGATAATGAAGTGTTACTGTGCAGGAACCCATGTGGTCCAGGGGGAATGTGTCCTATCCTGTGGTGTATCCAGTCATCCATAGCAGCATCTGAGGGTGTCATGTGTTCAGTATTTGGCAATGGGATTTCCTACTTAGATTGGCAATTTCACATCTGTGGCTTCCACCCCTGCACATCTGTTGTGCCTGCCATTGTTCTATTCGTCTACTTCCCTGACCGTGTGGCCATCTCCAGTGAACATGCAGGTTTGGGCATCAATGGGGAAGGACTCATCTGTGTTGTCAGTGCAACATTGCTATACAAGTGTGTTGGATCTGTGCTGATGATTCCGTTGGCACTTCCATGACCAGGCTGATGGGACGGGAGCCCTCATTTGGTGCTAATTGTTGATTGTGTGTCCCATTGCTGCCATGGTATGGTATCTGTTCACCTCACATCTGCAGTCTCCACAGGGTATCTGCATGTGTGTGCCCATAGGTGCAAATATGTGGGTCTGCATTCGGATGGTCACTTCTGTCATTGTGTCATTGATGATTGTTGACGGTGTCAGCCCCCATGGGTGTTGTTTGTCTGCACATGGCCAAAGTTATGTCTTATTTGCACTGCAGGATTTGGCTCCCCCAATTTATGTTGCAATGGGACACATACACTACTTTGCCACTGATGTGTTTGTTGTTCTGTGACCAGGAATCATCCATGCAGTTTGGCAGTTGCACCTCTTACTTTGTCAACACTTACCTTTTGGTCACTGTGATGATGGGGGTTTGGACCCCATTGCCACAATGTTCACAATGTGCTGCAGCTATGGACCCCACACTTACCTTTTGGTCACTGTGATGATGGGGGTTTGGACCCCATTGCCACAATGTTCAAAATGTGCTGCAGCTATGGACCCCACACTTGCCTTTTGGTCACTGTGATGATGGGGGTTTGGACCCCATTGCCACAATGTTCAAAATGTGCTGCAGCTATGGACCCCACACTTACCTTTTGGTCACTGTGATGATGGGGGTTTGGACCCCATTGCCACAATGTTCAAAATGTGCTGCACCTATGGACCCCACACTTGCCTTTTGGTCACTGTGATGATGGGGGTTTGGACCCCATTGCCACAATGTTCAAAATGTGCTGCAGCTATGGACACCACACTTACCTTTTGGTCACTGTGATGATGGGGGTTTGGACCCCATTGCCACAATGTTCAAAATGTGCTGCAGCTATGGACCCCACATTTGCCTTTTGGTCACTGTGATGATGGGGGTTTGGACCCCATTGCCACAATGGTCATGGCCTGCTTGCGTTGTGTGTGCCACACACATATTTGTGTGGCACATGTGCTAGGGGGTCACATTGTATGTTCGAAGTCATGTTCGGTGTTGTGGGCATTTGACATAGTCTACACACGCTTGTCATGGTGTTGGGGGGATGTCTTCTTCTTGCATTCCCTAGGTTGTGGTGTGCTGGTTGTGTCATGCATTGTCCATCCTATGGGTGGGGGTGGTGGTAGGCATCCTGCCCCCCCTGGCTAAGGGTGGTAGTAGTGGTAGGCATCCTGCCCCCCCTGGGTGAGGGTGGTAGTAGTGGTAGGCATCCTGCCCCCCCTGGCTAAGGGTGGTAGTAGTGGTAGGCATCCTGCCCCCCCTGGCTAAGGGTGGTAGTAGTGGTAGGCATCCTGCCCCCCCTGGGTGAGGGTGGTAGTAGTGGTAGGCACCCTGTCCCCCCTGGCTAAGGGTGGTAGTAGTGGTAGGCATCCAGCCCCCCCTGGCTAAGGGTGGTGGTAGGCATCCTGCCCCCCTGGGTGAGGGTGGTAGTAGTGGTAGGCATCCAGCCCACCCTGGGTGAGGGTGGTAGTAGTGGTAGGCATCCTGCCCCCCTGGGTGAGGGTGGTAGTAGTGGTAGGCATCCTGCCCCCCTGGCTAAGGGTGGTAGTAGTGGTAGGCATCCAGCCCACCCTGGGCGAGGGTGGTAGTAGTGGTAGGCATCCAGCCCCCCCTGGCTAAGGGTGGTGGTAGGCATCCTGCCCCCCCCTGGGTGAGGGTGGTAGTAGTCGTAGGCATCCTGCCCCCCTGGCTAAGGGTGGTAGTAGTGGTAGGCACCCTGCCCCCCCTGGGTGAGGGTGGTAGTAGTGGTAGGCATCCTGCCCCCCCTGGCTAAGGGTGGTGGTAGGCATCCTACCCCCCTGGCTAAGGGTGGTAGTAGTGGTAGGCATCCTGCCCCCCTGGGTGAGGGTGGTAGTAGTGGTAGGCATCCTGCCCCCCTGGGTGAGGGTGGTAGTAGTGGTAGGCATCCAGCCCACCCTGGGTGAGGGTGGTAGTAGTGGTAGGCATCCTGCCCCCTGGGTGAGGGTGGTAGTAGTGGTAGGCATCCTGCCCCCCTGGCTAAGGGTGGTAGTAGTGGTAGGCATCCTGCCCCCCTGGCTAAGGGTGGTAGTAGTGGTAGGCATCCTGCCCCCCTGGGTGAGGGTGGTAGTAGTGGTAGGCATCCTGCCCCCCTGGGTGAGGGTGGTAGTAGTGGTAGGCATCCAGCCCACCCTGGGTGAGGGTGGTAGTAGTGGTAGGCATCCTGCCCCCCTGGGTGAGGGTGGTAGTAGTGGTAGGCATCCTGCCCCCCTGGCTAAGGGTGGTAGTAGTGGTAGGCATCCTGCCCCCTGGGTGAGGGTGGTAGTAGTGGTAGGCATCCTGCCACCCCTGGCTAAGGGTGGTAGTAGTGGTAGGCATCCAGCCCACCCTGGGTGAGGGTGGTAGTAGTGGTAGGCATCCTGCCCCCCTGGGTGAGGGTGGTAGTAGTGGTAGGCATCCTGCCCCCTGGGTGAGGGTGGTAGTAGTGGTAGGCATCCAGCCCACCCTGGGTGAGGGTGGTAGTAGTGGTAGGCATCCTGCCCCCTGGGTGAGGGTGGTAGTAGTGGTAGGCATCCTGCCCCCCTGGCTAAGGGTGGTAGTAGTGGTAGGCATCCTGCCCCCTGGGTGAGGGTGGTAGTAGTGGTAGGCATCCTGCCCCCCCCTGGCTAAGGGTGGTAGTAGTGGTAGGCATCCTGCCCCCCCTGGGTGAGGGTGGTAGTAGTGGTAGGCATCCTGTCCCCCCTGGGTGAGGGTGGTAGTAGTGGTAGGCATCCAGCCCACCCTGGGTGAGGGTGGTAGTAGTGGTAGGCATCCAGCCCCCCTGGGTAAGGGTGGTAGTAGTGGTAGGCATCCAGCCCCCCTGGGTAAGGGTGGTAGTGGTGGTAGGCATCCTGCCCCCCTGGGTAGGGGTGGTGGTGCGCATTCAGGCCCCTGTGTGCATATGTGGCATTGGTGATGGGCATCCTGCCCCTATGGTGCTGCTGTTGCTGGTGTAAGTATATTCTGCATCCCTCTGTGTGTGTGTGATGTGTCGTGTACGTGTTGTATGTGTTTTGTGGTTGGTGTCTGGCTTACCTTCTGCGCCGTACGCGTCCGTGCCTGTTCCGGTAGTATATGTAGAATATTGGTATGATCGGGACGAAGGGATTCATGGTTGGTTCGTGTCGTTCGTCCTTCTCGTTGCTTCGCCTCGTCCTCGTCGCTTCGCCTCGTCCTCGTCGCTTCGCCTCGTCCTCGTCGCTTCGCCTCGTCCTCGTCGCTGCCGTGTTCGTCTCGGAGCCGTGGATCGTGTTGTGGCGCGAATCGGAGCTTATGTGCGCCTCTCCCGGATGCTTTGACGTGCCGTGCGTAGCGACGGGTTCGGCGCGTACGGAAAGCGCATCGTACTTGTCCGGCCGGACGGGGCTGCATTTTTCCTACCGTGCGACTCGATTCGGCGTTTCCGGATTCGCCTCGGTCGGAGAACAGGACCTGGTTTGGGTGAGTACGGCTCGGCCGGATTCTTTGCTGTTGTGCGCATCGTACTTGCTCGTTCGGTGTGCTGTACGGATCGGTCGGGAAACAGGCTTTCGCATGGCTTTTTCCCGACCGAATGGTGTTGGGTGCGCCTCCGACCGAGATCGGAATCGGCCCCTTTGTTGGTAGTATTCTGGACAGTGGAATCCGTGATCTGGGTATTTGACTGGACTGCATCTCCCATAATGCATTTATCTGGCTGGATTGTCTCAGCAATTTCGGAAAGGCACTCGGTAGTGACCAAAGTGCTTGCCGGCTTATTTTGTCCATCCCTCTCCATACAACTTTTCCACTTAGCGAGTTGTTCGCCCCTAGGTATGAACGTTTCTATTGCCGGATCTTGAATCGCAGACTCGCTGCATGAAGGAACAATGCTAGAGTCTGCCAGATTAGCCTGCAGTGTTGTATCCTTGGGGGATGCCTCAGTCTCGATTGGGGATTCGCGCAGTACCTTAGTCTTGGTACTCTGCGTTCTAAAGATAGCAGGAACCGTTCGCCGCCCCCGCAGAGAGATGCCGTCTCGGTCTTGTTCTCCGCCTCGAGGCTGTCCGGTCGCGGTTCCCGCGGTTCCCGCTGTGGGTCGTCGTCCTCCAGACCCAGCACTAGACCCACCATCAGCAGCTGGAATAGCCCTCACAGGGATGCCGGGACCCACCAGTGGTCCGCGGGTCTTGGAGCCCCTAGAAGTCTTCGGCGGCATCAGTAGACCGGCACAGGCGAACAAAGCAGAATCCCAAGCAAAGCGAGTGGTCCTCGCGCAAGCCAGTCTCGAGGGGAAGGAAGCTCCCACAGCCACAGCCGCAAGCACCAGATCATCCCCGATTCGGTGAGATGTTCCTGTTTCTATCGGGCGGCATTATTGCAGCAATGTCATACAAACAAACGGGAGAGAGGAGGTTAGCAAGTAGGGAGAGATGTAGCCAGCTCACTCAGCCGATGCTGCGGCCGCCATATTTGCCCCAAAACGCACGTATTTGCTCTCTAAATGTCTGCGGTCTCAATGACCAGAAAAAAAGGCATTTATTAGCCAAACTGCTACGGCATATGCAAATAGAGGTGCTGTACATACAAGAAACTCACATCCCTTGGAGTAAAAGAGATTGGCTTAGAGATCTGGGTCTAGATTTATTGGCAAATACACGTCAAGGAACCACTACTCGGGGGGTAGCTATTCTAGCAAAGCACGGTGCCATAACCTGCAAACGTACGAAGGAGGATAAAATGGGGCGGTGGGTGAATTTAGAAGCAGTTATTAATGGCACCCCATTTTCAATCTGTTCCATATATGGTTCCAACTTGGATGATCCTGAAATCATGAACTATCTGAGTATAGAATTAGCTGGTTGGCCATATCCGCTAATTCTCTGTGGAGATCTTAATATTCAGTTAGAAAGCAGCTTTAATCTTGCTGGTAGTCTTCCGTATCAAGGAAGAAAAGGTAAGACTTTCAGATCACTACAGGGGCTAGTTAGGGAACACGGACTCGTGGATGTGTGGCATAGACATAGACCGGGGGATCCTGCCTTTACTTTTTTTTCCGCCCCTCATAACCAACTTGTCCGTTTGGATTATTTCTTTATCTCTCATCAAACTGCTGAAAAAGTTAATAATGAACTCCTCCCAAGAATTATATCCGATCACAATCCGCTAATAATTGAGCTTCCGACCAGCGGTTTTATTAGAGCTCTGCCGACATGGACCTTTGATAGAAAGCTATTGATGGATCAAACTTACTGCACATATAGGCCAAATGGATTATTGATTTTTTCAATATAAATAGAGGCTCAGCTCCTGAAACTATAGTTTGGGACTCGTTTAAGGCCGCTTTGCGTGGGGAGACCCTTAGCTTTTCTTTATATCGTCAGAAGATGGTACAGGTAAAAATCAGAGGATGGATGGATGAATTACGCCTAGCAGAGATGGAACTTATAGGGTTTATTTGGGAAGCTAAAAAAAGGAAAATAGATGATTGTCAACAGTGTATTGCGGCCACTAAAGCTAAAATAAATCAATTCTTTGGGGAAGAGATAGCCGAGAAATTTGTACAACATAGAGCTGATATTTATGAACTCAGGGAAAACACTGGGAGACTATTGGCCAAACGGATACAACAGAGGGGAGTGGCCAGTCGGATAAATAAAATCCTTGATCAATTCGATCAGATACAGGATTCTCCGACTGAAATTTTGGATGTGTTTCAAAATTTCTATCAACAACTATATACTGCAGAAGGTGAAGCGACTTCAGAGAGAATCACAGAATTTTTAAGTGAGCAATATTCAGCTATAGTCACATCCGAACAAAACGCGACCCTCGCTGCTCCGATTTCATGGGAGGAGATTGAGAAAGCTATAACTTCCTTAGCTGCTGGTAAAGCTGTAGGGCCAGACGGCATCCCCCTGGAGTTTTTTAGAATATTTCGACAAACCCTTAAACCTGAGCTTGTGTCCCTATTTCAACTTGCTCAAACTGGACAGACACCTAAATCATGGTTGAAGACTACTATTGTAGTTTTAAAAAAAAAAGGAAAATCCGAACTCGACTCGGCCTCATATAGGCCTATCTCACTTATTAGTGCAGATAGCAAGATCTATTCTACAATAATTGCTTCCAGGCTGGGGGAAGTTATAAAACCATTGGTATCCATTCGCCAACACGGGTTTATCCCTGGTCGGGACACAGCGGATCACGTCAAGAGGGCTATTGCCCTTTTTGATTGGGCTCAGGCCCCTAAGACACCGCTCGGGATGATCCTGTTAGATGCAGAGAAAGCGTTTGACAGGGTCTCCTGGCGGTTTCTGTGGTCAGTCTTACAATGGAAGGGATTCGCTGCTGAATTCATTCAATCAATACAAGCACTCTATATAACACCTGAGGCTAAAATTCGCATATCTGGACAAGAATCTGAAGTACTCAGTATCAGCAGAGGCACAAGGCAGGGGTGTCCCTGCTCTCCGCTACTATTCTCAGTTTATATTGATCCTTTCCTTAATAAATTGGAAACAGATTCGAATATTGAAGCGGTCCAAATCAACGACACCTGCTATAAATCATTGGCGTACGCTGACGATATAGCGATATTTACATGCAATTTAAGGGTCGCTCTCCCAGCAGTGAAAGATCTGGCAGCACAATTTGGCTCAGTTTCTGGATATAAATTAAATCTAGATAAGACTCAATGCTTACACTCAGACAGCTTACCTCCAACAGATATTCCAACTGTATCTGAGGCTACCTACTTGGGGGTTAAGATCACAGCAGCAGTGGAGCGTATACCTGAACTTAATATCTTACCAGTTATTCATACAGTTAATAAGACTTTAGAGAGACTGGATCATTTTCATTTATCATTATATGGACGCTGCAATGTTATCAAAATGTCAGTTTTTCCAAAATTTGTATATCTTTTTCGGACAATCCCTCTGGCATTCCCGGCATTCTGTATCGCAAAAGCTGAAAGGGTTTGCTTTAGATTTCTATGGGGGTATCGTCGGTCTAGACGGGCAATTAAGTGGATGATTCTCCCTAGGTCTAGGGGAGGATGGAGGGTACCCTGTTTTCTCCTATATCACTGGGCAGCATTACTGCAGCATATGGGGATACTTGTGGTTGGAGATAGGGTTGAAATACTGGATGCTGTTAGCCCCACTATACATGAGATGCTGCTCGGTGAGGTTGCCAGTCAAAGTTTAGTTAAAATTTTAGAGCCTAGCTACCACAAAAAGACTAAATTTAAAATAATTCAGTCAGCTTATTCAATCTGGAGGAAGATACGACATAGATTTAGGATATCAAACATTAATGCATATACCCCCTTTTCGGCTTCTGGTCTTTTACCAATAATATTTCAAGACTGAGTTACGTTTAGCTGGGGCATCGCAGGGATTAAGGTTTTGGGGGATGTATGTAATGATGGCCAAATAGCTTCATTTATTTCTTTGCAAGAAAAGTTTGGACTTTCTAAGAGAGATTTTTTTAAGTTCTTACAGATTCTGAGCTTTTTGGGCACAATTGGGCAAGGGGCGAATGCTAATTTGAAAGAGATTGGCCTGATAGAACTGATGCGGAAACGATCACGTATTGGGAAAATATATCAGACATTACTGGACGTGTTTCCCGATGACTTAACAACTCAAAATATCAGCTGGGAGAGAAAATTAGGAAAGGAAGGGATAAATCTGGAGGAATCGCTGGAACTTGCTAATCAGGTGGTCATATCCGGTAGTATGAAAACTCAGCATTTTATGTCAGCTTTTGACCTATATTATACCCCCGCAAAGATATCCAAGTGGGCTCACTCACGGGGTGGATCCTGCAGTAGATGTGGGTTATGGGCTGCAGATACTGTCCATATGTTCTATGCTTGTCCAGGATTAATACCTCTGTTAAGTGATCTGGAATCCTTTTTGAATTCGATTCTTGATGCTCCCGTAATACTTACATCAGATTTAATCATTCTGGGGGTAGAACGAAATGAGGAGGGACATTTTCGTAGAAGACCTGAGATTGGTTTTGTATTTATCGCTATGGCTGTGTTAAGACTATGCATCACATCGCTGTGGATTAGTGCGGACGCTCCAACGTTTATCAATTGGCACTCCAGGATCTTAGTATTATATAATATTGAATCTTCTGTGTATCGTATGTGTGGGCAAAGGAAGCGAGAATGGGGTAAAAAAGTATGGTCTCCCATCACCAGATGGCTTGGGAAAATTGATTAGCATTTTTAGATATTTTTCTTTATCCAGCCTCTCTTTGTGCTCTCTTATTTCTGTGTTCTCTTTATTTTCGGCCTTTTCTTTAGCTTTGTTGTGCTTGAATTTTTAATAATGAGTTGTAAAGTCAATACAATGTATTCATTTATGGTAAAAGTATATCTGATTTATATGTGTATTAAGATGTTCTTACCATGACAAATTAACAATCCAATTCTGTTTGAAAAATCAATAAATAAAAAAATAAAAAAAGAACGCATCTTAAATCAGAATTATTAGAACTGTGTAGATGTCAACACTTGTGATTCAGGTAGGAGACTCCCATATTTTAAGCAAATGTTTATGTGATTTTAGCTTCCTCCCGCTTAAGGGGGAAATGGAATTTGAAGTGTCTGTGCACTCATATAATAAGTGAGAGGCCAGCGTATTGATATATTCAGAAAAGCTTTCTGTTATGCGATGACAATTAGAACCAGTTGTTGGCATTCTTTTTAAAGTTTCATGTTTCCATGATCAACAACAGCGTTTAGGTTGATTGAAATCGAGCTCGTCTGCCATGACCACTTCACAAGCAAGCACAAGTCCTCTGCCCCCGCCCATCGATCCTCTTGCCCTTGCATCCCTTCCTGATCACATGCGGAGAACCAGGCTGCACTCAGAAAATGGCCTACCAATGAGGCAGATTTCAGGACACTTAAGAATTCTCCCTCCTTTTTTCTGAATATCTCACACCCTAGGTATTCCCAAATATTGGCATGTATACTGTTTCATACCCGATAAACTGTCTGATTACAACTCTATTGGAGGTTAAATGAAATGGACAGAAAACCATGCCCAGACCAGTGGTCCTAGATTATTTAGGTCATCTTGACATCTGTTAATTATTCAAATGCTTTTAAACAATAGTTATTTTGCATACTGCAACAAAACACATAAGACAAAAGATAATTGTTAAATGGCCAATCAGTAAGAAAAATCCCAATATAGGAATGATAAGTTGGACAAATAAAAAACCAAGTGCCAGATGCACGAAACTATTTTGCGGTCACAAAAATTCCGAATCTGAGTTTGCGATTGCAAAATAAGCTTTTACCTGTGTACTTAGCCAACTTTAGGTGTCGGTAAAGTTTTACTGACTCCTTAAATGGGTCTGCATCTGGATACTGATTTGAAATTTGGAAATGGAGTGTTGCGAGCATCGCTTCCATATACCGATCGGTAACAGAGGTATCAATGATTCCCAACTGAATTTCCGGGCGCAAACCATTGACTCCCAACTTGGAGTGGTAACCTATACACCAAAGGAAAGGGGGCCCTTTGGGCCTCTTTCCCTTTGCAAGTTGGGATACAAAAGATAGGCAGAATAGTTAGTGGTCCAAGGGGCCACTGCCAATTCTCATTGAAATTTTTTTTTTTTAAAGCAATCACGGTGGTGACCTGCTGCCCTTTGCAGGCCACCATCCCTGTGATTATGATCAATGGGACTGGGTAACTATTTGCAACCAACAGTCCTGCCAAGTACCACGCATCAGGCGTTAGACTAACACATTTTAGTGTGGTGGTCCACATCACCGCACTAACATGGATACGTCACACATTTATAGGGCTTCCTGACACCATTGGCACTGTGTGGCACAAGTCGAGACGTATGTTGGAGCTGCGCTCCATTAAGTAAAGCAGCGCAAGCCTGGTGAGTGCAGTGCACACACTGTGTGCTGCCTGCCCACAGCCTGCTGCATACAGATTGGGAAGCATTGCAATCAATTATCGCTAAATGTGAGTTGGCACCCCACCATGCCTGGGGGCTGGCTGCATTCAATCAGCCGAAGTGCACTCTCAGCCCGGGCCGCGGCGCAGCCTCACGTGATGTAGCTGTCACAGAAGACTACAAAAACAGTTCCCATATTCGCTGCTCAGTGATCAGATCACCCATCAGTGCGCCTGCACTGATTGATTCGGGGGCAGTGCATTGCCTTGCTGGTTTTCCGGCAACTGGCACCACCCCTGCACTGTGTACTGTGATAGGATTGTGGCCAATCAATGAGTGGTGGGTGTGGGCAAATTAAACTTTCCTTTTCCTTGTAGAGAGAGAGTATGAGCCTCTCTGGTCCACGTGGCACCTAATTAGCAGGGCACTCACTGAGTGCCCTAAACATGCCTTGCCAGGGTCGTCAGCGTGTGTGACTGGCACCATGCATGATGTTATTAATTTCATGTGTGCTCTGCCGCCCCCAGCAGGACATCGCTGGCTGCTGCTGGTTGGAAAGGCAGTACCAGAGAAACCTTTTCCTTTTGGAGTGCCTGCCGGAAAACAACATGCAGGGGGTCCTCTAATCATCAAAAACTGCTGCCAGCCAGAGGGAGACACTCTGGAGAAGAGCTGCCTGTGTGACACAGCTTTAAACTGCAGCTGTAGTCTGTCGCACCTCTCCCCCTGCTGAAGACCCAAGACACGTCCCAGCTCTGTGTGAATAAGGCTAGCTAGCAAAGCGCTCATCTTTGAGACACACTCCAGGCACTGGAATGGCAGCATTTAGGTGAGTCAAGCACTCTGCCTAGTGTTTACACCTTTCCAAGAGAAGTGTACTTGTTGTATCAAGAGTCTGCAAATGCCTGGATATTATACCAAATAGAACTGAAAACAAAATTGTATTTATTAATTTGTAACATGCCATTTCTGTATTTGTTTACTTTAAGTATTAGTCATGGATCAGCTCTAGAACACATTTAAAAGTGCTTTCTTTTTATATTGGTTCTTTGAAGTGTGTACAGACAAAGGAAAATAATATTTACCAGCTTTAGGTGATTTTGCTTATTTTTGTACCCAGTGAAACAATATTGGCCCTGTGTTCATTTGATCTCTGTAGCATGTGCTTACCTGTTAGGGTGCAATAAAGTGCAATGGCATGGGGGTGTGTTAGAACTGGGGGTCTCTAGTTGGCAGAGGTAGGTACCTTTGACCAAGTAGGGACCCTTGCTTCTAGTCAGGGTAAGGGGGCTACACTCCTAAATAACCCCTGCTCACCCCCTTGGTAGCTTGGCACGAGCAGGCAGGCTTATCTCAGAGGCAGTGTGTAAAGCATTTGTGAACACATACAGCAATACAGTGAAAACACTACAGATGGACACCACACAGGTTTTATAAAAATAAGTATTCTTTGTATAGACTTAACACAAGATCAGAACGACAAAAAATCCACAATACTGTAATTAAAAATAGGCTTTTAGATGGTAGAAATAGCTTAGTTCAAGTTGATGGTAAATGCGACACGTTTCTCATAAAAGTACCTGGAATGCGTAACGCAAATCAAACAAAAGGTTTGCAGGGAGAACGAGGCGTCTGTTCCTTGCTTCGGGGGAGGCGATGCGTCTGTTCCTCAGTGCTTGCGCAAAGTAGGCGATGCGTCTGTTCCTTACCGGAGAGGAGGCGATGCGACGATCTCGGGTGCGTTCCGGTTGCGATGCGACAAGATGGCGCCTCTGATCCAGCGGTATACTAACAACAGATACTCTACTACCATATACTCACCTGGGCCCATAAACACTTACACAAATCCAAGTAGACCGCTGAGCTTAGTTTATATATTTTCCTTATTTAGGATTAGTTATTTCTTATTCCTAACTAACCTTTCACTGATCAAAAAGTTCTTTCCTCTGGTCAATGGACCATTAGTTGAACTAGTTGATGATGATAATTAACATAACTTATTAACTATTCTTTAATTAAAGAAAATAACCACAGACTCGGGAAGTTTTAAAATCTTTATCTAAATTAAATGAATGTGAACCATTTCAAATTACAGTACAAACACCCTCATTCATAAAATTGCAAATTGATTCTTCATTAAGAAAATATTTCAGACACATACAATAACTATGCCCAGAAAGGAGAGGACAGAGAGAAAAGATCATCGACAAATACCATGAATTTATAGTTACCAAGGATGGTGTGAAGACCAAACCCTCTGGCCAAAGGGCTGGTAAGGGTCCCCCGGGATAGATCAGGAGACAAAGACTTCAGGACAGGAATCAGGACAGGATACTTAACCTCTCTAAATACCGACGACTGCGTCGCACCCCTCTCTGACACTCTCTTCCGCCTCGAGTTTCTTCCGCAATCTTCTTGTCTAACCCAATTAATTAAAGATAGATGGTTCTGCATTCAGTGTCTTCATCAGCATCTCACAGAGTCTCTTTCAGTATCAGCACCACCCACAGCACCGACAGCATCCCGAGCTCTCGACTTCCAGCATCGACGTCTTCTCTAACTAACTAAAGCTACCTCAGTTATACCTTTTGTTTTCCATGTACCACCCACTAAAGTTTCAATATTGCAAAAATACAAAATCTAATTGGTCAGGCAAGGGGGGATGATCGTCACACCATGCTTACATATTACTTTTTCTATTGAACTATTGTTCGTAAAACCCATCCCCTTAAACTTTATTCTTCCCTTCCGTTCCCATACATGTTCAAACTTTATCAGATACAATTATTTCAATATTATGAATACAAGTCTTCTTGCATGAACTCTTCGCCCTCTGTTCACAGGGCACGTCATTCTCGTCCTTGGACGGCTGTCAAACAGCTTGGTCATCCCTCTGGGTCAACTCTCGTGTAAGCATGCGCAAACTTGAATCAGTCGGCTCAATTCAGACAAATGTGAAAGGCCCAAATGCGCACTAATAATAAAGTCAAAAGAAGAAATGTTACCTTCACAAATAAATGGTTTCACTGTATACCACCCGTCTCTACTCTAACCCTCTTTACTTATTAATACTTTCCCCGCATTAGCATTAGTAAAATAGCTGATTTTCATTTCGGCTAAGCAGATGCCATGCACGTGAGTCTTCAAGACTCCATTTTAATGCCTTCTGCACATGCGCTAGAATTTCCCTCCAAGCATTAGTACCGTCATACTGCGTAGATGCAGTTGACGCATGCGCGGTAAAGATTTCCCAGTTAGAGCTGGATTTGTCCGTTTTCATTGTTATTTATATTAGTACACACATACGCAAGCTTCGCTAACCCGCGTGTTGTCTGTATTGCGTGTTATTATTATTTACAAGATTTTGTTAGTAATTCATTAGTGAGTTAGATGAGAGGATTGCTTCCGAGCAAGTCTCCTTTACGAGTCCTTGCTCCAGCAATCCCCTCTCTGATGGCATTTTAAGCCATCATAAAATTACCCATCCCATCCCAGATGCCAACTTTAGCACATCTCAATTTTCTATTTCTTTTCTCATTCTTCCATTTGTTACTTCTTTTCCTTCCAAATCTTTCATCTTCTTATATATCTTTCCTTTCATTTCTTCTAGTTGTATCTCCTCATATTCTCTTTTTTGTTTCTTTCCTTTTTCCTCTCTTTCTAAATGTATTCTTCCTTTCCCTCTATTTTTGTAACATTTATATGTAATCATTAATATCATTACTATTGTTATTATCACAGCTAATGGTAATATTATTTGACCTAGAAAACTTTTCCCAAAATTAGTAAACCATTTCCCTATTGATGTTATGCTCTTTGTTAGTTTTCCCCACACACTGTCAACCTCCAGTTGGGTCAAGTCTTTATGCATTCTTGTAATGTTTTCAATATATCCTTTAATTTCTCTGCTCTTGTCCGGAATATAAGTGCAGCAATGTTGAATTTTCAACATACCACAGACTCCACCTTCTTTTGCTAATAAAATGTCAAGAGCAAGACGGTTTTGTAAAACCATAGACCTGATTGCAACCATCTCTGTGTTAATCATCAAGAATCCTCCTGCAGTGTCTGTAGAAAGACGATCAACTATGGTCGATAATGTACACATTTTCTGCGAATTTAGAATGACTCCAACTGAGGGTATCAATGTGCTAAATATATCTCCTACTATTGCAGAAAAACTAGCTCTTCTTCTTCGTGTTAGTTCATTAGATTTTCCATTGATTTCATTGATTCTGTCCACAGGATATATTTTCGGGAAAACTATTCCAAAATAACAGCTCCCGTACCATCTTGCAGGTAACCTATAATAGGCATTGTTCCCGCAGACATAATAAACTCCTGGAAATACAGGATCAGTTCCCCCTTTTAGTCCCCACCCTCCTAAAATTAGGAAGTTGTGTTCACACTCACTGGAACCAATGTAATTATTATTATAATCTGTCTTTAATCTATGGAGGCAGAATTTTCCCTTTTCACAAAATCCAGGGACATCGCAGCATGAGCTTTGCATTTGCATAGATTCCCTCTTCCCCAACCCCTGGAAGGTACATGGGTTTTCTGTTCAGCAGCTTTCTTTATTAAATCCTGTCTCCTTTCTTCTACTAAATTCAAAAACTCCTTTTCTTCTTCACGTAAGGTACAAGTTAAATTATTTTCGTGTGCTTGAGCTATATCTATTGAACTCATTGTTAAAAAGAATTCACCCATGAATTGTGCATTTTTACTACTAGCTACTGGATTCATTTTCTCTCTAATAGGCAATTCTGAAAATACTACATCTAGATTTGAATAAAAATACTGAAGTCTCCCTGTAGCATAAAATAAACTTGATAAAATACTACATGACACACCATATGTTAGAGGTATATGGTGATATGTCACCCCTTCTGATACTGATGAGGGTAACTTCATACAAACATAGCAATTTCTAATTTCCATTGTATTAACATACTGAAAAACAATTTAGCAAAAACATTTGAAGACATATTATAATCCGACTCATTATGATAATAGGCCTCATCTTCTACCCCTATTTCTATTTTAGTTCCCTTTATTCTATCTACCTTTTCATTAGTAATGGTATTATTTTTGTCACTTGTTTCCATTAATAAAGTTACTCCTACAGTTAGGAATAACCATACTAATACTACCAATAATATACTACAAAAACAAAATCTAAAACATTTTCTTTTTAAACCTCGTTTTGGTCTTTCGGTGACTTCAACTTCTGCCATTTTAATCTGAGAAAATTTCTTCTCTCTTTTTCTTTCTTTTGTCTGCTAAATTTCTTTTCTTTTAAGGAGGTCTCAATTTGCTTTCATCAATCTGTGCAACATGAACCCTTTCTTTTCTTCACTTAAGCCTAAGTTTTCAAATTCTTCGAGTATACCGTAAATCCATTCAGGGGCCTTGTATTTTCTGTTTAAATTTCTCAGTCTTGGGCTTCTTCGAGTGAGTTTCACTAAAGTTTGCTTAGATTGTGTTTGACTTGTGACTTCATTTACTTGTTCTGGTTTCTTTTCTGATTTTCTCAAATAATATTTTAATTTCTTCACTCCTACTGGCCAATTGTCTCCTTTTCTAACTCTTTTGACCTGAACTGCACTTTCACCTTCTCTATCTCCTTCTAGAATCCTTTTATTTTCACTTAATCTAGGCACAATCTGTCCTTGTTCTTTATTTTCTGTGCTTGGACCTTCCTCTACTTGCATCTAGGCACAATCTGTCCTTGTTCTTTATTTTCTGTGCTTGGACCTTCCTCTACTTGCACCTGTCCAGGTCTTATTATAATTTGTTCTTCTTCTGCCTGAACTTGTTCTTCTAGATCTACCTGATCCTGTTCAGGTCTTATTTCAGATTGTCCTTCTTCTTCCGCCTGAACCTGCTCTTCTAATTCTGCCTTTCCCTCCTCAGGTTCCTGAATGTCTTTATTTATTTCGACCTGAGTGTGTTCTTCTTCCCCTGTCCTTCCCTGTCTACCTTCCTGCCTTTTCAATTTTGTTATTCTTCTCGTTCCGACAGCATCATCAGGTATTTCAAATATTGGTATCCAATCTTCCTGACTTGTACTTGGCTGTTCGTCATATAGTTGTCGTTCAGAGTCTATCACTCTAGACTCTTCAATTTCACAGCTTTCAACTTCTGACGTTTCAGCCTATTCAGTCAGTGGTTGCTCTTGTTGCTCTGATGGGCTCGGAACTCTTCTGGTATGACTAGCATGAATCCAGTTGGGCAAACCTGCACACTTCACTGCTGTGGTAGTGACTAGTATGACTTGACGCGGTTTATCCCACCTTGGTGCTAGACACGACTTCCTTACGTGTTTCTTCACTAGCACCCAATCTCCAGGATTCAAATCATGTGCTTGGTCTGCCTGTCTTTCAACTGCGTCTTCTCCAACCTGGTGAGAGACAGAATGCACCATTTCAGCCAATCCTTTGCAATAGTCCAATACCAGATCATCAGTTATACTCATTAATTTGTTCCCAGGAATAAATGCTTGCCTCATTGCCCTTCCCATGAGAACCTCATGAGGACTCATTCCTGTCTTTCTGTCAGGAATACTTCTGAGACCCATCAATACAAGAGGTAATGCATCTGGCCATTTCAGCATCGTGGATGCACACACTTTCCCTAATCTTGACTTGATTGTGCCATTTAGCTGTTCGACTACTCCAGAAGCCTCTGGACGATAAGCACAGTGCAGTTTTTGCTCAATGTTAAATGCAGCACAGATTAATCAAATTATTTCATTATTAAAATGAGGTCCTCTATCTGATTCCAAAGTGACTGGAAAACCAAAACGAGGAATCAATTCCCTCAACAGTAATTTGGCAACTGTAAGACTGTCATTTCTTCTGGTGGGGTATGCTTCCACCCATCTTGAGAACAGACACACTATGACTAGTACATACTTTAGTCCATTACAAGGAGGCAACTCAATGAAATCTAACTGCAACCTGGTGAAGGGTCCTTCTGCCTTTCCAAACTTTCCCCAGCTAACCACTGTCTTCCTGCCTGGATTTTGCTGCTGACATGTTAAGCATCTTTGGCAAAGGCTTTCTGCGACTACCCTGAATTTCGGATTATACCAACTCTGTCTGAATAATCTGATCATCGAATCTCTCCCTATGTGTGTTGCTCCATGATATACTCTTGCCATTTTAGAGAGTAAACAATCTGGCATGACTGGTCTTCCATCTAAGTACACCCATACTTCATCTTCTGACCTTTTTGTACAGGCTGCTTTTATCCAAATTTCCTTTTCCTTTTCCTCAACTTCTTCTTGTAACTGTCTAATCTCATCCCATGTTTCTGGAATTGAGAAAAACATAAGTTGGCAGCTGGTTTCACCCGTTTCAACTTTTCTGTTTATGGCCATTGTATTTTTCGCACAATATCGAGCAATTTGGTCAGCGTATCTATTGCCGGCTGCCACATAGTCATTTCCTGACTGATGTGCAGTGCATTTAACAACTGCTACTGCCTTTGGCAATTGTAATGCTTCCAGCAGATCTTTCACATTTTTACTGTTTCTTATAGGAGATCCTGAGGAAGTCAGAAATCCCCTCTGCATCCAGAGTTTGCCAAAATCGTGCACAACCCCGAAACCATATTGACTGTCCGTAAATATGGTTATTCTCCAATTTTTCCCAATTTTGCATGCCTTTGTTAAGGCCACCAATTTGGCTACTTGTGCAGATTTGACTCTCGGTAAACAGGATGCTTCAATTACCCCTGTTATCTTACATACAGCATATGCAGCACTTAATCCTCCTCCTTCTATCCTCAAACAAGACCCATCCACAAATATCTCATGATCAGCTTCTTTTAATGGGGTTTCTTTAATGTCAGGACGGGGCTTAGTACACAATTCAGTCACATCCAAACAATCATGATCAATGTCATCTCTTACTTCCTCATTGCACGGGTCTGGCAATAATGTGGCAGGGTTCATAACCGTACATCTTATCACTGTCACATTTTCTGCTCCCAAAATCACTCTTTCATACTTAGTCAGCCGACTAGGTGTGAGATGTTGTGTTCTTGTCAGAAGAATTTCCAATGAGTGTGGAACATAGACTTTTACTGAATGTCCCATCACTATTGACTCACTTTGCTCCAGACTCATACAAGTAGCAGCTACTGCTTTTAAGCAGCCAGGTAAAGCTGAAGCCACTGGATCCAATGTGGCAGAAAAATACGCCACTGGATGTCGGCTCAATCCATGTCTCTGTGTTAAAACTGAAAGTGCACAATTTTCTCTCTCACAACAAAACAACGCAAATTCTTTTGAATAATCAGGCATGACCAAAGCAGGAGCTTCGCATAAACAATTCCGCAATTTCACAAAGGCTTCCAAACATTCATCATTCCAATCAATTGGATCTTTAGCTCTATTCCGTGTCAATTGTATCAATGGTTTTGCTAGCATGGAAAAACTGTTAATCCACTACCTACAGTACCCAACCACTCCCAGAAACATTCCCATTTCCTTTTGCGTCTGAGGTAGTTGCATCTCCTTGATTATTTTTATTCTTTCCGGTGTCACTTTTCTTACTCCTCTTTCTATTTTATGCCCTAAATATTTAACTTCTTGTTGACAGAACTGTAATTTTTCTGGAGACACCTTGTGTCCTCCTTCAGCCAAATGGTTCAGTAATGCAATTGTGTCAATGACACAATCCTCTCGTGTACTTGATGCCACCAGTAGGTCATCAATGTACTGAACCAGAACTGAATTTCCAGGCATGACTAATGACTCTCAACACTTTTTCAGGATCTGATTAAAAATCGAGGGACTCTCTGTGTACCCTTGAGGAACTCTGCATCATGCATAGATACGATCCTCGAACTTAAATGCAAAAAGATACTGGCTGTCTGGGTGCAAAGGAATAGAAAAGAATGCTTGGCATAAATGAATTACTGTAAACCAGCCCGCATTCCAAGGTATCTGATAAAGGATCACTGCTGGATTTGGTACTATTGGGCAACATGGTACTACAATTTTATTTATTTTTCATAAATCTTGCACTATCCTATATTTTCCACTAGGCTTTTTAAGTTCCATGATTGGTGAGTTACAAGGACTACTCATTAATTCTTTTAAAATGCCTTGTTTAACCATTTGATCGATTTCTGGAATAATTCCTGCTTTTACTTCTGGACTCATCTTGTATTGTCGTGTGTGGATAATCTGCACCTTCCTTCACTGTCACTTTCACTGGGTCTACATTTGACATCAGCCCAATATCTTTTCCTGTAAAATCCCACACTTCTGGATTGACTGTGGCTCTCAACTCTTCTGGTAATTCATTTTCAGTCATTAATGAAAACATTTCATCTACTTCTGTTCCTTGCTTGACTAGCATCATTTTATATATAACATCTTCATGAGGGGTCTGGAAAGCGACACCATCTGGTGTACAATAGATCGTGCAATTCATTTTGCACAGTAGATCTCGTCCCAACAGATTTACGGGACTGGAATCGCAAACTACAAACCGATGCATTTCTTTAAAGTTTCTAATGTGCACCTCCATTGGTTTCGTGATTGGGGTTCTAATCTGTTGATTTGACACGCCTACAACTTGGAAAGATTCTCCCGAGAGGGGTAGGTTTGGGATGTCTGCTGTTCTCACAGTAGACCGGGTAGCACCAGTATCCAATAGAAAAGTGATGTCTTTACCTTCCACTTTCCCATCAACAAATGGACCTGACTGATCTACCCGCAAGGATGCGCCAAGCACGCACTCCTCTTCCTTCCCCCTCAGGCACCGTCATTGTACAAAGTCTGAATTTTCCTCATCATTTTGCAACAAATATTGCGTAACTGTTCTATTATTCTTACCACTTTCGTACTGAACTTTTGGTGGTTCACAAAGTTTGGCATAGGAGCTGGTGGCACCTGATATTGTGGAGTAACTACCTGCTGCTGCTGATTCATAAGTACTTCATTCTGCATCTGTGGGATTAAATTTTGATTTGGCCCATTATTATTCTGAATACTCTTACACTCGTTCTTCCAATGTCCAAGCTTTCCGCACACATGACAAGGAAACTTCTTCTTCGCTTCTTCTCTGTTCATTCGCCCTCTATATTTATTACCATTCGCCACTTGATCATTCTGACTCTGCTCTTTCACTTGATTATCAGTCTGAGTATTGGTTTTACTCTCCTGTTGCTCTGCCAACTTTACCTGTGCCCACATCATTTTCTCTTTTAGTTTTCTACGCCTTGCTTCTATGTCGTCTCCGCAGTATTTCGCATACTTTAAAATCTCATCCACTTTCTTGCTTTGCCAACACAACATGTGGTGCTGTATCATCTGACTAATCTCTGGTTTCAAACCATATACAAACCGATACACAAAATGTCCCATATCCTTATCACCAATATTCTCAAAACCACTATACTGCTTAAACACCTGCAATAACCTTTCATAATACGCATGTACAGATACATTTGGTTCTTGTGTTGTCCTATCTATCTTTACCCAATCTGTTTCTTTAGGAGGAATTTTCCCTTTCAAATAAGCAATCACTTAGTGATATTTCTTCATCACCTCCTCTGAGGGTGCTCCTGTCTTTGAGTCTCTAGCATACTCTTCACTTGGCCAATCTATTGTAATCTTACACTCCGTCCATAAATCAGCAGGTACCACAATGTCAAACAAACCATCCAGATCCTTCAATAAGACCTTTGAAACCTTCACAAATCTTTCTACCTGTTTATACCATTCAACTGGTTTTTCTCTCAATTTTGGAAAATCATTTGTAAATGACAAAATATCTTGTCTACTCCAAGGAACATGAACATATCCTCCTCCTGGAACCTCTCTCATTGGACACAATTTCTCAACCTTTTCTGTTTCCCTTACTGGAAATGCAGATGATGCTTCTCTTACTTGAACTTCCTCTTTCTTTCTTATCCATCTAATTCTCCATTTAACAATGTCTCCCCATTTTCGCAAAATATTCATTAACTCCTTTATCTGTAGTCTCTTTCCAGATGCATTAACACATTCTAAATCTTTGTCAGTAAAATCCATTCGATATGGTTTCTGCAACAACTTTGATTTCCCTATATCTATTCCAATTTCTGAAGCAACTTCTATTAATTTCTCATGAAATACTCTTGCTCTTCTGGTTATACTCTTACATAAAAATAATAATTCTTCATCATTGTAAGCATTCAATCTTTCTGTGCTCACACTTCCCACTATCATTTCTTCCAATTCCACTTTCAATCTGCTGATATCTAAAATCCTTGGTGGTGGGTTCCGATTATCTCTTTCCTGTGCCCATCTTTCTATGTCTTCAGGGGTAACTACTGTTGCACCTCCAGTTCCTATAGGAACCAAAGGTCTCTTTTCTCTCAAATTCATAGGCGTAACTCTTTTCGGAGTTTCAGTTAAAGGTTCCACATTAGGGAGATCCATTAATGAAATAACTGATTCACTTTCACTGACCTGATCATCTGTAATGATTACTTCTTTTCTAGGACTGTTATGATTTTTAACCTCACTCACTTTTTTGTCTTATGGGCCCCCACTTAGTTTAGAAGTGCATCCCTGTCGTCAGGTGCATGCCCGCCCTCTATCAAACCAAGGTTTTAGAGGGCGAGGACTGGTCAATGATGAAGCATGACACCCGGTGGTGTGTGAGACCAGTCCGTCACATTTTGTGAGATGCTTTCACTCACAATTCGGTTCTAAACCCACAGTGGTCACTATACTAGGAGCAGCTCTTGTTGTGGTTAACATTTGTTGTTGGAGGCTGCTAGCTCCTAGAACCCCGCGCCTCTAGTTCCCCTCCCCATGTATTGACGTGGGCTCTATTGTGTTTATGATTTAAGCACAATTCAAGCCCTTGGAGATTCTTCTTCAAGATGGTGGAAGTTTCAATAAAAGTCTTTTCTCCTTTCCTTGGCAATAAAGAAACCACTGCAGGCCAACCCCAGCAAACAACACAATGGCATAGGAGTAGTCAAAAACTCCTGTAGATTCTCTGGTTCTTCTCCTTGGCAAAAGGTCCGTCTTGATTCCCAGAAGTGATCTAAAGTCTTGGGGTCTGGGCCCCAATATTTATACCAGTAAATCCTTTGTCCTCTGAAGGCATGGGGTCCTGTACCTAGTCCAAACCAGTTCTGGGTGCATTCTACCAGTGCACAACTTCTTCCTTTGTCAGTGTGGGTCAGGGTCATCAGACGCACCACAGGAGGTGGAGCCAGCATTGTGGAAGGCAGGCACAGTCCTATACAGGCCCAGGTGCTACTCCTCCCACCACTCCCAATGCAGATAGGTCTGTTCAGCCTAGTGCTGACTCACCCTGTCTCCTGGAGCCACCCCAGCCCCCGTCACTCACAAACCAGACAAGCAATACACAACCTAGCAGAGGCAGGCTGGATGGTTAGGCAAGAAAATACCTACTTTCTAAAAGTGGTATTTTCAAACATAGAATGTTAAAACCAACTTCACTAAAAGATGTATTTTATCATTCTGAGTTCAGGCATACTAAATTCGTTTTTCTACCATGTTCCCTGGGAAAGTTAGGATTATAAGGTGTTATAATCAAACTGCCCATTCTGGCCTATGGGGACAGGTAGCCTTGCAATAGTGAAAAACGAAATTGGCTGTAATTCACTATCAGGACATGCCACATATATCAGGGCATGTCCTACCTTTTACATACAATGCACCCTGCCCTTGGACCTACCTTAGGGGTGACTGATATGTAGAAAAGGGAAGGTTTAGGGACTGGCAAGTGGGTGCACTTACCAAGTCAACATGGCAGTACTGGACTGCACACAGGCTCTGCAATGGCAGGCCTGAGACACACTTTACAAGCTGCTTCTGTGGGTGGCACAACCAGTGCTGCAAGCCCACCGGCAGCATTTGATTTCCAGGCCCTGGGCACATGTGGTGCACTATACTAGGGTCCGACAAGTAAATCAAATAAACCAATCATGGAGTCACTAATTCATTACATCAATTTACAATAGGGAGCACTTGCACTGTGGCACTGAATAGCAGTGGCACAGTGCCTAAAGCATCTAAAACCAGCAAAACATATCAAAAACAGAGGAGACAACAGCGAAAAATGGAAGGGAGACTCACGCCAATGGTACCAGGTCTAACAGGGTGTGAGAAGTTTTATGATGATTTCTTTACTTTTATATCTTCTGGGAACAAAATAATTTTGTATCAGTATCTTAACCTTTCATTTCAAGCAGTTTAAGATATTTTAGGGCTTCTCATTGATCAAAAGAGTGTAATTTATAATATATAGTTATAAGTGCACTGAAACCTTGGAAATGTCACAGAATCTGAAAACTTGACAGAAGAAGAGTGAAGAAGACCGCTGCGGCCTCCTGTCCGCTGTATTACGATGTCTTCTGTGGGCCGCCGGCGGTCTTTCTGACGGCGGTGATTGTTTTTTCATGTATGAAGCTTTCGAACACCCTTCTGCTTCCATCAAAACCCCTGAATCTGGGGCCTGGCTGCATCGACACACAGCTCCAGGCAGCACTCACATGTATGCAGTGTTGACAGATTTTGATACCCGTCCCAAGCCCAAAGCTGTTCAGGTTTAAGCCCAAATTCAGCCCAACGCAGACCAGTTTCAGCCCAAAAACCAGTCCAAAGTTACCACCCTCAATTTAAGCGAAATCAGCCTTCAGGAAACATTTTACGCATAATCCTAATTTCTATTCAATTTGCTTATAGTGGGAGGAGGTTCAATGGCACCTATGCACTTCTGTAATCATGTTTCAATTTGATTTGTAACTACTGATTTTGAAGATCGGTCCCATTAGGACCTGTTGCTTTGTTCACCACAAATCCAAACCTGAACCTGGCATTGATGAACAAACTTTACAAGAGCAGACTGTAACCCATTTTAGTGAAGTCCAAATGCTGAAAAGTTGAAACTCTATGTCATCTAGCTCCTCAAACAGGGCATTTAATGCATTTCATGGATCTCACAGGATTAACACCACACAGTGATGCACATATAAAGTAACCACCTTGGCATTAAAGCAATTTCAGCACAACTTGTTTGGCAAGCTGCGATTAGAGACCCACTCCCTCCAGTTAAAATGTACAAAGGCCAAATAGGAGAGTCACTTACTCTGATTACTGCCTGCCCTACACTTCAGTCTTTCACCATGACCATCTACTGTGACACTAAAAGTTAAAACAGAACCTATGTCATTGCCTTCGTGTTTCAGCAAAGGCTTGACTAAAGGCCCCAGTCTTGGCAAGAAGCAGATGGGTTTGTGTGGGGTCCAAATGAAATCAACTGGAGTGGACAGGAAAAATACTTATTTCCCAAAACCTTAGTTAATACCCTCCCCCAACTTCTCAACGCTAACACTCCCTCAAGTAGGATGACACTGTCATCACTCCACTTGTCCCATTCAGTTCCATTCCCCTTCATCATTCGCACTGTCGGTCTCTCATATCACCATTGATTAGTGAAATCTCATTAGGCTGTGCAACTCCTTTAAACCTATCAGTGACTCATGGCTTTTAGCAGAGAAGCACCTAGAACTGACTTTGCAATGGATCACGAATGGGCTGTATATTCAGGTCCTTAAATTTCAAGGCAAAAGCATGGATCAATTTCTCAATAATGCTTGTGCTTGCAGCAGGCATATTACTGTCCTGCCAGGAACCACTCATCAGGGGTTGGACTAAAGCTTTTTTGTACTGATGTCCGCATCACCACACTAAAATGATGTAGTCATTCATACTATAGTTCCTGGGAGAATCACAACATGGTGCTTCATATTATAACAAAAGCAGCCACTGCCAGCACCTGCTGCGCAACTGGTTGTCCAGCCCCGCAATTAAGAGCGTATAACTGACTCTGCTCTGGCTGTTAGGGAGCAGTGTTGTGACCTATAGTATCAAAACTTCTCTGAAAACACACATATGACTTCCGCCCTGCAGCTAAAATAAATTTGCACCAGGCCTGGCACTCCACCTGGTCATCTGATGTCAATGCAGAAAGTGAACAACAGTCAGGATCTGGCTCTTCTGTACCATCACCAGAAAGCCTGCAATGATTATCCCAGCCAGTGACTGAATTTTGATCTGTTTTCCTGTTACCATGCTCGCCACACAAACGGCATTGTGTGACTCTCACAGTGTGCTCTCTATGGTTGTGCTGCTGGCAGGCAGCTGGCACAGCATAGGGATATTTTTCTGCTGTACACAGCCCAGATTCTGCCCCATGGACAATTCTGCCTAAAAATAGCAAGCAACTTAGCCCTCACCTGCACCTGGCCTTCGATGGGAGGGGTCCCTGTAGACCGTCCAGTAGGCGTGGGCGGGTGCAGTTTAAAGGTGGCACTGCTAACCAGCACTTCGGAGCACCTAGTGTAACAGCAAGAGACAGTGACTAAGGAGGTCAAAGAGCAGCCTTGTCTGGCAGGCCTTGGGCCTGTAGGTGACCTCAGCAATGTCTGCAGCCCGGTCTACCACACTGGGTTGGACCACGTACTCTGCAGGCTTCTCCTGGCAGTACCTTCAGGATACCACAGGTAAGTCCAACGCACCAGATCACTCGACAAACATTAGTGATGCAGTGGGGGCAGTACCAGCCCGGACGAGGGGTAAGAGAGTTGGGAGGGGCAGGAAGTTAAAGACATAGCTGAAAGGACAAAATATGTTTATTCGTTCAGTTTTGATTGTCTTCACCTTCAGGCAACAGCATATAAAATAAATGAGCACCATATGTTTTAAAATTTAAGATAAATCCACGTTAAAGTAATCGGTAGGAAATGCATTTGTTTGCATTACGAAACCTTATTGATTAATTCAGTCACTGCAGATGTCTACGAGTGTAACCAGACAGTAAAGGAATAGATTCCTGGTTGGCAGAGGGGTAAGGAGTGGTGGTTAACGACTACTGTATTTATAGTGCTACGAGGTCCCAGCCTATGACTTAAAGCACAATGAGTATGCAACTCATTATTTTAACATAGTCTAAAATGTTTTTCGACATGCCATATTTTGCTGTGGAATGTCACTCATAAGTCACTGCAAAAATGGAAGTGTCACACATTAACAATCTGAATACTTGGCAGCTATGATATTAACCCTCTAGGGTACCTTACACGAGTGAAAATTGCGACTAGACAAAACTCCCATCCCTCTCCAGCAGGTACATTAATTACCAGAGTTAACTTGACACTTTATTTGTTGCCCGAAAACTGCTCAATATACAAGGAACTTTGTAGTGCTTTTAAAAACAGCTGTACTGCTACAAAACTGTGAAGGAAAAGTTCCAGTGCTGAAGAGAAGAATACTTAGAAGTGCAGGCCCATTTAAAACACTGCCCCTGTTACTGTGCCGGTTTGCCCCCATGTCCAGTGCTTTAAATGGAAAACAATAAGTGCAGGTACTCACCAACTTTAATGGCAGGGGTGAGGCTATGGGCATGGTTAGGAGGCAAGCCTTTAATTTGAGATACTCTTGGTGTGCAACTGTGCACAATAATACAACACTTCTGCCATCTGTAGATTATTCTTTTTGTCTATGCTTGTACAAAAGGGTAATTTTAAAAGTAACTTTTATATTCCCTTTGGGCAATATAATATGCCTCTGCAGATATGGCACATGAAAGCTATTTGTATTTTCACATTATGCACAATTATTGATACTGTGAGCAATTTGTGAAAGAAACAAGCATAATGTTAAGCAATGATCCCTTTTTAGTTAGGAGACTGGAAAATCGTGAGGGCAACAGAAAAGTTGCCTCACTGCAAGTTTGTATAAGGAGCGATACGGAGTGAAGGGACAGGGCAATGTGCCATTGAAAAGAGCAAAGTACAGGGCAAGCTGTTTTGAAGGTTGAAGCTGTGGAACAGTTATTGATGAGAATAAAACTCTCAGAAAAAAAAGTGTTTTCCATTTGGAACAGATTTTATACTTGCAGTTATATCCTTTATATTTGTTTATAGATCAGCATTCAAATAATAGCAGCAAAGCGTACGATGCACCTATATTAGAATGGATTGCTTGCACCCCTACAAAATTTTTGCAGGAATCATATTTCAATGCTTAGCCACTTAAATGTTATGTAAGAGTAGCCAAATGACCAAGTTAAACAAAATAAATAGAGCCTTTCCTTGAGTCTCCCTTCCTGATGCATTGCTACACGGTGTCCCCACACTTTTTCCCCACGCTTTCTTCCTGCTCCCTTGCCACCACCTGCTGTCTCCCCTCCTCCTACCCACGAAACTTCTCTTTTCAATGGTCATTCAATCTCTCCTCTTGCCTTTTGTCTGTCTCACATACCTAAACCTTTCCCATGCCAATTTCTCTTTCCTGTACCTCATGTCTTGCACCTGTGTTCTCTGCCATATATTTTCTTTATCCAGTCCCCCTTTTTCTCCTCTGTCTTGTCTGTCTTACTCTCCCTCGTCCTGTCTCTTCCTTGTCTGTTTCTCTCCTCCTTCGCTCAGTTGCCTTTCTTCATTCTCTTACTCTTGTCTTTCTAGAGTTTCTTTTGTCTCTTCTTTTCCCATTTTTTTACCTCTCACTGCGTCCTGTTTCTGCATCACTCTATCCGTCTACCTCTCTTCCTTTTTCTCTCTCTTTATTCCGAACTGTTGTTGAAAGGAGGAGGCCTACCCCTTTCCTCTCTGGCCAACATGACAGGCAAGACAAAGCTCAATGAAGATTAGCGTTGGTGAGATCCGCAGACAGAATACCCGTGGCTGTTAAAGTGTGCCCTATGGCGGGGCACACAGTCGGCCTGCTCCAAGGCACACTGCATAGAACAGGACGGGCAGACAGATTGTGCATACAACAGTCTGCGCATCAAGCCTCCTCTTCATATAATAAGGCAATGGGAATTGGCGGTTTTGTGCAGAATAACAATGAAAGACACGATTAACGTTCAATCGTAGAGGCAAGTGACAACACTGCTCTCTGGTGATTGCAGCGCAAGCTCTTCTGCGCAATCACACGCTGCAGCCAGCCAGTGAGGTGACCTATGATTCAGCCACAAACAGACCTGGAGGCAGTAATACCTGCATGTTGCAAGGACCCTGTGAGTACCGGTACTCTCCGTGTCTAATGAAATGCTCCGTTACTCACAGGAAGAAAACTGAAAAGTGCTGGTACTCCGTACTGGTGAATACCGGCCAATTTAAAGCACTGCGCCATGTCCAAGGGCAAGGCCAGAACCTGCAACACACTCCCTCTACACATGGAAGCACTTCTATTCGGTGCTGTGTCCTTTCCCTAACCTCACCACCAAAAGTGACGCGCATCTAGTTATTTTCTGAAGTGCTACCATCAAAACCAGTGTACAATCAATGGAGAAAACGTACTTGTTTTTGCTTCACTCTCCCAAAGATCAGCACGCACCACCACAAGGAGAGTCGAGAGTCAATGTCTCACTCTCACACGATTTGCCCCGGCCCGGCACCCGAGGTCCAACCGACTCACTTAGTCAGAGTGACAAGTGAAACAAGTCACTCACTCATGGTCCAAAACTGGAAATCAGTTCTGTTCCTGTTAAACCCTGGAGGAATGCACACACCACCACGTGCGTGGTGCGCGCTTAATGTCAGCACAGTTCACTGTCCCGGGCGGGCTCTAGAGGATAATGTTTACAGGGCAGTCATTGGTAGTGCTTTTGCGCGCTACCAGATTGACGGCCCTGGGACCCAAAGAAGCTTGTTACATATATTGCATCCTCGGGTGGTGCGTGCAGTGCGGTTGCACTTACACACACTGGCCAATCAGGCCCAGTCATGCTGCGCGCTTCGTTGTCCATTTGCTCACGGCTGGCTGCCAATGATGATAGTGTCATGGTGATGCCCAAACTTCTGAGACGCCGCCCCAGCTTATTAAAATGCGCACAACGGGCCAATAAACGCCCAAAAAGTAGCCGCCCGCAATTTGGGGTTTTTTCTCGCACAAATGGGAAAAATGCCTCCCATTTGTGCGGGAAATAGCCCAATCTGGCAACACTGTAGCGTTCTAACATCTCCACTTAGCTCAAAACCTTTGAACCTGGATATGAAAAGGAAATCTACATTCGGAGCAAGAAAAGAAGGAAGATGGCTGCAGTTTCTCAGTATTTATGCATGTTCCAGAATGTTTAAAGTTTTCTAAGTATTGAAGGTCTGTCCTTGTTGCTGCTGTGCATGGGAAGCACCCCTGAATCTGGGGCTTGGCTGCATCGACACACAGGATCCAGGCAGCACTCACATGTATGTAGCCTTCTTACATCTCCTCTTAGCTCAAAACCTCTGAACCTTGGTCCTGGCTGCAGCAACGCACAGCCTCCAGGCAGCACCCCTATATAAGGGCACTGGATTCGATTTCTGGTGCTTTGCAGCAGTTTTAAGATCTTATAGTTTCTCGTTGCTCAAATTAGTGTAATTTCTAATAATTATATATGTTTCCCTCGTCTTCATTGCTTGATTTTGCTCGCGAGAGTGTCACTCATAGTCGTTCAATGTCACTCATAATTATACTGAAATTATGAAATTGTCACACAAAAGCATTCTGAAACCTTGGCAGCTATGTGGTAACCAACCTGATTAATATTAAATCAGCAGTTGGTCAGCATGTGGCACACTCGTTCCTTATTCTGCGAACCGAACTATCAGTACATTTTTATTTTATTTATTTATATAGCGCAACATTCATCCCATAGGGATATCACTCATCATTCTCAGGCCCCTCTAGGAAGTTCGCTCTTCATTGTAAATTTGTACTTTTTCCTGTACATTCCTCACCCTTGCGTGCTGTGTTGGATTTTATGTGTGTGTTCCCTTATTTTAACCCCTTGACCGCGATCGGAATTCCGCTCGTGTGCTGGACATTCCGATCGCGGGTGGGGTCGTGACGAGCTCAGCTCATCATGCGCACAGCGCTACCGCTCAGCTCGTCATGAGCACGGAAGGGGTTAAGTCCCCTGTTTAATTCACGCCCTCTCTACTCCCTCAAGGAAGTCCTTCCACTATAGGAAATTCTGTACTCCATGCCTATAGAAGTGCCTTCCCAGTGTGTTCTGAGTGACTGCCACTTATTGTAGTATTATACCTCTATTTGTATTTTGTATCTCATGTATCATGCACACCTGTCACTTTTTCCTCTTGGAACGTATACCTCTTTTTGTATCTGGTTTGTTTTTGTTATTTGCACAATTGTCACTTTTTCCTCATGTAATGTAACGCTGCTTTTGGATTATGCTCACTTGTAACCTTCTCCTCATGTAATGTTACTGTTCCTATCGTGAAGCGCTCTGACACCTTCGGGTAAAGTCCGCGCTATATAAAAACGCATAAATAAATCACGGCGCTGAGGTAGCGGAATAGTGGTGCGTGGGGCAAAATAAGATACTGGTTACAATATGCGTCTGCTTTTTGTCATTAGACTAATCGTCCTTCTGGCTCCAATTTGTGTGACTAAAAACAACCTCAGTCTCCGAATATAGAAAAGGCATAGCAACTTGGCAACGTAAAGAGTTTACCCACATCAAACATGGCGCTGTCTTATTCCTTGTGCAACCGGACTAGTACTGAAAGACGAGTCTATTGGTGATGTCAGGTCCGTCCCCTTGCCCTTCAACCTGTCGTCGGCGTGCGCCTGTCATTACGCTGATCCTCTTCCTGAGTGCTCCAGAAGTTCCGGCCTGCTACGAGTTTCCACTGTTTCCACGGTAACGAGGCGCTGCGCGCTCCTCGCGGTGTTGGTGCTGCCGGGACGGCGGCGGTTGGGTGTCATTGAGACCTAGGAACTGGTAAACGCAGGATTTTGGCGCTAGGGGAGCGCTGGTGAGTGGGGGTTTGAGGGACTGGTAGTATGTGCTATGAAGGCTGCTTTTATTGTTTAGTAATTGTATCTGATGGGGGTGTGTTTATTCGGGACCCACCCCCCTGTATTCGGATCCCATGGCGGGTGGTTGTATCCGAACAAAGGTTGTGGCCTGTGTACCTATGGAGGCATCCCCCTCCTCACTTGGCAGGTGCTCTGTGTTTTGGCGCCTCCTGGGCGCGGGGTTTGTTCGCGGGTTTCCCTGGCGCCTCTGCCCCGCCCCGAGAGTCCGTTACTCCCTCCCCCTTTAACCGCCTGTGCTACTCCCCGCATTTCTCCGTTCTTTTTCGCAATTGCGGCAAGCCGCTACCGCGCTCGCTACGTGGTGCCGTCCTCAGCAGCCCATCGGAGAGCACTGTTTTCCACCAGCAGCGTGCTTGTGGTGAGTGCCCGTTGCTCGATCCTTCCAGCTGTAGTGTATGCAGTGGTTGCTTCACCCCGTTGGGGAGCTTTTCATTGTGTGATGGTCTCTATCTTACCTTGCATAACTTGTGTTGATAAGTTATTCGGTGTCCCACAGGCTTCGCCTTGCCTGTTTCTTAGATGTAGTGTTATTACAGACGTTGGGTGCTCTGGCCATAGACTTTGGGGCTAGCCCCCCCCGTCACTTGGAAATGTTATACTTTGTTCAGTCTCTCCAGCTCTCTGGCAGTCCACCCCCGCGCTCCGCTCTCAGGAGGGTGTGAGGTCTGTTGCTGTGGATACTGTAAACATTGGGTCTACTTTACTATGGAAGTCATGTTTGTTTTATTCTTTGCTCTTGTTTAGATTTCCTACTGACGTAACGCGCATTCTTATAGCTAGTTTATTTCTCACCAGGTACACATTTTATTCAACTATCTTCGAAACTCCTGAATAAGGTTAATTTTTAAAATGTCAACAAAGAAGGGTCCTTCACAATCCTCATACGGCGTCTTAGCAAAAGAAAACACAAGGAGATGAGGAGTGAGTGTCTGAAAAGTTTCAGCGCTCCGTCCATCATCTCCTTGTGTTTGCTGTCTTAGCAAAAGAGCCAAAAGCCCATATGTAATCAAGGAAAATGTGCGCCACTATCCTCCGGTTCTGTAATAAAACCCACAATTGTGGTGCAGTGGGGCCCCAGAGTCTCTACACCTGCTGCATCTTTGCATGGGTATGGTATAGTGTTATTGTTGTAACTTGTAATGTTGCTTTAGATCCTTTTCCTTGGCTACCTGTTCCCTGCTGCTCAGCCAGTTTGAATGTGATGTGTGTGTAGAATGCCTGATGAGATAGTGGAATGCTGGAGTGCCTGGTGGAGTGGAGGGAGAGACAGTTGGAGTGTGTGGGCTGAGCAGCAAGGATGCTGCTCTTGGTGGGGCTGAACTAATGAACTACAAACCTATTATCCTACTTACCATCATGTAACCAAGCTTAATAAACCTCTTACCTACTACATGGCTACCTCTGGACTTCTTTCGGATTACATCACTTATGCTCTGCATTTACCATGATGCATTGGGGAAAATGGACTGCTGGAACGTGAGGCAGTGTCCTCCCACCCTCCTGTTTTGGAAAGGCTCCCCTGAGCTAACGACTTTTGTTGATGCACCTGCGCCCCGTGAGTGGTACGGAGACTTGAGAAGACTTTGGGCACCATTTCCAGCCCACCCCCCCCCCCAACAACTTATTGCTCTCCACCGATGGAGTGAATCGATAAACACATGTCTAGAGTTACACAGCAAAGGCTGTACCGACGAGTGAAAAATTAAAGACTACTGCAGAAGTGTTATCATGCACTGCATTTACCATGATGCATTGGGACAAATTGAGTGCTGGGAGGTGAGGCAATGTGCTCCCACCCTCCTTCTCTATGGGTATGGTGTAGGTTTACCTCTACGTCGTGGTGCTGTTAACAAGTGCATATTCTTTCTTCCTGCAGTTGTGTGCAGTATTTGCTCCTCAATCCTACCTTGCACCAGCCCTTATATTAACAGCGCCTTATGAAGTAGTCAGACCTTCATTTATTCAGTACCCAGGTTCGAGGAGTGCAATGAGGCAGCGGTAGAAGTGCATTAAAAAAAAAAAAAGTATGCAAACTGTGGTGTCGGGGTTAGTGAGCGTGGGAGCAGAGTGAAAGGCATGGCTAAAAAACAAAGTATTGTGCAACTTTTTTTCAGTCTTTCACCTTCAGGTAGCTACATATAAAATAATTCACAGCTTAAATAAAACATAAATGCAAGTTAAGTTAATCAGTGGGAAATGCACTATTGTACATTATGAAACCGTTATTAGTCAATGAACTGCAGAGGTGTGTGCAACCAGAAGAGACACCTAATTGAATCCTGGTTGGCACAGGTGAGAATAGTAACTGTGAATATGTAAGTCATTCTTTTAAACTTGCATTACACACAGTATAAGATAGGCTGCTACAAAATGCACAAAAAGGTTTGAAATAAAAGTGCTTCCAAAATATAAATGTTAATAATACCCAGAGTGTACGTAGTGCATTTTTTTATAACTGTCATTTAAAAGCACACTCTTCGCTGCTCAGCTGGTAACTCCCTTGCAATACCGCTCAAAAAGAATACATTTGTCATCAGGAAACTTCATGTGATTTAATCAATTAAAGCCAATACCGTCTTCCAAACACCCTTTACATTTGCAGATAAACCAGTTGCGCATATTTACATTTCTTTCAGGGAAGCAGGCACCCTGGCAAGAGGCTAGTTTCTTGTTTAGCTATCTGCCCGCTTTCGGTTTCACAGCACAGGAGGCTCCCTACCTTGCATTTGAGCTGACACATTTCAACTCTTGGAATTAACATTCCTAGGATGGTTGTCTGTTTACAAAAACTAGAGGAACTTTTTTATTTTTTTTAATTAACAAAAGTATGGGCACGTCATACCCCTAAGATCCCGTCCACTTTGACCACTGGGCAACGGGACTGCTTGCTTTAGCCAGGTTCTATTGAAAGTGAACACTACTTGGAATCCAGTAACAATTCATGAGAAAGATGTCCTCAATTAGAAAAGCATGGTTAAATCTTGGGGATAAGGTAATAGATTGCCCGTTTTCTTCTTCCCTTGCCTGTTGATTAGACCTTATGTAACATATTATAATGAAGAACTACTGCATGGATATCTTCTTAGTCTTTTTTAATTTCAAAAGATTGTATTAAGGTTTAAAATCAGAAAGTAAAAGTCACTGTAAAATGGGCCTCTATTTGAAAAATTGAGATACGAAATGAGCCAATTTCCTACGATTTGGTATACAAAGTTGTTGTAAAGTCATCCTGTGCCCTGGGCACCCCCCAACTTTTTGCTGACTGGAACTGGTGGTAACTGACTCTGACTGACCCTGGGCTCTGTCTAACCAGGCCCAGGGCCAGTGCCAAGCTGAAAGGAACACATTAGAATACAGTTAAGACACCCAACATACACTAGGGTACACTCTGGTATGGTGGGGTACCCCTGTAATTGGCATGACCTACCCCATAAGCCCCTAGTATATACTAGGGCAGGGGATTGAAACTACCTAGAAGTCCCCAGTATCCTGGGACATGGCAGTTTAGAGGCCAGCAGCTTTTCTGCACATGCATGGGTGCACTGCTGAAGCCAGGGGTCAGTTTAAAAGCAGCCCTGGGTGCCAGGACTGCTTTTAAAAAGCAAATTGTGCTCAAATTCGACTTTGGGATTTGGGGCACTTAAAAATGGATAGCCTACAATGTTTTGGCATTTTAGGGGCCCCCAGGGTCTTCCCTAGGTATCCCAGGGGTGGGGGGGTCAGTTATCTATAATGTACACCCTTATAAAATGAGTTTTTGTATGCCTGGGTAAAGTGAAATTTCACTCCCCACATGGTGTTAAAGTGCTGCCCAAATTCGACTTTGAGGCTAGGAGCACAGGGATTTGAGGATCTGCAATATTTTTACAGATTCAGAACCCCTAAAGTCTCCCCTAAGTGCACAAGGGTTGGGGGTCCTGTAGAAATTAGGGAAATACTTATAAAATATGTTTTTATAAGCCCTGGTGCTAGAAAACTGGCCCAAGTCATTTTCCCCATTGCAAACCCCATGGCCCATAGGTTAACATGGTAGGAAGTTATTGATTAATAAATATTGATAGGAGCGGACTAGCCGGACCATTCAAAGACTTCCCAGAATGGTAGTAGTAAATCCAACAATATTATATTGTTGAATTTCTCCTAAAGTGTACATACAAGAAGTTATAAGACTTTCTTGTTTGTAAGTCCAAATTCAGCCTTCCAGTGGTCTGCCCTGATTGGTCAGAGTTATGTGGATTAGCCAGGCTGCCTTGAAGAGGTGATAAAGAACCCCTGGGGTTAACCACTCTGCGGGGAGGGCAGTGTGCTGGTCTATAGGAATGCCAGGCCAGGGGGTGGAGTCGTAAACCATGCTCTTCAAAGGCAGAGGGGAGGCCTGGGTTTCAGTTTCACTCTGACACTCTTGACCCAGAGTCAGGGCTAGGCTTAAGGAAGGTATGTGCAGATGGTAGGGGGAGAGTCCATAGAGATAAGCCATCCCAGGGGGAGTGTTTAGCCAGCTCTTACCTCCTTGCTGGAAAATCAGCCATTATGGATTTGGAAGCTTTGTTGCACTCTGGGATAGAATAATGCCACACTCTGCAGGAAGGAGTCACTCAAGTGGGAGGGTACCCTACTCCTATTGGTGAAGCTTGACCTCCTGGATGACCCAGAGACTGTGGAATAAGTATCTGAGAGAGGCCCAGCCCCTCAGATCTGCTGCTTGAAACTTACTGAAGCAAGAAGTGCCCTGCTGAGAAGTTTTGCTGTGCAAAGATTTCTAAGGCCTGACCTCTGAAGACTGCACCAACTGAAACTGCAGCCCTGTGGATTACCTTGCTGCAAAAGGACTAAAGAGTGGACTCCCTGCAAGCTACAGGTTAACAGAGCTCACCTGGACATCCCCACAAAGAATTCCCAGCCTGGAGTACCAGTGGATTTGTAAGGGTTTTGTTCAAGTGGATTGCGGAATTGACGTTTCACACTTTCAAGGACCCTCTTGGAGATTCCAGAACCTTGGATTGTGTGTTGGATACTTTGGGACCCGCAAGCAGAACTTCAGGAAGGAGTTCTAACTGGACCCCGCTTGCTGAAGAAGGCGGCACAACACAGTGGTGAGAATTCTTCAGAACAATTTCTAAAGGTGTGTCCCTGTCAGAGAAAACGAAATGACTAAAAGGGGCACTGTTGGTTTCTAAGCACTAGAAAGTGACTAATCTTTAAAAATTCACATCTCTGGTTCCCTACAGTGGATTTTTTTCGTTTTGGTGTCATTTAAAAGATACATTTATTACCTATTTTTATAACTTGGTGTTGGATTTTTATTTTGTGTTGTGTCTTAATTATTTACTGAAATGGTGTTTTTGAATGCTTTACATACCTGTCTTTGAAGTTAAGCCTGTCTGCTCGCAGCCACGTTACCAAGGGTTGAGCATAGGAATAATTCTCTAAGACCTATGCTGAGTCCTATCATGTGTTAGTGACCTTATTGCCAGTGGCAGACCTACATTTGCCCCTACCAATAACCCACTTTCCAACAAAAGTGTAATATATTAGCCATGAAAGCATCACACACTTATCTTTCCTGAGTAAAGTAGAAGACAAATCAGAAGCTCAACCTTTTGGTTTTAAAGGGTTTTAAAGGTAGAGCCATAAATAAGAGGATAGGGAAGAGAGGGAGAAGAGGGTATGGAGAGATACTGGCCAGAGAAGGGTGAACTGGTCAGCTGATCAGGGAGGTTCATTTCATGTTGACTCCAATGAGTGGTAGGGCTTTATGCAGTGTTGAATTATGAATCAAAAGTTTTGTGTGGGAGTGTCTCTTTGGTCCTTATATATAGAAGAAAAATTATGACTTAGGCACTACAGTAGTCAGTCAGTCAATTACTTTATTCGATACTTATAGTATAAGATCATAAAAGTTCAGGTGAATACAATTTAAAAACAATCAATCAGTGCAAAATCGAGGATTATATACATGTCAGTATAAAGATGATAAAAACAGTTATAACAATCACAGATAAGAAAACCAGTTAATAAAAGCTGTTTAAAATTCATTCACTAGTGTTGTGCTGCCGCCTGATCTACCATGATTGAGTTAAAAAAGACGCCACTGAAAAGCAATCCATAGGATTAGGCAGAGATTGTTAAAAGAACATTGCTACGCGACATTGTTTAAAATGGAGTTTGCACATCAGGGGGAGGATAAATCTTTTACGGGGATCCCTGTAAAATTTGCAGAAAAAGAAGATATGTAAATTTGATTGCGCAGAGGAGCCATCGCAGGGACAAGGGGGTAAATCATTTATAGAATAGATTTCTGCAGGGTGTGCCAGCATACACTGGATAAAATGTAATCGGAATCTAATTAAAAGGAATCTGTGACGTAGGTTTGTCACAGTAAATAAGTATGACATTGTCCTTTCCTGACGCTTCGGGCCTACAAGGTATAATTTTACCAATAGTTTCGTGCAATTTGTTTGCAGTCTAGCATCTGCTCTTTGTTTGAGAAAATGGGCTTTTAGCTCCTACCTTGAAATGCTCATACAGTCCCTGGGGGTAACAAATAGACGCTCCAAGCCTATAGAGGAAAGAGTAGATTTGATGTACGAAATCCATGGAATCCTATGGGCATTTTCCATGGATAGACAATCTTCAATTAATTTTTGGGTAGTCTGAATAGACTCCCTTCTCCAAATGGAATGCCACAGGATAATTGGAGCCACAGAGATTGTATCAGGCAGATATGGGACCTCCAATTCTGTGTGGGTGATAAAGTTAGAGCAACTTACGAGGAGGCCCATTAATTTTTTCCAAAAGGTATCCTCTATCACTTGGAGGGCAGACGGATTAATATGGCCCCATATGCCTGCCCCATAAGTTGCTACCGATACTGATTTGGCTGCATAGACCTTTCTTACCATATCGATAGGTTTCGCCCCCAGTTTTTGAATGAAGGAGTGGAGAGCAATGATACTTCTCTCAAGTGATAGCCCTCTAGTGGCAAGCATATGGGACCATGAAAGCTGCCTGTCAAATGTTACGCCCAGGTAAGAAAAGGTATCGGTATGGGCTATTTTTTTCCCTGAGATATAAAAACTCGGTACCTTCCTATCCTTCCGACCAGGGGTTAGAATAAAGGACTTTGCCTCATTAGTTTTCAGCCCTAAATTTTCCATGTAGGTTACGTAGATGTTTAGTAACTTTTGTATTGCCAGGCCCGTGCGGGCAATTAGCACTGCGTCGTCAGCATACAGGAGGATTGGGGTGCGGGCGTTGTTAATTTTTGGGACGTCTGGAGTTGAGTCCTTCAGGGGCGCTTCTACCCCATTGGTGTAGATAGAAAAAAGAAATGGGGCGAGTACGCACCCCTGGCGGACTCCTCTATTGATTGGGAACGCCCTAGTGCACTCCCCTTCCCTCCCGTATCTGACGCAGGCCGTGGCTGATGAGTAAAGCTGCCTGATGAATAGTATAATAGCCCCATCTATACCCATTTCTTCCATAGGTGTTCGTGTGCCACGCAGTCAAACGCTGCGGACAAGTCCATAAACGCCAAGTATAGTTTACCGGGCTTTGCTTGGGTATACTTGGCGATTAATAGACTAAGATTGAGGCACTGATCTTGGGTACCGATACCCTTTTTAAAACCATATTGGACCGGAATTAAAACCTTGCTTTTATTCTGCCCATTCCTCTATGCGGTTCAATAGAACCTTGCCCATGAGTTTAGCTGTGCTGTCCATCAATGATATTGGCCTTTAATTTTTTGGTTCGGACTTGTCTCCCTTCTTATAAATTGGTATTAAAATTGATTTCTTCCATGAGTCAGGTGGGCCCACTTTTGCGACTGCGTTAAAAACATTTGTCAGCACAGGGCCCCACAGATCTGGCTGGTCAATGAAGAAATCTATGGGCGTACAGTCTGGTCCTGGCGCTTTATTAGTGGAGCACTGGGCAAGGGCTTCTTTAACCTCATAGTATTCAAAGACCAGTTGTGGCTCAATGAAAGTGATCACAGATACGTTCTGTGGTGCCGCCCCCTCCGCATTGGGGTCAAATATGCGGGAAAAATACCCGACCCAAGATTCCTCATCAACATGGCAATCCAATGTGGCTGTTGGTGGTTTAAGGAAGGGGGCGTTAATAATACTCCAAAAGACCTTAGAGTTTTTTGCAATTGCCGCTTGATAGCGTTGATCCCATGTTTCTAACTTCAAAGTTTTGATTCTTTCCTTCCTGGTCTCGTTATATTGACAACGAAGCTGCTTCACTAAGGTTTTATCTCTATGAATTACCCTCAGGGCCTGATGCAAAGTTGATAATAATTTGGTGCATGAATGATCAAACCATCTGGGCCCTGCTGTTATAGTAGTTGTTTTTTTCCTAGATGGGTGATACCTAACCTCGGATAATATGGCCTTGAATGCCGTAGTTATTTGAGTTGGATTAAAAGCAGGTTCTAGGCATATAAAGATGTCCCTCTGGCTCGTTTTAATTATTTTTGGGACGAGGGATGCTTTGTCTGCTAAGGCCCATTTTAGGGTTATCCCATTTGTTTTTGCAATCATGGGCTTGATGTGCCTTATCTGTTCCGGAAAAATTCCTGCCCATTTCATTTTTCCAGTAATCGTTGCGTGATCGCTAAAATTTAAGTAGTTGATCTTGCAACTAGAAATACGTTTTTTGAGCGGTTCTGCTGCGATTATGTAATCGATTGTACTACCCTGCGAGGGTGAACCAAACGTATTATATAGCGTGCCAGAAGAGATATCAATCGGATTGCAAATCTCTAAGTTATTAATCGCTAAAAGTCTGTTCAGGGCTTCCCCATACTGATTATGATTAAAATGTTATAGGGGATCCCCTTCATCATTAAAACCACATGCTGCTGTATTTGAGAGCTGGCAGCAGTGTGCATTAAAATCACCCAGCCACAGAATTTTTGGCGTAACTTTTAAGGTGCTGGAGCAATTATTAATATCTATCTCCAACTGATCTGCCACCTTTTTCATATCGCCTGAAAAATTATTGTTATAAAAGTTAACTAAAACAATAATATCTTCATCTGAACCTTTTAAAAATAATAAATGATAAACAGGGGAAGCATTGTAAAATGAAACAACTTCCACCCGTAGGGTATTTCGTAATAAAGTTAGAATCCCTCCCCTGGCTCTGCCTGATCTTGATGGGAGGGCGGCGGTATAAAACGAGCGATAACCATCCAGGTCGGTCTGCTCGACCTCCCATGTTTCCTGGAAACAGATCAGATCATATGTGGTTACAATGTTTATCCAATCTGGGTCCTGGATTTTACTGCTCAAACCAGCGATATTCCAGGACATGAATGTGATTGGTTTGGACTGATCAGATGTTTCAGTTACCGACAATTGTATTTCAGGAACCCGTAAAGGTGAGTTTTGAACAGGAGTGGAAACACTCCTGTTCGGGGTATGTCAATCGCAACCCTCTAGGTCTGTTAATACGTTGAATCTATTATGTATGGGGAGGGGAGCAGAAAACCTGCCCAAAGAGTGTTGGGGAGGATTAAACAAGGGGAGAGGAGCCAGATCCGATACAGGAGATTGTCGACCTCGCAGCCCCATTGTATTTGGTTTATAAAAATAACCCAACAGTAAGGCAAATATTTTGGTGGGTGATGTTGGGCCAGTAGGTAGTATTTGTAATAAGTGGGCCAGTAGGTAGTATTTGTAATAAGTGGGCACTTAAGGGTCCTTGGTTCATGATGGAGCACACATTCAGCTACAGGGCATTATACAGAGGACTAGGAAGGTTCCTCCAACAAGTGTTGGGGCCTCCCACTTGGTCCCATTAGACAGGTTACAGGCTCTCCATACCTCCCTATCTGAAAATTCTTAAGAAGTCGGGGAAAGTTCTAGGGGAAGAGCAGGTCCCAGAAGATGCACATTGTATTTCCAAGTTCTTCAGCCTCCTCTCCTTGCTTCTTTTTTTCATGGTTGTCTTTGAACCAATTCCTAGAGGTAAGTGTTTTTCAAAGATCAGAACTGCCTTCAGTCTAGAATTATTTGGCAGTGAATCTTATGCTCCATTTTGATAACAATTTTCCTTTTGCAATCTCTGCAATGACTCAGCAGTTAAAAGTTCATCTTCCGCCCAGCTTGCCAGTAAATCAGGAGATTCATAATCTCTTAAGCAAATGGACGAATTTCAAAAAAGCTGACTTAGTCAGTTTTTTTGCAAGACTTTATCCTTTAGCCGAGGGTGAACTAGAACTTGCTGGGTTCCATGTTATCTTGCATGACAATCGCTGGTGGTATCGCATATGTCTCTGTTGCAAATTGTGTGACTAGAAGAGTTGAAGCTGCCCTTAGGAGAAGTGAGGCTGGTCTTAATCTGAGTACAAGAATAGCCGCCGCCCCCCCCCCCTTTTGTATTTAATGATTTCCAAGTGGTTGCCATTGCTGCTTAAGCTGGTAAAAGACTGTTTAGGCTTGCTGCCCGGAATAGACTTGCAGGCAAAGTTTTTGTCTGACATAACTTGTGACGTTCTGAATGCGTCTGCTTTTTTCCCCACTGTCTTATGTAAATGGTTAGAAAGCGTGGAAAGTGCTGGCTTGTTAAATTTTCCGTTTTAGGTGTCTCAACTTTTTGGAAATTGGAAGATCCTCTGTGGCGACTATACTGAAATCAAAAACATGCTCAGCCTTCAAATTTCAATCTAAGTCATCAGAAACTTTTACTTTAGCAAATCCTGCTGTAAATGTATTTGAGTACTGTTGGACTTGGCCCTTTTTCCCTGAATTTTTCGCTTTTCCCCCTAGCCTTTTTACTGACACGGTGTGTCTGAACTGAAAATAATAAATGCTGTGCAATGGTGTACGCACCTTTATTTCCACCATTGTAGAAATGCACCTTTTGTAAAATGTTACTTTTAAAATGGACGCCCTTCCTGTCTGCACATGTGCCGCCTGTCTGAGGTGAGTTGGCGGTCTAGTTGTCTGTTTCCCAGCACCCCCAGCTTTTGGAGGGAAGCCTGGCACCCAGGGTGCTCTACACCTCCCCCTAAACCAGTTGGGACCGGTTTCCCAGGGAACCTTCCAGAAGCTTCCAGCTCTTTCTGGTAGGTGGGGTGAGGGGGGCTGTGCCTCCATGTGCTCAGAGGGAGCGTGGACTTGATTGAGAGGGGCACTCTGCCAGGAGGTACCGCCACATTGGGCCTGTGTGCTGGCCCCTGTGCCCATCTGCACCCCTCCGCTGTCCACAGGGCCAGTGAGAGCCCTTACTGGAGTGAAGACTGCTGTGTCAGGAGGAGTGCCACTTTATGGGAGATGACTGCTTCTAGGAGCTGCTGTCCTGTTCTGATGAGTACCCACTGCCTGCTGATCTTGCCCAGTATTGCCTGCCTGCTCTCCTGCCGTCCTAAGCCCAGCACCTGGTGAGCACTATATCTTACTGCCAGCTGCCTAGCACCCTGTGAGCACGTGGTCTGCCCAGGAGAAGAGAGGAGCTGATGCCTGCAGCGCTGTGCTGCTAAAGCGCTATAACTGTGCCACAGGGGAAGAGGAGCGCCGCAACTTTATTTTGTGGGACTTAGCGCTACAACCTTATTTCTGCACCAGGAAGCGCTGCCTCCAGCCCTGACCAGGAGAAGGTGCGTGGGTCCTGCAGCGCTGGGCTGCCGGAGTGCCATATTTGCATTGACTGTGCTCTGCTTGCTGCGAGAGCGCTATAACTGTACCCAGCAGAAGAGGAGCGCTACATTTGAAGTGACTGACCATCCCTGCCTGCTGGCTAGCGCCTGGAGAAGAGCGCTTTATCTTGTTGCCCAGGAGGTGAGGAGCTGACATCTGCAGCGCTGTGCTGCGAGAGCGCTATATTTCCGGTGACTGTGCCTTCCTGCCTGCTCCCTAGCGCCTCAGGAGGGCTATATTTCATTGCCAGTGAAGGGGAGCGCTCCCACTTTATGGTGTGGGACCTAGCGCTTTGTGGGCGCTCCAACTTAATTTCAGCCCAAGAACTTTCCTGCCGCCTAGCGCCTCGTGAGCGCTATATGTAAATTGCCAAGGAGGAGTCTTGCGGCGGAGGGGGCCCGAGGCACATTGTCGGTGCCTGCCCCTCCGCGCTGCTGACGAGGGGAAGGCTCCGCTGAGGGTGAAGCCAGGAGAGGTCCCAGAAGCGGGACCTTGTCGGGGCACATTGCCGGTTCCCGGAGACTGCAGAGACATCCAGAGGGGCCCCAGACTGCCGGTGAGTGGGGCTCAGTCACCCTGTGGTTGGGGGGTGTGTCGGGGCACATTGTCAGTGCCCGCCCCCAGTGCCAGTATTCTTTGGAGGGCATTGGTTGTGTTTAGAGTCCCATAGGAGGGGGGCTTCAACGTGCCCAGTACTTGTTTCCTCCCTCAGCTGCACGACAGAGGCATTGTGGAAAATTCTAGAGTCCCAGAAGAGGGGCTCCACCGTGCCAGTGTTCTTGTGGGCAGATTCCTGTTAGAGCCCGGAGTGGGGCTCCCATCGCTGCATTGTTGGCGCCAGTGCTTGTTGGGTTTACCCAGCTGCCCCGCAGGACAGGGGGCAGCTGCAACACATTGGGGGCATTGGATTACCCAGGAGAACAGAGAGAGGAGTGAGAGACCCTCCTGCCCTAGCGCTTTGCACACCTTTGTTTTCGCTGCCCTTGCAGCCAGCCCTGACTTTGCGGGACATAGGGCTTCTGAGTAGGCCTGGGCGGAAAACTACGCTACGCTCGCGTAGTTTGCGAAGTTTGCGCTACTTCGCACAACGCGAATTGCACGTAGCACAGTGCAAACACGCGTAGCGTAGTGCAGCAGTCATTTTTTGCTTGCTCGCGGTCCTCAACGTCAAGTTGGCGACCGCGAGCAAGCAAAATGACATCCCGGCGAGACTTTTTCCTCGTTCGCGATCAGCAACACAAGTTGCCGATCGCGAGCGTGGAAAATAAACCTCCCGGCGAGATTCTCAACGCGGGGAGGTCAGGTTTCTCATTGCGAGTGGTCGCGTATGCTCGCGACCGCTCGCGATGAGAAACTACCAGTCCGCGTTGAGAAAGCTGCCGCTCGAGTAAAACTCTACTCGAGCGGCAGTAAAAGACAGCTCGCACTGTGCAAGATGCCGTTTTCAATGATTGCACAGTGCGGACAAGCATCCGGCACTGTGTAATCATTGCGAACACGCACTACGCAGTTCGCGTAGTGCTACGCGAAGCTCGCGTAGTGCGAACTTCACTTTGCGTAGCTTCGCGAAGCGCTACTTCGCGAACTACGCCCAGGGTTACTTCTGAGCCCCTGAGAGAGGCCAGTTGGCCTGGGCCCAGTTTCAGAGTGTTGTGCCCCCGATTGGGACGACCGGGGCTTATGCTTGGCGAGGCCTAGCGCCTCTTATGATTTATGTACAGGTGATTTATGCTAAGGCTATGCCTGCGCTAAGGGGTCTACGCTAATGCATTTATGCTGGTAATGGTTTCCCCCCAAATTGCTAAGGTGTTGTTCATGCTTTCACCCTAATGGTGTCGCCTCCCTGCCCACATGTTGGTGCCTAATGCATAGAATTATGCCTACTGTGCATGGCTAATGCTTTCATGCCACGTTATGGGCCTTCAGGTTTATACTCACATGTCAGGCCTAATACTAATGTCAGGCAATGATGTTCTCCTGTCTAGGTGTTCTTACTATTGAGAGGCCCCATGTGTTTATGCTAATGGGAGCAATGCCTAATGCATGTGAAGTTGCCTAATGTCAGGTTTTGATGTTCTAGGGTATGCCTCATGCTAAAGCGATTTATGCAAATGGACTTATGCCTATGGTTATGCAAATGTGCTTATGCTCATGGTTTATGCCCCATCTGAATATGGTTGCAGAATGCATTTGTACCTAGGATGATGCCTAATGTTTTTCCCCTAAGGCTGACTGCTGAGGGTCTCACCTTTTTCCCCTGTGCTTCATGATGGTTCTGGCAGCGACCCGATTTGGCGCTGCCCTGTAAATAATCCCCGTGCAAATTGCTACCCAGTGCCGGTTGGCACAATGTATATGCAACTGTGATTACATTCTGACGTGTTTATGTCACAATACACAAGTTATTTTCACATCACCTGGTGTGGTCTCTTTTTGTAGTGTGCCTGGTGTGTTGCCTGTGAATGTGCTGCGCAGATGCTTTACACATCTCCTCCGGAGTTTGGCCCGCCCGCTCTGCACCACGCTACCCGTTTCTAACAAGTACCAACTGCTGAAGTAAAATGCCATTCTTCCCTCTTTTGAAAACAAGGTCAATCAACAAACTAAACAAGTCAACGGGGAGCCACAGCCTACTTTACTGCACATTATTTAATTCATATAGCTTCACAAATTTTACATTTTCTTTTATTGAATTTTTTTCTTGTAAAATCTGCCTTCAGGGAACTCCTTTCATTCACAGAAAAACTTTTCAACGATACATTTGTAGTCTTTCAAAGGCAAAATATTTTGTTTTGGAGAAAGAAATTTAAGACCCATGAGTTAATTCTTGAGAAACACATACAGCCAGCACGTGTTTAGTGGAAAAAACAACCGCTTCTTCAGGGCTCATATGAAAAAAGAAAAGAAAAAACACGGCTTGGAAATCACATGAATAGGCTTCCAAACAAATCTGATAGGATATAATGTCACAGATCCTTGATAAATTGCTGTTTTAATAGCTTCGTATTGAGATGTTCTCCCAAAATAAAATAATTGCCAATACTATTAAGTTATACCGCCTCCATATCATGCTGTGTTCCTTCAATTTATGTAATGGATTTCAATTGCTCCTGGAATCCGCGCATCGTTTCTCACGACCTCCCATTGAAAGAGTTTTTAGTCTTCTTTTTTTCATATGAGCCCTGAAGAAGCAGTCGTTTTGCCGCAAAACATGTTGGCTGTGGTTGTATCTGTTTCTCAAAAATTAATTAATGAGATCTAAATTTGTTTCTCCAAAACTAGTTATTTTGCCTTTGTGAGACTTAAGCGTATCATTGTAAAGTTTTTCTGTGAATGAATTTAGTTTACTTGAAAAGCTTAAATCAGTTTCCTGAAGGAAGATTATATAAGAAAACAATTTTTTTCAATAAAAGAAAATGTAACATTTTCACTCACTGCCTTAAGACTTATAGAACAGTGAATTGTTCCCACCCTTCAATAAGAAACTGAAACTTCTTCTCTACAACAAATATCTAAACTCTCCTCCTTAAACCATCGGCCTGGTCTGTTCGTATTCACCTCATAAATAAATCTGAGCATCACTACCTGGGGGGAAAAACTGCATAACACCCTACTTCAGCTGCCTCCGACTGTGTATCATCCACCTATTTCACAGTCTGTTGAAAATGTCCTTTTCGTATTGTCTTCTGTACACCACTTGTAGCTTGGGGCACTTGCTGCTGTGCTAACTCTGTAAAGTGATATATGTGTTTTATACTGCATCTACCGTGTGTGTGTGTGTGTGTGTGTGTGTGTGTGTGTGTGTGTGTGTGTGTGTGTGTGTGTGTGTGTGTGTGTGTGTGTGTGTGTGTGTGTGTGTGTGTGTGTGTGTGTGTGTGTGTGTGTGTGTGTGTGTGTGTGTGTGTGTGTGTGTGTGTGTGAGACACACACACACACACCTACTGGCGATAGTCAATATGTAGTTATAGTTAGGACCAAAGTTTCCATAGGTAAAGCGTTCTTTGTTTTGCCAATAACATTGGCGGCGCTTGACAAAAATGTTTATGAAATTTCCACAAAACTTCCCTTTTTTGGTTCAGCTGCTGTGTTGAAAATGTTGAGGTGATTTGTCAAGTGGGGTCCGAGAAAAAGGGGTGGTCCCAAAACGCATTTTCCCAATGTTATGTCTATAGGGATTTTTCATTTTTTGAACAAGACTACAGCCTGAACCGCTGATCGTAATTATACCAAATTTGGCAGAAAGCTTGATGTTGGTTCAGAAAATGTGCTTTTGTGTAAATCCGTTCAGTAGTTTCAGATATATTTAGATTAAAAGGAAATCTAGATATCTGGGAGCCCAAAATCCTACTGAAATTTGATTGGCTGCCAACACTTCAACCAGGAAGTGTTTACAGCCATTTTGGGACCAATATACATGATAGCACCCTATTGAAATGCATTGTTGTGAATGGCAGGTTTTGAGGGTCACAAAAAGGAGAATGTATTAAGGGTGATAACAGATTTTAGTTACATTATAAATCATTTGTTGATGGTACTATACTAAATTTAGGAATTGTGGTGTGTTCTAATGTGATTTTACCCTGTGGAAAAGCCTTATGCTGGGATTTCAAGAATCATGTTTAAGAAAAAAGTTTTCTCATGATTTACCTAATAGAGATTATGGAACGTGCTCCAGAAGCTAAAACAAGGGCATATTTTCTGTAAATTCACACCATCTTTCTCAGCCATATAAAAATAAAGTGACAGTTAATTCTCTTGTGTTCTACTGCAGCCTCTCAGAGTCTTCTAAAGAACAACTAGAGCGCTAACGGTGTTACTGTTTTCCTACGTATGGCACACCTGAAGCCATGTTGATTGAATTAAACTGGTAAAACTTAAAACATTTAATTTAGAAAGGAACACAATGAGGGGGTTCAGTTTAACATTGAAATTATAGTTAGTACTGTAGAAAGAAAAATTAGGACACATTTTAAGTGAGTTCTCAAATATCTTCCTTTTCTATTTCATTAAAACATTCTGACATGCACTTTCAACACCAGCAGCAGACTGCCAGCTAACTCCCTGGTGATCAGCAGTTTTACTACAGGGTTCTAATGAGCAACTAGACTGCTAACATTCTGAATTTATGCCAAAAGTTGTGGCACATATAAACAGCATCTTTATGGAATCAAAGTAGAAAACAGAAAGCATTTTTGTTAGACATGGCTCTTTTTTGCAGGGTTATCCCCAAACTTCTTGTTTCTTCCTCCTATTTTTACTGACCTGTTTTTGTTGTCTTTGGTACTCTGGGCACTTATCCACTGCTTATCAGTGCTAAAATGCATATACTCTCTGTGTAAATTATGATGATAATTGGTTATTCTTGATTGGCATATTTGGTTTACTGGTAAGTCTTTAGTAAAGTGCACTGAGGGTGCCAGGACCTGTAAATCAAATGCTACTAGTGGGCCTGCAGCACTGATTGTGCCACCCACATAAGTAGCCCTGTAAAGGTATCTCAGACCTGCCACTGCAGTGTCTGCGTTCAGTTTTAAACTGCTATGTAGACCTGGCAAGTGCACCCACTTGCCAGGCCCTAACCTTCCCTTTTCTTACATGCAAGACACCCCTCAGGTAGACCCAAGGTCCCCCATGGGCAGGGTGCAGTGTATGTGAAAGGTGGGACATGTACTGGTGTGTGTGACATGTCCTGATAGTGAAATACTGCCAGTTTCGTATTTTACTATTGAAAGGCTATCTGTCCCATAGGATAGCATGGGAGATACTTTGTAACATCTTACAAGTGTAACTTCCCACTGGGACAAGATAGAGGAATAACGTTTAGGCTCGCTGAACTCGGAATTTAATAACACATCTTTTAGTAAAGATAGTTTTTAAATTGTATGTTTGAAAATGCCACTTTTAGAAAGTAGGCATTTTCTTGTTTAACCATTCTGTGTGCCTGTTTGTGCATTGGCTGTCTGGTTTTGGAGTGACGGGGGCTGGGGATGTGCATTCACTGTAGACGGCCACTGGGGGGTGGGGGGGTGTTGGGTGTGCCTGGCCCTTCCTGGATGACTCGGAGCTGAGCTGAATAGACCTTGGCTGCATTTAGAGTAGTGGGAGGAGTTTCCCTTGCACCTGAATAGGACCGGTTTCCCTTGCACAATGCTGTCTCCACCCCTTGTGGTCATACAGCACCAGCAAGGACAGAACTAATTTGGACTGGGTTCAGAGGCACTTGCAATAAGAAGAACAAAGACAAAATGGAGTAGAAGTAGTGGACCTTAAACCCCAGAACTTTAGATCACTTCTGGACTCAAGAGGAACCTTTGCCAAGGAGAAGAGCTGGAGAGCTGTGACGAGGAGTACTGCCCCTTTGCTGTGTGGGGTTGGCCTGCATTTGCTGTTTCTGCCAAGGAAAGGACAACGACTGGAACTTTGCTGAGAAACCGGCTTGAAGAAGAATCTCCAAGGGCCTGTGTGTGCTGGCCTCCTGTTCTGAAGTCTCAGGTACACAAATACTTCAATCCCAGCTCCCCTGAACTCTACTGCTGAGAGTTCTGACCTGCTAGGAGGTACCTCTTCCAGTTTTGGTCCTCTGGAGGTTGTTACTGGTGCTGGGAGAAACAGAAGAAACTAAGAAAATCGATATATCGCTCTTCTTGCGGTTGTTTTTCTGACGCAGCACCACCGTGGGGGAAGAATCTCCACGCACCGCCGCCGTGCCACTGCAGAGACAACGCAGTGCCTGCAACTGCAAGAACTGAGGCATTGTGCGATCGCGGCTGAAGAAACTGACGTAGCGCCGCTTGCCGCCGCATCGACCGCCAACGCATCCCGGATTTCCACGCATCGCACCTATGTGGCAAGTTTTCCCGACGCATCACCCGCAGACTAGAACCGTCATGCGTTCGATGCATCACTTCTGCGTGCAGCAAAACTGTTGCATCGCCTCCCCCAAGGACTTCGAAACTGGTGCATCCCTTTGTTTTTTGACGCTTCCCTTCTCTGCGGCTGTTTGGTGTTGTGAATTTTGACGCATCTACAGGTACTTTGTGTAAAATCACGCATCCATAGCTTCCTATAGACCTAGTTGCTTGAAACCTTTTAAAAGCCATATTCTTATACATGTATGTTGGATTTTTGTCGTTTTGTTCTTGAGTTGGTTTAGATAAAGATACCTTATTTTTCTAAACTGAGGTGGTGTCCATTTGGGGTGTTATTTCTGTATTATTGTGTGTTTTGAGTACAAATACTTTACCTTTGGGATAAGTCTGTCTGCTCGTGCCAAGCCACCAAGGGGATGAGCAGGGGTTATCTAAAGTGTGTGACCCCCTTACCCTGGCTAGAAGCAAGGGTCCCTACTTGGACAAAGGTGCATACCTCTGCCAATTAGAGATGCCCATTTGTAACAATCTTCTACTGAGGCTACTGCAGTAAATGATGAAATTAGGGAAAATCTCCCAAGATGGCCACCGGAGAAAAAAAAAAGTCCAAATATAGCGCACACATCACCCAAACGTAGCCCAATGACAGAAACGTGCAAAACCCTTTTTTTTTTTTTTTTTTTTTTTTTTTTTTGCAGTTTTACATTGCGCAGATGTGACCCAAAGGTATAAGAGTGCTTTACATGAGCATCAGTTACATTACACAAGGACACATTCATTTTGGTTTTAGGCATGGGGAGATTAAGTGATTTGCCCAGAATCACAGGATGGCGAGCTGACACCGAAACTCGAACCTGGTTCCCCAGTTGGAGTCTGCAGCTCTAGCTGTAACGACGCATTCTCTCCCTTAAGTGTAACATAAAATCAAGTGATCAACTGGATTAAAAAAAAAAAAAAAAAAAAATTGCAAATTATTTAAAAGTGCTATGTTGCTATTTGAGAACTCAGAAAATATGTCCTCATTTTAGTTGTTTAGAGCACCCTCTAATAGAGGAGAGCCTAAAATCTCCTCTTTTTCAATGTAAGCTAATGGGGAAAATCTATTCCTCAGGTATTTTCCAAAATCTCCCTCTTCCCAAGTTCAAAATGTTGGCAAGTTTGGTACATTGGGGGGGGCGTGGCTTACAGCCTAAGATGGCGGTCGCATAAGCGACGAGCTCCGGGCCGGGCCGTTTCAATCCGGTGATAAATCCTGACCCCGTAGCAGCAGTGTGTCTGGAGCAGCGGTGATCCGAGTCGGAACACGGCGAGATCGTGCTGGCGGAGTTTGGTGAACCGGCGGGGCTCTGTGTTCTATCCTGCCTGCGAGAGACTGTCCGACCGCGCTCAGGGCCTGCTGGCTGGGTGTGGCCTCCAGCCGCGCCGGAGTATCCTAAAGTGGAGCTGCCTGTGGTGCGCCCGCGAGGAGCCTACTCTGCTACGCGAGGCCAGGCTTGGGCCTAGACTTTTCTACCCTGCGAGAGCACCCGGAGAGCTGTGACGCATATCGCTGGGACCGGCGCAGCAAGCGGTGAGGTGCACGACTCCTTCCTTCCCTCCCCACCCCCCCCCCGTGGCGGGGCGGCTGGTTGATGACGGCAAGCGTTGGGGTCCGACGATGCGCCAAGGACATGGCGGTCAGCGCCGCTGGCCGTCCTGAGTGAACGGACCGTTCTTCCCCACTCACCCACTGGCTTTCCTCAACCGGCGGAGCGGAGGCGATGCCCGGTGTCGGCGCGGACCACGCATTGGGCCCTGAGCAGCACACTGCGGGCCCATAGTAGACTACATATTGCCGCCGCCGCCTTGCCTGGTACGACGACGTTTGCCACTGGACAGGCTGTACCCCAATGCACTGCTGTTGGGATACCGACTGGTTTGGCTACTTATTCTGCTTCATTGGGGGTGCTTGTCCTGTCTGCTGTGCCTGTTACCATATTCGGATGCTACTTAACCTTGGGCCGTCAGGTGCGAGATACTGAGACAACTACGCACATGATCACTGGACTGCCTGTCTTGGTTAGGTGTGGTGCACTAAGCCTACTGTACGTTGACGAGTACGGCTGCTGTCGGCGGCGACGTCTTCCGGGGGGGAGTGGCATTGGATCCGAGCTGCAGGTACAACGCGGCACTGGTGGACGCGCTGGGAGTTCTCCCCCCCGCCCCCCCCCTGAGGAGCAAGCTGCATCGCGACCTGGTGCCCGCAGCAGGACGGACTGCGGGGGTGACGCAGGGCCTGGGACCGCGCGGAGACCTGGTACTGCCTCTGTGAGAGAAGGGCCTGCTGAAGCCCCGGGCTTCCCTAGAGACGGACAACCTGCGAAGGGCTGAGACCTGGACACAGGACCACTTGAAGCTCTGCATTGCTTGAGACACTGGTGGGGCCTAGTGTGGTTATTACAGGAGGTACTCTGGGGGGGGGGCCCCCCCTGCATCGCTGGTGGTAGCTGTGCACGGCGAACACCTCCCTGCTGGGTACCGGGTCGAGATCGAGTAAGAGGGGATCCCATTCACCGCGTACGGAGTCCTCATCTGGCAGATCTCCACAGATGGCGGTGGACCACGCACCCTCCCCGGCGGGGGACAAGTTAGACATGATCCTACAAGAAATTTGTGACTCTCGCTCTGCACGAGAGTCAGCTAGGCACAATATCAGTGGACCTGAACCTACTTAAAGACGACCACCGAAAGTTGTCCGATAAGGTTAAAAACACTGAACACCAGCTGGACACCATGGGGCCTCAAGTCGCTGACCACGATAGGCAACTGAAGGAGATGCGACAACAGATTGATGCCTTACACGCCTGGGCTGATGATGCGGAAGGGCGGGCGAGGCGCAACAACAACTTCAGAATAGTGGGTATGCCCGAGGGGACGGAGGGGCTCAACCCTACGACCTATATCGAAGAGTGGCTGCAAACTGTGGTAGCGCCCACAGGTCTATCTCCGCACTTTACAGTTGAGCGGGCTCACCGGGTCCCTACGCGACGCCCCTTGCTTGGAGCAAACCCACGTCCAATGCTGGCCCGTATTTTGAATTATAGGGATCGAGACCGGGTACTGCAGGCGGCGAGGGAACAGGCCCCACTGCAGATGGAGAATGCGAGGATTTCCATATTCCCGGACTATACCCTGCCTGTCCAGCGAAAACGCTTCTCTTTCATGGAGGTCAAAGCAAGAGTCTGTGCAGCGGGCTTAACGTTTGCTCTACTTTTTCCGGCCAAGCTCAAGATCAATCACAACCAACGGTCATTGTTCTTTGATACCCCCGAGAGTGCATGGGAATGGCTGGACCGTCACTTCCCTGATATCCTGCCAGAACGGAGGCTAGACCCGACGCAGCCGAAAGCACAGCGGCCCCCCGCCGGCGCAAGAAGGGTATGGTTACACAGAATGGGGCAACTCCTCGCCCGCCACGCCAACAGGTGATGGAGGGACGGCGGGAGGCACTCCGGACAGCCGAGACACTCTGAGTCCCACAGCCGGAGATCAGCTCTAGCCCTTCTGAGGGAGCCAACTTGGACTCCGACTCTGGGGGTAGTATGGCCTTATTCCCGTCGACATCCACTCACCTTAGTCAAGACCCATTAGGCTGACTATAGAGGATTCCCCCCCCCCCTTCTTTTTGAAAGAATGTAGACGCTATACTACCAGAACCATGTCCACCCACTTCAGCAACTTCCTAATCGATATGGGTTGCTCCACTCCCCACTGGTCTTTATTGTATACTGTGTTAATAATGTTACTGTTTCCACATGGGGGTCATGGGGGAACGTCTGTTAGTATAATGGCCCGGCCCGACTTGGGCATGTATCTCTACCATTGCTTCGGTAACGTGTGTTTCACACGTAGCCTACCCCACGAGCGTAAGCAAGAGTTCTAAGTGTACAATGTTTCTCCTGTTTTGCACAGTTTGGTCGGACGAGGTTCTATCGTTGGACCCAGTATTGGGGGTTGTTTGCATTGGTTTTATGGTTGCGTATTCCGATTAGGGGTTCCGGGGGCTGGGGTGGTGGGCCCGAGGGGCTGTTGGTTTTACAGTTGCAAATGTCGGTTGAGAAATCGTATTCTGTCATATCCTAGAATATTCGGGGGATGGGGTCGGCCCAAAAACGACACAGAATAGTAGCCCAGCTACATCGTCGCAAGGCCCAAATAGTATGTCTCCAGGAGACGCACCTTTTACAATCTGAGGCATGTAAGCTACAGAGGTGGCGCGGCCAATTTTACGCTACAGCGTACTCCGCCTTTTCTAGAGGGGCTGCAATATGGATACGGGCGGGAATCCCATTTACTCACAGCGAGTCCCGAATAGACGACCAAGGCAGGTATGTTCTGATTCGTGGGTCCCTGGATGGTAGGCAGGTAGTGTTGGGCTCCATTTATGCTCCAAACGTAGATCAGGAGACCTATCTCTCCAGGTTAACACAGGCACTCTCAGACTGGGTACAATACCCATGGGTATTAGGTGGGTACTTTAACGCTGTGTTCGATATCCACTGGGACCGCTCTCACCCCCCTTTGTCGAACACCAACGCGGTGAATCAAGCTGCTGCACTGATGAGGTGGGCACGGGGGTGGAACCTTGTGGACGTCTGGAGATCCCAACACACGAATATGCGGGAATATTCTTTCTACTCAAACCCACATAACCTACACACCCGATTAGACCATTTCCTTTGCACTGTAGATCTGTCCCCTGCCATACATCACAGTACGTTCCTAGGAAAAACCATCTCAGACCATAATCCTATAGAATTGTCGCTACATTGGGGGCGGGTCCCTACGCCAATCCCGACATGGCGGCTGCAGCCTGCGGCCTTGGAAGATCAGGTGTTACGTGCTAAATTAGCCGACGCTGTCAATATGTATTTTGCTGACAACGAGGGCACAGCTTCCACCAGGTCGATTGAATGGGAGGCTTTCAAAATCACAATACGGGGGGTTGCTATGGGAGGTTTAGTGGGAATTAGGAAGGAAGTGACCAGAGACTTGGCAGAATTGGAGGACAGACTGCAGGCATTGGAGGTGGCAGCTCAGAGACATGTAACGGGAGTGGAGCAATTGCAGGAGGCAAGGATTGGGTACGCCGAGCTACTAGAACGGCTCCGGACGGTAGACCTCCATGCGTACACGTTGCGTACGCATGCTGAGGCAGACAGGGCTGGCACGATGCTGGCGCGACTGATTGCTCCCCCATGGACTCCCACCTTGGCGGTCTACGATGCTCACGGCGCATTACTAACCACCCAGAGCGAAATTAATAGGACTTTCCATGACCACTACACTACTCTGTATGGCGCACACCCATCGGAGAGATCTGAGGAGACGGTGCAATTCCTTGCAGGCGTGGACCTTCCCAAGGTACCGGATGCATCTGCTGAGCTGTTGGCGGCACCGATTACCATAGCATAGATCCGGGTTGCAATAAAAGCGCTGGCACGTAATAAGACCCCAGGCTCGGCTGGCCTACCTGTAGAATTTTACTCCACTTATGTAGACGCATTGGCCCCAAAGCTATTACAGCTGTATGTCACCTCCCTTGAGGAGGGCACACTTCCCCCCCCACCCCCCCATACTTGGGAAGCAATAGTCACGTCTCTGTTGAAGCCAGATAAAGCTCCCACCGAATTGACATCGTACCGACCGTTATCAATACTTAATACGGAATATAAAATCCTGAGTAAAATCTTGGCATCTAGGTTACTTCCCCTGTTGCCTAAACTAATACACACAGATCAGTGTGGCTTTATTCCTAAGCGTAGTACTTCCCTCAATATTCGTCGATTACACGCCTTGATGCATGCGGTAACAGAGGCATTGCCGTTGGCTGGATGCCTGTCTCTAGATATACGGCAAGCGTTCGACACAATAAGCTGGCCCTATATGCTTGCTGTGTTAGTGAAGTTTGGTATACCCCCGAATATTGCAAGTGGATTCAGTTGCTTTATACTGACCCCACGGCCCGCGCCAAATCGGGAATGATTATATCGCCTGCATATCGTATTTATAGGGGGACTCGCCAGGGTTGCCCCCTGTCGCCCCTGTTGTTTGTGTTAGCATTGGAGCCAATGGCGCAGCGCGATGGCCCCATATGGCATACCGTTGCAGCCAATAATACATTCCGTCTCACTCTACGCGGACGATATGCTGTTATTCTTTAGGGACCTTGGCGTGGACATGCAGGTCATTGCCGCTATATTCTCGCAATTTGGAGACATCTCTGGTCTGCACCTTAATGCTGCAAAGTCAGTAGCATATTCCTTCTCTGGCACGTACGAGGGGACCCACCTACAATTTGGTCCAGTGCAGTTCAGAGTAGAGCCCACAACATTTAAATATCTTGGGATACAAATTTATAGGTCCTCCGCCGACACTATCGATGGGAATGTGGTGCGGACTATAAACTCGCTCCGGTCGCAAGGAGCCTTCTGGAACACCCTGCCATTGTCCATAGCAGGCCGGCTAGCAGTGTCCAAAATGGTCATGCTACCTAGACTCTTATACCATTTTGTAAATATCCCTGTGATCCTGCCGGCTTGGATTTTTAGGTCACTAAATACATTGCTCACGTCCTTGTTGTGGGGAGAAGGGAGACACAGACTAGCATTATCCAAGATGCAGCTGCCAAGCACAGCAGGCGGCATGGGGGCACCTGATTTTAAAATGTACTGTATTGTTGGGCAGTTGCAGTGGCTGGCGTATTGGTTGGCGGGCCATAACTTGTTTGAAATAGGTTACACCAGGGCGCACTTACGGCGTGGGACGTTACAGGCACTGCTATGTCCCGGGGCTGACAGGATGCGTGACCCTCCCTTCCTGTTGTCCATTGCCATCCACTACTGGAAACAAGCTCAGAAATCTGCTAAAGCCCTGAATCCATATGCTCCGAATATCCCCCTTTGTGGTTTGCCTACCCGACGTGGTGTATTGTTGGCTGGCCAGGTACGAGACTGGTTACAGGCGGGCTCAACTACAGTTGGAGATCTCTTTCTTGACGGTACACTGATGACACATGACGAATTTGCCCGCGCTAGAGCGGTGCCGGAGACTCTGTTCCTCACACATGCATCGGTTGTACAATATGTCCGAAAGTATTGGTTAGTGGCACAGACGGAACCCCCTACATTTCAATTGTTGCGGTCACTTCACATCATGGGCCATGGACGCCACCTGGTACGCTGGCTGTACCGCGGACTGCGAGAGCACCTGCATGTACCACTATTGCATCTCCGTCAAAAGTGGGAACTGGCACTGGCGAGGGAACTGGAGGATAGGGAATGGGATGCTGCCCTAGAACATCCCCGACGGGTGTCCCGTAATTTTCGGCTGAAATCCATACAATTACTAATACTACACAGGGCTTATCTTGCACCGCAGGCTATCCACAAGATGTACCCCTTAACTGCTGCACGCTGCCCCAGATGTCCCCATGACCCTGCCGATTTTAATCATATGTTATGGTCCTGCCCTGGGGAGGTTTTGGTCTGAAGTTACCCGTGGGTTATCTGCACTTACGGAACACACCCGTTGGGACACCATGGAAGTGTGTCTATTAGGTCTCCTTCCGCTCCCGAAGAAGGCGAAACTACTGCGTCGCTTTGCGGGGTTGGCTTTGATGCTCGCTAAACGACTAATAACACAGCGGTGGAAGTCTTGCAGGGCACCACGTGAGGGCAAATGGAGAGAAGAGGTCATTAGATGGGCGGTAGCAGAGGGAGAGGCGCTATCTCGTGAGGAATATAGGGGATTGAGGAAAAGACCGATAGCGCTTGAATGGGCTCAAGTGTTAGAGCAATTTAATGGATCCCTCGGTTGAGTTAGCCACGTCTGCCTAATTCTGGCTTGGGCAGTGACCCGAACAGGAAAGGGGATTGCGCTTGTGACCCGGCCCCCCCTCTCACTCTCTCTTCTTCCCCCCCCCGACCACTCAGCCGCCTTCCTGGCTGCCAGTCGGCTCCCTTCTTCCCTCCCTCCTTCATTCCCCCCCCCCATTCCCCCTCCTCTTCTCCCCCCCCCCCCGAGGCACAAGAAATCAGAGAAACTAACGCGCAAAACGCAAAAAGGGGGCAGGGTAGAAACACCCTGACCCCCTAGGCCTGCTCAGGGGGTCAGGGGCGCGAGTTATAGTTAGCTGAACTAACTATAACGGAGGGAATTTCACGGGTTTTGTACGAGTGAAATGTCCAACTAACTATAACTGTCCCTAAAACCTATGGTTTTTTCAGTGAATATATATATATATATATATATATATATATATATATATATATATATATATATATATATATATATATATATATATATATATCCGAAATGCATTAGGAAACGACAGCGCTGCAAGATGAAATAAAATCTTTTAAATTTACCGAAATGTGTGCAGCTCATCCCTTTCTCCAGCAGAGAGGTTCTTTGTGATGTCATGAGGCTTGGTCCAGCCTCGAGCATGCACCTCCGTGAAAAGAGCGCCGAGACTGCCCGAAATTTGGACCTTGTTTGTAGTTTGTGGAAGCATAAAGGGCAGTAGGCAGCCACCAAGGACTGGACCTTGGAAGGACCCCAGCAGCCTGAAAAGTGGTATGTGAGGGGATTACGGTAAAGTGAGAATGCAGCATAACATAACGGCATCGCCCACTGAAGGGAAAAAATTATGGGGCTAACAGCGCACTACGAGAACCAACATGCTTTGAGAGACAGTCAGCCTATCGAGGCGCCCACCAGGGTGCAAACATCTTAAAAGGAGCAATTATGGTTGGTGTGCTGTTTAGCCTTTCAGATGCCGTGGCTTCCCCTTTGAAAAAGGTCAATGGTGACCGAAATGCATTAGGAAACGCCAGCGCTGCAAGATGAAATAAAATCTTTTAAATTTACCGAAATGTGTGCAGCTCATCCCTTTCTCCAGCAGAGAGGTTCTTTGTGATATATATATATATATATATATATATATATATATATATATATATATATATATATCCACACATAATCCAATGCGCAACTCTTTGATTGAAGTAGAAACCAACACTGGAGCCGTGGCCACAAATATAAAGCGTGTTTATTGACAACACTAGGTCCGACGCGTTTCGGAGTTTCCTCACTCCTTTGTCACGGGATTCTGTGTGGATTTATGGGGGTGGCTACCCCTGCCGTAGAAGTGGCTTGGGTTTAGCCTAACGTAACTGTGGAGATATATATATATATATATATATATATATATATATATATATATATATATATATATATATATATATATATATATATATATATATATATATATATACTGAAGAAACTACAGGTTTCAGGGACGTTCTAGTTAGTTGGACATTTCACTCATACAAAACCAGAGAAATTCGGCCGTTCTAGTTAGTTGAGCTAATTATAACTCGCGGCCCCGCAATGCACTGCTGATGACGTCACATTACATCACTCATGACCTGGTCAGTGACATCACTGATGACATCTCAAATGACATCATCCACTTAATCTCTGATGCACCTCCTCACACCCTAATATAACCTTTCATACACCTACTCTAAAATACAGACTACCATTCTTGAAACCATAGACGCACCAATACCAGTTAGTACATACCCACTCACTGATTCATAGGTCTACACACACATCCACTCACCCATACAGTCACTCATACATGCAGTCACTCATCATTACAGCCACTGATATATGCACTCATACACCTATACAAGTACTCCCACACCGCCACTCACCCATAGAGTTACTCACACACCTAGTCAGTCACCCAAAGAATCAATCAGACTGTGATTTACTCATTATACAGTTATACACACACCACCTCACTTATTCATACAGATACTAACATACTTACTCTTCTACAATCACTGACACAAGCACACACTCATCCATACAGCCACTCTCACAATCACTCACTCTCAGATATAGTCACTTATATATTCCAACACTCACATATACTGCCTTTCACTTATGTAGTTACTCACACATGTATCACTGAGACATCCATTCACTCACCAACACAGCCATACACACACTCACCCAGCCATACAGCCCCTCACAGATGCACTCATGAACCCATACACCCAATGAATCACCCACCCACTCACACATCCATGCAGGGAGTCACACACCCCACACCCACCCACACAGAGACTCAAGCACCCATACAGGTACTCGGACAACCAATCATTAACCCATATAGACCGTCACGTAGCTACTCGCCAACCCATGCAGCCACTGACACACCGACTGAAAGACTGATACAGACCTTCACACAGATTAGTCACTAACCCATGCATTCACTAAGACACGTTTAATCACTCACTTATACAGTCAGTTACGCACCTACTAAATCATCCATTCAGACACTCCTACACCCACTCATTCTTCAGTACACCTATATATATATATATATATATATATATATATATATTCCAATCGAAAACACCCAACAGTTGGAGGCCCACGCTTTTCGTGTTGAATACTTTATTCTGCAAGGCAGCATCGCACAACAGTGAGGTAGGTACAGCTGATGCTTGCCATCGATTCCTGACGCGTTTCGGGCGTCCATCCGCCCTTGTTCACAGCGATGGCGTTTAAGGAAGGCAGTTGTGCAGGTGATAAAAATAGTTCACAAGTATTCAACACGAAAAGCGTGGGCCTCCAACTGTTGGGTGTTTTCGATTGGAATATTAGCGGCCTGCCTTGGTCGCGGAGATCCCCCCCCTGCGGACGAGCAGGTCCGGCGACGCCACGAGTACGGCGCTTAAGGAGCTTTGTGGTGTCCTGCAAGGATGATTTGGCACAGCAACGGTTGTGGAAGGATGCAGCTACCCACTGTGGACTGTAAATTGTTTTAGGAGTCGGGCAGTGATACCTACTGAAGGAATATATATGCTGAGACTACAAATACCAACGTGCAATGCGAGCACACGCATATATATATATATATATATATATATATATATATATATATATATATATATATATATATATACGCTTACTTCGCCATACAACACTCCTTTGGCTCAGGAACAGACGAATGCGGACCCTATATTTGGTGCTTTAGAATTTAATTGAATGCCCTACACCACCGCCATAACGCGTTTCGACCTTCAGGAGGCCTTGATCATACTTAAACTTTTCAGAAACACAGTCACTGGATGATGTCATCAGTGATGTCATTTGAGATGTCATCAGTGATGTCACTGACCATGTCATGAGTGATGTATTATGTGACGTCATCAGCAGTGCATTGCGGGGGCACGGGTTATAGTTAGCTCAACAAACTATAACAGCCGAATTTCTCTGGTTTTGTACGAGTGAAATGACCAACTAACTACAACGTCCCTGAAACCTATGGTTTTTCAGTGAATTTCTAAGGTTTTTTGAATGCTAATTTCTAACTATAACGTAGTAGTCGCGTTTGCAGAGTGGTGTAGAAAGGGGCCTGGGCCTCCGACCAGCGCTCAGGAATTCCGCTGCGTAGGACTTACAGGAGGTACCAGGAGGGCAATTTGAACGCCAAAGTCCCTCGGGAGTAGTGTGGACTTTATCCCCCAACCAGTACTGTTCCAGGAGGCGCGTTTGCAGAGTGGTGGAGAAAGGTGAGCGTGGCCTCCGAAGACTTCTTAGCAATCCCACTGTGTCGTAGTTGACCCCCAAGGCCCCGGGGGACCCCATCCCCCGGGGCCTGGCCTGTCTGTTGGGGACCGGGGGGGGGGAGCCCCAATGCCTCCACGGTCCCGCCGGCTCCCCGCCTCCTGCGGGAGCTGGCATTGCTTTTCCACAAGGGGAGCTGCTGACATGCAGCTCCCCTTGTGGAAAAGCAATTCTGCTTTGCTTCATTGAAGCGAGAGCAGGTTTCCCTGCTCTCGCTTCAATGAAGCAAAGCAGAGTTTGCAATGACCGGGCGGGAGCCGCTGGGCTCCTGCCCTGTCATTGCAAACAGCAGTGTCCCGGGGGTGGGCACCCCAGGACACTGCAGGAGCCGGCCCTGGGGGGTGGCGGTCCCCAGGGCCATCGAGGGCTCCAGGAGCGGGGCCGCGAGGCCCCCCTCCCTTCATTTTAAAAGCCCCGGGGAGGTGGTGGTCCCCGGGGCCTGGGGGTCCGTAACGGACCCCCGAATTTAAATATAGTGTGCCCTGGGGAGGTGGTGGTCCCCGGGGCGTGTGGGGAGGGCTCGAGCCCCCCCCCCCCCACATCTTTTCAAAATAAAAAAATAGAGCCCCGGGAAGGTGGCGGTCCTTGGGGCTGCGGGGGGGCCGGGTGCCCCCCGTATTTAATGTGCAAAGCCTGGGGAGGTGGTGGTCCCTGGGGCTGCGGGGGCCCCTGCGGACCCCCGCTATTTTATTAGGAATGCCCCCGGGACCTATCCCACCGGGGGGCCACATTTAAATGAGGCGGGGGAGCCCGTGCTTCATTTAAAAAAAAATAATTCGGCGGGATTCGCGACCACAACACGATTTTCGCCGAAATTTAAAAAAAATGCTTTTTTTTTGCCCTGGGGGTCCTTGTGGGACCCCCTGAGCAGGCCTAGGGGGTCAGGGTGTTTCTACCCTGCTCCCTTTTTTTGTTTTTCATGCTTGTTTCACTGTTTTCTTGTGACTCGGTTCTACCGAGTCACAAGATGGCTGCCAACACTTCCTGGTTTGGAGTGTTGGCAGCCAATCACAGTGAAGCTCGTGGTCGGGAGGGTTCGCGAATCCACCGCGTCCCTAGATATCGAAACTTTTATTTTTTGAATTTCTCAGCAACTACTGAACGGATTTACACCATTTAAAAAAAAAAAAAAGGACGCTTTCTGAGCCAAGCACTACCTTTTTGCCAAATTTGGTGTAATTCCGTTCAGCAGTTCGGGCTGTAGCCGTGTCTAAAGTTTCCTATGAGAAATTGATTTTCCGACCTCTATTTTTTGAATTTCTCAGGAACTACTGAAGGGATTTACACCATTTAACAACAAGCTTTGTCATAGCCAATAGGTCTCGCCTTTGGGGCCTTATAAGTATTTAGTTATGCAGCAAAATATCCTTGGTGCAACAACACCAACTGTTGCATGGCTAAACACTTATAAGGTCCCAAAGGCGCGAGACCTATTGGCTATGCCAATGCTTGTTTTGTCCTTGCAATGCTGGCAACTTCTTCCTGCCTGTTCTAATGCTTGTTTGATATAGCTCTAGAAGTGTCTGAAGGTGATTCAGTTCACAACGAACTATACAGAAAGAAAACATTATTAGCAGCCTACCAGTGGATACTTTAATCTAAAATGGAGTGTTTTTGTATTTAAAACTGGTAAGGAAAATAATTTTGGTCCATGCTTAATCAACATGTGAACCTATATATTGATTCTATTTCCTGCTGCACAGACACACTCAAGAACCATCTTTATTAGTCCAAACAGTGGGTGAGTCACTCCAGGGTCGCAGTGTTCACATTGCTGGATGGCCCCTTATTTGGCAGGGATGTGCAATGTTTGGCTGGTCGCAGCCCATGACACTGGTCTTGTATTCACTGCAATAATACAAATGATCATTAACAGTGTACATTTTTCCCCACTGTGAATCATCGCCCTGATTTCAAAAGCTCTGTAACTCGGACACTTAACGGACACGCATTAAAACACAAACACGCCTGAACAATGTAATAGTGCAGCACACAAGACCCACTACTAAGTCTTAAGGCACTTTGGAAAGTTTGTAACAGAACGGCGGTGCTGGCAGACTTCGTGCACATGTTTATCAACCCTGGGCTGATGAAAGGCTGCAGCGACTTATTCAATTGTTTTGCTCATTAGTGAGTTGTTTGTTCATCAAGTGCAGGACAAATCCAACTGTGGTAAGATGAGCAGCGTGTGTTATGGAACAGGCGGCAGCTCGAGGCTCGCAACAGGTAGTGTTGAGTGGGAGCGTTAAAGAGTAGGAGGGGCGGGGGGGGCTTCCAATCGCTCTGAAAACAAAGTGTGTAATGCATTGCTTGATGAGCAGACCTTCAAGCAATGAGGTCAATGGTAAGAACCCACGCAGCGCTCTCAGCATGCTACACAGGACAAATGTCACTATTATTTACAGCTCTTAAAAATGTAAAAGAGCTGTATGAAGCGCGGAGTAAAACAAAAGTGAAAAAATGTGTTCCAAAAAATGTCATGGTATTGCACTGTAAGAGTTTTGTAGCAGGCGCATAAATCGAGTGAGCAATCTCACAGTTTGCTGGTAACAGTGTTTGGATATTACCCATCTGAGCGCTATAACAACACGTGCCTAATAGTGACTGGCGTTAACGCACTTACCGTCCGAGGAATTGCGGCAACGGTTGGGAAGAGATGTGCAACGCACTCGCACACCTTCAGAGAAATGCAAAACAAACCAGCATCCTAGCCCCTCCCTCACCCTCCGCGCACACACAATGAACATATTGCAAGTTGGACTATTCATGATTTTATAACTCACATGCAGTGTCACAGCCCACAAACGTGCCTGCCTCATTCCAGCTGGATCCCTGTTCCTCCTATTGCAATGGCGGTGGTACCAAAAAAAAGACAGCAGCATGGCAGAGGTGGTTTTGATGAGCGGGAGGTGGTCAACCAATGAATGAGTGTACTGCGGGCGACATAGGTATTGAGGGGTAAAGAGGAAGGCCTCATGCTGTACTTTTTGAAGGCGGGGTAAACGGACGGGTAGCAACACTGACGGCGTAACACAATGGCGAAGCCTCGCGAGATGGCATTTCTAGTCGCTTTCGTGAGGTTCCCGTTAGAGACTGACGTGTGGAGGGAACCTCAGGAAGTGACGTTTTCAACGCTGCAAAGGCTGGATGGCTGTTGGTGGGGGAGGCTTTACAGAAATAGCGTTGTTTGAAGTATTAGCCTGTGATGCCCATCATACCCGCTTGGTAAGTTATCTTTGTTTGGCTTTCGGGTGCCTGTGTGCAGGTCACAAGTCCTAAACAAGCCCAGTTGGGGCGCTGCAAATAAAGCAGCCACACACCTTTCTTTTCTGACCATGATGCCCAAAGTAACCAAAACACAAAGAGCTCCAAAAGTAAATAAACAAGGAATGCGCGTGAGAGAGAGGGGGATCCGGAGGTGAGCCCGGGAGTGGTGCGTGCGTGCGCAGTGTGCTCATTTTCAAGCACTGCACTCGTGGCGCGCCCCTGCTCGCTCCCGCAAGGTGGATGCCGCCACAAGCACGAGTGTGTGCTTGAAAATGAGCAGAGCGACGGCTAAAGGCCCTCCTATGCAGCGCATGCGCGCTGCGTAGGCGAGACCTAAAAAGGATCTTTCTGAACCAAGGGCTACCTTTTTGCCAAATTTGGTGTAATTCCGTTCAGCAGTTCGGGCTGTAGCTTTGTCTAAAGTTTCCTATGGAAATTAACATGGGGAAAACGCGTTTTGGGACCCCCCTTTTTTCTTGGCCCCCGCTTGGCGAATCACCCCGAAACTTACAAGACAGGAGCTGACCGGAGCGGGCCACTAGTTTTGAAAATTTCACCAAGATTCGTCAACCAGCGCCAAAGTTATTTGGAAAACAAAAAACGCTTTTCCTATGGAAACTAGGTCCTAACTATAACTACCTACTGGCGACCGCCAGTAGGATATATATATATATATATATATCTATCCCCACCAAATGCTCTCTTCTAGAATGAAAGAGAGCAAGACACATGCTCCGGGTTTGCAAAGGATTTATTAGAGCAATTCAAGCACGGTTGATCCCAAAAGGTCCGTGAAACGCTTTGGCAGACGCGTTTCTAGCCGGAACGGCTTTCATCAGTGCCGGTCTCACAGGCTGGTTATTTCACCTGGGATTGAAAAAACATCCATGTGACCACTTCCAATTAAGTAGTCTCTCGCCCCTCCTCCTATTTAGAGGTGTATACCTCCTCGTGCAACTCCTCCAGGCAGCCTGCATGCTGGGTCATGTAGTCCAATGTGGAAACCCATACAGTGATGGGCTGAGTCCAGACAACACAGTGGCGTCCCAAATCCTGTCTATGGACCACACTCCGCCGCAGTTCACCGAAGGCACAATAGTCCGGCTCACACCTTTTGCAATACCCTTATCAGGCAGTACATTTCTGCCTCCTCTCTCCCCATACACAAAGTAGCTGCTCCCTGGCAAGGACTCCGCTTGGGGGAGCTCCGTGTTTGCATTTCGAATGCACAAACCAAGTTTTACTGACAATCACGGGGCTCCTGACCGAGAGGGCGTGTCTCATGCCGGTGTCAGCAATATATATATATATATATATATACAGACACACACACACACGCCCCACCTTATCTACCTCAAATTTGATCCATCTAAACTACTACTCATTGTCGTAAATCTTGATATATTGTCATTATGTAATATAATCCGTGCACTTGCTGCTGTAATAACTCTATAAAGCAATGTATATGTTTATTTACCGTATCTACCTCATACCTGTTTCGTCAACAGTTTCTGATGTCTTCTGTATATTTGGCTTTACTTATTGTCCATGTATTTATATTTACTACAAACATAACCCATGTAATTGTAAAGCGCTCTGAAAGCCTCGGGTCAAGTTTGCGCTATATAAAAATTAGTGAAGTTGTATGAATTAATGTGAAGTAAGTATGCTGTGGCTCCCCATTGACTTGTTTATTTGATTTATGCAACTTATCAGTGAGTTGGGTTACTGACCCATTCAGTAGAAGCCTAGCGCAGAGCCGAATACATTTGTAACCCATAATAGTGCTAGATTTTTAATATTTATCCATTATCCCACTGGCGGGACGACCCGTTCACCCTTGTACTGTTCTCCGTCAAGTATTCTTAACTCCTCTCTCATACACCCAAAAAATTTTACTTCTTCATGGACACCATGAAGATCAGGCCAGTCTGCAACCACAAGGTTCATAACTTCAGTGACCCATTCTGTCTTGCTAATGGCTGTCTCTTGGACCCACATAATAGGCTGGCCAACGTTCGATATAACTTCTCTCTCGAGAGGCAACTTGGACAAACAATCCACAGGCACATTTTTAGCCTCCAGCAGATACTCAACTCTGTAATTATACTCAATTAGACTCTCCATCCACCTTTTGATACATGTTTTGTTGTCAATAGTTCTGCACCCTAGCAGCTGAATCAACGGCTTGTGTTATGAAGTACTTAACTAGACAATTAGTACTTCAAATCGTCTTTATTCTGCCAACAGCACAACACAAATCAGCACAGCTCTTGCCCCACCAACAGTCAACAGTCAACTTCCTGTGTTCTATTGTTGCCACAATACAACCATGGCATCTAATAGAAACCCTCTGTGCCTATGACACTCTAGTATACTCTAAGACACTCTAGTACAGCAGATTATAACACATTCCTTCCTCCAACTTCTCCTTCCATATCTCATAGAAGGAGAAGGGCTGGGGCCTGTTGGGGAAAATGCCCAAACAGCAAAGCTGTCCACAATGCTGCCTCCATCTGAGTTTAACCTTGCGTTGGAAAAGACAGGAAATGAGCCACTGAATCAAGAAAATATCTTAAATCTACTTCGCAAAGTCCACTCACTTCATTCTCTAATTTCATCAGAAATAAAATTAGTGGCATTTCAGAATAAATCTCCACCCTCTGTGGCAAGAGTAGAATTTTGGTCTTCCGTGATTCCTTCTATAATTTTGAAAGAGTGTGACTGTTTAAACACAAAAGGGTTTGATGTAGTAAGAGTCAATCAAAAAATGTATACAGTAGATCGATTAAAGTCACCAGATGAATTAGATTAGGAAGCAACAACACAATCAAGCAACCTCTGGCGCTAAGGACTCATTGCGCACCCCTGAAGAAAAACTAACCATTTGTATGAAAGATTGGGAGAGACGAATCTGGAATATTTTCTTTTTATTGAAATTTTTTTATTGCACAATTACTTAAAATCATTTGCAATATATCTTACATCAGTAAAAAAAAGGGCACAGTTGTTTAAAATCATTTGCAATATATCTTACATCTATAAAAAGAACACATGAATACAATTCTATCTGATTGCGTTTGTAAGGAAAATACTATTTGTATTAAAATCAGTTATATAAGCAGCGTTACGACAAAGTTCCATGTATCGTTTGAAACAATGCTTTAGACAAATTAACAGCAGATCTATTTTCTGTGTAATGGCTTGCTGCTATTAAAAACTTCTCCGGTGTTGTCTGAACCTTCTTTTTCGGTAAGTCTGCTGCGCAGCTCTGCCATGTATCTCCCAAATCTGGCCAAGTCTGTCGGTGCGGTGCAAGAGAACAGAACCGAAACTGCTTCTTTGACTGTCTGAGCTCCTTTGGATAGCCACATTGGTTTTAGCAGTTTCTGACGACACTGTGACAGGCCGGGGCAACAGCACATCAAGTGTAGCAGGGATTCTGTTTTATAATTGCAAATTCTATAAGATCAAGGGATTTCCATCCGGGGTTTAATTCTTTCATTGGAAGGGGCACTAGTTTGGCCCTCTGAATGTTTTTTAGAGCCTTCCTATCCAATGCTTGTCTCAAGTAGTGCTGTATGTTTTGCTCCATATATGTTGTAATCAGCCCAGGGTGACCTCCTCCCATTTCGTAGTATGAAGCATCTTACCTAGATCCGCTGTATATAGATTGAAAAGTGTGGGGGCGAGAATGCATCCCTGTTTTAGGCCCTGTTTTTTTGTTAGGTCTCGCCTGAGCCAGCGCATGCGCTGCTCTGGCGAGACATTTAGTGAGTGGGCTTTAAAAAGCCGACCACAGCTTCTTGTGTGGCCTAGAGCGTGCGGTTACGCGCACAGTTACGAGCAGAGGCGCCATCTGGCTTTCCTCGTCATGGCTCATTAAGCGCATCGCTCGCGGCGCACGATCACTTTCACTTTCGCGGCCGCGTCACTTTCACGGCCGCGCGGCCAATGCTAGTTATTTATTTGAGGTCCTTTATGCATTCTTTTCTTGTTTGCCTCGGCTGGGTAGAAGCATGGCGCCCACTTCAGGTAAGCCTACCGACTCACTCCTCTCTCGTTCTCTGCACCGGCGTTGCCTCCTCATCTCCTCCACCCTGGCAGCCTCATAGCCCCTCCAGCTTGCCTTTGCCCCTCCTGTGGAGCTTAGCCTTTGTACTACCTGATTGGCTCTTTCACGTCTTCTATGAGCGATTGCTTTTCAGACACTTTATTCTCCTTTTTCTTCAAGCGCTCCATGAGAGTGCTGGTTTTATACACCCGACTTCTGTGTATGCTTCTCTAGGAGCTCTCCTCCCACCCCATTCCATGTCGCTCTAAATCACAGAGTGCTTCTGCCCAACATCCGCTCCACACTGTCGTATCTGTGTGTACTTAATGTGAGCACCATTTGCGTTACACAAGGTCACATTCATTTACTAAGCACAGGGAGATTACGTGAAGTGCCCACGATCAGATGATGTTGAGCTGACGCTGGGACTGGAACCTGGTTCTCCAGTTCTGAAGTCGGCAGCCATGATAGTAACGCCACATCCTCTTCTTAGACAGGTCATGTCATGCTTTGTCCGTAAGGTAAATAAATATGATTTGCCAGTCTCTTTCTCCTGGGCAGTCGGAGACAAACAGCAGACCCTGTTTTTATGTCTCTTTTTTTTCGCTGCCTGAGCCCACCAGCTCCCACCTAACGCTCTAACCCTTTACTTTCAAACCCATTGCCTGAAGAGAGTGACCAGCAATCTGTTGATGTCAATCACTTTGATAAAATCTACAGGCCCATCTGGTAAAGTGCGAGCCAAGCAGCAGCATAGTGACTACAGCTCTTGCTAAGAGTGAGCTCGGTGTTTTCAAGAGGCCCAGGGCTCATTCTGTTACATCCTGCTGATATGCTTAAACTGGGGAGGTGAATGTATAAGTGGGGTTGGCTTAATTCAGCTGGGATGCAGGGTTGGATTGGGATAAAAAATCGGCCTGGGCACACCAAAAAAAGTGGCCCACATTTGTGTATAGCCTTTCCGCAAAACACTGCTTCAGTGAAGTTTTATGAAAAGAAAGGGGGTGAGGGGCATGTTTTATTAACTTCACTTAGATTAAAAAAATTGACCAGATTAGTTCACACTGCTGAGCCACACGTGAATGTAAGTGAGACCACTTCTGTGCAGGCCCCCTGCCCCGCTCAATCAGCGTACATTAATTGGCCGGCCCAGCGAGAGAAGGGGAGTGATACCTCTGCCCATCTGCCTCTAGAAAGGCCTCTCGGGCACCCACTGGCAGCATCCTAACAGCACAGACAGCCCCCAGGCTGTCCAAACAAGCATTGGCATAGCCAATAGGTCTCGGCTTTGGGACCTTCTAAGTGTTTCGCCATGCAACGGTTGATGTTGTTGCACCAAGGATATTGTGCTGCATAACTAAATACTTATAAGGTCCCAAAAGCGAGACCTATTGGCTATGCCAATGCTTGTTGTATTATCTGCTAGCTTGATCTTAATCCAAGTTTTGCTGTATAGCGAGATAAAGGCGTTGAGGAGCCCTGCTGGGATTTGCCAGTTACATAGCTTGGCCCAGAGCTTATGTCGAGAGACTCCATCGAAAGCTGCCGAATAATCTACAAAACAGGCAAAGACTGTTTTTTTATTTTTAATGTTTGCTTGCTGGCTCAGGTAAGATACAACTACTATGTTATCGATTGTTGATCATCCTTTGCGAAACCCTGTTTGGTACAGGGGGAGGATTTCTTTATCTTCGACCCACCTATTCAACTCTGTCAATAGGGTGCTCACACAGGCTTTCCCTACGATGTCCAGGAGAGCAATCAATCTGTTGTTTTTTGGTTCTGTGTTGTCTCCTTTCTTGAATATTGGTTGTAAAAATGACCTGCGCCATGAGTCTGGAACCTTGGCAGTCCACCTTCAGTGAATAGGTTAGATGGAACTCCACCCCAATATGCCCGGTCTTCTCTAAACATTCCTCCCAGTAACCAATTAGGTCCAGGGGCCTAATCTTTTCTTATCTTTTTTTATCTTTTCGACGGCAGGTCTGTCTTGGTCTTTCCTCCCGGCTTCTATTGTGGGCTCATCTTCGTCATTTGTACGCTCTGTTAGACATTCCTGTATGCTTCTAGGTTGAATGCTACCTCAGTTTTCTATATAGATTGTGGATACATGACTCAACCATGCATCGGCGTGGACAGAGTTACGCCGGTCCACTTTGTCATTTTCCAACCGAGTTATGTATTGCCAGAGTTGCCGATGTTTGTAAGGCTTGGATAGCTTGTGGATCTTGATCCATTCTTCCTCTAGGGTATTCTGTTTGAATGTCCCCAGCAGGTGTTTGCTCTCAGTGTTGAGTTCTTTGTACTTGTGCCATGTGGTTTGCGTACCAGCAATCCTGTGAGTTCTTTTTGCCTTTTTCAAGTTACGTGTTAATTCACTAAGTTTTGTGTTATCTTGCCAGATTTGTGTTGTATATGTTGCGTTTACTTGAAAGTTTACCGTCTCATTTTTGCAGAGAGTTGTTTTCAAGGCCGAAATCATATGCTCCCCAGTTTTCCACGTTATACTCAGAACCGGGGTGGTTGCCTCTGCTTTCTTCATGTTTTTCATGAGTTTAGTATAGTGGCCTTCTGCTCATTCCATTTTATCCTTCTGATTAATGAATGTTCCTCGATGCCTATAGAGTGAGCTAAAGTAGAGGCTTGTTTCCGTTGTTTAATATGAATACTCAATTCAACCTGAAGAATTGCGTGATCACTTGTTTCGTGTATTTTCATCTTAAAATGAGCTATTTTTCCACTGAGTTGTTTGCACAGAAAGATACAATCGATCATCGTGCAATTATTGAATGTAGCTATTCCCGGTAGGTTTGGGTCTGAGTTTTTGTATAATTCTTCAGTTGACTTGAAATCATAATTTTGAAGGAAGTTGTTAAAAATTCTTTCTGAGCTTGTTTGGTGCATCGTTTCACTCATCTTCGTTCCAGAGTGGTGCAGGTTGAAGTCACCCGTGATCACCTTAGCCGGTAGCAAGTGTGTGCATAAAATGTCTTCTATTGAGGTAATCATAGATCTTGTTGCCTCCAATTTTGGCTATCCGTGGACGTTGAGATATACATTTATTATAAGCATTGAAGATCTACCTTCCCTTTCCCTCCCCCCCCCCCCCCACTATTAATGTCTGTAGCATATCTGACTCGGTTTTTATTTTCCTTACTGTGAGTTCTTTTGCGTGTTTTATACAAGTCGAAATCCTACCCGACGGTGTGCCGTACCGGTTACGTTTGGTTGCTGGTTTGTGGAAGCTGGCAAAGCCTTCCAGATGTGTGGGCTCTATAGAATGTCACCTTCATGCAGTTTCTTTTTTGCTGATTCGTGTTTAAGAGCTTAATGGATGCCAGCAACGTTCCAGGAGACCATTTTAATACTGGATTGATTATATTGGTTGGTGCACTGAGTTCCAATCATTGCAGCCATGGGCAGGCTTGTTTTAAACTGTTCTCGTGGGACCACTATGGCATCCGGAATAACGAGTGGGATACAATGTCTCACTACTTGTCCTGCTGTATTGCTCCCTCCGAGTTTTTTGAGGTGCTTAATCTTTTACTATTCTGTTTTTGATTGTATCCTCCTGCGTTCTTAACGATATAATTACGTTTTTGTAATTCTGATCTAATTGTATTTTCATAGTGCCTCTTAATACCCTCTGCGAGTTTTCCGTGGCTTTCTTTGAGTATTTTACAGTGTTTGCAGGTTTGAGTAAAATAAGAGGGTATTTTTCTTGCTTTGGTTTGTGTATTGCTATCCCCCAGTTTTTGAAGATTTCTTTTTCCCTGAGAACTGCTTCTGCAATGTGATGGTTTTTCCAGGTCACTACGGTATCTTCCTGGGAGGTGTTTTCCTCTTTGGATTCAAATTGAACCCTGACCGTATCTACACTTTTGTCTGTCAATGATGGTATGTTTTGAAAGAGACTTAGCAGATTTGCCCGATTAAGTGTGTCATGCCTACCCTTTAATTTATATAGTGGTTGAAAAATGATTTTACATGTACTGCTTTTACAGGCAGAGTTTGGTGTACAACCCGTCGCAGTCTGTGGGTATTTTGTTCCTTCACGGAATATCTCCTTGGGTAGCTCGCATACAGTACTTTTCAGGCAAGGTTCTGTTGTAACTTGTAAACCACTCTTAGCTGCCTCCTCGTGATCAATGTGCTGGCCTTCTCAACCTTCATCGTCCTGCCCATGTGGAAAAATGTTTATGGTCCGGACCAACTCTGGTTCCTTTGGATTTGCCCCTATTGTTAAGACTGATGTAGATGTGCTGTTGCCCGTTGCGTGCCCTTCTCCAAAAAGTTTGTTTTGTTTCTGCGTCTTTGTGAAGATCGGGTATGGCTTTATGTTTGATTCCCTGTCCTGGTTCGATGTTAACTTTACTATTGGATCTGCCGAAGTATCCGGGGGCTGTCCCCAGCTTCTTTTGAAGTGTGTGGTCTTTTGGCACTTTTGTTGTTTTTTTTAATCCTTTTTTTTTTTTTGTGCGTCGTGACAGCTTACTTGTGGTTGTCCCTTGTTTACCGGGACCTTGTAATTCCTGTATCGTTGCCGACTCCGTGAATAACTAGTCGCCCGACTTTGATTCCCCTAACAATCAGTTTGCTGTTTCACGTTTTGAGCGCATCTTTGTAAGATCTTCTTTTTGCTGCCTGTGTATTGCGTTATCTTGTATTTGGCCTTCTTTCATTGAATTTGTTGTGTTAGGCTCTATTTTGCCCATGGGCGAGTTATGTTGAAAATGACATGAGTTGGAAAAGGGAACTGTCATTTTGTTTTTATCTTTATCCAACTCCTTTGGCTGTCCTGCATTTTTTCTGGAATAACAACCCAACCAAATTAAAAATGTCATCAAAGGTTAACTCTTGGATCTCCGGTAACCTGAATAGTAATAGGCTGGGAAAGGTAAACAAACTCCCTTTTTATGACTTCTGACTATTGCATCATGGAACATCGCCAGCAAGGATCCCCAAAAGCTAGCACTAACTATGGAAAACTCCCCCTGCAATAGTGTCTCCAAGAAACATGGTCTTTAAACACCTTTGATCAAAAAGATTTCGTAATTGACATTCCGGCGGTGGGAGTGTGTAGAGGCCACACAAAAGGTGGACTCACTATTCTGTTAAGTAATAGTGGGATATGGAAGTGATCAATATGTCTTGCAACAATGCTCAATGCATCAAGATAAAGTACTGGAAAGGAAGACCTGTCACTGCCCAAAATGTGTTCATCTTTAACATCTACATCCCTCTGGGTTCTGAATTTGAATCACTAATAGTAAGAACATTTGAGAAAATAGAAACCATAATAGAATCAAAAGGGAATCCACAAGCATTACTAACAGGTGACTTTACGGTAAAATCTCTAATGCACTTCAGAAAATATGCAGGATTAAAGAACAAGATGAAGCGTGGTCTATCCCAGCACCAATATTCCAAACCACCATAAAAGCAGATAAGCGCGAAAAAACACTTCTTGAATTAGTGAAATCAATGGAGTGCTATTGAATGGAAGAGTAGAAGGAGATGTCCCAACCGCATTCACGAGAGAGGGAACTTCTAGCACCTCTATCTTAGATTACGTAAATTTCAGCCAGGATTTATTTGGAAATATCCTAAATTTAATTTCTCCATTCACACAGGACAGCAGTCACGCAATTCTGTATCTGAAGATTGAATTTTCACTGCAGCTCACCTCTCCATGGGCCTTAACGCAGACGAATGGTAACGCAGTAATGGACCAAAAAGGACGTATAATATGGAGTGCAAACATCAATAAAATGAACGCTGCAATATTCTCTTCGTTACTGGACCCACGTAACTGTTCTATTGACCCCATAACATCTTTTGCAAAAAACTGTTTCCTCTGTTGTGAGCACACTTCAGAGAATATCAGATTCCCGGGAAAAAGAAATCAATAGACCAAATAGAAAGTCATCAGATCAAGCAACAATTTACCTATATAAATTAATTAGACTTCAATTTCTGAATTATTCCGGGGACAGACAGAAAGAAATCTCAAAATTACTGTTAAGAAACTGGTAAAACCCCTAATTCATGGCGGGGGAGCATCATGTTACCACTCTTGAAAAAAGGCTCTTGCTTAATACCCAGTAATTACAGTCAAATTGCTCTGTTGGACGCAACCGGGAAGATCTGTGCGGCCAGAGTCCTGGACCAATTGAAAGACTGGACCTTTTCTAGAGGGATTATCCCCATCACTCAAGCCGGATTTCTTCCAAAACACTCTGTAACAGATAACATTGCAACACTGCAGTTGATTATTGACAAATATGTAACGCTGAAATCGCACATCGTATACAGTGTGTTTGTTGATTTTACAACTGCTTTTGACAGAGTAGATAGACCCACACTAGGGAAGAAGTTAGTGAAGATAGGAATACCTGAAAATCTTTTAAGGCTAATCATCTCACTACACAGCCACTTGGTGTAGAGTACAAATGGGGGGCAGGTGGGGGTGGGGATAAAATTGTAACCAGAATAATAACTACACTGAATGGCTTAAAACAGGGTTGTCTTTTATTTTCCCTCTTTTTAAGCGACCTCCCTGATTGCTTTTTAAAACGAAATAACTTTCCTCCAAAAATAGCATCTAGTAATGTGCATATTTTAATGTATGCCGATGATGTGGTTATATTTGATCTTACACCAATCGGACTACAACAAAACTCAAATGCATTATTTAGCTATACTGAGAAACAGTTTTTTAAAAGCAAACATTCTTAAAACAAAGGTAGTACCTTTTAGAGGGAAAAACATTTTACTCATGTGGACTGGACACTCGGCGGAAGGCCAATCGAGGTAGCTAAAGAATATACCTACCTGGGGAGATTCTTCTCGCAAACCATACAAGATTCTTCCCATTTTCAACATATATGCCTTAAAGCAGATTCTCATATTGGCGTGCTGAAGCGACTATATTCTTCCTCTGGTCACAGGCATTTTTATTCCCTAATAGAGGACTACCGCATGAAAATCCCCCCTATTTTATGGTATGCCCTCGTATGCATTCCAGTTAATAAATGGCAAGCTACAAATACGAGAGTAGGTATGCTGCTTTGTAAAATGATAAAGGTTAATCAAGCGGTTCCAGTCCAAGCATTGCCCCTCGAGTTGTCCATAGTCTGCTCCTTCGCTAGAGCTATAGCAAACATAATAAGAAGGGCGTATAATTTATTACATGCTGAAGCAGGATCCTTAAGGGGCTTACTAAAACTTGAGACATTTGAAAATGAGTCGATGCGATATACTTTTAACAAGAATATTAACATGGTGTTCGATCTTTCTCACTGCACGATAAAACTTTTAAAGTCTTGGACCCCTGCACTCCTGAGGTTATTTTTGAAAACCCTGACTCCAAGAATAAGCTATGAGCTTGATGTCAAGCACTGTTCCCAGTTATTAAAGTATACACGCTACTCAGACACTGTAGAATATAAGACCCAGCAAGGATACTTGCGATTTACACTAGTACACAGGGTGCAACGCTTTATCCTAATGCGGTTAGGGATTTTACCATTAAAAGCTTTTACAAAAAACTGGAATAATTCCGACAATATTACAGGCTTATGTGATCTTTGAAATGGAGGTGTGCAAGATATATCTTGGGTACTATTTGCTTGCCCAAACAGAACCTTGGTAGAGGCCAGATGTTGCTTTTAAAACCTAGAAGCCTTAGATATAATATATCTACTGTACAAGGCGTAACGCTTTTTAAATGTCCACTCAATGAATTTGTCTGCTATAATTTGTTTCAATTTTAAATTGCTGTTTTTTTAAAAATATTTTGAAGAAGATACATTGTGATTGGTTTCATAATGGAAATTTAAAATGTACTTTTATCTCCTGTTGATCTCAGTAGAGGTCTAAATCAAATAAAAATCTTATCTAAAATCTTATCTGTAAACAATGGTTGTAAGCAGGCCTGGGCGTAGTTTGCCGAGTTTTGCGACGCGGAACTCCGCGAAGTTACAAAAAAACTGTGCGGAGTTCCGCAAGTGGCGGAGTGCAGTGCGAACTGCAGTTCGCCCTGGTGTTCCTGCCGCTTGGGTAGAAATTCTACATGAGCGGCAGCTCGCGGTCGCGAACTTACCGTTTGCGATTGCGAGCGGGGAAAAAACTCTGCTGCACTACGCGAAGCGGAGTTTTCTGCACTATGCGAGCCCCGCGGAGTGCAGAAAACTCCGCGAACTCAGCGGAGTTCACCGCCCAGGCCTAGTTGTAAGTCAGTGTGAACTTTGGCAGTGATCATAAGTTATTTGTCAAAGGAGATTACCTGAACATTGACATTGGTCTCTTTGGACCTTGGATGATAAATGACTTCATTGACCTTCTGTTCTTTGCCTTTGAGATTTGGGAAGTTGTTACTTGTATCTCTGATTTGTGTGAAGGTTTGTGATTTCACAGGCATTTTTTGTTAAACAGGTCAAAAGATGCTATCACTTGTACTTTCCAGGTAGTTGGAGGAGTTACATCTGCTCATAAATTGATTCTCTCTTGTAAGCCATTGGGACAGAGGCCTGTATCTTTTCCTTAGATTATAAATCTCTTTAATACATGACATTCTGAGAGCTAAAAGCTTCATTTATGATTTCAAGATAAACAAGTCTTATTGAACACTGTTGTATTTAACAAATAAGTCTTTTAGTCGTCTAATCTGATTTAAGTTTGAGGTAGCCTAACAGTGTGCACTACATTGAAGCTCGCTCCAGCACATTAGCGACACTTTGTTATACTTGTTAATCAAAAGAGAATGCCCGAAGCATGCCAACTTACTAAATCCTACTAAGAGGTGAGCCCGTAATTGCTTGAATCATGGTATTAGATGAAAAGTTCATAATTTATTTCCACGTATAGTTCTCCAAGGCATACGAGGTTGTTTTAGGATCTAAGGCAAATTGTTCATCCCCATATAATACCAAGTGTTGGGGTCATTTTGTTCTTAAAGCTGTTATTAATAGATGTATCAAATAGTCCCAAAGTCAGAGTTCAGTTTACGTAACCCCACAGATGGTTTTCTGAGCCCACACCACAACCTGGCCAAAATAATCAAACCATCTTAAAGAGTTGTGACGCTAATCATAAATATTTATAACTTTCAACTATCTCTACACAGATATCCTCCACATAACAAGAGAAATCTTTGCTTCTTTTACAAACAAATCTAGTATACGAGTTGTATCTAAATTTACTATCAAGTGATTTCTGAAACCACAATATTGAACAGTGGACCATTTCCTCTGGAGGCCAAACTAGCAGTGAGCCATTGAAATGCCTTCTCTAAAGCTCCTCTCTTATTTTGGAGTCAATATTTTGTCTTTTGTCCATCCATTCTGACAACGTAAAATAATTTTTGATTAAACTTTGGCACAAATGTCTGTTACACAAATTACTCTATAGTTTTTTGGCAAGCGAATGGTCATGTTTTTTGTATAGGTTCAGCAATCACTCTTTCAGGATTCGGGAGCAATATCATTTTCTGTCACCTATAGAAAAATCAGCCCCAGTCGAGTGGCCTACCAGTTTACATTGGACTTAATTGACACCAGCAGATTGTCCGTGTTGGCGGCTCTGCTCAGATTCATACACTTTAGGACCATGTGTCATCATTTATTGTAATTATTATTTGGGTGTGGCAGCTAGGATCTTACCCCTGTACAGCCATGACCAGAGTGCCGTGCCATCTTGTACGCTAAGTTCCGAATGGCATTGCTGAGACATTTTCTGTCTCCAAAAATCCACTCATTCATTGGGGGCATTTGTGCTGCCCAGTAGTACAGGAAGGGCGATGTTTTTTATTGATTGTATTGTGAAAAGATTTATTAATTCATCATCCCCCTACTAAATCAGTTAAGTGAGGAGGCTTCTGCATGCCAATATAAATTAGGTGAGTTATCCAGGTTTCTTAGGGAACTACATTAATAAGGATTAGCTGTGAATCTTGACTAACTGTCTAACTAAATACCAGCGTTTCTTTCCATCATTAACGACCGAAATGTATTAAAAAATGTCTATTTCTTTCCCGGCTTTTTATACCGAAGCTGTAGTACCTTGAGTTCACAAAACCACTGGTCACCACTTACTCATTTGCCTTTTGGGTCATTTTTTTAGGGTCAAACCTGCGACAGCATGTTTTAGCATACGTGTCTCGCTTGTGACACTATTGTTTACAAAAACGGTTTGGAGCCCTCCCATTGCTTACCATTTGTTGGTTGCAGCATCCCTCTTCTTTGCAGCCACCTTAATTGGCCTGTGCTGACCAAACGTCATTTCCGATCCTTTTCTGTGGAGCAGGGACCAAACGCTGATTAAGCATACTTAATCAGTGCCCATCAGCTACTTCCTCTGTGATGGTACTTCTTCGCCCCTCCCATTCGCCCTGCCTGATGCTCTCTATAGCGCTTTTGTTTAAAGCGTGAATAATCAAGCTGCAAACCATTTAATATCACCCATTATAATTATATTTCCCTTATTTTTATTAAACATATTAGTTTGCATGAATCCGAAAGAAATATGGGTTGTGCATTGCTACCACCTAATGCCGAGTATGGTGTTGAGCATGCTGTTCCCATAGATCACTTAAGTAAAGAGCATTCAAGTACATTTGTAATGTCTTAGTTTTGGGGGTCGAAGTATGTGTGAAGCTTAGTCTGGGCGAGCTTGTCATCGGACATTAAGAGATCTATGTTGTGTGGGCCCGGCCCTTTGTTTCCATCACCGCAAATGCTAATTTCTTTTATAGCGCTTAATACCATGGCTGTGACTGTTTTTTAGAGGTTTCAAAATGTTCTTAAAAAGGCAGGATATATTGGCAAGATATCTGGTGGCTATGCTAGGGAACCTAGAAACCCACTGTAGAGCCGTACTCTTATAGATTGGACAATCATTGCAGACCGTGTTGTTCCCTCGTTGTTCCATTCTGCAACCCGTAGTTGACTTGTGTACCAAAAGACAATCATTTACTGTTTTCAGCCTGGAATCTAATGCCAATAAATACAAGAATAATAATATTGTGGCATTGTGTTCGGAGCATAAATAATTAGAATGGACATGAAATGCACACACCAGTGTGCCCTACAGTTATCAATGGCAGGCTATGAACATTAGTTTATGGCTGAAAACGCTAGAATTATGCAGCATTGCAGGCTAAAATAATGCATCAGGTTGACTACATTGTGTCTCGAAAAGGCAAATTATGTGGCATAATGTGCCACCTTCTGTGGCTGTATTTGATATACAGTCATTTTAACACATTAATATTGTATTACTGGTATCAGCTTAACACCTAAATACAGCAATGAGCAATTAAACCATGAGCAGGCGTTTATGTCGAATAATGGAAAAGGCCCACAAGGATCACAATGCTGCCACCCAGTAACGCGTTCAGTGCTTGAATGGTGCACCTAAATTCCAACTAGGTCAGCAGGAAGTAAAGGACAGAACATTGACAGTGATGTGTATATAGTACGTTCTTCAAAAGAACAAACAGCCCATAATATATCACAAGGGTAAAAGCCAGCCCTAGAGAGGACAGGCTTGCACCTAAAGTTGTTTATTGCCTATAAATTGTGTAGTCTAAGCATCTTTCCCTGCTCTAGGGAAGACAGTTGTTTTTAGGTCTCGCCTGAGCCAGCGCATGCGCTGCTCTGGCGAGAGTTTTAGTAAGCGGGTTTTGGAAGTGCAAACAGTGGCTTTTGCTGGCGACCAGCTTGCGTTCACGCGAGCGTGCACGCGCGATCAGGCGCCATATGGCTTCCCTCGCCATCTGGACGCTCGCGATTACTTTCACGGCCGCGCGGCCTTGTCAGTTTCACGGCCGCGCGGCCAATGCTTGTTGTTATTGAATTTTGTGTCTGTGGCACTTTTTTTTTCTATGTAGAACGAGCACTTCTTTAAATGCTTGCGTTTTGTTGTTTCCAACCAACGCATTTACCCGCCTCAGACGCGTGAGCGTCACCTTCCGCTTTTACCCCCTTGGTGATTAACCAGAGCCCGTGGCTCCTTCCCACCTCAGCCGCCATGACAGAAATGGTCAGTTACGCAAATAACTCCACTGACCCCTCTGGCGGGGCCTCCGTCTATGAGTTCGCGTAGGGATCAAACATAAAATCTAGCAAGATGAGGGTTAAAGGAAGAGGGGCGCGCGCAACTGCTCGAGATTTTTTTTTTTTTTTAACTGTTCTGGGCTGAGCACACGCTGCCGAGAAGCAAGAACCGGGTGAAACCTTTCCACAACTGGGCTTGCTTGTGAGGCATCCTTCAGCACTCGAACGAGCTGCAGCCGGGGGTCTGCCAGCTGCTGCTGCTCTGCGCCCAGCACATAAGGACAGGAGCTGGGATGCTGCTGCCTTCCACAGCTACCGGTAAGTGCAGGACACCCGACTTCCACGTGACCCCGGAAGCCACTGTGAGCCGGCCCCACCTGTACGTGCATAGAGTGCGCATCCCGGCAGTGCTGTTTGCTGCCCTGTGTGGTGGTGCTCCCAGTATGGACACAGGCAGCCTAGCACATCCAAGACTGGAAATATTTTGCCATTCACTGCGGCGTCAATAGCTCCAACTTTGGTTGTGTTTTAGAGAGACCCCTAGTCGTGATGCTTTACGTAGAACACATACAATCACTGCGGCAATCTGTCTACGCCACCTGCTGCTGATCGGCTTTAACCCTGTTTTGTCTACGTTTTCGTTGAATTTGCAAACGATAATAACTTTGTACGTACACCATAGCTTTCGTCCCTGTGTCTGAGTCACTATCACACCGGTCTGGTTTTACAGAGCTTTCAATTCCCATGAAGGCTGCTTGTCTCACTACTATCTAAATACTTAAACTTTGCCTAGGAGAGTACGATGTTTTAAAGCACTGTTTTAAAGAGATCTCGACTGCAGAAAGAAGGCATGCTCTCAGTGAAACTTTAAACATTTGTTTTCAGTGCCTCCTCGTTGTTTCAGTAAAACAATAAGTTGCAATGTAGTTTCCAGGCTAATCGCGGTGTCCTGTTTCACAGCTGTGTGTGGATTTTCATATTTTTGTGTAGTTCAGGTGTCTTTAGCTTGCGGAGATTCGTTGACTAGTTGGAAAATTGTGCCCACTTGTCTTAAGTGCTCTTGCTGGTTGCTCTTTTTTTGTACAAGATGTCCCGCCCCCGTGTTTCCCATCACTTGGAAGTAGATTACAGTATCGTTATTCAGGGATTAGAGCTGGTCCTCTCCACAGTGCAGTTGAAGCAGTGAAGTGTAAGTGCCCCAGAAGTGACATAATTGTTTTAGAGTCGGCATGGCAGCGAAAAGACACATGTAAGCAGTGTGTCTCGAAAGGGAAAAAAGTTGTGTTTTACTTTTCAATGTAATCTCTGCCAGGGTCTCTGATTTCTACACAGTGAAACAGTTAACATAAAATGAGGGCAAAAAATGAAGTTGGACTGTTTATTGTGCTAAGGGCATCTGCAATGGTTCTGCGCCGATCAGTACTTGGTGTTCTCAGGGAAGGGTTGTAAGTCCCTGCCAATGGTCTTCTCACACAAACCCCTATCTTCAGGCATAAATGATAGAATGCAATACTTTCAGTTTTCTCTGGTGTCTGGGTCTTCTGTGACGAGTGCGAGGTGAAAAAAAACAGGCTGATTACAGTCCCTGCCTGTAAAGGTATATTGAGCAAAATAACTTCAGAATAGAAGGCACCCTGAGTAATTACCAGCGATTAAGATTAATTCAAGCATTTCCACCCATTATTTTTTGTTTCTGTCAATGAGTCGCCCTCAGTGGCACAGGTATGCCTGGATTTGCGTCCCATTGCTCACTGCGCTTTAAGAACTCAAGGCGCACTCAGGGTTGTACTGGGACAAAAACATAGTCCTGGGCACTGAAATAAAAGTGCCCCCCATTAGCGAACCAGATAGCTAAAAAAGTGGCTCACATTTACAAATCAGGACAGTATTGAACATGTTTTTGATTTGAATTGGACAGTTCAACATGCTGCACAGCAGCCACGCTGCTCTAGAACATAGCTTAAAAACATTGGCAAAGCCAATAGCTCTGGCTAAACACTTAAAAGGTCCCAAAGGTGAGACCTATTGGCTAAGTCAATAGGTCTCGCCTTTGGGACCTTATAAGTGTTTAGCCATGCAACAGTTGATGTTGTTGCACCAAGGATATTGTGCTGCATAACTAAATACTTATAAGGTCCCAAAGGCGAGACCTATTGGCTATGCCAATGCTTGTTTTTCTTGGATCCTGCGCCCTACGATGTCATTGTTGAACGCTAGGTCCATCCTGTGCTTGGAGCCCGCCCATTGCTTACCATTTGTGGGCTTCATGGTCACTCATTTTTTTTTGCTTTCCAACTGTACAGCACCAGCCAGCTTCTCTTCCTTTTCTTTCGGCTGGCACAGACCAAGTACTGATTGCTTCATCTCGATTAGTGTCCTTCCACTATTGGTGCTGTCTGTGATTGAGGTACTATTTTTTAATTTCTTGCTTCTACTCCTTTCACCACCCTGTTAATGTTGCTTCTTTCCCTCTCACCCCTGTCCGTGTTCCTTCTTTTCCTCCCATACCAGAAGGTGTGGCTTCTTCCCCTCCCACTCCCCTGTACGCACCCTCCTGCCCCTTGTTTATCTTCTTCCCCTTCCACCCCGTCCATGTTGCTTATTCCTCTCCTGCCAACTTCTAGGAGGACAGTCATTTTTACTGTCCCGGTGACTATCCCACCCATTGTGCACCTCCTTTCTGATTGGCAAAGTCAGTAGCTTACTCATAGGCGAGACCTATTGGCTTTTCTAATGCTTGTTCTCAAATGTCTTTTCGCCTTTTGGCCAGATTCATCATACCATTTGCCACATTTGTTGTACCTCAAAGTATGATTATGCAGGGTTCAGAATCTGTTGCAAATGCTGCTTTTAAGCAAGGGACTACTCCAATTATCATTTCATGCCAAGCTATTTTATCCAATATTATCCCCGTCCCGAGGATGAGGGCGTGGGGAGGGGGGTATACTTTGAATTTGAGGTAATTGTTCTAAATGTCTGCTTTTCTAATCAGGTCGTAAGGGAATGGAGAAATTCGATAAGAAGAGGAAGTACTCATTCTTGAAGTGGTTTTCATTTTTGTGAAATGTGTATTCTGAGAGCCCAGTGGTTGCTTAAATCATAGTTTACAATTCTGAAATTAAGAAAATGAGGGAACTACCAAATTGGAACAAAAATGTGAACACTCGTACACTGTTGGTGTCCATTCTGAATATTTGTGCGGCAAGAGTACCACAGACCAAGCCATGAGAGGCTTGCCAATTTAATCTCCGCTTTGGCCAATTGGGCCTTCATTCCGAGTTGCATGGTTCTGGGGTGCACTGTAATGCCTTTAAAAAAAAATTGTTTTACAGTTACCGTGCAGTAAATCTGACTCGGTCCCACACAATTAATTACAAGTTAACACGAATGGAATTAGCATGTGGGGCCCCTTTAATTTGTTTGTAAAACCACATGGAATTCTCAATTCCATGGAGTTTAACTCATACATTTATCACATGTTCTGAAGGTGATGTATACATGTGGAGACCTTCTGGGTGGGTTGAGGGACATTAGGAGAGGTAAGGTGTTTTTGGACTGGGGAGGGTGCTGTATGCTCCCCTATCAGAAAGAAATAGGAAATGAGGCTTGAGTGATGCTCCAGCCAAAGCCTCATCTTTATTTGCCATACAAAAATTGTTGCACATTAAAATTAGGTCTGGTTCTGCCACACCCTGAAAAACAAGGTGTGGGAAAAGAACCCATTTGGCGTCAGGCGGAGTGGAAATTCCATGAGGTAATTCTGCTTTGCCAGACTTGTAATAACTTCCTACAACTTAGGACAGGATGTAGATTGAGCTAAAGGGACATTGTTGCAATGCAAAAGATCTTGCAATGAGAATCATCACATGAAGGAATTAATTTTGAATTAAAATCACTAGCCATTATCTGGAAGGTGCTAGGAAAGTAAGAGCTTATGTGCTGTACATCCCTTTCCAGCCTTCTAAAGCAATACGTTTTTACCAAATCCATATCGCAGTCCTTGAGCAGGAGTAGTTAACTGCATATTCATCTTTATATTTGGTACCTGCAATCAATTAAGCTTAAATTGCTTATACTTTCACCATAAACTAATTGTTTAAGATTTGACTGTCTCATCAGCCTTATTTTTCCCTAAAAAATCATGATAAATATACTTGCATATAAACATAGATACATATGTTTTCAGTCGGCTCTCGTCATCCATTGGTCAGTTTAATTTTAATTCATAAATTCCTTCCACGCATTACCGCATAGAGCATGTGGCAAAGGGTCATTTGTGGGCTTGTTTCACTGTGACTGTTGGGATTTTGGTTGTGCATATGTGCACATCTGCCTAAAAAGTAGATCACCTCAGCTGGAAGGGTAATGTGCCAATCTCTGCTTTCATTTGCCTGTATGTCATTTTTGTTGATGAATTTTTGTGGTGGGCCATTTTTTTACTCCTCTTTTGTTATAAACATATGCACTCCACCTTTAGATGGATGTGTCTTTATTTTTAGAAATTTAATGCTTATTGCATATGTTGCAAGCATTTTTTTTTAACAGATCTCATGCTTGCCAGACCTATTGTCTTTACCAGTGCTTGTTTCGGAAGCAGTTTATTATCTTTTGTGTAACTTCTTTGAATCCAAGACATTTTGTAAAAATCTTTTACATCAATTGGAAATTATGCAAGCTTCTTTTTGTTTTCCGTTTACATTGGCATTCTACTGTGTGTCAGGCCACCCATTGATAATACACCACAGTTGTATTTCGGAATGTCTCTAAATGTTTGATAATGCAGTCGTTGCCTCGCTAAACTATGTGTTTTCATCCGATATCTGTTCTATAAGGGTAGAATCCATTTTTAAATTTTTTGTTTTATTTTATTGCATAAACTCCTGTTTGGTGTACAGGAAATGCAGTGGTTTATATAATTGCACTTCATACATAAGATAGAGAGCAGACGTGAACTTGGACACAGAAATAGCACTCCCAGGGTGTAAAGGTAGAAGACCCTTAATATGAAAGCTCATATGAAGTAAACATTTATTTGTTTTAATAAAATTTTTGTGGTGACAAACAGCCTTTTTTTCGTATTTTTTTACTTTTTTAAGCACATCCATCATATGATTACTGTGTTTTGAGGTGCCCAATATTTATCAGTGCCTTGTGCTTTACAGGTGTTTGTAGCTGCTGACCATGGCAACAGGAGGTGGACCTTTCGAAGAAGATCTCTGCAGTTCAGGATTGCCTAACTGGACTGAGAGTCTTGAAGACCGGCTGAACAACATGGTAGAACTATTTAGCTATCATAGCCCTTGGGAAATACCATGTCATATACAAGTCTAAAGCTGATGGTCTTACTGACATACCGATTGAACCTGTTGGCCCATTTCCCTGCTATCCTCAATTCACCCATTTTCCTTTATTCCCTATCCCACCCCTATCCCCACTTAACCGTCCTTCTTTGAGGTTTAAATACAACAAATCAGTCACTTGCCTATCGATAGTAGTGAAGATAGTAAATGCGATTAGGTTTGGTTTTTTTGAAGCTCTTTTTCTTCTGCACACAGTGCGCCTGGGCGGTTCCATTCAATTATGGATTCTGACATGCACCTTGGCGTCTGTTTGAGAGGTTTCAACTTAACAGTGAATTGCCAACTCTTCTCAGCAACAAAGCATCCAAAACAGACATTGTATACAGACCACCTCCTATTAACATTTAAAGTTGTCCTCTCTGAAGGATACGCTCCCAGCATGTCACTGTTTCAAATCTATTTTATACTTAATAAAAATGCCCTCCTTTTTTTTTTTTGTAGGACTGGGGGAGTCAGCAAAAGAAAGCAAACAGATCCGCAGAGAAAAACAAGAAAAAGTTTGCAACAAGCAGTGAGACTAGATTGACTAATGACATTTCTCCAGAATCCTCACCTGGAGCTGGGCGAAGGAGGACTAAAGCTCCCCACACGTTTCCACATACAAGATATGTTACACAGATGTCTGTTCCAGAGCAGGCAGAGTTGGAGAAACTCAGACAACGAATCAATTTCAGTGACCTTGATCAGGTTTGTTTTCAGAGGAACCCAAGAAACGTTTACATATTGTACTTAGTCGTACCATATACTTTGGTTTAATATTTGAACCATTGATGGTGTTCAAACAGATTGAAGTGTAAAGGTGGGAACATAACCTCAATGAATATTTTTGTCCTCTGTATTGTATGTGTGACCATTCCGTCTGACTCCGCATGCTACTACAGTGTTAAATGAACAATCTTTTATCTTTGATAGAAATTTTGACTTGGGTTGCTGGTGGGAAATTAATGAATGCTTAAAGCCAACCCTACTTTCCAGACTTGTCTCAAAACAGTCTTTTAGCACCGTGGAGTCTAGACCAGTATTTATTGGTCAGTGACTGTCCTTGAATAGTAGTAGAGTTTTGATATGTTTCTGGCAGTTCTTCACTCTGTTAGCTGCTAAATAAGGCAATGCAGCATGCTTTGGTTTGTGCATGATTGACTTTTCTCTTGTGGGAAGTGGAGATCTTTTTGTAAACATTCTTCAACAAAGGACTATTGTATTCATAAACATTAGTTTATGATTTTACAATTGTTGGCCGACCTCGTTTAATTTATATTTTTTTTACTCCGAAAAAGCTCTAGTTCGTTGCTAACACTTCTGATTGCATCCTTCAGAAATTTTTGTCTGTTTCATTTAAATTAATTTAATGGAGTGTTACTGTCAAAAGCAACACTTAATGTTTCTTTTGTACCGTTCGACTAAAACAAATTGCAACCTTAAACACATTTTCAATTGTGACACTAAACAAACCATACTGATTAAACCTGCGCAACAAAACCTTAACCTTATACCCCAAATCCTTAAGTTTTTAACCTTAATTAAAACCTTAAAACTGAAGCTCTGTGCCCTGACCATACCTTTTTAACCCTTGTACCACATACACCCAACCGTATAACAAGTACCCTTACCCCATCTCTTAATAGCATACCCTTAACCTCAATACTCTGTGCCCTATACCCCTAACATATTTCCCCTAATCCATAAAACTCCAAAGCCCTAACCCATACCTCACACCCACAACCCCTATACTCTTTAACACCAGTCATTAAACATATATTCTAAACTCTTAACATTAGACCCATAACCCTTAACCCGATATTCTCATACTCTATACCCCTAAACCATAACCCTATACCATTAACTTCTAACCACATACTTTAACCCTTATACTGTCAACACCTAACCCATTAACTCAAACTCTTCACCTTAACCTTTAACTTATATCCACAACCCATATACCGTGACCTGCTAACCCATAAACCCTTTCACACCCTGGTTAAGCTGAGCATCCGATCTGAGAAGTTGTGGTCGTCACTGCTAGCCAGTATTTTATGAGACGTAAGAGTCTACGAGAACCTCTTTTAAAATAGTTAACACCACAAAACAGGAATATGCAAATGATGACCTTTTTTACATTATGTAGTTTTTTAATTGCCTTTAATCGTATTTATTTGTGTACAAGGGGAATCTTTTTTGTTATGTATTTGCAAAGATTTTAATTAATCAAGCAAAATAAACATATTTGTATTTGTACTTTCACACCCTCCTTACTTCAGCATATTTTCAGAACCCTCTTTGGGATGCTTTTGTCTTCCAAAGTATTTTTTTTTAAATTAATAATTGGGAAGTGTTATTTTCAGAAGTGTTACTTTCGAAGGACAGAATAATACCACCATTGTCAATATTATTACGCCTGATTTACCTTAAAAGTGTAGGAAAAAAAAAAAAACGTATCTTGGTTGTTAACTGAAGGGTCAGATTTACCATAGCGTTTTTCTGGAATGTTGTGCACTAAACTTGGTGGACCCCTCCCCCAGCACCCACCATTACTGTAATGGACAGTGCTTCAGTGCATGTGAAACATTGACCCTTCAAAAGGAAAATGGCAGTATTTCATGCTTGCCATACTGTATTTGGCTGTTTCATTATAGGTTTGTATTATGTTTTAAAAATATCATTGTAGCTTGGATGAATTGTATACTAGCTTGTATTTCATATCGGCATTTCATTTTTGTTGCCAAACAAAAATATTTACTAACCGATCTTTCAAAAAAGTAGTTTTCCTGCCACTATTAGTATGTGTAATATGTTCAGACATTTTTTAATTTTTTAAATCTTTTTATTAGCACGTAACATAGCTGTACATACAAAGAGCATTTATATTGCATCCATAATCCCCTTTTTAGGTTAACAGTGTCAACATGCATTAACAAAGTAGAATCATGACTAGAAGTGAACACATTGGTACAGTTTATCCCATCTGTAGTCCTCGATATGTCTGCCATGCTTTCCAGACTTTCTCCCCTTTCTTGGGGCACCCTCTGCTTTTATAAATAGTTTGTTCCGCTTGCCAACACCAGTCTAAATCATTTTCCCATTCCTCCAGTGTCTGGGTGGAAGTCGCCCCCCATTTCTTTGCCAAGTTCGGCTTTGCAACTACCACGGCCAATACCAGCCATTGTTTTACATGTCGTGGCCAGTCTTCATTCGCCTCAGTAATTAGGAGGAACCATTTAGGTTCTAATGGGATTTCCATATCCACTACCTCCGACATTGCCGTGGCTATCTTTTCAGTATTCCATAAGAATCTGGCAGTCCCAGAGCAAGTGGTAGAAGGAACCCTCCAATACACAGACTCTTTGGCATTTCGTATTTTCACTTTTCCCCAACTTGCATAACACTGACCTAGGGTAATATACTCTATGCAGTATTTTAAGCTGTATAAGGTGGAACCTGGCTCGAAGCGCCACCTCTCTTGGGCCCTGTAGTACTTCCAACCATTACTCATCATCTAAGGCACCAACCTCTTGTTTCCATGCCTCCCGCACTGTTAATAGGTTCTGGGGCGTTGTTGACTATTGATATAAGATGTGGCCTTTTCACGAATATGCTTTGTCAGTATCCTGTCTCCTAATGGTGCGGCCTCTTTTAATGATTCTCCTTCAATGATGTGTTTTCGTAGTGCATGCCCTAGCTGGGTATATCTAAGCCACTCCCCTTGTCCCATCGTGTACTCGCTTTGCAAATCTACAAATGTAATGTACGCCCCTCCTCTCCAGATGTCTCCTAGTGACTCGATCCTTAGCAGTTCCCATTTAGTGAAGCCGTCCAGGCTACTCGCCTCCCTCAAAAAATCCCCTGCCCAGAGTGACGTCGTCCCTGAGAGTTTCTTCTCCCACCCCAGGTACTTCGAGGCCGCTTTTCACACCCTCACTACTGTTCTTGTATGTGCGGGGAGATGTTTATCCATGCGCTTTCTGTAGAGTAAATCCTGCGGGCCTCGTGTTCCCATGTTCAATCTATCCACCCTATATGCTGGTTCTGCCCTGTCATCGAACATCCAGCCATTAACATTCACCAACTGTGAGGCCCAATAGTAACTGCGTATGTCGGGTACTGCCAGTCCCCCATCAAAACCCCCCCTTTGGTGCTTGCTTAGTGCAATATGTGGGGCTGCCCCGCTCCACAATAGTGTCCGAATTTCTGAGTCCACCCTCTGAAAAAAGGTGGGGAGCACCTCAAATGGTGAATTGTGTAGCATATAGAGTAGCCGTGGGAGAGCCATCATTTTAAACAGAGCTGCATGACCCATCAGCGTCGGGAGAGTGCACCAGTGTTTCACGTCTGCAATGAGCCTTTCCAGTTGACGCCCTAAGTTTTGCTTATAGAACTCGTCCCGCTCTCGTGTAATATGGATCCCTAGGTATTTGAAGCCTTTCTTTTGCATGGGTACTATACATCTAGATGTTAAAGTGGGGGGACCTCTGGAGAGTGGAAACAGCAATGATTTGTCCCAGTTGATCCGGTACCCTGAATATTCTCCGAATATACAAAAGATTTGTAAGATGCGGTCTATTGCTTGCCTCGGCTTCTTCACGTATAGCAATATATCGTCGGCGTAGAGAGATATGATCTTCCCACTCTTTTCCCACCGGGATACCCCAAATCAATGGGTCCTGTCGCACCCACGCTGCGAATGGCTCCAGGGCTAGCGCAAAGAGGATTGGGGAGAGTGGGCAACCCTGTCTGGTACCTCTTTGTAAGGTAAATGTGCACGACACTGTTGCGTTGACCCTCACCCTAGCCAGGGGTTGATTATATAGGAGTTTAATCCAGGCAATAAATTTGGGACAGAGACCAAAATGTTCCAGGACTGCGTACAGATGATTCCACTCTACACTATCAAAAGCCATACTCGCGTCTAAAGACAGGAGGGCAGTCTGTTCCGTTGATTGTGTCTGGGTTATGTGTAATATCCCGAATAGCCGACAAAGGTTTAACCTAGTGTTACGGTGTGGCATGAATCCTGATTTGTCCGGGTGAACAAGCTTCTCGATCACTCCGGCTAGTCTCGTGGCCAGGAGTTTGGCAAGTACTTTCACTTCAAAATTTAGAAGTGAGATGGGCCTGTACGATCCGCAATTATTGGGTTGTTTACCTGGTCCGGCGGAAGCATGCCATCTTGCAAAGCCTGAGTAAACATATTTAGCATGTGCTCTGCCGTTACGTCCACCAAGGCCTTATATAGTTCTACTGGCAGGCTGTTGGGGGCCGCTGCTTACCCCGAATGTAGAGCCCGCGCTGCACCACTAATTTCCTCTACAGTCAGATCTTCGTCTATGCTTTCCCTGTCCTCCGTCCCATAACGTGGCATGGAGATGTTCCGCAGAAAGGCACCACAGTCCTCTACTGAGTGCTTGGAGTGAGATGTGTAAATCTTTTCATAGTACCTTGCAAATTCCTTTGCTATCTCCGCCCCGGTCTCTCATCCATTCCCCTTATCATCTTGTAGCCCGGGAACCCAACTGCCCTTCATCTGTCTCTTATCTAACCACACCAGCAGTTTATTGGCCTTATCCCCTACGTCGTAGAGTCGGTGCTGTGTAGCCCTAGCCAGCGCCCTAGCCATATCTTCTGCTAGATCTCTAAGTTCTTTTTGTCGAATATGAAGAAGATGCCTCTTTGTCTGCCAGGGGATTAGTTACCGCTTGTCTGAGCCTCTAAACGGATTATTTCTTTTTCGAGAGTGACTCATTTAATGTGTTTTTCTTTCTTGATAGCCCCTATTCTGGCTAGTGCTCGCTCTCTAATGACCGTTTTAAAGGCCTCCCAAAGAGTCACTGCTGGTCCACCGTCCCAAGGTTCTCGTCGAAGTACTGTTCCGCCCCCACCCTCATTTCCTCACTAAAGTCTTCGTCTTTGGAGTACCACGGTTCGATTCTCGGTGGCAATGTAAAATCCTTCCCCGGGCATATTAGATTCACTTCTACTGGGGATTGGTCAGAAATGCCCCTGGCTATGTGTGTCGCTTCTCTAAATTCTCCCAGTCCTGAAACTTGTGTTATGATATAGTCTAGCCTTGCAAGGCTGCCTGTCGCCGCTGAAAGATGTGTGAATTGTTTCACGCCAGGGTTTTGATGTCTCCAAATATCCCCTAGGCCCAGTGCTTCAAGGAACCCTTCAGCTGACCACCCTGCCGTGTGGTACCCGTCCTGGGTGGACTCCTACTTAACACATCTAGTTCCACTGTGACAATGTCGTTCATGTCTCCCCCTCCCCCCCCCCCCCCACAACCAGTCTACCCTCTGGCAGCTGCAGTAGTGCGGAACCCAATGTGTCTAGGGTGGTCGTCTGTAGCCCTGGTGGTGAGTAAACCGAGCAGAATGTCTTTCCCCCTCCCACGTGCCACTGAGTGCTGTGTACCTGCCGAGAGCATCTGTCCACATGTTCTGTACTACTGTCGGACAGGATCGCTTGATCAGGATCCCTACCCCCCTGGAGCCCGAGATGTATCCTGCGTGCGCCATGAGAGTATAGCCATATCTGTCTAAAGCTTAACATTGATTAACCATAAGGTGCGTCTCCCGTAGGAGAATTGCATCTGGGGCATGGCGTTTAATGAATTGCAGTACTGTTGGTATTTTCAGCTTCCCATTCAGGCCATTAACGTTCCAGGACCAGATCTTGATCGAGGACTGGGATTGTCTATGGGTCACTTTCTGCATGTGAGTTCACTGTAAGAGCCTCGACCTTCAAGTGGGATGTTCTAGCTACTCCTCTCCTACTCTCGCGGTACAGTTCAAAACTAACATAACTATCTACAATTCCCCATCCTCCCTCCCCCCACCCTGCTACCCTGCTTTTAAGGTTTAGGAAACCCCAACTCTCCAACCCGCAGAGCGCATGTCGCCCCTGAACATACATTACAGTTCTAACTAATAGATTGGGGGGGGGAGGGTGGTCGATACAGCAGGACCAACAAACAGTTGAGTTATAGTTCGATCTTCCCCGTCCAAGCCCCACCTCGATTGGTAGTCCCTTGTATGGCGGGTATTAGAGTCTCAGCCCGATTTAATTCTTTCTTATACGGTCCACTGTCTTGATGGTTCCGAGCGCTCTTCTAGTGCCTTCCAGGGCCCGGTCTAATACATGCCAGTCTTACCTCTCTGTCGGACCCCCCTTTCACTCATCCGGCGTTGCCCCCATGGTGGCTGGGCTGCTTAGACTCGGTGATGTTGCTCGCTGACCTTGCTTGATCTCTGATGGTCCCCTCCTATTCGTTGACTCCATTCTTCGACCTTTGCCCCTGTCTGGTTTCTTTCCGGTCGTGCGCCATCCGTCCAATCACTCCAATGCCTCTTCCAGAGTTGCGAAGTGCCATGACTTTCCTTCTGCAATTACTCTTAGTCTGGCTGGGAAGAACATCATGTCTTTTAAGTCTCTGGAGCGTAGTTCTTTTTAACCTGGTCGAGGCTCCTTTTTTGTTTCTGAACCTGAAGCGTGAAGTCAGGAAAAAACCTGATAGTAGAGTTCCTGTATTGGAGGTCACCTTTTGCTCTGGCCGTTCGTAATATCGCGTCCCTGTCGCGATGGTTGAATATTAGAGCAATTATGGTCCATGGTGGATTTCCTGGCCGGGGAGGCGGCGCCGGTACTCTGTGGGCCCTTTCGATGGAGAAGAACTTGGATAACCGTGGGGGCTGCAGTTGGTTAATAAGGTTCTCTAGGAACAGGTCCACACTTTGCCCTTCTGCTCCTTCGGGCACCCCCACTACCCGTATATTATTTCTTCGTGCTCTCCCTTCTTGGTCTTCCAGCCTTGCTGCCATGTGCGCTGCTTGTTGCATTAGGGAGAGTACCTGTTCTTCTAGCTGTTGCGTTTTGGATTGAAGTTGACTGATGTTCCTTTCTGCCGTGGCTACCTTTTTATTTAATCTGGATAAGTCTGATCTGATTAGGGTGACCTCCACTGCGACAGAGTCAATTTTCGGTTCAAGGGAGCCTTTAACGCCTCTTATCGCTGCCATGATTGCGAACAAAGATGGCTCCTCGGCCTCCCCTTCTTCCTCTAATGTCGAAGAAGGTCTTGTGACTGCATAGTTGTCTATTTTATTGGATTGGACTGGGCCTGCTCCTCTTGGTTTCCCCATCTTTCGTTTAGTTGCTGTCTGACTGTTTAGGAGCGCGCTGGTTCGCCTCTATAGACTGCTTCGGTTGTGACGCAGATAGAATTTGCCTGATCAGCGAACGAGCCTTTTCGAGCCTTTGGTCTGGTCCTTCCCCAGGCAGGTTCACGATGGGCCGGTTTTCAGTTACTGTCTTTCGGGGTTGCGTCCTCGTCTTAATATCTTCCAGTCCAGATTGCAGCTCTCCGCTCCTTTCACGTGTTGCGTCGTCTATGCCTTGGCCTCCAACACTAGGCCCCGGGCCGTCGTCCCTTCCAGCGTCGATCAGGAGTCTACTGCTTCTGACCCTCCCCCACTTCTGCCAGTCGTCGTCACTTCAGGGTTTTTGTAAGCCCCTCTGGTCCTTCCGAGACCTCGATCTATATTTTTGCTGGCATAAAACTCTGCGCACTTTAACCTTGCTAACCTGTGGAAAAGTGCATGTGCTCCCCCTTTAAACATGGTTGAGCAGGCATATTCCTAATTAGTATATTTAACTTACCTATACGTCGCTAGTATATGGTACAAAATGTACACAATGCAATTTATTAAGTATATAAAAGTTATACAGCATGAATGCTGCCCGACATCCAAATATAGTAATTCTGAACAGTAATAGACAAGGTGATGCGGTACATTGTACTGAAAAGGGAAAAGGGGGGGGGGGGTAGATGAGCATTCACAGGAGGGAAGGTAAGAGGCAATATCCAAGAGAAACTAAGAGATACTGAAGCCCAGTGTTGGCAACCCGGGGGATGGGCCCACTTCCCTAATGCGAGTCTGGCCCTTAGTGGTCATATGTAGAAGGGCTGTTGGGTCCACGGCCATGACGATATATTATTGTTTGTTCGTCATTACTTTGTCAACTTAGTCCCCTTGGTGTGTAAGATCCTACGGTGTAGCAGCCTTGCTGGTCTGCACATTAATTGGGCGAAGTCTGAACTTTTTCCCCTTACAGATGTCACCGCCCCTCTCCCTCCCCGTGAATATCCCCTCACATGGTGTGCGGGCACTACTAAATAGTTGGGCGTCATTTTGCATAGGGACAAAGAGCAAGGGATTCATCTTAACTACGGTCCTGCCGTCGACAGACTTGTGGTCCAAATAGAATGCTGGATTTGTCTATCTCTCTCCATGCAATGCCGTATTGTCATTATTAAAATGCTTGTCCTCCCCGTTTTTTTTTTTTTTTAAACCTACCCATCCCTTTGACGAACTCCTTTTTTTGCCATTGTACAGTCTCCTCTTAAAATTGATCTGGGCTGGTCGCAGACCTCTGATCGCTTGGAATACCCTTATCCTTCCATAGGATTGTGGTGGTTTTGCAGTCTTGGATCTTCAAACGTATTTCCTTGTGGCCCAGGCTCAGTTTGCATACCATTGGTACCATCTGGACGCATGTATACCTTATGCTAAACCGGAACGGGACCTGGCTATTCCGACGCCCCTAGCAGCTCTTTTACCTCAGGGTCTAAGGTGAGACCCTACAGATACTCTTACCTGGTTTACTACGAGCTGGAACTGGCAAACTTAGTAGGGTCCTGGGCTATGATTTTTAAATAATCCCCTTAACTTCCCCTCTCGAATAACCCCTGGCTGCCTTTGACACTCGAAAAACTTGTTCAACGCACTTTGTCTTGCCTTGACCTCAGCACACTAGGCAAAATATTTCCAGATGGATATGTGCTATCCCATTCAATAGACACCAGATTCGCCGATGCCACCTACATGGATAAGTTTGTATTTCGCTGGCTACATGGGACACTACATTACCGCATTCCTTCTTACCCTCTTGCCCCAGAGGATTTTCCTCCTCTTACGTTAACAACGGACTCTAATGGGTATCATTTGGTCACTAAACTCTACCGCACCTGTATGGCACTCAGACACACCCCTAACAGTAGGGTTAGACTACAGTGGGAGGAGGATCTGGGTCATCCCCTCTCCGACAAGAACTGGTCTTATTGTTGTGCAGAAACTAAACTGCTATCTCCCACCCATCGTCCTAAGCTATTTCACTTTCGTTTTTTGCATAGATCTTACACCACCCCGCTGGTCTCGCCGAACTCTACCTCCCCTTGTGGCCTAAATGCAGACATTTCCAGAGGCAGACTTCTTCCAGTTGACTTGGACTTGTTCGCCTATCACCACATACTTGTCTGACGTATTTGGCCTCCTCTCACACATGATTTTGCTGACTCTAGACCCCTCTCCTCTGATGGCGCTTATGGGTAATGAAGCACCCATCCCCCTCGAACATCTGTAGATTCGCGGTCATCGCTTTGCTGTTAGCGAAGAGAGAGATTGCTCATCGTTTGGGCAGCGTGTTGCGTCCCACTACTAAGGCCTTCCTGCAGAGAATGACATATTATGACTTGGCAAGTAAAGTTTATGCCACACTACAACCCTCCACGGCCAGACCTAAAGATATTTGGCAACCTCTTCCGACTTATTTGCTCTCTGGAGCCTGACTCTCAGAGCTCAGTACCTCCCCCTCCTGCTACCACGCCCTCCTTCTATTCCACCAGTCAAGATACTATTGTATAGGGTGTTTCCTCCCCCCAATGCATTTCCCATTGTTAGCTGCAGTCTCCTGTGTTAGATGCATTGTCGAGTCTTATTGTACTTCTTATATATTGCAATCTCTGATGTGTAACTATGCCATGACAATGCTCTACTGCTCAACATATGTCTCATATGTCTCATAATGTCCGCCTTTTGTTTAAGAGTAAATGATAAAGTGAAAAAAAAAAAGGATGGGTGACTGGTGGTTGTAGCCTTACTGTAGCAGTGTTAAAAACTGCAGATCGACCTGTCAAAATAAATCCTTTTGACAGATCAAAACCTTATAAATATTCATTTGTGCATGGTATTTCAAAGTAGGACATGTAGAAATGTAATGTTAACATGTCCTTAGAGTGACTAGCACCCAAAGCTATTTTTCACAGTGGCAGGCCTAGCTGTCCTATGTAGAAAACCAAAGTACAGATTAAAAATCCTAATACTGTATTTCGGAATGGGACTAGCTAGAATAATAATTAAATAACTAGTTTTTTTAATAGTCAATAAAAATCCAATTCAAAGGTGAAGGGAGATTTTTCATAAATATTAAGTGAAAGTAACTTTTAAGAAACTTATCTTTTCCCTGCATGAAGTTCCTACAGGCTAAGTTGCATTTCCTCTTCCACCTCTGCCAGCCAGTAATTACCATTTGAATAGGTGTGGAAAAAGGTGGGAAACACTTTACATGAGCAAGCAATAGGCTGACCTGGATGGGCAGATTTGACCCCTTCTGAACCTTACTGAATATGCAGGGTGGGGGCTACGAGTGTCCTTTTTGACATTAGTGTCAAATCCTATTTGACAGGTTTTATGGGTTTACGTATAACACTTGAGGGCACACTTGAAAGGCTGAGAACCGGATGCAAAGATAATTCTTGCATCTCAACTGTCTGGTTGCTTAAGGTCCTGCTTTGTCCTACCATACCTATCTCTCTGGGTTTTATAAATAACACTGGGGGTGCACTTGAAAGGAAGTGAAACAAGATGTTAGAACAGTTCTTGTGTATCCACTGCCTGGTTGCTTGAAAACCCTACTTTGGCTCTCCAGACTGCTGTCTGTAGTTTTATTGTAGGTACAGTGACTACCCCAAACTAGATTTTAGTGTTGGATATGGAAGAACACTGGGATTACCATAGTACACTCCCCACACCCTAGCTCTCAGAGCCCAAGTTTAGTGTGCCCGAAGACATGCCATTTTGAAAGTGCCCAAAGTGGGTAGGGTTGTCCCTGGGACCTTTTCCCCATTTGGTTAGGGCGCGCCCAGGAGTCATTCCCACCCATTAGCTTGTGCCAGACATAAATGTAGCACCTCTTGGCACCCAATTCAGACCCCTCCTGGATCTGTGGAAGATCAGAAGAGGACAGAACCTCCTGTCTGCGACATGAGAATAGCCCTGAAGGTCTGCACCTGCTCTCACTTGTATCCAGGACAAAGGTAATGTACTCCAATGGCCATGTGGCTGACCTTCTGTTCAAGCTACAGGGATGCAACAAGCTGCAGGAGGCCTTTCCTGCAACTGCCCAGCTGCCTAGTGGCAACTGGACCTGGACTGGGCCATGCTGTTTGGCCTATGCCTGACAACCTGAGAGTCTCTCTAAGTGCCTGCCCTGGGGGCTTTAGTAGTGTTCGCTTGTGGTGGATTGGTACTTAATGGTAAAATATTTGACAAGGGCGAACCTAGTTATTGTATCTGATTGGCACTTCAGCGTCAAATTGCGCATAGGTCTTGGACTACTGCAATCATTGACTATTAGTGGCACTATATGCTTCTTGGCACTGTTCCTACTTAAAACATTAAAACATTCACATCTCCGGTTTCCCTTATCGGATTTTTGTCATTTTGGTTTCTTTTTCTTCATTAAATATTGCTCTATTTATAATATTTTGGCTTGGGATTTTTATTGTTTTGCATTTTGAATTTATAACTGTTTTGGTACTGCATAAGTGTTTTACACATTGCCCTAAATTAAGCCTGTCTGCTCTGACATAGCTACTAGGGGGTTGAGCTCAGGTTGATTTAGTGACTTTACGTGTTCACCTTGACAAGGGTTGTGATTATTCCTTGCGGTCAGTAGTCGCCCACCCCAATTAATCCAATTTTTTACAGCATTCTATTGATATAGCTTGCTTTAAGTATGTAGTGAGCGCTAAGTGATCTTGATTCAGATGAAAATGTGGATGACTTTGACCCCACTGAATGATGACCAGGTCAAACTGGTAATGATTTTACCTTTTGTTTCTGGTTTATTAGGTGGAAATTGTTTTAATAATTTTAGGACTTGGATCACTGAAACAGTCACTATTTTTAATAATGTGTTGTGACCTGCACTATCATTTGTTTCTGAATCTTGAATAGAGTGTACTTGCAGTGGGAGGACCAGACTGCCGTTTTTGGCTTTTCTGCCTATAAAAAGTGAGATATTTTGCTCCAAGCCCAGACTTTGAAAACTTGATAATGTTAAAACTGCTTTACCATTAGATGCCATATCTGGTAAAGTTTTTAATCTTGTTGGTTGGAAATGGATTTTTATTGCTGGTACAGAGACCATAGCTTAATAAATTAGAGATATGTAGTCCATTCCCTCACATACAACTAGTATGAAAGGGCAAGGCATGCAATGCCCAATAGTTTTTTGGGGCAATGTAAACATTATGTAATGCCCAGAAACCTACAGCATTACATATAACGTCTTGTGTACGTAGGGGTTACTTGCACCATTTTCATACCATTTTCATGCACTGAAAATATAGGAGGAATGAGAGGTATAGACCAATATGCCTCTAAGGGCCTTGTGTACAAATCTTTTTTGGAAATCGGAAATGGCCTTATTCGCAGATTTGCGCTGTTTGTGACAACAGTAAAGCATTTTGAAAAGTACAAAAGGGAAATTGGGATTCAGTAACTTGTTACCGTATTTCAATTTGGTTTAGTGATTCGGTATTCGGAAGGGGCATGTTTAGGGCGCCCCTTCCAAATAATGAATTGCAGTGGTATGTATTATTGTTTTGCGACCGAATTACAGTCGTAAAACATACATTTTTTTACCAGCTGCTGAAAAATATTCATAACCATTCATAACCATTCGCAAATGGGAAGGGGTCCCTGAGGGACCCGTTCCTCATTGAGAATGTTTAACAAAATATTTTTTAAGAACAGGCAGTGGTCCCACGAGCTGCAGTTCAATAAAAAAAAAAAAATGCTTTATTTTAAAACAATCACAGACATGGTCTGCTGACACCAGCAGGCCACCATCCCTGTTATGGCTATCATTCCTAATGGGTCGTAAACTGTGACCTGCCTCATTAATATTCATGAGGTAGGTTGTTTTGTACCCCGCTAGGAATGATCTAGGACTCACCAGAACCAGATATAGAACTCGCTGTCGGGAGACTTCCCAGCAGGCATACTACATATCGCTTTTCTGATTTTCTCAAGAGTTATAGGCTGGTCTAAAAATGGTTGATGTGGATCATCTAACCAGGTCAGTGCAATATGTTAAAAGTATTGTGAGAGCCGTGTGCGTTTTGAAGGTTTGGGAAGAATGGGTCTCAGGTGAAGATAGTCATTGACTGTGAAGCCTCGTAGCTGAGCCCTCTCACAGACAGGATTTCAACTGTGACCTGTGTCACTGTCAAAACATTGCCATTTGACATCGACAAAACCTTCGCCCTTCTCCCCTGCCCCCCCTAGAAAGCGTTACCGCTCATTGTTGAAACAACCTTCAATGTTGAGAAAACCAGGTCTAAGGGGATTGCCAGACGTTACATTGGGTTCGCCCCATTCATGTGCAGAAATAATGCACTCTGTCATGGTCCCCGTTTTTGGCGTCTTTTTCAATATTGCATATTCATTCTTCTATGACAGACTTGTCACTTCTTTTTTTAAATTTTTTTAATTCTTTTTATTGATGACAAGTCAATGCACTTCAGGTACAATTTCAAGCATTACTTACAATATCAATCCTACTCATTATCATGCATTGTATGACTATCCCCAGCTTCAGGCTTCGCAATAGTTCACATAGCCCTTTAGTACCACTATTAATCGGTGTCAGAATCAGGATGTTGTGTTACTTGAGGGGGCTCACAGATGTTCCCTCTAAACGTGTTCCATTTACCCCATACATGTAACCATTTCTTGGGGCAGCCACGTGACTCATATACAGATTTCTCTCTCACCATGCACCAGTCCAAGTCTTTCTTCCATGTGCCCAGTGATGGAGAATCGAGAGATTTCCACAGTTGCGCCACATTCCGCTTAGCCACTATCATTCCAAGCATCGCCCAGGTTTTCTCTGCCCCAATCAAGTCGGTGGGGTCCCACACATTTAAGAGACAAAGTTTTATCATGGGTTCTACTCGTTTTCCCAACACTTTTGTCATACACTGAGTTACCTCTGCCCCATACCGTTGGATGTGTGCACATTCCCAGATGGTGTGAATAAAAGTGCCTTCCTGACCACAACCCCTACCTCACCCGGGGTCGTCTCTGTAGCCCATCTTGACCAGGGTAGCACTAGACAAGTACACTCTGTGCAACAGACTTGTCACTTCTTGATGAAAAAATCAAGGACCGAGGTGCAGTCAACAAACCAGCCCTCTCAATGAATGAAGTCTTTAATACCAGCCGTCATCTATTGCCATTCAAGACGATTAGACTTCTCATTCTCTTTGAGGATCCAGACCAGGAGCCTCTTTGTCCTCTACAGTTAGCTCTTCCGAGGGTAGTTTCCAAGACAACATCAGTGTCTCCTCCATGTTTCCTTCCACGCAGATCTCCTTCATCTCACAGACGTACTCCCGAAATATGGAGTGCTGATGTTTCTCCATCAAGATAGAGATCTTCTTTCTCAGATTCTGATGATACACATTTGTTGTATACCCCAACATCTCCTGCAGCTTCTCCTTCTCATGCATCCTCTATGCATGGTCACATTGGATTTTTAATGAGGTTTTGGCTAGGGGTGCATCAAAATTGAACATTCCTATGTGAAAATTTCAAAACTAACCGTCTGTTCTCATCAAGACGCTTCAGTCAAGAGCAATTCCAAAATTTGAGACCAAGTCGACGAAGAGACCACCACAATCTTTAAAAAATGCTTTATAGACTTACAAGCCTCCAGTTTAGAATCAAACGTATTTATTTCGTGGCTCACAAGTAATACATAGACAGCTTCACTGCCTACAACAAAGCGCCGGCAGAGCGAAAATTCCTGAAGGTAACACAGCGTTCAGGTCTACATCCCTGAGGACGACCTCGCGTAGATTTCAGACCTTAAGTGAGCCAGGCAGGCATCTGGTGAGTATTCCACTTTTAGAACATTAACACAAATAAACGTCCCCTCCCTCCCTTCCCACCCTCCACCCTCCCTCCACATCAGTTCTCACTCTCTAAGCTAGGACAATCCTACTTCCTCAGGCGCCAGCACCTAAGAACTCCCACTTAAGATGCACCAGATGGTTCTAGGGGTATAAGTCGCAGAATTTGAAGATATTTTGGACACGTTACTTCCCTCATATCTTTAGTTAAAATCTGTAGAAAGGGGGCCCACAGTTCCGGAAAGTCCTTGCCCTTCCCTTCCACACTAAGCGACAATCGTTCCATCGCTAAGAGTTGCCAAAGGTTCTGGATCCAGTCACGAGGGTCTGGAATCGTCGGAGAGCCCCAGTGAGCCAGAAGGACCCTTCGCGCTGCAAGTAAAGCCATGGCTATTTGCTTTCCCTTTAGGGATTTCAGTGGAAAGGACTTAGGATGGGGAAGGCCCAGTAGCGTATACTCAGGAGCACGAGGGAGCTTAATCTCAAATGCCGCGTCTGTCATCAAGGACTGCCTCCCAGTAACGCACCAGTTTTGGGCAGCGCCAAAGCAAATGGACCAACGTGCCTGTGAGACCACACCCCCGCCAGCAGAGGCCCGACTTGGACTTGTCCCAACTCCTGATGCGCGCCGGCGTATAGTACCAGTGAGTAACTACTTTGTATGCAGACTCCGCCCCTGCTGTATTTGCAGCCGTGTGATGTGCTCTGTAATAAATGTGTTCCCATTCCCTGTGCGTGAGAGGCCGCCCTAGTTCCATTTCCCATCTAAGTTGCGCTTTCATACGGTGCTTCTTAGGTGGTGCAGTGATCATGGCGTACAGCTCGGAAATGAGTTTACGGTCGTCCTTCTTGTACACCAGCCATCTCTCGAAAGAAGTCAAGGGGCGGGACATACGTGCAACATTCTCTGCTCTCGTGACCCAGTGTGCTACCTGCGAGTAGTGGAAGGCATCTGTCAGCGGCAAATCGTAGTCCCTACGCAACTGCTGAAAGGGGATCAGGCCCTCGAGGTCAAACAGGAAACCCACTCTTTTACATCCCTCTTCCCTCCAGTGCTGGAAGACCGGGAAGCGCATCCTGGTTGGAAGTCGGGGTTATCCACAATAGGGGACATAGGAGAGGGAAGGAGGTCCACCCTTTTGGGCCTGCCAACTGGTCCCACACCTTGAGTGTCGGGAGGTGACCGGCGAGGAATAGAGTCCCCACGCTCTGTGCTTACGCGGGAGCCACAGTTCCCGCCATATGTTCCGACCGGCGACCGTTTGGTCCATGAAATTCCAGTGTTTGCTGGACATCGGCCTATTCCATTCCGTGATGTACCGGAGACATGCAGCTTGGTAATATGCACTCACTACCGGAAAACCCAAACCTCCCTGCGCCCTCGGGGCAGCCACATGCGCAAATGCAAGACGTGGTTTCTTGTTATCCCACAAGAATTTATTCAGCAGACCCTGTAATTTCCGCAAGACTCCTGGCGGTGGGCTCAGGGGAAGGATTTGGAAAAGGTATAAAATGCGCGGCAACACCGTCATCTTTACTGCCGCGATCCTGCCGTACCACGCCAGCTTGAGCTGCGACCAGGCGTCCAGCGCCTTGGTCGTCTTCTCCAGCAGCAGCGCATAATTAAGAGCAGCTGTCCTAGCAATAGACTAGGTCAGCCGAATACCCAAGTACGTGACATCCGTAGACACCCAGTGGAATGCAAAGTCCTGCTGCAGATCTTGTACTTCCGCCTCCGGGATGGATATATTGAGGATTTGTGATTTCGTGAAATTGATTTTAAACCCCGCGACAGCACCGAAAGTGGTAAGTTCCCGCGTCAGATATCGCAATGAAGACCGGGGTTGTGTGAGGGAAAGTATGACATCATCGGCGTACATACTGATTTTATGAGTATCCGCCCCAAATTTAAGGCCCACTATGCCAGGGTTCGCGCGAATGCGTTGAGCGAATGGCTCCATGTAGAGCGCAAATAAGAGAGGGGACAAGGGACAACCCTGCCGTGTGCCCCTGGCAATGGAGAAGGGGGCCGACCGGCAACCATTAACCCGCACCGTCGCCGTAGGGGAGGCATAGAGACACCGGACCCAGCGGATAAAAGTATCTCCGAATCCGAAGGCTCGCAACACCGCAAATGGGTATTCCCAATCCACGCGGTCAAAGGCCTTCTCCGCGTCGATCGAGAGTAGGAAGGCCTGAGTGCGTGATCTGTGAATAGAGTCAATAAGGTGCAGAAGTCTCTTGGTATTATCTCCCCCTTGCCGCGTCGGTATAAAGCCGGACTGGTCCGGATCTATGATATTGTCCATGAGGGGACTGAGGCGGGAGGCTAAGACACCCGCAAACAATTTCGCATCCACATTGAGGAGCGAAATCGGGCGGTAGGAGCCACACTCCGCCGGGTCCTTCCCCGTTTTAGGGATGACAGTAATTGCTGCCTCAGACATAGTAGGTGTCACTTCCCCAGAGTCTAGAAAAGAGTTAAAACGCCGCGTCAGGAGGGGTGCCAGTTCCGCACAGAAGGTCTTATAAAACAGAGCGGGGAATCCGTCCGGGCCCGGTGACTTAGCCACCTTGAGCCGGGCAATCGCCGATATCACTTCTTCCATACGAATAGGGGAATCCAAGAGATCCGCCGTTGGTCGGAGTAAGGGAATGATATCGCACTCGGCCAAGTACTCCCCAGGAGCCTGTAGGGGGGCAGACTCCTTTGCGTAGAGGCGCCGATAAAACTGGCGAAAAGTATCGGCAATGAGGCGATCTTCCGTATGTTCAACCGCCTGCTGGTCCCGCACGGAGGAGATCGCGGTCGCCTGCGCCCGTGCCCGCAGCCTATGCACAAGCATCCTCCCGCACTTATCCCCACTGAGATAAAATTTGTGTCGGAGTCGCAGAAGCGCATGTTCAGCTCTGTCGAGGTCCTGATGCTTCAGCATGCGGCGCCGCGTCTCCAATTCCCTCCACACTCTCGGCGCTCTTGTGCGCTTATGCACCGCCTCTAATTCTCCTACCTCTTTCTCCAGTTCTGCTAGTTTCTCCTTGCGGAGACGCGAAAAGGTCGCCGCGACCGCTATAAAGTCCCCCCGTACCACGAGTTTCAGTGCCTCCCAGACCGACGCTAGAGAGATACCTCCCTGATCATTCTCAGACATATAATATTTTATAGTGTCCCGGATGCGCTGAGTAACTTCCTCCGATTGTAGAAGGGAATCGCGAAGGCGCCAGCCCGAAGGGTTGGAACGGTCGCATCGCACTGGGAGCAGGACCGAGATAAGGGCATGGTCCGAGAGGGAGCGTGGGGTGATGTCCGCATCGTGTAGGAGAGGGAGGAGGGGTGAGGAGGCTAAAAAGTGGTCTAGACGTGCATATGTCTTGTGTGCCGCTGAATAGTATGTGTAATCACGTTCTGTGGGATGCTGTATACGCCACACATCGCCCAGGCCGCAGTCCACCAGCCACTGTTTCCCTGCCTGTGATAGCGTCCCCGCTTGGGTAGCCCTCTGCCCAGATCTATCCAACTCCGGATCCATCACTACATTCAAATCCCCTCCAATCAGAAGCGCAGAATCAGGGGAAGCGAGGACCTCCGCCAGCGCGAGACGCAGAAAGGGCTCCTGTCGCTCATTCGGGGCATTTAAGGATCCCAGTGTTAGGTGCGCATCTCCCCATTGGACCCGTACCGCCAACAATCGTCCCTTCACTTCAGCAACTGTAGAGACCACCCTGCAGTGTGAGCGCGCACTAAAGAGGATTGCTACCCCATTTTGTTTAGACAGCCCCGAGGACCAGAACTGGAGCGGAAAGCGCCGGTCTCATTCGCTTGGTATCTTTGGTTAACAGATGGGTTTCTTGGAGCAAACAAACATCCCCCCCGGAGTTTTCTAAAAGGGAAAGTATTGCTGTGCGCTTAACCGGATTGTTTAACCCACGCACATTCAAGCTAACAATTTTCAAGTCTCTACCCATCCCAGCTGCGGAGAAGCGGAGCGCTATGCAACTGCCCCTGACCAATGGGCTGAAAACCACGCTGGATCACTTCCAAACCATGGGCCAACTGCCTAACTCGCCCGAGAACTGATGCGGAGCCCCCAAATAACCCCCCCAAAAAAAAAAAAACACATAAAAAACCCGAAAGAACAACAAAGGAAAGGAAAAACATGGTACCAGGACAAAAGTTCATCTCGAAGTACTGCGTGTAGGGAGACGCGGCCAAGACCCACAACACGGCAGGGACAGTGTGACCACCATCCGGATACTCAGGGCGGAACTCCAATTGAAGGGACTCTTCCCTCCGACGCCTGCTGAGGCGCCCCACCAGATGCCATGCTAAGCATCGCCAGCTGCCTCGGGGTTGTCAGTGACATGGGAGACTGATGAGAGGGCCGCCTCCCTCTCTAGCTTGCTAGCCGCTATGTCCGGCGCGGGGCTGGATCTTGCACTCCCCACACGCTGCCATTCGGAGGAGCGACGCCGCCTGCGGGGAAGAGGTGTGGTGTCCTGTGGTTCTGCAGGCGACCTTTCAATGCCCAGCTTGTCATAGGCGTCATCCAGGGATCGAATCTGGTGCAATTTGCCCTGCCACTTGAAGATAAGGCGAAACGGATGGCCCCATGAATAAGGAATCTTCTGGTCACGGAGATGGTTAGTGATGGGCTTGAAAGGCCGACGTTTAGTCGGAGTGGATGCCGCTAAGTCTTGGTAGAGCACAGGCTGATGACCACGGAATTGCACTGGGTTGATATCACGAGCCCTGCGGAGGATGCGCTCCTTTAGCTGAAAATCGTGCACGCAAACGAGAATGTCAGGAGGGGGGGCCTTAGCGCCACGCGGAAGGCCCACCCGGTCCATTTGTATCTCTCGGACTTCATCGTCCCCTAGAATTTGTAGGAACAGGTCGCTGACGTATGCCCTGAGGTCGTCACCTTCACCTTTCCATGGAACTGCCCGAATCCGGATATTGTTGCGTCGGGAACGGTTCTCCAAATCCTCCGCGTGGGCTTGCAGGTCCAGATTTTGATCACGGAGGCGAAGCATCTCCTGCTGCAGCTGGTGCAGGTCGTCTTCCCTACTCAGGTCGTGCTCCTCCAGCGTAGCCACTCGCTCCCCGATGCCGTCAACATCTCGCCGCACCTCCCGCAGGTCTGCGGAAAGCTGCGATCGCAGGTCTTGGATGTCCTCTTTGATGGCGGAGAAGAGCTCAACCATAAAGGCCTTGGTTGCTGGGGCATCGTCTCCGTCCACCAGTGCAGCGCCAGCCCCAGATTGCGCTACCGCAGGCCCCGTCGTCTTCTGTAGCAGATCCTTCAGGGATTTGTCTCGCCTCCCCCTTGCTGACGACATATTGAAGCTAGGCGTCCCCCTGCAGGCCTACCACTCTCTCTTCCCACGTCCAGGGGGGTCGTCGAAAGTCCACCCTCACGCCTGCCCACCGTCTCGCCGTACCGCTGACCAGGAGGGTTCCCTGATCCTCTAGGCAAGGGGTGGCACTAGGAAGGAGGAGGCCTTTGGGTGATGCGGAGTCTCTATGAGGACCGTGCCCAGGGGGGATGGGGCGCCCTGCATCTCGATGTTCACCCCACCACTGGCGCGCACCTGTGGTGCCCCTCAGACAGGGCCGAAGTCACACAGCCCGCCACAGGGCCCCACCAGGAAGGAGCACAGGTATCCTTGGAGCTCCGCGGCACCACCACAGATCACTCAGGCCAGGCGCCAATGGGGGAAGGGAGCACCAGCCCACTACTTGGAAATGCTGGGACCGCAAGGTATGGGAGGCCCCGGTTCCTTCACACGTCCTCAGCTGCAGGACCCCCTGGCTCCGTAAGTCCTGTGGGGCGCCCCCGGACCAGCTTCATATCTGGACAACACTGCACCCCACGTGCAAGCCTCGCTCTCAGGTCCGGTCAGGCGCCAGGCGCCGCACCGTCTGCCGGCTGCAGACCGAGCCCCCCACGCATTAAGGGCAGCACACCTCCCCGGCCTGCTTCACCTTACCGGCATGTCGTTCTGGGGATCACCGCGATCCCGGCTGCACCCTTCGCTCGATCGGCGCTCAGGCCCTGCTCCACCATCCGGGCCCCGGACTGTGAGCAGGCTGCAGGCCCCCAGGCAGGGGGAGGGGGGGCGCGAACCAGAGGGCACCGGGCAGGCCCCCGCTGTCTTTCAGAATCCCCCGGGTAGGCCGCCTGTTAGGCCGCAGTCCCCTCTTGCCGGGCCGCACCTAAGTCCCAAAATAGCGCCGGCAGCCGGCCGTCAGTCCCGGCAAGGCCCCCAGCAGTCCGCACCAATCCGTCGGGCCTCCGGGCAGCACGGGCCCAGCGGACAGAGGGCACACCCCGTCGGGAACAGGGGGCGCAGTCCAAGCACTTTCGCCGCAGTCGTCCGGCGCTGCAGGACGGCCTCCCGCCCGGCCGCACAGTTCCCGCCGGGCTGCAGCAAGGCCGGGGCCGGAGGGGATCACTCGGCGGGGCTGGCCGCAGACGCCCCGGGGCTGAGCTCTCTGCGTACTCCCTGGCAGTTCCGCGAGGTAAGGCACCCGTCTGTAGGCTCGGATGGGCACTAGAAAGGGCGCTGTGACAATGCTAATAGGCGGCGGCGCCGCCGGAGGGATAGGAATCCACGTCCTATCTCGCCGCCATCTTGGCCACCCAAGCCTCCAGTTTAAAGATATATTCCTTTAACTTAAGGAGGACAAAACGGTTGGGTGGTCTCCGAACAATATCGGTGTGATCAGATGTTGACATCGGGATAGTGTTTTTTTGTTTTGACCCGTATTCTGCATATGTAGTTAATAACATTCATGTTGATTTTAGGAAGCTGGCTTTTTATGTAGTGTACCAAGATGTAGTACACTGTGTAGAAAGTCCAGATGACCCTTATTGGCTTATAGGGCTTTTAAAAAATAATCCTAAATGCTCTCTTTTGTGGTAGTGTAGGCGAGCAGTTTAGGCTTATCAGAAGGTAGTGTTAGCATTTGTTGTACACACCGAGCCAATAAATGAGAGACACTCAAGAAGAAACTCGAGACCAATTTAGAAAAATAACATCTTTTTATAGAATTTTAGACACTGAGATGATCGAAATCAGGTAAGTACTTTAGACGTTATCAAATTTTACAGTAAAAACAGTAGAAAATAACAGCTGTCTGATCTGAAGCTTGAGCCTTAAACGCGGTAATGTTATCCTATGGGAGAATCATTCACTGCATAGATACACTTAGAGAAGACTTACAGGACTGCTTTTCTGGGCGTAATGTAAGTAGGGGCCACGGTCCAAGAAAGCACCAAGAGTTCAAGTTTATCTGCCCTGGGGTGTCCGGGTGCAGAGGTGCTTTACGAGGTAGTAGCTTCTAACGCTACGCTCTAAAGTTAATGAGGAAAAGTGCCTCTTAGAAAAGGCTACAAGTGAGTTCTGGGGGACCAGTCTGGCAGAACCCAAGGGAGAGCTCAGCTCCTAAGGGTCACAGAGACGCCTTCAGTTTATGTGAGCCTGGGCTGAGGAGCTCGGGTGCAGAGGTGTTTTGTCCGGTGCGTCTGTAAGTTAGAGGCTCTCACGGTTCTTGGTGTTCCTGCAGAAGAGGCAAAAGAAACATAGCAGGGCCACTCTTGGTGTGTAACTGGCCTCTCGCGGAGTCCCTCAACATGCAGGTATGTTTTTGAGGCGGTCATGTTCAACTGAACACAAGCGAGCCTTGGTGCTTGGAACTGGCTCTGATACCTCTGGTATTGGTACAGGGCAGCTCCTGTGGGTCCTGGCGTCTGCGAACTTGGCAAGGGTACGGATCTGACATCCTGGAGCACAAAGATCTCTTGTTGGGGTGCTGCTCCCTCGGTGGGCCTGGGGTTCGACAGAATGGTGTACAGCACAGCTGCACTCGGTGCCTGCTGGTGCAGGGGAGTGGAATGTAAGGTAGGACATGCCCTGGTGTGTGTGGCATGTCCTGATAGTGAAATACTGCCACCAGAGAACAAAGGATTTTGCTGTAGAAATATTGGGGCCCAGAACTTTAGATCACTTCTGGGAAATCCAGAGGAACCTTTGCCAAGGAGAAGAGCAGGAGAAGCTGAGGAGGAATACTGCCCCTGTGCTGTTTGCTATCTGGGGTTGGCCTGCAGTGGCTACTTACTACCAAGGAAAGGAGAAAGGACTTTGCTGTTTGCTGTGTCCCCTGCTTGAGGAAGATCTCCAAGGGCTTGGAACTGAGCTTGCCTCCTGTTCTGAAGTATCAGGGACACAAAGACTTCACCACCAGCTCCCCTGAACTTCCTTGCTGGGAGTTCTGACCTGCCATGAGTTGCCTGTAGCTGTTCTGGGCCTCTGGAGGTTGTTCTAGCTGTTGGGAGCTGGAAAAGCAGCGCAACAAGAAGCGTGACGCATACGCACCTGTTTCTGACGCTTCGCTGAAGAAACCGTCGCAGCGTCGGCCCGCGGCTCGAGAAATCGTTGCACGCCGCATCGAGTGCACCAGTCTCCGAAGTCCGAGATCACCGCACCGATTCCGACACAAGCCCTGCTGTGCATCTGCAAGAACCTACGCATCGTCCCGGATCGTCGCATCGCGGCGCCAGGCCTGTCGCGTCATTGGGGAACACAGTAAGAAACCGACGCATCACCTCCCATGCAGTAAGAAACAGACGCGTCACCTCCCCTGCGCAGCAATAAGGAACCAACGCATCACCTCCCCCGCGCAGCAGTAAGGAACCGACGCATCACCTTCCCTGAGTGTAAGGAACAGACGCATCACCTCCCCATCGGTCCTTTTTGTTTGTGTGCGCGACGCATCCAAGGTACTTTGTGTGAAAAGTGTTGCATCTGCAATTTGCTTTGAACTGAACTATTTCTACCATTTGTCATATTTTTATTTCTGTATTGAGGATTTTTGTCGTTTTGGTTTTGTTTGGTTTAGATAAAGATTACTTATTTTGCTAAACTGGTGTGGTGTCCATTTGTAGTGTTTTTCACGGTATTATTGTATGTGTTCACAAATGCTTTACACACTGCCTCTGAGATAAGCCTGTCTGCTCGTGCCAAGCTACCAAGGGGGTGAGCAGTGATTATTTTAGAAGTGTATCCCCCTTACCCTGACTAGAAGCAAGGGTCCCTATTTGGACAAAGGTACCTACCTCTGTCAACTAGAGACCCCCATTTTTAACAGAGCTGCTGTGCTGGCTTTTCTCCAATCTCTCAGGCATCCCCCCGCGTGCCACATGCAGACTTGGGTGACGGCCATGTCCTCTGGTTCAAAGGAGCCCTCCTTTGGCTAGGGTCTATCGTACTGGCCTTCCTTTTCAGTCCAGCGGGCTAGCAGGTGGCAGAATCGTTGCGCAAATACCTCGCCGCCTTCTGTCGACACTTTCTCTCTATGGGTCTGCTTGTTTGACTGGTGCATTCGGTGGGAGCGGCAGACGTCCTCGTTGTCCTCGTGCGCGAGCAGAGGTGCCATTCTGCTTCACCTCTGTCTTAATTGAGTTTAGGCTAGGCTACCCTAATCTTAGTTCTTGGTCGGCCCCTCTCCTACTCTGACGATCTGGTGAGGTTCGGGTTCCTGATAGGGGCCTCCCTTCTGGTTCTACTTCCAGCTCCTCTCCACGTGGAGCCCAGGACCTAGCTCTGTTCTCCCTTTGCGCCTCCCAGGCGAGAGCTCTTTCTCTCTCCATTCTCAGATTTTTTTTAAATAAACTTAAGTCTACTCTGTTCATAGGGAACGACTATGTACACAGGGTTATGCCAGCAATAATTACTTTTACTATGAGCTCAGCTTAGGAAAAAGATGCATCAAACAAACTTAGTACATAAAACACATATGCAAAAAAACAACCTGTAAGAAAGTGGAATGGTTCATTGAAAACAGTTTTTTAGCAACGTAACAGCAAAATGTGAACAAATGACAACTTTTTCATATGCACATAGAATCCTTAACTGGACATAACTTTCAACATAAAACAGAGTTGCAATTTATCAGCACCACAACATAAAAAAAAAAAAATGGTTCACTTGAGAGACCACAATAGAAATAATAGAAAAAAGGTGACCGAAGGAAAAAATGATGTTTGTCAAAAAAACCTTAGCCTGCACATAGCGCATGCTGTCCGATGACGAGGGGAGGCTCTGCACGGTAGACAGGACTAAGTGACCCCGATAATCTGTCAATATCGGCTCTGGGACAAAGAAAGCAATCAATTATACAGAAAAGAAGGAATAACTTGACAACCACTGGCCCTCCTCTGTCAAGATCAAGCTACACCTTAATCTCCAAGGTCCAAATGTTTTCCTAATGTCCGAATTGTATCCTGTTTCACACCCAGGGGCTTAGCATACCATCTGTGTCATGCCCAGAGGTCCAAGCGAATAACACCTCCACTTCTTTCTGACACCACCAGTGTTTAAAAGATGGGTAATACTGAGAAAACCCCTTTAGACTAAAAAATAAGATCGAGGTGCTGGCCCTATATCGCACCCAGAGCGTATGCGTACCAACTGTGTCACGCCCAGCTGTCCAAGCAGTGAGGCCCCACCCCATATCACACCCAAGGATCAAGCTTACCATCTCTGTCATGGCCTGCGGTCCATCTGGTCCCTGTATATCACCCAGAGACAAGCGTACTATACATGGCCCGCCCAGCGGTCCATCCTCGCATTCTGACTAGCGAAAAAAGGTGACCTCCGCAACCGCCCTACGACTACTCAGCTCGGACACATAAAATAGGCAACATGTCAGGTTCTGTTAGTGGCAGGGCGCTCATGTTAGGTTTTTGTGCTTCTTCCTAGTTTGCTATACGCCAAATGCTGGGACTAAGGATCCGATGTAGTCTCTTACCCACTGATGGCGGCTCCAGGATGGACTTCCGCCCTACGGATTCAGCAGAACGTTTAATCAATTGCGGCGTCTGCTCACCGTTCTTGCTGTGCAGATGTGAATCTGTACAGGAGTGCTCATTTTACTTTGGTTGCATTCTGGCTTGAAGAACCAATCTCTCCTATCTGGCTGACCAAGATGTTGCTTGAATGTGAATTTACCTTGGAACAAATAAGACTGGAGGTGTTTGGCAAAACAGGAACAGTTGGTTTAATTCAATGCAGCGGCCGGTAGAGCAGGCGACAGTATGGGTCTGAAGACTGCCTCACAGCACATTAGTTTCGTCCGTCACTTTATACATTACATGAAGTGTCATAAAGTAATTTGTATATTCATTTGGAGACAGACTCCTGAGCCTAGTCACGGGACCATAAATCTGGTCAAGAAGTGCAGGTGGGTCTCGACCTTGCATGGACACAATGTGGGGCCACTGGGTACGTGTCCAAATGTCCCGTGTGATCACTTCATGTAGTGTGCATGCTGTGTTCAGATTGGCTGAGTGTTCCTAATTTAGTGTGGCATCTGACTTCATGGTGTTTTGGGAACGTGCGCCCCTCCGTCCAAATGTGTTTTCTTGGTGCCAGTCTCCTAAGACCATTTTGGTGTCGCTGCTTATCTGTGGGATCGATCTGGGTTCTCCTGTTCACGCGTTTGTCTAAGGGTTACATGTCACCCCACCTGTTATCTGTCCATCAGTTGTTTCAGGCCTAGGTCGCAGGGCCCGTCTGACCACGTACTTCTGACTTGGGTTTGAGGGGAGGTCCTATCGGGTGAATTCGAGAACGGTGATGCGAGTTCGTTATTATATGTACATATACCGTGACATGCATTGATATCGTATTTTCCAATATAAACATAGGTGTCGGCGATTGTCAGAAGAGCAGCAGTAAGCCAGGGTTTTGTGCCAAAGTTGATGCTGGTCCACAGTTCTCATGTCTTCGGCTCTTCTTTGTCCTTCTTTCAGGCAGACAAATCTGAGTTCCTGGTGTCGGGGGGGGGGGGGGGTTCGCCTAAATACTAAATTTAGGAGCACTAAGGGGAGTGAAAGGTAGTAGCCAATGGGCTACTTACCCTTGGGTTCACGACGCCCCCCCCTCCCCCCCACCCCCCCTATTTGACCACTTCCTGTGGGGAGTGGGCATAACCCTGTCCCATAGTTCTGAATTCCAGTAAAAATAAGATAGTGGAACCCTTCTTGCGTGGAGCACATCAGGTAGCCCACCTTAGCGGTGTGACTAGCCTGGAGGTGCAATACATCTACTTGAATTGTTAATTTCCCGCCTGCCTGTCCTGGTGCCAAATGGGCCTCAGGGCGGGGGGGGGGGCATCTTCCAGGTCTGGGGGAAGCCGGGGTCGCATATCAAAGATGGCAGGTGGCTTTGAAGCCGCTGGCCTTGATGTGCTAAATCACTAGCCATCCTGCTGGAGGAGGTGTGAACTCCTTGCTCTGGAGCAGGCATTGTTTCTGGCCTCAGACTGTGGCCCCTGCAGAGGGGTCAGAAACTTGACTGTGGTGGCAGGCTGGACGATACCAGACAGCAAGCACACTAGATACTTGTAGGTTTTTCAAGTGGGACCTCTAAGGTGCCTCTAGGTGCATGTCTTAATAAATCTAGTATTGGCAACAGTACATATTTATGAAGACAAGGTGTTTGATACCAAACACCATAGGTTTCTGTAAAGCCATCATGTAGCTGGGGAACTCGTAATGATTAGTGCCCAGTTCATAGTCTTAAGATGGCTTCCCTGTTCACTTGTACCCTCTAGAAATTGAACTAGACAGCACAGGGGCATATTTGCTCATGCATATATGCCCTCACATGTAATATAATGCACTCTGCCTTAGGGCTACAGGGCCTGCTGTAGGGGTGACTTACATGTATTACATGCAGTGACTTTGGCATGGTACACAGTGAGTGTGCCATGTCGTGTTTTCAAACACGGTTTGCACCATGTCATGCAATCTGCAATGGCAGCCTGCACACAATTTGTATGGGGGTCCCTTAGGGTGGCATAATACATGCTGAAGTCCTTAGGGACCCTCTTTGGTACCCCTGCCATAAGTACCAGGAGTACCACTTGCTAGGTACTTAACAGGGGTGCCAAAGTGTCTGCCAATTGGGTTACAATTGGACAATTTTACCTTGCTTTTAGGGAGAGAGCAACGTCACTAGAGCCTGGTTAGCAGGGACACAGTGCACATCAGTCAAAAAACATCAGTACCAGTGGCAAAAAGTGGGGGTGACCATGATAAAAAGGGGCACCCGCACTCAAACGAAAGAGGATGAGATTAACCTTTCCCAAGAGAGTGCTCATTATTTAAGTGGAAGAACCTGGAAAGGCCATCTGCATTGACATGGTCTGTCCCAGGTCTGTGTTCCACTGTAAAGTCCATTCCCTGTAGGGAGATGGACCACCTCAACTGTTTTGGATTTCCCCCCTTCATTTGCATCAGCCATCTAATAGGCCTGTGGTTAGTTTGAACAAGAAAGTATGCCCCAAACCTGTATGGTCTCAACTTCTTCAGAGACCAAACCACAGCAAAGGCTTCCCTCTCAATGGCACCCCAACGCTGTTCCTTTGGGAGTAACCTCCTGCTAATGAAAGCAACAGGCTGGTCCTGGCCATCATCATTGGTCTGGGATAGTACTGCCCCTATCCCATGGTCAGAGGCCTCAGTCTGCACAGCACAATGAACTGCTTTGTGTGATCTGGAGCTTTCAGAATTGGTGCTGAGCACATTGCTTCCTGCAGAGTGTCAAAAGCCTTTTGACAGCTCACTGTCCAGTTTGCTTTCTTTGGCTGCATCTTTGAGGTTAGGACAGTCAGGTTTGCCACAATGGTGCCATACCCCTTCACAAACCTCCTGTAGTACCCGGTCAAGCCAAGGAATGCCCTGTCTTGTTGGAGCTTTCTAGTCCAGAATAGTCTGGAGCTTGGTTAAGGTTGAACTTGGCCTCCACCTACAAGGTGGCCCGAGTGTACAACAGAGCACTGCCCTATCCGTCATTTGCTTGCCTTTGCTAGTGAGTCCTGCATGTTGCTGAGCCTCAAGGACCTTTCCAAGGTGGATCAAGTGATCCTGCCAGGTTGAACTATAGACCGCAATATCAATATATGCTGCACTAAAATACTCCAGTCCAGCCCAGACTTTGTTCACCAGCATTTGGAAGGTGGCAGGGGCATTATTTAAACCAAAGGGTATCACAGTAAACTTGTAATGTCCATCTGGGGTGGGCAATGCTGGCTTCTCTTTTGCTCCTGGGGTCAGCCCAATCTGCCAGTACCCTGATGTCAAATCATAAGTGCTGAGTAGGTAAACTCCAAGACAAATGGGAGGAGGAAGTAGGTGCAATGGAAAACGTAGACTGGGAAGCTGCTCTCATGGACCACAGAGAGGAGGCGATCAGAGCACGACTACGACTTATCCAATATAAGAGATTACATAGGATCTACTACGATGGGGCCAAGATTCATAAAATAGAACGTGTGCACAACCGAAATTGCCTGAGATGCCAGACGGAGAAAGGAGATTTGTACTACACACTATGGACCTGCCCCAAGATAGTTATACTGGGATAAGATTATACGAGAGCTCAGTGAGGTACTCCAGGTCTCCCTTCTCTGGGACCCAAAATTCCTTCTACTAGGGATAAATAGTGAAGTAGATCTACCGAGACCACAACTACTGTTTAGTGCTCTGGGATTAGTGGTGGCGAAAAGAGACATAGCACGACACTGGATAGCACAGGACACACCAACACTAAAGGAATGGAAAACAGGGATGGACCAATGCATGGCAGCGGAAAGGATGGCATATAAAAGTAGAGGATGCCCAGGCAAGTTCTGAAAGGTATGGGGAAACTGGATGCGACACTATGCACTGGATTTACTTGACGAACCCACACAAGCCGTGAATGGGAACGAGACATAGCCACAATGAATGGGAAGGGAGGGAAAGAAGGGACCAACGTAGCAAGAAGGTGGGAAAAGGAGCAAACAATTGTAAGGAATACTGAAGAGTGTACATGTACGGGGAATGAACAAGCATAGACAAATGTTCATGATTTGTACAATTGTTGTGTTACCGAAAGAAAATCAAAAAAATGTTTTTTAATAAAAAAAATCATAAGTGCTGAGAAACGTGGCTGTCCCTAACCTGTCAATGAGCTCATCTGCTCCTGGAATGTGGTGTGCATCTGTTTTAGTGACAACATTTAGGCCTCTGTAGTCCACACAACCTCAGCTCTGGTTTTCCCTCCCTTGGAATGAGGTTTGGAGACTAAGACTACTGGGCTGGCCCAGGAACTCTGAGGGCTCATTTGCCCCTATTTCAATCATCTTGCTGACTTCATCTCTGATTCTTTCTTTGACTTGGTCAGACTGCTTGTATATCTTGTTGTTTACAGGTAGGCTGTCCCCAGTGTCAGCATGTGTACACTAGGTTGTCTGACCCGGGGTTAAAGAAAAGAGCCCTGCATACTGCCTTTAGGACTTGCTCAGTCTGCTGTTGGGCAGTGAGGCTGTCTGAGACGACAACTCCTTCAACAGACCCATCTTGAGGGTTGTTGGTGAGGAGGTCAGGGAGAGGTTCACTCTCTTCTTCTTGATCTCATCAATGACCAGCAGGATGGTTTCATCAGCCCTGTCATGATAGAGTTCAAGGCGGTTCACATGGATAACCCTCTTCAGGCTCCTGGAAGTGGCAAGGTCCTCCAGATGGGTGCATTCCCCTTTTCTTTCTAAGATAGGGTCCACTTCACTTGTCCTGGAGGGCCCTAGGTGCCACAGGCTCCAATACCCATACCTTCTGTCCTGGTTGGAACTCCACCATTTCAGCCTTCTGGTCAACTCATTGCTTCTGGAGCTCCTGGCTTGCCTCAAGGTTTTTATTGGCTTTCTCCATGCACTTAGCCATCCTGGAATGAAGGCTAAGCACATAGTCCACAATGTCCAGTTTAGGTTCTTTGAGAGGCTTCTCCCAGCCTTCCCTGACCAGACTTTGTGTACCTCTCGCAGGATGACAAAAGGACATCCCATCTCCTTCTGAGTTTTTCAGGGGGTCCCACGATCATACCTTTCATGGTCTTGTTGAATCTCTCAACCACATATTTGTTTGTGAGTGATATGGGGTTGTAAACTTCTACGTCAGCCCACATGGCTTTTAGGTAAGCAGACATGAAGTTACTACCTCTGTCTGAAACAAGTCTAGGAAAGCCCGCTCAAGTAAAAATACTAATGAGGGCCTTGGCAACTGCAGGAGCAGTGTCCGTCCTAAGTAGAATTGCTTCAGGATACCTGGTGGCATGATTCACTACCACCAGCACAAATCTGTTTCCTGAGGCTGTTTGGGGGGGGGAGGGGTAGTCAAGGGGACCAACAATATCAATCCCTACTCTCTCATAGGGCACCCCATCCACTGATAGTGGAATTAAGGGGGGCTTTGGCTTGCTACCTGTCTTGCCACTGGCTTGACAGGTAACACAGGAGCTGCAAAACTCCTTCACTTTCTGGGACATACCTGGCCAGTAGAAGTGGGTGGCTAAGGGAGAGGTTCACTCCCTGCTTCCTGACCTTCATCTGGAACCATGATCATGGCTACTTCAGTCCTGTCATGATAGGATTTAAGGCGGTTAACATGGATGACCCTCTTGGGTTTCCTGCAACTGCCGAGGTGCACCAGATAGGTGACCTCCCCTTTTCTCTCTAGGATAGGGTAGGGTTCACTCCATTTGTCCTGGAGGGAACTAGGAGCCACAGGCTCCAAACCCCACACCTTCTGCCCTGGTTAGAACTCCACCAGTACAGCCTTTTGGTCATACCAGAGCTTCTGTAGCTCTTGGCTGGCCTCAAGGTTTTTAGTTGCTTTTTTGCATGTCCTCGGCTATTCTGGAGCAAAGGCCAGGCACATAATCCACAATGTCCTGCGACTGGGAGAGAGACTTCTCAGTCTTTCTTTACAAGACACAATGGTCCCCTTACAGTATGCCCAAACAGAAGTTCAAAGGGGGCAAACTCTACTCCCTTCTGTGGCACTTTCCTATGGGCGAAAACCAGGCATCGCAGTAAGACATCCCATCTCCTTCTGAGTTTTTCACGGAGTACACCAATCGTACCTTTCATGGTCTTGTTGAATCTCTCAACAAGGCCATTTGTATGTGGGTGATATGAGGTAGCGATCTTGTAAGTCACTTCACATTATGCCCACATGTGTTTCAGGTAACCAGCCATGAAATTTGGACCTCTGTCTGACACCACCTACTTTGGAAAACCCACTCTGGTTAAGATACCAATGAGGGCCCTAGCCTACTGCAGGAGCAGAAGTAGTCCTAAAGAGAATTGCTTCAGGAGACCTGGTAGCATGATACACTATTACCAGTATAAATCGGTTTCCTGAGGTTGTTTGAGGGTAAAGAGGAACGGCAATATAAATCCTACCCTTTCAAAGGGAACCCCAACCACTGGAAGTGGCATTAAGGGGGCCTTTAAGTGGCCACCTGTCTTGCCAGTGGCTTGACAGGTGGCACAGGAGTTACAAAACTCCTGCTCTTTCTGGGTCATACCTGGCCAGAAGAAGTGGTTCATCAACCTACTCCAAGTTTTGGTCTGGCCAAGATGCCCAGCTAGGGGGTTGCCATGTGCTAATGAGAGTAAGACCTCTCTGTATTGCTGAGGCACTACTACTCTCCTAGGTACCAGGTTTGGAGCGTGGGCTCGGTATACAGGAGTCCTTCCTCCCTAAAGGTTCTGTGGGAGCCAACAAAGTCAATCTCTACCCTCTCAAAGGGAATCCCTACCACTGGAAGTGGTATTAAGGGGTAGCGTTGAGTGGTTACCTGCTTTGCCACTGGCTTGGCAGGTAGCACAGGAGTTACAGAACTCCTTCACCGTCTTGGACATGTTTGGTCAGTAGAAGTGGCTGGCTAGCCTACTCAATCTTGCTCTGACCAAGATGCCCAGCTAGGGGGATGCCACAGGTCAATGAGAGTAAAAACTCCCTGTACTGCTGAGGCACTTCCACTCTCCTAGTGGCACCAGGTTTGGGGTCTCTGACCTCAGTGTACAGGAGTCCCTCCGCCAAGATTATAAAAAGCTTATAATGAAGGAAAAATCATCGTACTTTATAAATTCCATTGAAAAAGCTTGTTACACCCCCAAAACCCTTTTTCAAGCAGTCTCAAAACTCTCCTCTTCGTCAGTTAAGAATGTGGAAAATATGAATCGGGATTTCTGTGATTCTCTACCTTCATTCTTTCTGAATAAAGTAGAGATTATCTATAATAAACTCAATTCGAATATAGCAATACCTCCTATTAGGAAGGACATTTGTCTTAGGGACAGCAAAAAGGCTTTCTTCACCGAGTATAATTTTCTCTCTGTAGATCAAGTTAGACAGCTGGTTCTCTCTACTAAATCCGGTTCACCTCCTGATCCCTGTCCTCCTGAAATTATAGAGCTCATTCCTGACCTGGTGGCTGTCCAATTGATGTCCATTTTTAATGCCGCATTTAGGACTGGTGTCTTTCCAAAAGATTAGAAAGTTGCTTTAATTCTTCCGTAGCTAATGAAAGCCAATATGAATACACTTGATCCCAATAGCTACAGACGGATCTCCGGGCTGCCCTTTCCAGCTAAAATACTGGAGAAAGAAATGAACCTTCAATTATCGGCCTTCCTGGATAGTAATCAGCTGCTGGATGACTCCCAATATAGGTTCCATACGGGGCATTCTACGGAATCTGCTCTTATTGTAGCTACAGAGATGGTCGGGGCCACAGTGGATGGTTGGGGAAATGCTGCCCTCATCCTTCTCGACCTTACCATGGCCTTTGACATGGTCAATCATGACCACCTGATGGATCAGTTGGAAGACTTGGGTATAGAAGGGGAAGTTTTGGCCCTTTTTAGATCCTTTCTTACAGAACAAACTCAAACTGTGTCCAGAAGCGATTTTGCATCTAAACTTTTTTCCTTATCGTGCAGAGTTCCCCAGGGCTCATCAGCGAGTCCATCTCTTTTCAGTATCTGTTACTCCGCTGACAGCTCTGGTGAAATCTTTTGGTCTGTCAATTCTCTCATATGTGGATGACACACAAATTGTTGTCTCCCTTTCTAGGAATGGCCCTGACATATGAGATGTTCCGTAATTGCATGCAGGAGGTCGGTGCTTGGATGAATGCGAATTGTATTAGGTTGAACTCTGCAAAAAGGGAGGTCATCTTATTTGGGGAACTACACCTCCTTTTGGAATCCCTCCTGGTTGCTGGACGAACTGGGTTTGCTCCTGGTTCCAGTGAAAGGTGAAAAACTTGGGAATCCTGATTGATGACCAACTGACTTATAAAGAACAAGTCAATAAGGTAACTTTTACAACCTTCTTTATGCTTCATACGATCAGGAAAATAGCGCCATTTCTTCCCCCAAACCTGCTGAAAACAGTGGTTCTTTGCTTTGTGATGTCCAAGTGGACTATTACAATGGACTATATGTTAATTTACATAAAGTTCCCTTGAAAAAACTGCAGATTCTATAAAATACAGCGGAGAGGATGCTGATGAAAATTCTGAGGTTCCAGTCGGTCCTTGGTGAGCTTTCAGTGGCTACCTGTGCATCAGAGGATTAATTTTAAAGCGCTCCGTATTGCATACAAGGCGCTCCAGAGACAGTCCAGCCTTCTTAAGAGAAAAACTCAGAAGGTATGTTCCTAACAGGACTCTTAGGTCCAGCACAGCCAGGAATCTGGTCGTGCCACCCTACAAGCTCTCCTTCTGGCGAGGTAGGAGCTTTATGCTCTGTACGACTCCAAAGTGGAATCTGCTTCCCTTGTAATTAAAATCTGCTCCCTCTCTCTGGAGTTTCCGCAAGCTCTTAAAAACATGGCTCTTCACTAAATCCGAACTATGTTCTTCACTGAATTCGAACTATGTTCATATTCTTCTTTGTTTCTTAGTGCCGAGGCGCCTCAGGGTAATTGTGCGCGCTTTATAAAACCCAAATCAAATCGGTCCTGTGGGAGCCACTAACATCTCCCTTTTCCTGTGCAGAAGCTTGCTGTCTCAGGCTTTCCAGAGTAGGACAGATCCTCTGGCCAAATTCCTGGGGCTCAGTTTCCTCAGTGGCTGACAGGTCTTCACCTTGAGGAGAGGGGACCTGAGCTTTTGTCTAAACATGATGTTGGTTTCCCAGCTTTCTTGCCTTTTCTCTTGGAGGGTTGGGCCATTATTCTGGACTTCAACTCCTTTTTTTCAGCCTGGGCTTTGCACTGTGCTCTAGTTTTCATATGCACCCATGCAGGTGTTCCCAGCATGGCTGCATGGGATCTTCGCTCTACCTCAGCCCATGCTGAGGTCTTCCGATCATTTCCTACCAGACATTGGACTGGAATTGCAGAGGGCACGGCCACCTTCTGTTGGCCAGTAACCCTTCCCCATTCCGAGGTCACCATTGCCTTGGTATGGTTATCAGCATTGATGACTGAATAAGTTTGTCCAGTCAAGTACTGTTCTTGGAATATTAGTTTTCAGTCACAATGGTGATACTTGCACCTGTATCCCTCAGTGCTTCTACTTCAAACCCATGGATATGTGGCTTTTGTCTGTACTACTCCAGGTTACTGGGCCAGACACCCAGGATAACTATATTCACCCCACCCTCAGAGACTAAAGTAGCTTCAGTGTGCTCTCTGACCTGGTCAGGACGCTCTAAGGATCCCATCTGGAGACTCGCCACTCCAGTAGAGACTGGAGGTGCACTAGTGAGGACCTTTTTGGGATAGGAGGCGTCCTCAGTTTGGTGTCCATTGGCACACTAAGCATTTTTTGGATCCCAGTTTTTTCCCTGATGCCCATTCTTTGATTGGCAAGTGTTTCTGGGCCCACCCTCCTGAACAGGTCTTTGGGGGCTCTTAAAATACTCTGTGTCCCCCATCTTTCCCTTGGGCGAGCGGGGGGGGGGCTGTATTAGCAACCCCTTTCTTTTGGTCACCTCCTTGGATCTTTCAGGACACCCTTCTTTTGACCCAATGGCCAGCCTTCTTCCCCAGCTCTTGGGGAGAGACTAACCCTAGTTCAACTAGGTACTGATGCAATTTTTCTGATGTACAATTCCTTAACAAGTGCTCTTTCATCAACAGATTGTAAAACCCTTCATAATCTTGCACCTTGCTGCCTTTCAACCAGCCACCTAGTGTTTTGACTGAATACTCAACAAAATCCACTCAGGACTGACTCGACGCTTTGTGATTCTCCCTGAACTCAATTATGTACTCCTCACTGTGGAGTCCAAAGCCCTCATTCAGGGTATGCTTCGTGAGGTCATAAGACTCGGCATCTGCCTCTTCCAGTGTCAGGAGTCTATCCCTGCACTTTCACAGAGTAGAGAGCCCCAGTATTTCTGGTTTAAACTCCTAATTTTACATGTCCTCTCAAAGGCAGTAATCTATGTGGTAATGTCATCACTCTCAACATATTTAGGGACAATCCCTTTGGGGGATTTTGGGATCAAAAGTTTCCTCTCTCTCCCTATTTACTTTATTTGCTGCCACCACATATAGGTCTTAAAGCCATCCCATCCCTTTCTCTTTCTATGGCCAGAATTTTGGCCTCGAGGGCTGCCCTTTTGGCTAGTCTCAGAAGGACTAAGTCCTCTTCATCCAACTCTTCTTCCTGTCTTGAGTGGCCTGACCTACCACCAGTAGGGGCAGACCCTCTAGGTACAGTGTTAGGGTAGAGGTGGGAGATCTCATCACCTGTACCATTGGTAGGGGAATCATCCTCATGATTTCTGGTTACAGAATCATCTTCACTGACTGCTTCCTTTTCAGGAAGGTCAGGATTCTCTGCTGTTGCCTGGGCTTCAACAAACTCAGCAAGCAACTCCTGGAGCTGTGCCTTGGTTGTAGAAGACCGTGGTTTAATTTTACAAGCTTTACAGAGGCCTTTAACTGCTTCACAGTAAGTTGCAGATAAGGTGTCCGGTTGAGCTCCTCGACTTTCTCCTCTGTGCTAGTCGTGGTTAGTGTAGTTGGGACCTTTTTATAAAATCAACCAAAAATTCCAAATAGACATTTAAGGCCTAACTAACTAGTACACGTTTCTAATACAAAAATACTGGGGGACTTAACACAAGGCCCTAACAGTTCAGATTAAAATATTTGGAAAAAATTGACAATCGAAAAAATTCAAAAAATCCTTTTTGACTAAATTCAATTGTGGGTTTCTTCGTGGAATCAACACTTGAGGGTCTCAGGACCACAGAAACATGGTCTGTTTGTGTAAACCCAGGCTGTGGCGCTAGGGTGGAGAGGTGTTTGGTCCGGCAGGTCTTTGAGTTAGAGGCTGTCATTGTTCTCAGTGTTCCGCTCTCGGAATGGAGCTAGCCTCTCTTGGAGTCCCTCGACATGCAGGTAAGTTTTTGGCGTTGGTGGTATTCCGTTTGAACACAGACAAGCCTTGGTGCTTGCAACTGGCTCCGGTACTTCGGGTGTTGGTGCAGGGTGGCACCTGGGGGTCCTGGCGTCTTAACTTGGCAAAGGGGATGAATCTGACCTCCTGGAGCACAAAGACCTCTTGCTGGGGTGCTGCTCCCTCGATGCGCCCGGGAGTGGACAGAACGGTGTACCAGGCAGCTGCAGTCGGTGCCTGCTGGTGCAGGGGAGTGACTCCTCCTCTCCAAGGGAGATGTTGCTGGGTCGAGAAAGTGCTAGGCAGACCTCCAAGAGTTTGGGGATGCTGTTCCACCTCTGGACGAGTCTGTGTCGGTGATTGTCGGGAGAGCAGCAGTCGGGCAGAGTTTTGCGCCAAAGTTGATGCTGCTCCACAGTTCTCATGTCTTCAGCTCTTCTTTGTGCTTCAGCTCTTCTTTGTCCTTCTCTCAGGCAGACTAATCGGAGTTCTATGTGTCTGGGCCACCTAAATACTAAATTTAGGGATGTTAAGGGGGGTGAAGGGTAGTAGCTAATGGGCTACTTACCCTTGGGGTCACTACACTCCGTATATGACCACTCCCTGTCCCTATATGACCACTTCCTGCGGGGATTGGGCATAACCCTGTCCTAGAGTTGCCAATTCCAGCAAAAAAAGGATGGCGGAACCCTTCTTTCGTGGAGCACATCAGGTAGCCCACCTTAGGAGTGTGACCAGCCTGGTGGTGCAACACGCCTACTTGCATAGCTAATTTCCCGCCTGCGTGTCTTTGTGCCAAATCGGCCTCAGGGCAGGGGGTGGCATCTCCCAGGGCAGGGGGAAGCTGGTGTCGCATATCAAAGGCTGCAGGGGCTTGAAGCCCCTGGATTTGATATCCTAAATCCCTAGCCATCCTGCTGGAGGTTATAACACCTTCCTCTGGAGCAGGCATTGTTTCTAGCCTCAGAGCGTGGGCTCTCACCTGCAGGGGGTCAGAAACGTGTCTGTGATGGCAGGCTGTACAATACCAGTCAGCCAGCACACTAGATACTGCTAGGCATTTTAGGGGTCACCTCTTGGGTGCCCTCTGGTTGCATGTCATTATACATCTAGTACTGGCAACAGTACAGAATTATTAAGAGAAGGTGTTGGATACCAAACACCATAGGTTTCTGTAAAGCCATCATTTAGCTGGGGAACTCGTAATGACCAGTGCCCAGTACATATTCTTAAGATGGCTTCACTGTTCACTTGTACCATCTGGTAATTGAACTAGACAGCACAGGGGCATATCTGCTCATGCATATATTCCCTCACATGTAATATAATGCACCCTGCCTTAGGCCTGCAAGGCTTGCTGTAGGAGTGACTCTGGCGTGACACACTGTGAGTGTGCCATGTTGTGTTTTCAAACATGGTTTGCTTCATGCCACGTAATCTGCAATGGCAGCCTACATACAATTTGTATGGGGGTCCCTTAGGGTGGTATGCTACAGCCCTTGGGGACCCTCTTAGGTAATCATACCCTAGGTACCAGGGGTACCACTTACTGGGGACTTACAGGGTGCCAAAGTGTTTGCAAATTGTGTTACAATTTAACCATTTTACCTTGTTTTTAGGGATAGGGCACTGGGGCCTGGTTAGCCGGGACCCAGTGCACATCTGTCAAATAACATCAGTAACAGTGGCAAAAAGTGCTGTGACCATGACCAAAAGGGGCACTTTCCTACACTGATGTCGAAATAAGTGCGCCTTACCATAGTTACTGTTGTATGTATAATTGATGCCCTTTGCTACTCTGTGCGTTACATGTAAGGTGGTGGATACATGGTTGCCATATTCCTTGTACAAATACGAAGTTTAAAAATGTCCCTCCTCCCGGGAAGACTCTGTGTTAATATTCATACCCAGTCTCCTGTGGGAATATTGGGTTGCCCTATTGTGCTATGTAACAGTTTCAACAAGGAGATAGGTATCAATACCAAAAAAGGCAGATAAGATGATCTAAGACGACTACTCCATAATCATCTCCGATACCCAGAAGGGTAAGACCTTCATTGTGGAGACAGTGACGTCCTTTCAGCATCCCCACACACCTTGCTTCCTCCGCCTCCTCCCCACGTTTTCCTCTCTGGTTAGGGGAGAGGTGTCTCTTTACCTGGAAGAGTGTTCATCATGACAGAGGATGAGTCGGTGCAAAATATTTTATCTTATGTCTACTTTCTTCATTTCAAAAAGATTTCTCAATCTGTCCCACCAAAACCAACGTCAAAGCATTTACTCGAAATGCTAAGAAAAATCTCTGCCCTACCTTAGAAAAAAATCCTTAGAAATGGTTTCATGCAATCAAAAAGGTCAGGGTGTATATTCAAGCTATTTTTGAGTGAAAAAATAAGAGTCCGAAAGCACGCTTCAGTCCAATTCTAGATTTGTCTAATAAACAAATGTATCGCAAGAGAAATAAAAACCATGCTGAAATGACACCAGATCATTCCTCATCTAAACCTGAACAATTTGTTGTGTTCCTTAAACCTTGAAGATATATATTTTCAGATTATAATAAATCCACGTCACAAAGTCCGAGGTTTGTAGAAGGTCACCAGAATTACCAATGCACAGTCTTCCATTTTGGCTTAAAGTCGGCACCACAAACATATTCAAAATGTATGATGGCAGGAGTGTCATGTAGTTCCTAGGACCCCCAGGACCTGCTCGTTTGGATGACCTAAACTGAGGGCTTGGTGTGCAGACAGACTCTGGACACCTCCACAGGATGAGTCCGCCATTAGACCAGCTAGCTCTACAGTGCCACTACCACCCCCCTGTATTATACAGCGGTGTAGGTAGTTTCTGGCAACCACTGAACATGACAATCCTGATTCCTCCGGTATAGTGGAAAACAATACGGTATCTTTCGCTCAGTCACTCGTGCTTACTTTTCTCAGAATACACATAGAATGATGATTGGAATGGTTTCAGTAATTATTTATTGCTCAAGCGTCAGTCTAGTATGAAACATATTCGCTGCGGCAATCAAAAGACAGGAGCAGACAAATGTGATCGCTAGCACCAATATCGTAAATAGCAGATACATTTCTACAATAGTGCTAATAAGATGAAAAAAAAAAACCAGATTATATAAAACAATAGCATTGGCGTACTCCTACGATGCGTAGCCTACCTAAATGTACCTAGCCTAGATATGTAGGTGAAGCATGTGTATGTAAGTGCTAGGATATATCCTAATGGAGCCAAGAATCCCTTGGGGAAGTGCTAACCCCTTACCTGATGGTTCTGAATAAAGGACCCCGTCTCTGCGTCGAGGATGGCACCCTGCGAGGGATGTCCGGTCTCTGCCTGTCGAAGGATCAGCCTGCAGAGTCTCGGTCCAGCCTGGAAGCAATTCTCCTCTGCTTTGTAAGGGGGAGTGAGGGTCTTTTATACTAGAGTGGTCACTCCAGCGTTTCATCTAGAATCAATATGTTTTAAAAACATTCACCAATCCTTTGCTAATCCTTTTCTAAACAAAAATGATCATGCACAGCTGGCTGTTGGCCATGGTTGAAAACAGTGGTGACCCTTATACAGAATAAATCTGCCGTGCCTGGGGACATGTTTATGTACGTCAGGTACAGGGATTAAGCTAGTGTACCGAGAGCCTGGTGTCGAATAAACAGAAGTAAGCTACTAGGTAAAAGGTCACCTGTGTAGGATCGTTATGTCGTGTGGATGGGACAGAATGTATGTAATCGGTATGTACATGATGTGACTATCCTAAAGGACATGACATCCACTCATCAAAAGGTCAACAAGGTCAGCTAGGTAACGATAGTCAATGCTAAAAAAAAAGCATAATTATCATGTATATTAAAACATACTAAAAAGCACTTAAAGTCTTAAAAAATGTCCATAAAAGCAAGATGTATAGTGAAGGCATTCTTCCCTAAAAAAGCGTTCATAAAAAGGTCCTTTATAAGTTTGAATATAGTCATTGTTTTCTGAGTACCTTGAAAGCCACTATGTTCAGATAGAGCAGAGAAGAATAAAACAAAGTCAGTTTGACCTTCAATTTGGTACGTTTTAAAAATTTGCCAAACGGTTCCCAGCACAGGAGAGGCCAGATTGTTGAAGAATGCTGCGCTGAAGACTCAACATCACTGAACATGGCATCCGCAGGAGGCAGTCCCTCCAGTATTTCCAGTATGATATCAAGTGAGCAGAGGTGGTCATCTCTGGTTCCCACGGCAGCCTTCGGTGAAGAATTAGATGCCTGTGTGCCTGAGACTGATGCCTGCACATCCGTGGTGGAGCCGATCTCCGTTCCAACAGGAGCTGAAGCGTCCTGTGGAGGCTCTAGGAATGCCATCATCAACCTAGGAATACGCTGTGGACAACTGTGCACATGCGCCCGCAAAGGCACCAGGAGCATGTCTATGTCCGGCGGCGCAACCGATGGAAGTGTCAAACAGAGGTCTTACACGCATCCGAATCCACAAAAGAGGCAGTGGAATACTGGCAGAATGCAGTCAAGCAGGGCCGGTCTGAAAGACAGGAACCAATGCTCACTCGGCTCTCGAAACCGAGGTATACCCACGAAGAATACCAATCGCTCACGACAACGTTGCTCCAGCAGTGTTCTCTCCATGTCTCAAGTGATGTTGACATCCATTGCGAAGCAATAGAATTAAAACCAGGATACCCGCCACTGAAAGCAGGACCAAAGGAAGCCCTCCAAAAACTCTTCCAAGTACGGAGTGTATGAATGATGGAATCACTCCGAAAATGGTTTGAAAGGTGGTTAACAGGCCTGATCCAATGCTCTTAAATAAGTGTACTATCCCCCGCGTATCAGACATGTTAAAGATACAATGGACCATTTCTCCGAAATGGAGCGGGAAGTTCATACGGACCAGAGCCTGTATCTTTGCCAAGAACCTTGCAACTTGGAGAGCAAAGATCTCTTGGGCTGAAGTTAAGGCCACATTTTGCTGAAACAGCATGGCTTTCAGCCTGCTCAGAGAATCAAACCCTATGTTGGAAGCATTCAGTGAAGGCCACAGTGGTGCCTCCCTAACTGTGCGAGCTGGGGGAAAACCATACTGGATTACAACAAATAACCCTGGAGTTCACAGTCACTAGATAAGCGATCCCTGGCGTCATTCCACAACAGTCTTGGTCATTCAGCATCAAGTAACTCCCATTAGAAAGTAACTCAATAACTGGATGAATTAAAGCAGCTGGGCAACCCTTCAGGTAGCAGGACAAGTTCGCTATTGACGCATCACACGCTCCGTGAAGCGACACTTCTTTACACAGTAAAGACCCACTCAAGGCCTTTTCGCAGTTTGAACCACTCAAGAAAACCTCCTTGTCCTTGTTCCTGCAAGTATATGTGTATGGCAACTCCCAGGTTTCTCGTATGTACCCTTCACCCAACGCTTCATACCTGCCTACTGGGTAATATTTCAGGCAGTACTGGAATTGGAATGTCGTGATTGGCAGTGTGATATAGCCATGGATTAACCATTCCGTAGATGGTGACTCTGCTACAGTAAAAGGTAACTTCTCTAGTTTTTCAATGAGCAGCATGGTGTACTTCGCATCTCTGTGTACCATGGTCATTTGTCTGTCGGTCAGATTGTAAGCCGAAAACAGATTTGTGTCTTTAACGTGGAACGTGGCCAGAAGGCAATGGTTGAAGCGTCCAGCTTAAAAGCATAATAGCTCGCAGCTGAGATTTCGCATGTTGTAGAATAGACAAATCTTGTTTCATTATGTCGATAGCTGAGGACACAATGTTGCCCAGTGAATAAATACGAGACGAGAGTGGTCATGCCGTTGTCTACCAGAGCTAAAGCCTTTTCTAGGTTCATTCTATCGATCTCCCGAAGTCCCTCAGCAGCTTCCTGTTTGGAGACTTTCCAGACTTCATTGAAGATGGCATATAAGGAGCGTTTCCTACGTGGTTTCTTGGGACCTAACAAGAAATCCCGAAGATCCATGTTGTCTGACAGAAAGGACAAGTGTTGTTTCACCTGTGCTAGTGTTGAGGTCTTTAGCCAATCTAGGCACAACTTCCTGACACTATAGGAAGTCACTACCCCTGGGTCGTCTGTGTGTACATAGCATGGGTCGGGCCTATGGATACTAAACCCTTCAGTGGTACCCTTGAATCTTGAGTTACACATATTCGTGTCTACAGGCCAAACCAACCAACCAACCCTTCCAATCGGGAGATGATGAATTGTATGTACTTATACCATGTGTCCCCTCACTTGTTAGTGTATTATTTGAGATACCCTTAATAGGTGTGGGTGAGGGGATGCTCGGTGTTCTCAGGTCTTTAATTTTAGCAAACCCGTAACAGGTAGTCTGTTGCACTGTTCTGTTCAGGAAAATCATCTGTAATTGTATAAGGCAAGCTCTGAATAAAGCCTCAGTTCCCTGAACCTGCCACTCTCTTGTCCCCCAGATAGATTTTGTGTCTATGGTGTCTCCCCAGTAGTCGAAACCATATATAGACAGTTGAGAGATAAGAGGAGCTGAATATATCCAGCTTAGTATTAGTCAGCATAATCTTCTTCGTTGTTGCATTAGACTGTGCAAGTTTGTAGTAAAACAAATCTGGGTCTGATGTTTTGAACCCTGAAAAGTATGCGTAATCAGTTGTATCTTCACACAATTTCCTGTAAGAAAATGCAGCAGACTGTTCTAAATCTGAAAGCATAGTATTTACAGTTCCAATGTACCAATCATCAGAGAGTGTACTGGGGGTAATGAAATAATTTACAGAAATGTTAAACACATGTAGAATTTTCAAATGTTCAGTGGGACCAAATACATCATATGAAACTCTATCCCAAACTATACCATCAGGTACTGGAATTGCTGTAATGTTCACCAGGGACAAGTCTCTTTGTTCACAGTGTGATGACGTATGTGGTTTCAGGACCAAGTTCACTGTTTGTACCGCACAGTGTTCTGCGAGATAATGTCCGTTCAGAAGCAGAAAAAAGACAGTCACTGTGCCAATCCAAATTAACAGGTATACTACCCCTATTGCAAACCAAATATGCAACCAAGGTGCCACTAAGTAAGTCTTTTTGAGCAAAAGATAGAATTGTAGAAGTTTCTCTTTCTGTGAAATGGGTGGCGTTTGATCAGGTTCACTTGGATCTGAGGAGAAATCATCGAAGTTGATGAAGTAGCCAGGCGCAGTTCGATCTATCTTTTGTAGCTCTGTAGGTTTTGTAGAACTGGCAGATGTGTTGTTTGAAGGCACATTAATGTAGACATCATTGGTGGGCTGAATTGCAACTTGCATTGTTTCTTCTTGATGTTTTTCAGTTTCAACTGGAATGATTTGTGCTCCATTATTTGGTACTCCTTCACTTTGTGTAGTGGAGTCTTGAAAGGTTATTAGTCTTTCCATCTGAACTTCCTGTATAGTAGCAAGAGGAGGTCTGCCGCTACTCAGGACCCCACGGGGCCTACTGTTGAGAATCGGCCACATGATGCGGTTTGATCAGATCAATAGAGACTAAACTTTTCTCTTTTTTGCCGGCAAGAGGCGGAAGAAGTACTGTTCTTGTCCCCACAACCGCCATGACAGGTACAGGTGCTCTGTAAGATGGACCAAAGCTCTTCTGTTCATGATCTTTTCCCTGACCAGGTCCCCAATCTGCGAGACCCAGGCAGGTCTTGCCGGAACTGGTTTCACTTCCCCAGTGGCGGTGCGTTTGACTTGCACGTTGCTTTGTAACGCCTGGAATTCATTGAGTTCCTGTAAAACAGCCAAACTGTCATTCAGTTCAAATGGTTTTGCATCCCCCACTGTGCTGGCACAATCGTGATCAGGTACCCACATTCTTGTCCCAAACAGGATTTCATAAGCGGTACGGCCTCCCAAGGATTATCTTGGCATATTATTGAGTGCCCTCTGGACCCGGTATAGGTGATTGACCCAACTACCACCCACACCTAATACCCTAGCTGTTAAGGATTGTTTTAGGTCCCCGTTTTTCCTCTCCACCACCGACTTTCCCTCTGGATGGTAGGGGGAGGAGTACCGCAAGGCCACACCCATACTTTCCATGGCTTTCTTGTAAGCCCGAGAGCTAAATGCAGGGCCAGGGTCGGATTGTAAAATGCCAATTGCGTATGTCCAGATGAAGACTTTATAACAGTTCGAGCGTCAGCCGTGCGCTGGGGCCAAACCCACAGGAATCTAGAGCATGAATCCACTGCCACCAAGATGTACTTGTAAGCCCCGCCTGAATTTTAGGGCTTTTTTTGGCGGTACGGCAGAGCCGTTCTTTGTAGCATTGATGGCTACTAGTATATCGCCGTCTATTCTCATGTGTGAACGAGTCCTTGCAGCAACTGCAGCAGTTCGCACTGTCGCCTTGGCGGCTTCATCAGCCAGTGAATTCTCTTCAACGTGTATGCCAATACGCTGATGACTTAAGGTGTGAATAACTTGAGCCCGTGGCAGGCATGCTTTCAGCTTTGCCACTTGTTACCATAACACTTTGTTTTATTGTGCCACACTTGGCGTCTTTAAACCCATTCTGGCCCCAGTAGTGAAGATATTCATTGTAAGATTGCACACAGTAAAATGAATCGCACACAATCAGTGTGGGGAATTCCCGATCCGTATATTGTAGTGCTAGTATCGGGGCTTTCAGTTCTGCCAGCTGTGCTGTACAATCTCCCAGAGATTGCATAGTTGTATTGCTGGGATGGAACTTACTATCCCGCATACGACCTTTCACTATAGCACACTCGGCGCAATATTGCTGTTTACTTCCAATGGCAGGTTGAGCAGAACCGTCAGTGTAAATGATGTATTCATACTGATCTAGAGGCAAGATTTCATTCGGGAGAGGGTATTCTTGTTCGTACTGCAGAAATGCTTGTGTTCTCAGTGTACGATCGTATCTATATTCTATATCTGTTGCAGTGAGAGAATTAGCCCATTGTATCCATCGTGCATGCAATGCCTTTGCATTTGGCATGCTGGCTTTGGTTACCGCTTCTAAAGTCGGTATCAGGGTTACAACGATGATGCGTTTCCCCTGTGCTAGTTCTCTTTCTCTCCCTACAGCAGTCTGTACTGCCGTCCGTATTTTTTCTGTAGCTGCAAATCGATTTTTAGCATTCGTGTACAAATGAGATTTGTATGCGATTGGAACTGTCTCACCTTCATTGAACGTGATGTAGGTATAAAACCCGGGGACGACCCGTATTACCAGGTTGCGGATGTTTACTTGTGTCTGCAAGTGTTTTGAAGCTATCGTGTCGGCTTGAACTGAACGTAGAGTGTCTGTATGTTTTTGAGTCCACTTGTTTGCTGTGAAATCTGGTCTGATTAGGTCGTAGAAAGGTTTGACTCTTTCTGCGTAGTCTTGAATGTATGTTCTGCCGAAATTTAGAAATCCTAAAATGGATTGTAAATCCTTCAGTGTCTTTGGAGGTTGGTTTAGCGCGCATGTTTCTAAAAAATTTGAGGCCAGGCTTTTCCCTCCACTTGACAGCTCTATCCCAAAAATAGGACGCTGAGATGGGCAATTTTCGGTTTTTTTAAAGTTAAATTTGTAGTCCAAATTGGCAAAACCAACAATTATGTTCACCCTGCACAAGTGTTCAAGTAATTCATCGTCAGTCAGATAAATATCATCTACGTAGGACACTGCCTCCTCATCGCAAGTTTGTAATAGCTCTGACACTCTTGCTGAGAACAGCCTGAGGCTGGTCTTATAGCCTTGGGGCAGACGACAAAAGTGACGCTGAATGCCGAGGGCAGAAAATCCTGTCAAATACTGTGAGAAAGTGCCATCTTTCTTACATGGTATGCCCCCACTTTTTGCTGAATGGCTGATGTACTTTGACTGAGTGTGCCCTGGGCTCCTGCCAACCAGGTACCCAGGGCCTGTGTTCCTTCCCTAAAATTGCATTGATACCTACACCCAATTGACATCCCTGGCCACAGGTCAGCCCCTGGTAAATGGTACCATGGGTACCCAGGGCACTGTGACCAGGGAAGGCCCCTAAGGGCTGCAGCACTTGTTGTGCCACCCTTAGGGACCCTGCACCTTACACACACACACTGCCTTTGCAGGCTGCGTGTCTTGGTGCAGAACAAAAGTGAAGAGTCGACATGGCTCACATCCCTGTGTGCCATGCCTACAAGCCACTGCCCTGGCCTAGGTCAGCCACCCCTCTAGCTGGGTGCACTATGCCAGTGGTGAGGGCATAGAGGCATGAGCCCTGTGCCTCTACAGTGCCCAAGTCCATTCTTGGGCATTGTAAGTGCAGTGCTGCCATTAAGAGTATATGGTGCTGGGAGTCTGTCATTACGAACTCCACAGCACCATAATGGCCCCACTGAAGACTAAGAAGTTTGGTATCAAACTTCTCAGCACATTAAACCCCCACTGATGCCAGTGTGGGATTTAATGTAAAACGCACTCCAGAGGGCATCTTAGAGATGCCCCCTGAAACCAACCCGACCTCCAGTGTCCGGACTGAGTGGCTGCCCAGGCTGCCACCACCAGACATGTTTCTGGACCCCTGGGTCGAGAGCCTCTGCTCTCAGGGGCCTGAAACAATGCACATCCCGGGACGAGGTGCCAAAGCCTCCTCCCCCAGGATGGGCAGGGGGAGCTTCAAAGGCCTGCCGCCTTTGGAGTTTCCCCAGACCATTTGCTGCTTCCAGCAAACTGGTCCCCACTGGTTCTACCCCCACTCCTGGCGGGAGAACCGGCGGGAAAACCAGAAGCAGGAAATGGGTTGTGCCCACCTCTGCCAACTCCACCCCTAAGGTGGGGGAGGCGAGGTGAAGCACAAACTCGAGTCCCCGCCATCTTGAGGATGGGGGGACCTGGCCAACCAGGGACAGGCTCCTGCCCCCTCCCACTGGAGAGGAACAGAATAGGGGTGTACCCACCCCAGGGAAGGGACCCATTGGTCCCTGCCCTTACCTACCTGTAACCACCCCTAAATTTAGTATTTAGGGGCTCCCTGAACCTTCCTTCCGGAGTTCCCAAATCCGAAAACAAGAAGAGAAGACGAAGCAAGAAGACCAGCCGTGCAGCTGCTAAAAAGGAGGCGACAACAACTGACTTGGCCCCAGCCCTACCGGCCTGTCGACCTCTGAACCTGCTCCTGCGGAATCCCGGCCTCAGCAACCTCACAAACCCCGGAGGACCTGACTTCTGTGCTACAGCCTTCGACCCAAGGACTCCCACGAGCAGTGGTACTGCTCAAAAGAAAACCTACCAAAGACCCGGCCCTGGCACGGAGCCGCGAAACCTGCACACTCTGCACCCGCCGAGTCCAGCCTGTGCCTGAGTGACCAAAGACCTCGAGGACGACCCCCGGCGATTCTGACCTGGAATCCAGTGGCCAAGGACCCTCCTCGACGACCCAGACGACGCCTGCAGCCTCAGGACAAGGGACCCCTCCAACCGCGACCAGCAGGGGGTAAGATTTCCCGACCTCAAAAGACACCCCTGCACCCGGCGCCCCACGGCCCCCTGTGCCCAACTCCTGGGTGTCTACCTATCCTCCAAGACCCCAACTTACCTCCTGAAGTGTTGGTCGTCCCTGAAGAATCACCGTCCCCGAGCCTGCAGCCTTTCTTCACCTTTCACGACCTCTATTGTTTAACATTGAGCGCCCGACGGCTCAAAAGCACCCTGCACCCAGCCGCCCGAGTGCCCCTGGAAGTGCAACCTCTATCCTAACCTACTTCCCTACTTGCCCTGAGCAAGTGACCAGGAGCCCAGCTCCCACAGTCGCGTGGCCTGCTTGCCAGCAGCCACCAACCCGGGGCCCCCGCCTGCCATAGGATAACATTGGGCCTTCTCACTCTGCACCCGGCCGCCCCTGTGCCGCTGAGGGTGTAAAACTGTACTTACCTGATCCTGGGGGACCCCTGAGTCTTACCCAGAACCTTAACCCTGCCAGTCAAGTACTTACCCGAAATCCGATAACTCACTTTTCTTCCATAGGGTTCCATTGACTGATTTTCTGCGAAATTTCTTCTAAGTGTGGAGTTCTGAAACTTTAGAATATTCACCAAAAATCAACCGAGTCACGAAAACGAAAATACTCACCTAGTATTAGGAGGGGCCTCAGTGCTGGACCCGAGTGCCCAACACTGGCCCTAAAAAGTAATCGCAACGTTACTTACCGTTAACTCACTTTTCCTTCATAGGGATCCATTGACTGGTTTTCTGTGAAATTTCTTCTAAGTGTCGATTTCTGTATTTTACAAATATTCTTTAAAAATCGAACAAACTACAAAAACGTAATTACTTACCTGTTTTAAGTAAATGTCCCAGTGCTGAACCTAGGAGTCCAGCACTGGATTACAAAAGTAACGTAAACATACTTTGCTTGCACACTGTATTTCCTTTCATAGGATAACATTGGTAATTTTATCCAGAAAAGTTTCTAAGTGTCAGCTTTTGAAATATAGTAATATTCTTCAAAAATCACTACAATAACCAAAACGCTTTTTCTTACCTGTTTACAGGAAGTGTCCCAGGACTGAATCCAGGATCCAGTCCTGTGGTTAGAAAAGTGCTCTGCAAAGTAATCAATTGTAATTAAGCATAATTTTCCATTGAGCTCAATGTTGCATTGAATTTGACCCTGTGTTGCCTCTTGCACCAACTGTGATTACCACTATCTAAAAAGTCTATTGCCTATCTGTAAGGTGAATAACCAAAGCATCTCATACTGAGAAAGTATATTTTGACCCTATTGTTGGTTCTAAAATAAAACAAGCATATATTTTTTATATACAAACCATTGGCCTAGAGTTCAGTTCTTGAGTGTGTGGCTTCATTTGCTGACTGAGTGTGTACAACAAATGCTTTACACTGTCCTCTGATACTGCCTTACTGCTCGACCAAGCTACCACTTTGGAGAGTAAGGTTATATCTAACTTTAGCCTCTGTCAACCCTCTGGGGGACTGTGGACTCTGTACACCCTGAACCTTACTTGGGTACAGTATATACAGAGCCACTTTCCTACAAATACCTGCTTTCAGGAGCTATATTTTGGCAGAAGAATCCATTCGAGATATCTAGTGTTGTTTTGTATTTCTTCCGCACAATGTTATTCATTAATGCAGCACTATGTGCGTTCTGAACTGCAAATGTTTTTGTGCATGTCTTCAAATGTCTGTAATCTAAAACTAAACAATATGTGTTGTCAGGTTTCATGACGGGAAACAAAGGGTTGTTCATTGGCGAGTTGCAAGTTTCAATCACACCTTGGTATTCAAGCTGATCTAAGATTTCTTTGACCTGTTTCTTCGCCTCATTTGGACTTGTTTGGACTCCACGTGCCACCCTACATAGTTGCGGTATAATGCCGGAGCTAGCGCTTGCTCCAACTTCTGCGCTTAGGAGTGTTTTAAGGAAACAGGAACAAGGTCGGAAAAGGCATGCAAAATGACGCTTTCACCTTTTGGGCAATCCATTACAAATTCAGGCGGCCAATCTTTTTCTGCTAACAGGATGTCCTATCTAAATGTCAAATTTTCCCAAAAGAGACATTTAATTTTTCTTGATGTCCCCATCTATTTGGAAATTAATTTCGTGTAGACTGTGTGGGTCACTCACTCTTGTATCAGATGTTTCCACCGTGATTTATTCATTCAATACTGCTGTCACCAGAAATTCCTTCAGGTTCTGGCAAGCTATTGTAACTTTTGCCGTGCTGTCTAGCATCGTCGGAGCCCATTCCCCGTTCAGAAGCTGAGTCCTCAGTAACCTGGCCATGTCTGATTTTTAATCCAGCTACTTCTTTTTTAATTGAGTCTTTGCTTTAGGTTGCTCTTCCTGTTTGATAATGAAATCTGAATTGCGATGTGTTTCCCTTTTTCCCTTTGGTCGATCTTCAGTCTTTTGTTCTGACAGTCTTTCCCTCTCCTAGTTTTTTGATGAACCCTGAAAGGAACGTATATCAGTATCCTGATACCTTTCAGGTTTCCTAATGTGTAGGAAGCTGGCTCTGTATATACTATACCAAAGTGAGGTATAGTGTGCACAGAGTCCAGTGGAACCCCAAAGGTAGGCAGAGGTAAAAGTAGATAGCACCTTACTCTCTATTTGGTGTAGTGTGGTCGAGCAGTAAGTCTGTATCGGAGTGTAGTGTTAAGCACTTGTTGTACACAATCAATCAGCAAATGATGTCACACACTCAAAGACTAAACTTCAGACCTATTGGTTTTGATTAAAAATATTCTTTTAGTAATTTTATTTTTCTAGAACCAAGCAAGCCTGGCAGAGGTAAGCAATAAATACTTTACAGTAATAATGCAGTCTGTAAACAGTTTGAATTGCAATTGTATATGCACTTTGTTTGGATTACAGTAATCTGAAAGAAACACGTAGTGATAGATTCCTTACCTTAGAATATCCGCATCAGTCTGGATCCGGAAAGTTTTCGTCAGCAGTACCCCTGCGCGTCGGAAGGTGGCGTCGGGCGGCTCCGCGTCAGTCGTAGGCGTTGTGATCGCCGGGATGACGTCGCGGCAGCTACTTAGACGCCGCCCTCGCGCGCTGACGGCAGTTCTTTCTTTTTCCGCGCCAGCAAGCGCAGATCCGGAGAGAGCGGTACCCCCAGTCTTTTTTGACTGAGTTTTTGAGCTTTTTGTCTCTCCTTTTTCAGTCGATCGACTCCTGGTGCAGTTAGGGATGCCTGGGTTTAAGTCTTGTGAGGACTGTCATCGGATGATGTCGGTGACGGACCCGCACCGCGTGTGTCTCTTCTGCCTGGGGCGCGACTACGACCCCAAGTCGTGCCCCCACTGCCGGTCCATGGCACTGAAGTCTTTGCGGGAGCGGTCCCGAAAGCTGCTTGAAGCCCGGCAGTCGGCTCCGCGCCGTGAAAGGTCCCGGTCCAGAGGTAAGTCGAGGAGCCACCACCATCGGAAGTCGTCCGAATCGAAGTCTTCGCACTCTGGGTCAGGTAAGGCGAAGCGCCAAAAGAAGTCTAAGAAACGTCATCGTTCCCCGACTTCCCCTCGCGCGTCGCGCGACTTGGCTGAGGGTGCGGGTGGTGCCACCCCCGCGGCTCCGGCGGAGCCATCGCAGTCGCCGGTGACCTACCCGCCCTTCCCGGGTTCATCGGCGACTCCGGCCCAGGTGCAGGAATTCCTGTCCGCTATGGCTCGCTTATTTGGGCCGTCGGGGCCCCCCCGGTGCGCCTTCGGGCCCCGCGGGCCCGACTGGGAGTCCTCGCCCTTTGACGCCGGCGGCTCCGGCCCCGTCGTCGGCTCCGGCCTCTGCACCGCAGGACTCCCGTGGATCCCGGTCGACGCCGGTTGACCTTGTGACACCCCCACCGACGTAGACCCCACCGGTACCACGTTTCGCGTCGCCCGGCATGCCGGACGACAATGTCCCCGGTTTCAGCCCCGAAGTGGAGACTGTGCCGGAACGGTGTCGACCGACGCCGTTTGGGAATCTGTTTCCCTATCTCCATCCTCCTCCTTTTAGGCCTGTACAACAGCATGAGGAGGAAGGGGAGGACTGGGAGGGGTCTGAGGACCCTCTCGCTGCTCAATGCGAGTATGACCCGGACTGGGCAGAGGAGTTGGGGGATGCCAGTGGTCTGGACACCTCTTCTGACCTTGGCATGCTGTCTCCTCCTACCGTGGCTACGGAGGAGGGTACTTCTGTTTCTGTGGTGTTGCGTAGGGCAGCCGGGGCTCTCCACCTCGAGCTACCTACTGTGGCTGTCAGGACTAACCTCCTGACGGAAGTGCTTCAGCCAGCAGTTACCTCTGCGGAACCACTGCTGCCCTATAATGACGCACTTTCGGGCGTTCTTTTGGGCTCTTGGTCCAGGCCCAACACAGGGGCTCCTGTGGACAGTAACGTGGCCCGACGCCATCGCCCGGCCCCGGGCGACCCCATCTTCCTCTCCCAACACCCCACCCCTGAGAGCTTGGTTGTCCAAGCCTCCGCTTCCCCAAGCGCATTCCCTACCGCACCCCCGGACAGGGAATCCAAGAGGCTGGAACAATTTGGGAAGAAGGTTTTTTCTTCCGCCAGTCTAGGGCTGCGGTCGGTTAACACCGCATGCCTCTTGGGCCGTTATTCTCACTCTCTGTGGGATACGGTGGCGCAGGTGCTGCCTCAGTGTCCGGAGGAGGCTCGGACACTACTCTCCCAGGCTATTGCTGAGGGGAGAGATGCAGCCAAGTTCACGATCCGTTGTGGCCTTGACACCGCTGACTCGCTGGGCAGGGCGATTTCCACGACAGTGGCGCTCCGCCGCCACACCTGGCTGAGAACAACTGGCTTCTCGGGGGGGATGTCCAAAACACTTTGATGGACATGCCCTTTGATGGCATTCGCCTCTTTGGCAACAAGGCAGACAGTGCTTTGGAGAGATTTAAGGACTCACGGGCTACGGCCAAGTCCTTGGGCCTTTCGGCCACACGGCATCCTCAGCATTCTGCCTTTCGCTCCTTTCGTGCTCGCGGAAGGGGCAACCCACCACGTTCGCAACAGAGCCACAGGCCGGCGCAACAATCCACGCGCGGACGTGGGTACCGCCGCGGGGGTTCAGGGGGCCAGCGGGCGGGTCAGTCCACCACCACCCCAGCCACCACTGCCTCCAAACCTTCCTAGTCCGACCTTTCAGGCCCACCAAACGCCACTGGGTGGTAGGCTTCGCCATCACCTCCCCCACTGGCACACCATCACGTCGGACAGGTGGGTTTTACAGGTAGTCCGAAGGGGCTACTCCCTCCCCTTCGAGACTACCCCTCCAGCCATGCCGCCTCAATACCACTGCATGTCGGGGGATCACTTGGCACTTCTCCAGCAGGACGTTGTGGCCCTCTTGGCCAAGGGGGCCATAGAGCGCGTTCCAACGCCAGAAGTAGGTCGTGGTTGTTCTCTTTCATGGGATCCTCATCAATAGTCATAAGCACTGAATATTCCCACCCATGTGCGGGGACCCCGGAAGTAATATAAAAATTATATATGGAAATCACATATATACAGCTCTACATATATGCATATACATATATTATTTTTTCTCATACCAATGCAGCTCCCAATAGGAGGCTAAACAATGTAATTACACACATAAAGACTGTATTTGCCAATATATAAAAACACCAGAGGGCAATTAGTACTTGAACTCTGTTTTTTAATGAGCAAAGTACTCATAAAGAGTAAAACTGCAAATTAAGTAGACATTGTTAGCCTACAGGCTGCATCGCAAACCAATAGCATAGAAAATGAAAGCATTTTCAACGAAAACTGGCACCGTGCCTTTAAGGCAGCCATGACCCCTAGCTTCCCATCATGCCTCAGGGGTGACAGTTAGGTCAGTTGTTCTTTCCGGCTCCTTCAGTCAGGACCCTGGATTTTCAGCTCTTACTTTTTTTTGACTTTCTGTCAAAAATATCTTATAGAAATCTAGTTTTTCTACTTTCACTCGACGTCTTTTGGTCTTAGAGTGCAAGTAACACCTTTTTTGTGTGACAGAAAAGGTTTATTTTGGTTAAAAATGCCTTCTTTATTCGACCCTTGCCCGTCCTGAAGAAGGCCAGAACAGATACACATCCTGTGTGTATTCTCTGCCTCCCCGAGTCCCACTCTTCTGACAACTGCCACCATTCTAAGAAGTTGTCAAGAAGGACCATCAAGGAGAGGGACAGGATTCGTCTTTATGGCCTCTCTGAAAGAGGTAGGTCTCCTGTGAGGCAGCAGAAGAAGAGAACTCTGTCGACGTCGAGAGGAAAAGTCCCGACCTGTTCTCCGTCGGCGTCGGAATAGACGTCGAAGCTGCCGGCGACGAAGAAATCGGCGTCGAAGACTTCGGTGATGCCGGCGCATCATCCCTCGACAACGAAATCATCGTCGACGAAGGTTACAGGTCCTCCGTTGACGTCAACCAGGCGACGCTCAACGTCGAGAGACAGGTCTCCGTCGGCGCAGGTTGTGCGTTCAACGTCGAGGCAGATCACTCCGTCGTCGCCTCACCAACGGCGATCGACGTCGAAGCACATCTCTCCGTCGTCGTCTCAGCTCCGGCGATCAACGTCGAGACACATCACTCCGTCGTCGCCTCATCGACGATCGACGTCGAGGCGCAGGTCTCCGCCGAGATCAATCCAACGATCTTCGGCGTCGAGACACAGGACACCTCCTTCGGCGTCGAAGCAGACGTCGGGACAAGGCTCTCCGATGTCGATCCATCATTTCTCGCCGTCGAGACGGACAACACCGCCGAGATCAGTACATGGTTCTTCGGCGTCGAGACCGAGACCTCCGTCTCCGGCAGCCCAATGCCGGTCGACGTCGAGGCAGCAATCTTCTGAGAGGGTGCAGAGAACGTCGAAGCATGACACTGCATCGGCGTCGGAGAGACGTTCGACGTCCAGAAGATGTTCTGCTGCAGGATCAAGTCCACCTTCTAAGAGAAGAAAGTCAACGTCGAGGCATACGTCTCCGTTGAGAGGGCAGTCGGCGCATAGACGCTCCAGATCAACGTCAAAGCGCCCTTCTGGAGACGCCTCACCTCCAGTGAGCTTTTCTTCGTCACCTTCAGGTTCTCCCAGTTCTCACCAAGGGTCAACGTCCAGATCCCCGGAGGTGGTGATCTCGACGTCCAGCAGCCCAGTGTCAGGGGGGTCACCAAGATTCCCCAACAAGGTCGGCACATGAAGAGGTGAACCTCACTCCTCTTGCACAGTCTCCTAAGGGAAGAGAGGCGCAGATCGCCTTCCATCCATTTGTCACCACGATGGTACAGGCCTTTGCATCACTGGGCTACTGACAAGGTCACGACAGACAGATCTCCGTTGGCTCGTTTAATTGCGGATAAAGAGCGATCTCCTTCAAGAGCCAGAGCTCGCAGCCGCACCCCTGTGCACTCACACAGGAGGAGGTCTAGATCAAGAAGCAGGAGGAGAGCACACAGATCCCCTACTCCGTCCTCTTCTTCCACTCATACACCCCATAGAGACTACTCGCCGACTTTGACTGACAGTCCACCGTCGAGGGTCTCTCCGGTGGACGACGTCTACACTTTTCAGGACATTCTTGGCAGAGGAGCTGGAAAGCTGGGTATCCCTATGCCAACTCGTCAAAGCAAGTCCTCTGTGATTTTTGAGACTCTACACCAAAGAGCAGCAGCTAAACCTCTGCTTCCCTTGGTACCAGGCCTCATAGAGCCAGTGATGGACATCTTTCTCACGCCAGCGAGTGTTAAGACCGCTCCAGCGAGAATCTTTAAAAAAAAAACGTTCACCAGAGGACGACCCGCTCTTCCTCAGAGCTGATCCTCCACCGGATTCAGTCATAATTGCTGCGGCAAAGAAGACCCATGCAGTGGCATCCTACTCCACTGTCCCACCAGACAAGGAGAGTAAGACGCAGGATTCCTGGGGAAGGAAGGTTCGTGGCACTTCGGCCTCCATGTTGAAGGTCTCCAATGCAGCGGCGCTCCTGGGCCGCTACGACAGATCTCTGTGGGACTCCTGTGAGAAAGTGCCATCTTTCTTACATGGTATGCCCCCACTTTTTGCTGAATGGCTGATGTACTTTGACTGAGTGTGCCCTGGGCTCCTGCCAACCAGGTACCCAGGGCCTGTGTTCCTTCCCTAAAATTGCATTGATACCTACACCCAATTGACATCCCTGGCCACAGGTCAGCCCCTGGTAAATGGTACCATGGGTACCCAGGGCACTGTGACCAGGGAAGGCCCCTAAGGGCTGCAGCACTTGTTGTGCCACCCTTAGGGACCCTGCACCTTTACACACACACACTGCCTTTGCAGGCTGCGTGTCTTGGTGCAGAACAAAAGTGAAGAGTCGACATGGCTCACATCCCTGTGTGCCATGCCTACAAGCCACTGCCCTGGCCTAGGTCAGCCACCCCTCTAGCTGGGTGCACTATGCCAGTGGTGAGGGCATAGAGGCATGAGCCCTGTGCCCCTACAGTGCCCAAGTCCATTCTTGGGCATTGTAAGTGCAGTGCTGCCATTAAGAGTATATGGTGCTGGGAGTCTGTCATTACGAACTCCACAGCACCATAATGGCCCCACTGAAGACTAAGAAGTTTGGTATCAAACTTCTCAGCACATTAAACCCCCACTGATGCCAGTGTGGGATTTAATGTAAAACGCACTCCAGAGGGCATCTCAGAGATGCCCCCTGAAACCAACCCGACCTCCAGTGTCCGGACTGAGTGGCTGCCCAGGCTGCCACCACCAGACATGTTTCTGGACCCCTGGGTCGAGAGCCTCTGCTCTCAGGGGCCTGAAACAATGCACATCCCGGGACGAGGTGCCAAAGCCTCCTCCCCCAGGATGGGCAGGGGAGCTTCAAAGGCCTGCCGCCTTTGGAGTTTCCCCAGACCATTTGCTGCTTCCAGCAAACTGGTCCCCACTGGTTCTACCCCCACTCCTGGCGGGAGAACCGGCGGGAAAACCAGAAGCAGGAAATGGGTTGTGCCCACCTCTGCCAACTCCACCCCTAAGGTGGGGGAGGCGAGGTGAAGCACAAACTCGAGTCCCCGCCATCTTGAGGATGGGGGACCTGGCCAACCAGGGACAGGCTCCTGCCCCCTCCCACTGGAGAGGAACAGAATAGGGGGTGTACCCACCCCAGGAAGGGACCCATTGGTCCCTGCCCTTACCTACCTGTAACCACCCCTAAATTTAGTATTTAGGGGCTCCCTGAACCTTCCTTCCGCAGTTCCCAAATCCGAAAACAAGAAGAGAAGACGAAGCAAGAAGACCAGCCGTGCAGCTGCTAAAAGGAGGCGACAACAACTGACTTGGCCCCAGCCCTACCGGCCTGTCGACCTCTGAACCTGCTCCTGCAGAATCCCGGCCTCAGCAACCTCACAAACCCCGGAGGACCTGACTTCTGTGCTACAGCCTTCGACCCAGGGACTCCCACGAGCAGTGGTACTGCTCAAAAGAAAACCTACCAAAGACCCGGCCCTGGCACGGAGCCGCGAAACCTGCACACTCTGCACCCGCCGAGTCCAGCCTGTGCCTGAGTGACCAAAGACCTCGAGGACGACCCCCGGCGATTCTGACCTGGAATCCAGTGGCCAAGGACCCTCCTCGACGACCCAGACGACGCCTGCAGCCTCAGGACAAGGGACCCCTCCAACCGCGACCAGCAGGGGGTAAGATTTCCCGACCTCAAAAGACACCCCTGCACCCGGCGCCCCACGGCCCCCTGTGCCCAACTCCTGGGTGTCTACCTATCCTCCAAGACCCCAACTTACCTCCTGAAGTGTTGGTCGTCCCTGAAGAATCACCGTCCCCGAGCCTGCAGCCTTTCTTCACCTTTCACGACCTCTATTGTTTAACATTGAGCGCCCGACGGCTCAAAAGCACCCTGCACCCAGCCGCCCGAGTGCCCCTGGAAGTGCAACCTCTATCCTAACCTACTTCCCTACTTGCCCTGAGCAAGTGACCAGGAGCCCAGCTCCCACAGTCGCGTGGCCTGCTTGCCAGCAGCCACCAACCCGGGGCCCCCGCCTGCCATAGGATAACATTGGGCCTTCTCACTCTGCACCCGGCCGCCCCTGTGCCGCTGAGGGTGTAAAAACTGTACTTACCTGATCCTGGGGGACCCCTGAGTCTTACCCAGAACCTTAACCCTGCCAGTCAAGTACTTACCCGAAATCCGATAACTCACTTTTCTTCCATAGGGTTCCATTGACTGGTTTTCTGCGAAATTTCTTCTAAGTGTGGAGTTCTGAAACTTTAGAATATTCACCAAAAATCAACCGAGTCACGAAAACGAAAATACTCACCTAGTATTAGGAGGGGCATCAGGGCTGGACCCGAGTGCCCAACACTGGCCCTAAAAGTAATCGCAACGTTACTTACCGTTAACTCACTTTTCCTTCATAGGGATCCATTGACTGGTTTTCTGTGAAATTTCTTCTAAGTGTCGATTTCTGTATTTTACAAATATTCTTTAAAAATCGAACAAACTACAAAAACGTAATTACTTACCTGTTTTAAGTAAATGTCCCAGTGCTGAACCTAGGAGTCCAGCACTGGATTACAAAAGTAACGTAAACATACTTTGCTTGCACACTGTATTTCCTTTCATAGGATAACATTGGTAATTTTATCCAGAAAAGTTTCTAAGTGTCAGCTTTTGAAATATAGTAATATTCTTCAAAAATCACTACAATAACCAAAACGCTTTTTCTTACCTGTTTACAGGAAGTGTCCCAGGACTGAATCCAGGATCCAGTCCTGTGGTTAGAAAAGTGCTCTGCAAAGTAATCAATTGTAATTAAGCATAATTTTCCATTGAGCTCAATGTTGCATTGAATTTGACCCTGTGTTGCCTCTTGCACCAACTGTGATAACCACTATCAAAAAAGTCTACTGCCTATCTGTAAGGTGAATAACCAAAGCATCTCATACTGAGAAAGTATATTTTGACCCTATTGTTGGTTCTAAAATAAAACAAGCATATATTTTTTTTATATACAAACCATTGGCCTAGAGTTCAGTTCTTGAGTGTGTGGCTTCATTTGCTGACTGAGTGTGTACAACAAATGCTTTACACTGTCCTCTGATACTGCCTTACTGCTCGACCAAGCTACCACTTTGGAGAGTAAGGTTATATCTAACTTTAGCCTCTGTCAACCCTCTGGGGGACTGTGGACTCTGTACACCCTGAACCTTACTTGGGTACAGTATATACAGAGCCACTTTCCTACAACTCCCTACAGAGATTCACTGAAAAGTTGCCACAGGAAGACTGCAAGGATTTTGAAGAAATCCTAACAGAGGGCAGTCAGGTGTCTAACCAGGTCATCAGTGCTGCGACGGATGGAGCTACCCTTTCGGCACATGCTTATGCTCATGGGGTATGCGCAAGAAGAACATCTTGGCTACGACTTGCAGCGCTCAAGCCAGAAGCGCAGTCACGCATCCTCAATCTTCCGTTCTCCGGTTCCTCTTTGTTCGGGGCTCACACGGATTAAGAGATGGCACGGATGAAAACGGAACTGGACACGCTTAAGGCTGTGGGCCTTGAAAAGAAAAAGGAATTCCGTAAGAGATTCCGCCCTTACAATCGGCGATCCTCCCAACAGAGGGTTCAAACCCCTCATTGGCAGAAAAATCAGGATCAGCAAGGCCAGCAAAGATCGCAGTATCGGGGCAGACGTCCCTCCAGAGGAGGAACAAACCAGCATCAAGGCAACAACTCCGCCAAGACGCAGTCAAAGCAATGAGTACTCACTTCCCCTGTCGCCGGTCACCACTCCAGTGGGGGGGAAGTATCGCAAATCATCTTGAAGAGTGGTGAGCTATCACAAAGGATCGGTGGGTGCTAGCTACGCTGCAGAATGGGTACTCTATACGTTTTCAACACCGTCCCCCCTCAATCCCTCCAGTTCCACCATCGTGTCACCAGTTAAAACTCTTGCAGAAAGAGGTTGCCACCCTTCTCCGAAAGTCAGCCATCGAGAGGGTGCCAGTATCTCAAAGAGGGAAAGGGGTTTACTCAAGATACTTTTTGGTAAAGAAAAAGGGCCAAAAAGCAGAGTACAGACCCATTCTGGACTTGCGGACACTCAACCTATCCATCAAAAAGGAAAAGTTTCGCGTGTTGGCTCTCCATCAAATATATCCACATCTCAGACAGGGGGATTGGATGTGTTCGGATCTGCAAGATGCATACTTTCACGTCCCGATCAATCAGCATCACAGACAGTACCTGCGATTCCTGGTGGGATCCGCTCATTACCAGTTCAAGGTTCTACCCTTCGGGTTGAAGTCAGCCCCCAGAGTGTTCACGAAGTGCATGGCGGTGGTGGCAGCCGCACTGCGCCGCACGGGCGTCTTCGTGTACCCGTACTTGGACGACTGGCTGTTGAAAGGCCCTTCCCCAGACAGCGTGAGGAGTCATTTCTTGAGCTGTCTCGAGCTGTGTCACCGGCTGGGCCTGCATGTGAATTTCGCCAAGTCAACTTCACAGCCAACGCAGAAAATACATTTCTTAGGAGCTCTGCTAGACTCCGCGGTAGGAAAAGTGTTTCCTTCGGAGGAGAGACAGTGTTCCCTCGTACAGAAATGCCAGTTGGTTCTGCACAACAGAAAACTGCCTGTGCGTCGGATTGCCTCCCTGCTAGGGTCGATTGCATCCTGCATCTTCCTGGGTCCCAATGCCAGACTATGAATGCGTCCTCTTCAGCAGGATCTGGAGAACAAGTGGGACCAGCAGACAGCTCGCTGGGACGAAAAAATAAGTCCATCAAACGCGGCTCGAGCGTCCATACCTTGGTGGATGAGAAAACGAAATATGCAAGTCGGAATTCCTTTCCATCAATCTCCACCTGCTCAGACACTGATCACGGACGCCTCGCTGCAGGGTTGGGGGGCCCACATGGGACCTCTCCAGACTCCAGGACTGTGGTCTCCAAAAGAGCGATCCTATCACATCAACATGTTAGAGCTGAGAGCAGTTCACCTAGCCCTCAAAGCTTTCCTCCCCTCGATTCAAGCAACCTCAGTATTAGTACAGACGGACAACACCACCACCATGTACTACCTGAACAAACAGGGGGGTACTCGCTCACGCACACTTTGCCTGGAGGCTCAAACACTCTGGCATTGGCTCCTTGCTCGGAATCTGTCAGTCACAGCAGTCCACCTGCCGGGAGAACAGAACGTGAGAGCGGATGCGCTCAGCCGTCACTTCGAAGACAGAGAAGACTGGGTTCTCAACGACGAGGTCGTCGAAGACATCTTCCAGTCATGGGGTCATCCCACCATCGACCTCTTCGCGGACGACACATACCAAATGCCGAGACTTCGCCTCACGGTTCTACCGACCAGGATCGAAAAGGAATGCCCTTTTGATAGACTGGTCAGGGGCATTTGTGTACGCCTTTCCACCCCTTCCGCTGATCCCGAAGGTGGTGACCAAGCTGTCCCATTCGTGCACGAGGATGATACTAATTGCCCCGGACTGGCCGAGACCATGGTGGTACCCGGACCTTCTGCACCTATCAGAGTGCCCTCACAAGAAGCTGCCGTGCAGACCGGACCTGCTGTCCAAGATGAACGGGAGGATTCATCACCCCAACCGTCCCTCACTGAACTTGGCAGCAAGGCTCCTGAGGTCCTCCAGTATGGCCACCTAGGACTACCGCAGGACTGCATGTCCATCTTGAAGGAAGCAAAAATACCGTCCACGAGGCATTCGTATGCATGCAAGTGGAAACGGTTTTACATGTGGTGTATGCAAAACAATTGTAATCCAACCAAGGGTCAGGAAGAGGTAATCCTTCCTTACCTACTTTTATCTGGCGAAAGCAGGGTTGAAGTTTTCTTCCATTAAGGTGCATTTAGCAGCTATAACTGCATATAGACGTTCACCATCCCAACTTTCCTTCTTCCAGTTACAGGCTGTTAAGGATTTTTTGCAGGGTTTAAAGAAGGTCTACCCTCTGGTCCGGCCTCCTTCACCACCCTGGGAGCTAAACCTGGTGCTATCAAAATTGATGGGTCCGCCTTTTGAACCCATACACAAAGCAACCTTACAGCATCTTTCTTGGAAGGCGGCTTTCTTGGTAGCGATCACGTCAGCTTGCAGAGTGAGTGAAATGCAGGCTCTCTGCTCTAAAGAACCTTATACAGTCTTCCATCTTAACAGGGTTGTGATGAGGACGCACCCCTCTTTCCTTCCAAAGGTGGTGTCAGATTTTCATGTGAATCAGACCATCTCTCTACCCACTTTTTTCCCCAATCCCTCCACTCCAGCTGAGAGGGCTTTGCATTCTCTGGACCTGAAAAGGGTTTTAAAATTCTATCTGGATCGGTCAAGGTCTATAAGAAAATCTGATCAACTATTTGTTAACTATGGGTCGATCAGAACTGGTTTCGCAGCTTCAAAGCGTTCCATCTCCAGATGGATAGTTTCATGTATCAAGCGTGCTTATCAATTAGCGCAGAAGCCCCTGGGGTTTACTCCCAAAGCGCATTCTACCAGAGGAAAAGCGGCTACTACTGCTTTTCTTCATAATGTGCCCATGTCTGAAATATGTAAGGCGGCAACTTGGAGGTCCGTCCATACATTTATGAGGCACTACTGTCTGGAGTCAGACACCAGAGCAGACACCCAAGTAGGCCAGGCCTCCTTGCGGAATCTGTTCAACAGCTGATTTCGGCTGTTATTTTTTTGTTGGGTCATTTTACTCTCATTTACCTGCAGGTGGTTGATGGGCTTGCTATTCTATTCAGTGCTTATGACTATTGATGAGGATCCCCTGGAAGAGAAGGATAAGTTACTTACCTGTAATCCTAGTTCTCTTCCAGGGGTATCCTCATCAAAGTCATAAGCAACCCACCCGCCTCCCCAGGTAAATGATGTGTTTCTAAAGTGTTAAAGGATATCTTTGTGCCCTGACCTTCAGGGTTATGCAAAGAACAACTGACCTAACTGTCACCCCTGAGGCATGATGGGAAGCTAGGGGTCATGGCTGCCTTAAAGGCACGGTGCCAGTTTTTGTTGAAAATGCTTTCATTTTCTATGCTATTGGTTTGCAATGGAGCCTGTAGGCCAACAATGTCTACTTAATTTGCAGTTTTACTCTTTGAGTACTTTGCTCATTAAAAAACAGAGTTCAAGTACTAATTGCCCTCTGGTGTTTTTATATATTGGCAAATACAGTCTTTATGTGTGTAATTACATTGTTTAGCCTCCTATTGGGAGCTGCATTGGTATGAGAAAAAATAATATATGTATATGCATATATGTAGAGCTGTATATATGTGATTTCCATATATAATTTTTATATTACTTCCGGGGTCCCCGCACATAGGCGGGAATATTCAGTGCTTATGACTTTGATGAGGATACCCCTGGAAGAGAACTAGGATTACAGGTAAGTAACTTATCCTTATTCCCACTACTTTCTGATTCCAAAGAAGGACAAGGGCCTACGTCCTATCTTGGATCTTCGGAACGTCAATCTCTTCCTCCGAAAGGAGCAGTTCAAGATGCTCACACTTGCTCAGGTCTTGCCTGCCCTAGACCCACAAGACTGGATGGTAGCGTTGGATTTGCAGGACGCTTACTTTCATATCCCCGTCCTGCCGGCCCACAGGCGTTACCTGCGATTCACGGTAGGCCATGAGCATTTTCAGTTCACCGTGCTCCCTTTCGGCCTTACCAGCACCCCTCGGGTGTTCACGAAAGTGATGGCCGTGGTCGCAGCTCATCTGCGCAGATCAGGGGTTTCAGTCTTCCCCTATCTCGACGACTGGTTGTTGAAGGCGGGCTCGCCCCAGGCAGTCGTCTCCCACCTCCAGACTACGGCTGACCTCCTGCATTTGCTGGGGTTCTCCATCAATGTGCCGAAGTCGCACCTGATTCCCTCTCAGAAACTCCTCTTCATCAGAGCAGTTCTGGACACAGCACAGTTTCGGGTCTATCCTCCCGAACAGCGAGTCCGGGATATTCGGGCTATGATTCCAATCTTTCAGCCCTTGTCCTGGGTTTCGGTCAGGATGACCTTGAGGCTTCTGGGCCTTATGGCCTCCTGCATCCTGCTGATCAATCATGCCAGATGGCATATGCGGGCTCTGCAGTGGGACCTTAAGTTCCAGTGGGCGCAGCATCAGGGGAACCTGTCCGATTACGTCCAGATCTCGGAGGGGACTGCAAAACAGTTGCAGTGGTGGCTCACGAACCAGCATTGGGTCAGCGGCAGATCCCTCTCCCTTCCCCAACCGGAGCACACAGTGGTGACGGACGTGTCCCTCCTGGGATGGGGCGGCCACATGGGAGAGGCGGAGATCAGAGGCCTCTGGTCTCCGGCGGAGTCCAAGCTCCATATCAACATTCTGGAGCTCCGGGCGATCCTACTTGCACTCAAAGCATTCCTTCCCTCTGCCAAGGGGAGAGTAGTGCAGGTGTTCACAGACAACACCACCGCCATGTGGTACTGCAACAAACAGGGCGGGCAGGGGTCATGGACCCTATGTCAGGAGGCTCTGCGCCTCTGGACATGGCTGGAACATCAGGGCATTTCCCTGGTGGTTCAACACCTGGCAGGTTCACTGAACGCCAGGGCGGACGAACTCAACCGCAGGTGCATGATGGATCACGAATGGCGTCTTCACTCGGACGTGGCGCAAGGTCTCTTTCAACAGTGGGGAGAGCCTTGGTTAGATCTATTCGTCACCGTAAAGAACGCGCAATGTCAGCGGTTCTGCGCGTTGGAATTTCCAAGGCGGCACTCGCTCTGCGACGCTTTTCGTCGCAAGTGGAGTTGCGGTCTATTGTACGCCTTTCCGCCTATACCACTTCTACCCAGAGTGCTAAAGAAGATCAGACTCGACCGGGCCCAAGTCATTCTTGTGGCTCCGGACTGGGCTCGAAGAGTTTGGTATCTCGAGCTACTCAGTATGAGCGTGGATCCCCCGATCCGACTGCCTCTTCGGGAGGATGTTCTGTCGCAGCAGCAGGGGACGGTCCTCCACCCGAACCTGTCCAGCCTCCACCTCCTTGCGTGGAGATTGAGCGGCGACAGTTGATTCCATTTCACTTGCCTCCCGAAGTCAGGTGATGTCATTCTGGCAGCCAGGCGTCCCTCCACTAAATCGGTATACGCCTGCAGGTGGAACAAATTTGTGGCATGGTGCACAGCAAAGGCTGTGGATCCCCTTTCTGCCCCTCTTTCTGAGGTCCTACTGTTCCTTCTCTCTTTAGCCCAGCAGGGCTCTGCTCTGGGCACTATCAAGGGCTACCTTTCTGCAATTTCAGCCTTTCTCAGGCTACCTGATCAGCCCTCTCTTTTCAAGTCCCCTGTTGTAAATAGATTTCTCAAAGGCATTACTCACCTTTTCCCTCCTATTCCGTTTGTGATGCCACAGTGGGACTTGAATCTGGTTCTTACTTATTTGATGTGCGCTCCCTTTGAGCCGCTTCACAACTGTCCTCTTCGTTTGTTAACCTTAAAGACTGCTTTCCTGGTTGCCATCACCTCCGCTAGGCGCGTGAGTGAGCTCCAGGCTCTTTCATGTAAACCTCCTTTTCTGTCTGTTCATCCGGACAAGGTTGTGCTACGCACACGTCCATCCTTTTTGCCAAAGGTTATTACTGCCTTCCATATCGGGCAAACTATCACCTTGCCCACTTTCCTTCCGCCTTCGCTCCCTCCCAGAGAGGAAGAGAGGCTCCACCGTCTGTACCCAAAATGTGCAATCTCATTTTACCTCAACTGCACACAACAGTTCCGGGTGGATGACCAGCTCTTTGTTGGCTACGTAGGCGCCAAGAAAGGCCGGGCTGTACACAAGAGGACTATCTCCCGCTGGGTTGTCTTGTGTATAAAAGCCTGCTATTCTGTAGCTAAAAAGGAGCCTCCGGTGGGGCTGCGTGCCCATTCTTCCAGGGCAACAGCAGCTACTACTGCATTGGAACGTGGTGTCCCCCTGCAAGACATCTGTCAGGCAGCCACGTGGGCCTCGCTGCACACTTTTACTAAGCATTATTGTCTTGACAGCCAAGTCCGGAGAGACTGCTTCTTTGGCCGTTCTGTTCTCCGTGACTTTCTGGTGTGATCTTGGTTCGCAGACCCACCACCGGGGTTGGTATTGCTGGGGTATATTCTAAGGTAAGGAATCTATCACTACGTGTTTCTTTCAGATGAACAAGTTACTTACCTTCGGTAACGATATATCTGTAAGAAACATTAGTTCTGCAGGTTCGAGGTGGGGACAGGCCGGTAGGGCTGGGGCCAAGTCAGTAGGCGTCCTCCTCTTGTTAGCTTCGGCACGGCTGTTCGGTCCTTTTTCTGGTTTCTTGTCTGACTTCTTGGTTCAGGGCTGCCCCCTAAATACTGTATTTAGGGGGTGTTTTAGGGGTCTTGGGGTCAGTAGCCAATTGGCTACTGACCTTAGGGTGACTACACCCTTGGTGTGCTCACCCCACGTGGGGAAGTGAGCACAATCCCTAATCCTTATTGGATAGTACCAGCCATCTGCAAGATGGCCGCCACTGAAGAGTGGACTTCACCTCGCCTCCCCCACCTGAGGGATGGGGTTGGCAGAGGTGGGCACACCTGGGCTGGCTAATATTTCCCACCTGTCTTCCCGCCGAAAAGGAGGGGAGACAGGTAGGGGGGCTGCTCCTCATAGGAGAGGCTGGGGGTCCCATTACAAATGCTGCAAAGCCTTTGAAACTCCCCTGCCATAAATGGCTCTTCCTGGCCTGGGGGAGGTGTGAACACCTCCGCCCAGGAAAGGCTTTGTTTCTGGGCTCTGGGAGCGAAGGCTCCCACCCTAGGGGTCCAGAAACATGTCTTGTGGTGGCAGGCTGGGGTGTACCAGTCAGGGAACCCACCAGAGGCTGGTTGTTTTTCAGGGGGCATCTCTAAGATGCCCTCTGAGTGCATTTTCCATTAAATCCCACACTGGCATCAGTGTGGGTTTAATGTGCTGAGAAGTTTGATACCAAACTTCCCAATTTTCAGTAAAGCCATTATGGTGCTGTGGAGTTAGTAATTAGAAACTCCCAGAACCATATACTCTTAATGGCATTGCTGCACTTACAATGTTTAAGAGTTGGCTTAGACACTGTAGGGGTACAGGGCTCATGCACCTGTACCCTCACCACTGGTATAGTGCATCCAGCTAGAGGGGTAGCTGACCTATGCCAGGGTGTGTGGGTGTGTGGGTGTGTGGGTGTGTGGGTGTGTGGGTGTGTGGGTGGGTGTGTGTTGTGTGTGTTGTGTGTGTTGTGTGTGTTGTGTGTGTGTGTGTGTGTGTGTGTATATATATGTGTGTATATATATATATATATATATGTACAGGGCCTCTAAGGGTGGGGACAATAAGTGCTACAGCCCTTAGGGGCCTTCCCTGGCCACAGTACCCATGGTACCTTTTACAAGGGTCTGACATGTGGCAAGAGAGGTGCCAATCGGGGGTACAAGGTACAGTGTTGGGGGGAAAAACACAGGCCCTGGGAAACTGATTAGCAGGGACCCAGGGCACATCAAGTCAAAGTGCATCAGTAGTCTGGCAAAAAGTGTGGGGGGGGATTACTGCAACAGAAACCCAGCTTCCTACACAATGTTATCACGATTCCTAAGGTTATACCTCTTTTCAGAGGACCCACCACTTGATCGTGAAGTGTTTCTTTTATTGTTATTTTTGAATTGATTGTTTTCCCATTTCTTTTTGGAAGAAATGGGTGCTTGTTTTGAGTTATCCTTACCAGAATTACTCACCACTTGTGGATTCCCTCGTTTGGCTCCCAAACTATCTCTACCTTCATGAAGCATAGGTTTCCTCGATAATTTTGTGTAATGCACGCTCCTGATATGTAGAAGCGGTTTCCCTTAAGCGTTGGCGTATAGCCACCGCTGCTGCTTCCCCCATGATGTTGCTCAGCATAAATTGCCAAGACTTGGTCAAAATTACCCATCCGTTTCATCCCCAGGTCCAGGGCAGGTCCTGCCCATACTCATTTTGTATCTGTTTCAATACTTAAGGAATAACTGATATGGTCGGGGTACCGTGTATTCTAACGTAGACTGCAGCAAATATTGTTCCCCATGTGGTACAATCCTCAAGTGAGGGAACCATTCCCATTGGCAAGCAAATTGTTAACATTCTGTGTTTTTCTCACGGACCTGTATGGGGACTAATTGTTGGTGTGTGTTGGGTCTGGACTGTTCCAGGTGGAGCAGATCTTGCAGGTTGTAATGTGAGTGTTCGCATGACGAACTGGACAATGCATCTATATAGCCTGACTACTTCTTTGTAAAGTGCACGCACTTCCCCTACTTGGAGTGTCTAGCTCAGGATGTGGAGTGTAAGTCGCTAAGACCGGCCATGTCGCTCCTCCTATGACTGAAGTTGTATGATTTAAGGCGCCTTTAAAGTTAACGGGACTTCAATGTCCTTGTATGGGATGTATTCTTCCGGTGGATCCACTTCAGTGTATTCGTGGAATAAATGTGTCTGTGGATCTGCAGGTGGGAATTTCACCCAGGAATAGATACCTCTGATCCGAACACCTCGTGTGCCTCAATCACGAAAGTAACATCGCCACCTGTTACAGGTACGCTATGTTCTAACAATCTCAGAGTTACTGCCTGTCTGCAGTTCTCTGTTCTATTTAGAGTGTTAACAAATTTGTCTCCTTCCGCAATTCCACTGCTACTCGCAGGTTCAGTCATTTTGAAAGGAGATGAAAGTAAAGGTTTGAGAGGTAGGGTTTAGCACAATATGGGAACATTTAATCCTTACAAGCTTGTCTAAAGCTTCAGCCAATGCACAGGGTGTACCTGCTCAGCCTAGGCGGATATTCCTTCCCACTTCAGACGTCTCTGAAAAGTGTGAGTAGGGCTGTCTGAGAAAGCACGACTGAACTACTCCGATTTTATTGTTAATATAAGAACCAAACCAACGTTGTCGGCGCCATGTCGTGTAGTTCCTGGGACCCCCCCAGGACCTGCGCGTTTTGGATGACCTAAACTGAGGGCTTGGTGTGCAGACACTCTGGACACCCCCACAGGATGAGTCAGCCGTTAAACCAGCTAGCTCTACAGTGCCACTACCACCCCCTGTATTCTACAGTGGTGTAGGTAGTTTCTGGCAACCCCTGAACATGACAACCCTGATTCTTCAGGTATCGTGGAAAGCAATACGGTATCTTTCGCTCAGTCACTCGGTCTTACTTTTCTCAGAATACACAAGGAGTGACGATTGGAACGTTTCAATAATTATTTATTGATCAACCGTCAGTCTAGTATGAAACATATTCGCTGCGACATTCAAAAGACAGGAGCAGACAAATGTGATCGCTAGAACCAATATCGTAAATAGCAGATACATTTCTGCCATAGTGCTATTAAGATGAATAAAAGCAGATTATATAAAACAATAGCATTGGCGTACTCCTACGATGCGTAGCCTACCTAAATGTACCTAGCCTAGATATGTAGGTGAAGCATGTGTATGTAAGTGCTAGGATATATCCTAATGGAGCCAAGAATCCCACGTGGAAGTGCTAACCCCTCACCTGATGGTTCTGAATGAAGGACCCCGTCTCTGCGTCGAGGATGGCACCCCGCAATGGATGTCAGGTCTCTGCCTGTCGAAGGATCAGCCTGCAGAGTCTCGGTCCAGCCTGGAAGGAATTCTCCTCTGCTTTGTAAGGGGGAGTGAGGGTCTTTTATATTAAAGTGGTCCCTCCAGAGTTAATTCTAGAATCGATATGTTTTGAAAACATTCGCTAATTCTTTGCTAATCCTTTTCTAAACAAAAATGATCATGCACAGCTTGCTGTTGGCCATGGATGAAAAAAGTGGTGACCCTTACACAGAATAAATCTGCCGTGCCTGGGGACATGTTTATGTGCGTCAGGTACAGGGATTAAGACATTGTATAGAGAGCCTGGTGTCGAATAGCCAGAAGTAAGCTACAGGGTAAAAGGTCACCCGTGTAGGACTGTTATGTCGTGTGGGTGGACAGAATGTATGTAATCGATATGTACATGATGTGACTATCCTAAAGGACATGACAGGAGCAGTTCACTTATGAAAACTGGATATACATCTATTCTTATCTGGACAATTGGCTTTTGAAGGCAACCTCTCAAAAAAAGGTGAAACAAGATCTCAAACGAGCTTGCAGATTGTGGAACATCCTGGGTCTCCAATTACATTTTATCAGAAGTCTCAGCTGACCCTAATTCAAAGACTTGCCTATCTCTGTGAAAATTTGTATTCAATAGAAGGAACACTTGATCTGTTTGTAATTCTTTGGAGAACTTAAAAAAAAAATCCTGAAGACCTGGCTTTTCTAATTCCTAACTCTTAGCCCCTTCTGTTTGTTTTAGCGCTGGGAAGCCCCTTTGGGGTAGCCATTTGTTTTACAAATTCTAATAATAATTATCCTTCTGAAGAGAGAGAGCATTATCCATTTGTAACAAATGCAACACTTCCAGGAGCAGTGACGTCTCAAGCAGACTTTCTAAACAGATACTACAAAGAAATTCACAAATGAGTGCTAAATGACAAAGTTCTATACAATATCTTCGAAGAATGAGTTGCACCTTTTATAGACCTTTTCACAACTGCAAATGCTGAAACTTCACTTCCAGATGACTAGAACTTCGGTTGAAAGGCGATTCACTTTTGAAGACTTATTTGCTAGATTTTCTCTATGACATCCCTACACTGCTGTTATTTCCATTGGTAATCCAGAAATTAACAACATCTCCATGTAAGAGGATTCTAATAGCTGTGCAATGGCTATTGCTATTGTGGTTCTTTTCCACATGTCCTTCAAACCACACGAGGTATGAAAACAGTATATCCTTTAATTAAAAGACCTAATTTATTAATTAAAAGACCCCAATTAAATTGCCTAACCTGAAGCTTAACTTAGAACTATCAAAATTAATGAATTCTCTTTTTTTAGCCTATACAAATAGCTACATTACAGACACTTTCTTGAAAACTAGCCTTTTTATGACCTATTATTTCAGCTTGAAGAGTGACTGAGATTCAAGTCCTGTCTTCTATAGAACCCTATGCAATTTTTCATACTAATAGGGTAGTGATGAGGACAAATCCTTCTTTCCCTATAAAAGCAGTTTCAGATTTCCACATTAACCAGACCATTACATTACCAACATGTTTTCCAAACTCTTCCACTCCAGCTGAAGGATCCTTTGATTCATTAGACATTAAAATGGTCTTGAAGTTCTTGCTTCATAAAACTAAGAACATGCAAAATCTGCTCAATTTTGTTAACTATGGCCATATTAGTTAATAGTTTTCATTCTCAAAACAATATATTGCTACATAGATCGTTTTGTGTGTAACTGCTTGTGATCAGCTAGCACATAAGCCCCTTCCAAGCAGACCTGTTGCCGACATTCGCGAAGCAGCAAAGTGGAAATTGATTCACACTTTGAAAATACATTATTGCCTCGATCTTGATACCCAAGCTGAAGCAAGATTAGGTCAAGAAACTCTTAGAAATATTTCTAAATAGTATTGCACAGAGTGCACTTAATTTTCTGTATGTTGGTGTGGGTATGTATATATATATACACACACACACCTCAATGAAAAAGCCAAAGCGGTTTAAAATTTGTTATATTTTTGGAAAACTTCATGTTCGAGGCATATGAGCTGCAGATTGTACACTGTGCATAGATCGCCATCTGGTGTTGGGCTCGGATGCTTGCACTTTGTTGTTGTCTTGGAAGAGTCTTTTGTAGTCACGAGATAGGTGACTCCTCCTTTGGACGATAGTGCGCATGGGCATCGACTCCATCCTCAGATTGTTTTTTTCCGCCATCGGGTTCGGATGTAATTTGCTGCGCTCCGGGTCGACATCGATTGGTTCCCCTTCGACGCGCAAAAAACTCCCACCGTTCGATGGTCTTGTTTCGATCGCGATCCCCTCTCATCGCGTATCTACTCTCCAAGACATTTTCGAGTCCGGTCGTCGACGTGGGCCGTTGGGCCGATCGGCGCCATCAACCAGCATATGGAAATGACTCCATTTAAAAAATGCAAGTGTGGGGCTAAATTCCCACACACAGATCTCCACGAGGTCTGTAACCTTTGTCTCTCGCCAGACCATGAGAGTTGACACTGCCGGGCCTGTGAATCCTTCAGGTCGAAAAAGACTATACGTGATCGCCGGGCCCGACGACACGAAATGTCCAGATCAAGCGTTCCCGCACCGGACAACATCTTCGACACCGGCTCCGACAACCCAGACACCGGAGATCAACAACCCGACACCTCCGGAGCCTAAGACTCTGGGTCGGACGACCAGACCATCACGCCAGGTCAACGTACTGCGAGTACTGACGTCGACGCCCCTGCCCCGAAAAAACAAAAGGCTAAGGTCACACCTTCACCTTTGGTTCTAGGTCGGCACCAAGACAAGACTTCAGAAGCCCCGCCTTCCAGCTCGGCTCCAAAGCATCCAAAGCCTTCTGGCAGCTCGGGATCGAACCAGCCACGTCCCGGTGCCGAAAAACACTCGTCGGCACCCAAGCCCAAAACTAAGGTCCCGTCGACATCAGAATCTTCGGCACCGAAGACCAAGGTCTACGACACTTCGACACCGAAGCCTACCAAACCTTCGGAGCCGACAAAACAAGCTAAACCGTCGGGGTTGAAAACTTCACCACCCCGAAAGGAGACCAAGCAACCTCGTAAACATAAGGAGCTCCACTCGGAACCGAAATCTTCGGTGCCGAAAAAAGACACTAGCTCTAAAGAACTTTCTATTCCGATGGATCCAAAGCAGAAAACTCTGCATATTGACCCCATTACTGGACAGGTCCAATCCATACGGCCTGACAAGAGGAAGTTGGACGCACCAACCACACCTGAGCCACCTCCCAAAAAGAAAGACTCTTCTACATCACCCATAAGGCCTTTCTCTCAACCTCCACAACCTTCCAGCCCTATACAGTCTCCACCTCACTCTCCTATGCCTTTCTTTTCACCACAAGGGGATACAGGGGATGATGATAATGATGATGACATACAGTCACCTCATAACACACATACTGATGACGACCTTCACAGTATCCCACCTCAGGACCCCTGGGACAATTATGATCTCCCAGATATACCCGTCCCGGAGCCATACCCATCCAAACCATCCCCCCCAGATGACGCTATAGGGTTTGCACAGGTTATAAACCGAGCAGCACAATTCCATGGAGTCAAATTACACTCAGACCCCCCTGGAGGAGGACTTTTTATTAGAGACTTTTGCTCAGCCTCAAAAAACTACACACACTCTCCCTATGCTTAAAGGGATTATTAAACATGCCCCTGAGGTCTTCAAAGACCCAGTTAGAGCTAGGGTTATTAATCCAAGAATTGAAAAGAAATAGAAGCCTGCCCCTACTGACCCAGCTTATATTAAAGGTCCGCTCCCTCTTGATTCATTAGTAGTAGCTAATGCACGTAAACGAGCAAACTCACAAACTACTGGTGAGGCACCACCACCAGACAAAGAGTCTAAATTGCTCGACGCATCAGGCAAGAGGGTTGCGTCTCAAGCAGCAAACATGTGGCGCATCGCCAATTCACAAGCCTTACTAGCAAGGTATGACAGGGCTCATTACGATGAGCTAGAAAAGCTCATTCAGTACCTTCCAGATCAGCATAAGACTAAAGCAAATGATCTAATACAAGAGGGCAAATTAATTACAAACACCTCAATAAAATGCGCCCTTGATGCAGCAGATACAGCATCACGCACAATAAATTCAAGCGTTTTGCTACGCAGACACGCGTGGTTATGCAAATCTGGTTTTAAGCAGGAGGTGCAATCTACCATACTCAATCAACCCTTAGACCAGGAACACTTGTTTGGGCCCACTGTGGACACTTCTCTAGAGAAGATGAAAAAAGACAGACACAGCCAAATCTATGGGGGCTCTACAAGCAACAACTAGTAGAGGTTCCTTTCGTCGCTCCTCCTATAGAGGCGGCTCCAAGACCACTGCGACAGACACTACCTCTGCCACTTCTAAAAATCCCACGCAAACCTCCTCTAATAGAGGTTACTCAAGAGGTAATTACAGAGGTAACAACAACAGGGGTAGAGGACGTCTGTTTAACACACGCAGCTCCCCTACCACAAAACAGTGACTTCCCTCCGTTTCCCCCCGATCATTCCACTCCAGTCGGGGGAAGACTATCACAGTTCCTACCTGCATGGAATTCCATCACCACGGACAGGTGGGTAATACAAATTATCCAGTATGGTTACTGCCTGGAACTCACTTCTACTCCCCCCAACATACCACCCAGACAGCGTCCCATGTCCACACAACATCTAACGCTCCTCAAACAAGAGGTTCTCTCCATGCTCCAAAAGCAAGCAATAGAACCAGTCCCTCTAGAACATCAGGGCACAGGGGTTTACTCACTGTATTTTCTAATCCCCAAAAAGGACGGTTCCCTCAGACCAATATTGGACCTCAGACCCCTCAACTATTACATTCACTCAGATCATTTTCACATGATCACTCTTCAGCAAATACTTCCACTCCTCCAACAAGGCGACTTCCTTGCCACATTAGATCTCAAGGATGCCTACTTCCATATTCCTATACACCCTGCGCACAGGAAATACCCAAGGTTCACAGTGGACGGACAACATTATCAGTTCAAAGTCCTGCCATTTGGAGTAGCAACAGCACCAAGGGTTTTCACAAAGTGCCTAGCAGTAGTAGCTGCACACTTACGAAGGCAACACATTCATGTGTTTCCGTATCTAGACGACTGGCTAATAAAAGCCAAGTCACACAAGCAGTGTGTACAGCACACCTTCCAAACAATTCAGCTACTACACAATTTGGGGTTCACAATAAACCACACCAAATCTCATCTCCATCCCTCCTACATACATCAATATCTAGGGGCCACAATAGACACCTCCAGAGCCCTAGCATACCCCAATCCTTCCAGGATAACCAGTATGCAAGCCCTCATCAAAAGATTCCTGCCTCAACACTCCCTTCCAGCTCGGGTGTTTATGCAGCTAGTAGGAATGATGGCCTCGTGCATCTTCATTGTCCCTCACGCACGACTTCAAATGCGTCCCTTGCAGGAATGCTTAGCACGTCAGTGGAACCAAGCTCAAGGCCAGCTTACAGATCTGGTGTTGGTGGACAGCCGCACACATCGCTCTCTGCAGTGGTGGAATACACAAAACCTTTCCAAAGGGCGGCCGTTCCTAGAGCCAATTCCACAGATAGTACTAACACCAGACGCATCTCTCACTGGGTGGGGAGCTCACCTCCTCAGCCATACAATGCAGGGCAAGTGGACCACTCCACAATAATTGCTCCACATCAACCACCTAGAATTACTAGCAATATTTCTAGCGCTAAAGTCATTCCAACCGCATCTCATTCACAAGACTGTCCTAGTCCAAACAGACAACATGACAGCAATGTATTATATACAAAAACAGAGGGGGACACACTCTCTGCAGCTATCTCAACTAGCGCAAGACATATGGAGATGGGCCATTCCTCAAAGCATATACCTCCTTGCAGAACATCTTCCAGGTGTTCACAATCAAATTGCGGATCTGTTGAGTCGGCAGACACAACAGATTCACGAATGGGAACTGCATCCGCAAGTTCTTAAACCCTTTTTCCAAATGTGGGGTCATCCAGAGATAGACCTGTTCGCCACACAAGAAAACACAAAATGCCCAACCTTCGCCGCCAGGTTCCCACACCCGTCGTCCAAGGGCAATGCAATATGGATGAATTGGTCAGGCAGATTTGCGTACGCTTTTCCGCCTCTCCCACTCATTCCCCTAGTAGTACGCAAACTCAGGCAGCAGTCTCTAACAATGATCCTAGTTGCTCCCACATGGGCAAGACAACCATGGTTCACAACATTTCTCGAACTCTCAGTGGTTCCCCACCACAAACTGTGCCTCTCTCCAACCCTCTTAACCCAGAACCATGGAGAGATCAGACACCCCGATCCAGGTCAACTAAATCTGGCGATATGGCTCCTGAAGTCCTAGAGTTCGGTTACCTTAACCTTCCACCAGACTGTATGCATGTTATTAAAGAAGCCAGACGTCCTACTACCAGGGCTTGTTATGCAGCAAAATGGAAGAGGTTTGTTATTTACTGTAATAACAACAATATCAACCCACTAGATGCTTCAATACAAAACATCATCTGTTACTTGCTGCATTTACAAAGATGTAACCTAGCATACTCATCCATAAGATTACATCTTGCTGCTCTAGCCGCATACTTACAAAACAGACAACACTTGTCACTGTTTAGAGTACCTGCAATCAAAGCCTTTATGGAAGGCCTTAAAAGAATCATTCCCCCTAGATTGCCACCCTCTCCAGTATGGAATCTAAATATTGTCCTCACCAGGCTCATGGGTCCCCCATTTGAACCTCTACACAAATGTGAGTTACAATTTCTTACATGGAAAGTAGCCTTCCTAATTGCAATCACCTCTCTCAGGAGAGTCAGTGAGATTCAGGCTTTAACCATACAAGAACCATTTTTACAAATACATCGTAACAAGGTGGTTCTCAGACCAAACCCCAAATTCCTACCCAAAGTAGTCTCTGCTTTTCAGCTCAACCAATCAATAGAGTTACCTGTCTTTTTCCAAGACCCAGACTCTGTAGCAGAGAGAGCTCTACACACACTAGATGTCAGAAGAGCTCTACTTTATTACATTGACAGGACCAAACCTTTCAGACAGACAAAAGAATTGTTTGTAGCTTTCTCCCCACCACATAAAGGTAACCCCATCTCAAAAGCTGGGATTGCTAGATGGATAGTCAAATGCATTCAAATATGCTACCAAAAGGCTAAACCCACATTAATAATTCCCCCTAGAGCACATTCCACACGTAAGCTAGGGGCTTCTATGGCATTTTTAGGGAACAAACCCTTAAATGACATATGTAAGGCAGCAACATGGTCTACACTACATACCTTTACCAAACACTATTGTGTTGATGTACAGGCAAAGCAACAAGCTGCTGTGGGCCAAGCTGTTCTTAAGACACTTTTTCAAACTACTGCAACCAATACAGGTGACCACCGCTAAGGTAGACACTGCTATACAGTCTATGCACAGTGTACAATCTGCAGCTCATATGCCTCGAACGGAAAATGCTACTTACTAGTATGCATCTGTTCTTGGCATGTAGAGCAGCAGAGTTGTACACGCTCACCCGCCTCCCCGGAACCTGTATCTGTTCCAGTATTATCTTAATTAGATACATTCACATGGACATCGCTTTCTTCTTACTGACTCAATCTTTTCCCATCATGGCGAAAAACAATCTGAGGATGGAGTCGATGCCCATGCGCACTATCGTCCAAAGGAGGAGTCCCCTATCTCGTGACTACAAAAGACTCTTCCAAGACAACAACAAAGTGCAAGCATCCGAGCCCAACACCAGATGGCGATCTATGCACAGTGTACAACTCTGCAGCTCTACATGCCAAGAACAGATGCATACTGGTAAGTAGCATTTTCCTTATTATTTCTATACAGCACCAACTTAAACTACACCAACCTTACTAATTCAAAAGCTACAATTGCAGTTGAATAATTTTTTTTCTTCTCCCTCTGTAGTACAACTTCCGTTTTTGCTTCTCCAGGTATTGTTTTTTTTGGGCATTTTGTTCAATCTGGGCTAACCATATTCCACATAGAAATGTGCCTCTTTTTGAAAAGACTCAAAGACGTGAACAAAGCAGTGTCAGTGTTTTTCCGCAATCAAAAAATGTCTTCCAATTTTCATTTAAATATAAAATATGGCAATGCAAAACTGTATCACCCTGATGGTTTACTTTTATCACGCTATGGAAACCATATTTCCATTTCAAACTTAAAATCTTACATTTCAAATGATTTTATTATTTTTCAGAAAACAAATAGTGCACGAATAATACATAATTGCTTAGATCAGGCAATAATATAAAGCAGTGATATAAAGCAATATTGTAAATCAATAGTACAAAACAATGCTACAAACAATGCTACGAAGCAATAATAAAACAAAAAAAATGCAAAACAAAAAATGGCCTGAGATCATGTATACTGGACGAGTTACAATAAGGTAGTTGAGAAGAAAAAGAGAGTGAGAAGAAAGTAGTAGTACCCATTACTTTCCCATGTGTGATGTGAGATGTTCATTAATCTTCAGTGTGCAGGATTGCACAGTGTAATGTGAGTGGATGTAGGAGGAATAGCCACTGCAGGATACTACTGAATGTATGGGGATCATTGGGTTGGAGTATGAGTGAGATATTGTATACCCGTAACAATGTTTAAGGTGGTTTCTTTGAGGCAAAATAGTTGTCTAATCTGTCCCAAATGTGTCTGACTGGAGATTTCCAAGGTGACTGTTGGAGGGCGATATTGTCTACGCCTCTAGTATGTGTGATCCAGTTAATCCAACATTTGAATGAGGCTTTGTGTGCGTCTTTCCAGTTGTTTAGGACTATTTTTATTGCTGATGTGATTAAGAGATCCATTAGTGCTTTGTCTGCTTGGTTTTCTAGACCTGCGTTAAGGAAGCCAGCAATTAGGGAGGCAAATTCTTTTTTTAGATGACAATCGAATAAGGTAGATAAAAAGGTGAACACTTTGTCTCAGAAAGAGGATAGAGCTTTACAGTGAAGGATGAGGTGGGCTAAATCACCTACTTCTTCTTTACAGTTCCAACAAGTAGGGTCCGACAGGAGATGCTGTGTGTGAAAACGCGCTGGTGTCCAGTAAGCTTTGTGGATGAGCCATAGTTTCGTTTGTGGAGAGATTTTTTGGTAGGTAACCGATTTCCATATTTGGGCCCACTGTGATTAAGATAAGGGGCTAGAAGAGTGTTGCTCCCACAAGGTTAGATTTTTGTTTAAGTTCGAGGATTCAGGTCGTAGGAGTTTATATATGTGGGAGACTTGATGTCCCAAGCTGTTAATTTTGGCTATGATGCTAGGGAGAGATGGGGCTGTTTTATGCAGTTTAGATTTCGATATGGCCGCTTTGATTTTAAGGAAGTTATAGAATTCCATTTTATCAAGTTTGTATGTACTTGGATTTCCGAGAAAGTTGGAGAATATGATGAGCATTCCAGCTGTTGAGGGAAGAAGATACCTTTATTTATCCAAGGCTCAAAGTGTATGGGTTTACCCTTGTATTTAATGTTGCGGTTATTCCATAGGGATTCAAGGTTTGAAAGTCTTATGCTTGTATGGAGTTTCTTGTCTAGTTTTAAGAGGTTTTTGTGTTTTTGAATATAGATTTTGATCTAACTAGTTTTGCAGTGTTAGTAGTTAATAGAGTGAGTGGGTTTAGTCTATCTAAGATGGCTTTTTCTATTTCCAGCCATACTGGTATGTAGTTGTTAGGCGGAAAAAGCCAATAGGAACCCTGATATGCTAGGAAGGCAGTTTGATATGTTGTAAAATCGGCCAGGTTAAACACCCCCCAGAGATTTATCTAGCCTGAGCTTTTTGAGGGCTTTTTCTAGCTTTCTTACCTTGCTAAATTAATTTTGAGAACAGGTTATCTAGTTTGTGATGGAAGTCTTCGGTTAATAAGCGGGATATCATATTGATAAGATAATTGACTAACGGAATGATCATCATTTTTATTGTTTCGATCCTGCCCCACCAGGTGATAAATTTGGGGGTCCATTTGTCTAATAGTTTTTAATTTTTTCTAAGGTAGTGTTTTCATTGTGGTGTAATGTCTATTATGTTGCTTCCAAACTCAATACCCAGGTATTTTATGTAACCGAGTTGCCATGTCAGACCTGAAAAACCTAAGACCTCTTTTGTACAGTGAATATTTAAAGGTTTTACTTCGGATTTGTCTCTGTCTAATTTATAGCCGGAGTGTTCAGAGTGAGTTTCTATAGTGTGCAAAAGGGCCTTGATTGAGGGTCCAGGATTTTGTGTGACTATCAGAATGTCGTCCGCGTGAGCAGCTAATTTAACCTGTTCATTATTAAATCCTATCCCAGTGATTTCGGTGTTTGGTTTTATATCCTGTAAAAGGGGTTCTAGAGCTAAAAGAAAGAGGGCAGGTGAAAGTGGGCAGCCTTGTTTTGTGCCTTGTTGAAGGGTGAGTGGCTCGGAAAGGGAACCATTAATCGCAATTCATGCAGCGGGTTTTGCGTTTAGTGCCATGACCATCTTTATGAATGGATCACCAAGGTCAAAGGACTTCATGAATTGGTTTAAAAACAACCAATATACTCTGTTGAACGCTTTTACTGCGTCTAGAGTTATAGCTACGGATGGTGTGGTAGTATAGTTTGCGTTTTCGAGGACGTGGTAGAGAAGACTGGCGTTAACGTTTTGACATGCTGTGTTTAATGAAGCCTTCTTGGGAGTTGCTTATTAGTTTTAGGAGGAAATCGTTAAGTCTAGTGGCCAATATTTTCGCATAATTTTTACAGTCTACGTTAATGAGTGATATCGGTCTATAGTTTTTTGGTTGTAAGGGATCTTTCCCTTCTTTTGGGATAACTATAATATTGGCTTCTGCCATTGAATCGGTCGTTCCGCCTGAGCTAGCTATATTATTGAACACTTTTAACATGGTTGGTTATACTAGATCTGTGAATGTTTTGTAAAATTTGGCTGTGAAGCCGTCTGGCCCCGGAGCCTTGTTATCTTTCAGGGTTTTAATGGTTTTAGTCACTTCCGAAGCATTTATCGGTTTGCCGAGGGCGAGTCTGTCTGTTTCTGATAGTTTTGGAAACTTCATCTTTTCCAGGTATGGTGTGCATTTTTGCAGGTTGAAGTCCTGATCGTTACGATATAGGGATTAATAATTTTTTTTAAAGCAATTTAATATTTACTTTTGGTTTAGTGTGCGTTTGGTTTTTCACATCTTTGATTGATGTGATTCTGTGTTGATTTGGTTGTGTTTGAGCTAAGAAGCGAGCATCTTCCCCGCTTTGTTAGCTTCGCAGAGTTTGAGGCCCTTAAATTTGTTTATCCATACCCCTGCTCTTTTGCTCAATTTTATTGTATTCATATTTCTTCTGTGTTAGTTGGTTAAGTGTATTGTTGTTTAGAGAATTGGCATGCGAAGTTTCCAGTTGTTTAATCTCCTGCTCTAGTTTAGTAGTTCTGCGTTATACCTCTTGTTGATTTTCGTTTTGATTTCTATGAGGACCCCCCCTCAGGGTTGCTTTCAACGCATCCCAGAGAGTGTTTAAATTTGTCTCCGGGAGATCGTTATTTTTGAGATAAATCGTAATGGAGTATTCGATTTTGTTCTTGTCATTGGGATCTACTAAAACATCATTGTTGAAACGCCATCTTTTAAGCGGAGGTTTGGAATGGCTGCCTGTTAACGTGGTGTTGATGCATGAGTGATCAGATACAAGTTTCGGCGAGATATTGGTCTGGTCGATTAGGTGGGTAAATGATCCCGAAATTAGTATATAGTCTATTCTTGTGTACGAGTTGTGTGGGGCTGAGTAAAAGGTATAGTCTCTGGAATCAGGGTGTTGAAGATGCTAAGTGTCATTGAGGTTGTATTTTGAGCATATTTTCTCTACTACACCTTGAGATTTTGTGGGATGGTATTTGCAGGTGGTTTGGCGGTCTAGTATGGGGTCTAGTGGGAGGTTAAAGTCACCGCCCACTATGATTAGGTCTTCTTGGGGTAGGCATTCTTTTTTATTAGAACCCTTTTCCCAGAAATTGGGCTCGTCAGTGTTTGTTCCATATATGTTTACGACATGTAAGGTGTCATCGCCTCTGCGTAAGCTTGTATCTGAAAGAGACACATTAGTGACAGATTCCTTACCTTAGAATATCCCCAGGCGTCAGGCTGGATCCGGAAAAGTTTTTGCGTAGCAGTACCCTTGCGCGTCGGTAGGCGGCGTCGTGCGGCTCCGCGTCCGTCGTCGGCGTCGTGATCGCCGGGATGACGTCGCGGGCAGTACTTAGGCGCCGCCCCTGCGCCCTGACGTCAGTTCTTCTTTTCCGCGCCAGCAAGCGCAGATCCGGGAAGAGCAGTGCCCTAGTCATTTTTTGACTAACTTTTTTGGTGAATTTTTCACTGTTTCTTTCGAATCGACTCCAAGGTGTCGTAGGGATGCCCGGCTTTAAACGTTGCGACGCCTGTGCTCGGATGATGTCCATCACAGACCCGCATCTGGAGTGTCTCTTCTGCCTCGGCCGAGGCCACGACACGAAGTCGTGTTCCGACTGCCGGGCCCTCAACCCGAAAGCTTTGCGAGAGCGGTCTCGAAAGCTCCTCGAGGCCCGGCAGTCGGCTCCGCGCCACACCAAGCCCCGGTCGCGTGAGAGGTCGAGGGGTCGGTCGCGGAGTCCTCACCGGTCGTCGGGATCCAAGTCTTCGTCGTCCGGTAAGTCTAAGCACAAGAAGTCCAAAAGCACCATCGCTCTAGGACTTCGCCTCGCCGGTCTCGCGACTCGGCTGAGGCCCCTCCCGGCACCGTCCCCGCGGCCCCGGACATGCCTGTGGAGTCGCCCCCGCAATACCCGTCCTTCCCGGGTTCGGGGCGGATCCGGCCCAAGCTACAGGAATTCCTGTCGGCCATGGCCCGCCTCTTCGGGCCTCAAGGTCCCTCCGGTGCGCCTTCGGGCCCCGCGGGCCCTGATGGGGTTGCCCCGGCGTCGCCGCCGACTCCGGTCCCGGCGTCGCTCGTGCCTCCAGCCTCGGTCCTGGCTCCGGCCCCGGCCTCGATCCCGGCTCTGGTGTACCGCAACCCCCATCGACGCCGGTCGACCTGACCACGCCTCCGCCGGCGTCGATGTCTCCGGTGCCGTTCCTGACGCCGCCAGGGGCTCCGGTCGGCGTCGTCCCCATGTACTCTCCGGCTCCGGACATGGAGCCGGACCGACGTCGCTCGACGCCGGTTCCGGCGCCGATGGGACCTTGGGTCCCCAATGTCCCTCCTCCTCCTCCTCCTTATTTTGAACCGGAGGAGGACCAGGAAGACTGAGAGGGGTCTGTGGACCCTCTGGCACAGCAGTGTCAGTATGAGGAGGACTGGGCAGAGGAACTAGGGGATGCCAGTGGTCTAGATACTTCCCCTGACACTGGCATGCTGTCTCCTCCCGTGGCTACGGAGGAGGGAGCCAATTTTGCAACGGTGTTGCGTAGGGCAGCTGGAGCCTTACATCTCCGGCTCCCTACGGTGACGGTCAAGACTAATCTCTTGACAGAAGTGCTTCAGCCGGCAGCCTCCTCTTTGGAGACTGTGCTGCCGTTTAACGATGCACTTACTGACGTTCTTTTGGGCGCCTGGTCCAAGCCCAACACAGGGGCTCCTGTGGATAGGAACGTGTCCCGACGCCATCGCCCAGCCCCGGGCGACCCCTTGTTTCTCTCTGTCCACCCCACTCCTGAGAGCTTGGTTGTCCAAGCCTCCGCTTCCCAAACCGCCTTCCCTACCGCCCCTCCGGATAGGGAATCCAAACGCCTGGATCAATTTGGGAAGAAGGGCTTTTCTCCCTCCAGTGCTGGCTTGCGGTCCATCAACACCGCTTGTCTTTTGGGCCGATATACCCACTCCTTGTGGGATTCGGTGGCGACTGTTTTGCCCCAGTGTTCTGAGGAGGTCCAGACACTGCTTTCCCGCGTCATTGCGGAAGGAAGGGATGCGGCCAAATACACCATACGATGTGGCCTTGATACCGCCGACTCGCTGGGCAGATCTATTGCAACGACGGTGGCGCTGCGTCGCCACGCCTGGCTGAGAACCACTGGTTTTTCAGGGGATGTCCAGAATACTCTCATGGACATGCCCTTTGATGGAGTCTGTCTTTTTGGTTCCAAAGCAGACCATGCGTTGGAGCGCTTTAAGGACTCACGGGCTACTGCCAAGTCCCTGGGCCTTTCTGCTACACGCCCTCCGCTACCTTCTGCTTTTCGCCCCATCGTGGCCACGGAAGGGGCGCCCAGTCACGTCAGCAGCCCAGCCACCGGCCCGGGCAGCAGGAGTCTTCGCGTGGCCGAGGACGTGGATACCGCCGTGGCGGTTCGGGCAACCAGCGTGCGGGTCAGGCCACCACCTCCAACCCGTCCGCGGCCTCCAAGCCCTCCTAGTCCCTCCTTTCAGGTGCACAGCACGCCAGTAGGGGGCAGGGTCCGCCATCACCTTCACCACTGGCGTCCCATCACCTCGGACAGGTGGGTCTTGGACATTGTCCAAAGGGGCTACTCCCTCCCCTTCGAGACCACCCCCCCAGCCATGCCACCTCAATTCCACCGCATGTCCGGGGATCACTTGGTACTTCTGCAGAAGGAAGTCACGGCCCTCTTGGCCAAGAGGGCCATCGAGCATGTTCCGACCCCAGAAGTAGGACGTGGTTGCTACTCCCACTACTTCCTGGTGCCCAAAAAGGACAAGGAGGACATGCGTCCTATCTTGGACCTCCGGAACGTCAATCTCTTCCTCCGGAAGGAGAAGTTCAAGATGCTCACCCTAGCTCAGGTCTTGACTGCCCTCGACCCCGGAGACTGGTTGGTAGCGTTGGACTTGCAGGACGCCTATTTCCACATCCCCCGTCCTGCCGGCCCACCGGCGTTACCTTCGGTTCACGGTAGGCCTCGAGCATTTTCAGTTCACCGTGCTCCCCTTTGGCCTTACCAGTGCCCCTCGGGTGTTCACGAAAGTGATGGCGGTGGTCGCAGCTCATCTGCGCCGGGCAGGGGTTTCAGTCTTCCCCTACCTCGACGACTGGCTGCTGAAGGCGGGCTCGTCCCAGGCAGTCGTCTCCCACCTCCAGACTACGGCCGAACTCCTGCACTGGCTGGGGTTCTCCATCAATGTGCCGAAGTCGCATCTGATTCCTTCTCCACAGCTCCTTTTCATCGGAGCAGTTCTGGACACGACGCAGTTTCGGGCCTATCCTCCCGAACGGCGAGTCCGGGATATTCAGGCTATGATTCCGATCTTTCAGCCTTTATCCTGGGTTTCGGTACGGATGACCCTGAGGCTGCTGGGCCTCATGGCCTCCTGCATCCTGCTGGTCAATCATGCCAGATGGCATATGCGGGCTCTGCAGTGGGACCTGAAGTTCCAGTGGGCGCAGCACCAGGGCAACTTGTCCGATCACGTCCAGATCTCGGAGGGGACTGCAAAACAGTTGCAGTGGTGGCTCTCGAACCGGCAATGGGTCATGGGCAGATCCCTCTCCCTTCCCCAGCCAGAGCACACAGTTGTGACGGACGCGTCCCTTCTGGGATGGGGCGGTCACATGGGAGAGGCGGAGATCAGAGGCCTCTGGTCTCCGGCGGAGTCCCGGCTCCATATCAACCTTCTGGAGCTCCGGGCGATCCGACTCAAGGCATTCCTTCCCTCTGTCAAAGGGAAGGTAGTGCAGGTGTTCACAGACAACACCACCGCCATGTAGTACTGCAACAAACAAGGCGGGGTGGGGTCGTGGACCCTTTGTCAGGAGGCTCTGCGCCTCTGGACATGGCTGGAACATCAGGGCATGTTCCTGATGGTTCAACACCTGGCAGGTTCCCTGAACGCCAGGGCGGACGAACTCAGCCGCAGGTGCATGATGGATCACGAATGGCGTCTTCACTCGGAAGTGGCGCAAGGACTCTTTCTACAGTGGGGAGAGCCTTGGTTAGATCTATTCGCCACCGAAGAGAACGCGCAGTGTCATCAGTTCTGCGCGTTGGAATTTCCAAGGCGGCACTCGCTCGGCGGCGCTTTTCGTCACGAGTGGAGTTGCGGTCTATTGAAGAAGTTGAAGAAGATTCGGCACGACCGGGCCCAAGTCATTCTTGTGGCTCCGGACTGGGCTCGAAGAGTTTGGTATCCCGAGCTACTCAGTATGAGCGTAGATCCCCCGATCCGTCTGCCTCTTCGGGAGGATCTTCTGTCGCAGCAGCAGGGGACGGTCCTCCACCCGAACCTGTCCAGTCTACACCTGCTTGCGTGGAGATTGAGCGGCGGCAGTTGATTCCTTTCGACTTGCCTCCCGAAGTTTGTGATGTGATTCTGGCAGCCAGGCGTCCCTCCACTAAGGTGGTATACGCCTGCAGGTGGAACAAATTTGTGGCATGGTGCACAGCAAAGGCTGTGAATCCCCTTTCTGCCCCTCTTTCTGAGGTCCTTCTGTTCCTTCTTTCTCTGGCCCAACAGGGTTGTGCCCTGGGTACCATCAAGGGTTATCTTTGTGCTATCTCGGCCTTCCTCAGGCTCCCTGATCAGCCCTCCCTTTTCAAGTCCCCTGTTGTTAACAGGTTCTTAAAAGGCATTACTCACCTCTTCCCTCCTGTTCCGTTTGTGATGCCTCAGTGGGACTTGAACTTGGTTCTTACCTTTTTAATGTGCGCTCCCTTTGAGCCTCTACATAACTGTCCTCTTCGTCTTCTGACTCTGAAGACAGCCTTTCTGGTGGCCATCACCTCCGCTCGGCGGGTGAGTGAGCTCCAGGCTCTATCTTGCAAACCTCCCTTTCTGTCTGTTCATCCAGACAAGGTTGTTCTTCTGACGCGTCCGTCCTTCTTGCCAAAGGTGGTTACTGCCTTCCACATTGGGCAGACCATCACTTTGCCTACCTTCTTTCCGCCTCCGCATCCTTCCAGAGAGGAAGAGAGGCTCCACCGTCTGGACCCAAAACGTGCGCTCTCCTTCTATATCGACCGCACAAAACACTTCCGGGTGGATGACCAGCTCTTTGTTGGCTACGTGGGCGCCAAAAAGGTCGGGCGGTGCACAAACGAACCATCTCCCGCTGGGTTACCTTGTGCATCAAGACCTGCTATTCTTTGGCTAAGAAGGAGCCTCCTGTTGGGCTGCGTGCCCATTCCACCAGGGCAACGGCTGCTACCACGGCCTTGGGCTGCGGTGTTCCGCTGCCAGTTATCTGTCAGGCAGCTACGTGGGCCTCGCTGCACACGTTTACAAAGCATTACTGCCTTGACAGTCCGGTCCGGAGGGACGGCTTCTTTGGCCGTTCTGTCCTCCAGGACTTCCTTGTCTGATCTTTGTTCGCAGACCCACCACCGGGGTTGGTATTGCTGGGGTATCTATTCTAAGGTACGGAATCTGTCACTAACGTTTCTCTTTCAGATGCACAAGTTACTAACTTGTGTAACGATATATCTGTAAGAGACAGTAGTTAGTGACAGATTCCTACCGCCCACCCATCCTCCCCGTTCTGCGAACTGATTTCTAGGGTTAAGGACATCCCTTTCAGGGCCCTAGTATTTTTCAGACACCTATGTCAGCTTCTTGCATGGCTCTGCGTTCCTGGCGCGGAAAGTCGTGTACAGAACTGACGTCAGCGCGCAGGGGCGGCGTGTAAGTACTGCCCGCGACGTCATCCCGGCGATCACGACGACGGACGCGGAGCCGCACGACGCCGCCTACCGACGCGCAAGGGTACTGCTACGCAAAAACTTTCCGAATCCAGCCTGACGCCTGGGGATATTCTAAGGTAAGGAATCTGTCACTAACTACTGTCTCTTACAGATATATCGTTACACAAGTTAGTAACTTGTGCAATCAGGAGCCTGCCTTCCTCATCATGTGAGTATGATTCAAGGGTGATATTGGATTTTTTTTGCTATCAGGGTGATTATGCCTTTCTTTTTGCGTTCCGCTGGTGAGCAGGACACTTGCGATATCCAATTGTGTTTGATGAAATCATAGTCTTTGCTAGATAGTTTTGTCTCCTGTAGAAGTATGATGTCTCCTTTTGTTTTTGCTAGATAGTCCATAATTTTCCGACGTTTAATCGGGTGGTTAAGCCCCTTCACGTTTAGGGATACGATATTGAGGTTGTCTAAAATACTATGTTTGTAAAGTGGTGGCTGGACTTGACTTTGCATTGATAATAATGCTTGTTTGGAGTAATAGCTCTGAAACCGTGGTAAGCACATGGAACAGATTGATAGGAAGCACAAAAAAACAGACGGCTCTGTGTACACTCAGATAATGAACTGATGATTGATTAACTTGCAGAACAGGAAGCAATGGTCGGGAAAAGTGAGAAGAGCAGGCCAAAAATGACAATCATTATAAAAATGATGATGGCAAGAACAAAAACTCCCAAAAAAAAAACCCTCCCCACCCACCCGCTCCTCCCTAACCCTGAAAGCATTGAACGTCGGAGGTGCGACGGCAGGAGTGTCAATCAGCCAACTTGGAGAAAGATGTGATTATACATTAGATAACCTTCTAAAGTGTAGTAATGAAATAAGTGTAATATGGTCTAAACAATTCTTGGTTTTGGTATAATTAGGTCTAAAACATTTTGGCTTGGGACCCTACGAGGTCCATGGTGACTAAAGTATAAGTAATTGCGGCTTCAAACCGTTTTGTAAACTTTTAGTTTCTATGATTAACAGTCAAGGAATATATTGTATCTGGACAATAGTTCGTACTGAGCATTTCTTATAAGTAAAACGATTGTCTCGGGTGGTTTTAACTTTATAATAGGTACAGTATGTCGTTCTATATAACTCTCTACATGGGCAATAATACAAATTGACTCGCCCTGTTCAAGAATGATAACACCTCTTACAAGATGGCCCTTTAAAAGGCGAGTGTTTACATACTTAACCGCAACTTGATAGTAAATTGTCAGTAAATTGACAGCAAGTCTTAAACATGCATAGTAAATAGTAAACATGAACAGTATGACAAACCGCATATTGCAAATCTATGGAGGGACATTTCCTCCTGGGAGGCAAAACTTAGCTGATTTGCTGGACAAAGGATATCATGATTTCCTTTTGTTAGAGAAGGAGTTAGTGTGATCCACGTCTTGTGAGGTCAGGCTTTCTAGGAAGTTCGACAGATCGTTTGGGTCAGTGAAGAATTGGAGCCTTCCATTCACTGTGATTTTAAATTTTGATGGGCCTGCAAATGAGAATTGGATGTTTCTTTCACGTAGCTTGTTTGTGAGCATGATAGATTTTGAGTAGTCGTGTGTGAAAGTTATTTTTTGGCCATTCCATGTGATCTGACGATTCTTGCGAGCAAAGTTGAGAATGGCCTCCGTGTGCTGATATCTCAGAGGCTTGCAAATGATTGGACGTGTCGTTTTCCTTGCTGCTGAATTATAAGTTGTATTCTGGGTGAGCAAGCCAGTTCCAGGTTCTTGTGGAATTTTATGCCCGTGATCTGAGGAATCCAGTTCTCTAAAAAGGAGATGCAAGGCTCTACAGAGTCCTCCTATCCTTCAGGTATTTCAAAAATTCTAATATTGCCTCTTCTGTTCCGGTCTTCAAGTTCGGCTGCTTGTCTTTTAAGACTGCTGGTGATGGCAAGGGAGGGACTTTATATCTTTGTTGGAACAATTAGTGGAGTCTTCTACATCGCTTTTTTCTCTGTTCCGCGGCATCAATTTTAGAGTTGATTGTGTTTGTCAGCACGAATGGCGGTCAGTTCTAACTGCATAGCGTCCGTGTTTTGTTTGGTTGACTTCGCCAGGTCGTGGAGGTCAGGCAGTTTTTTAGGGATCATTTCCATTGTGCTACTCATATCGGCCTTGGGTTTGATAGGAGAATCTGATGAGAATCTGATGGAGACGGTTCAGCCTTGGAGCGTTTGTAGTGTGCCTTCGAATCTTTTTCTGTCATGGTGATAGGGCTTGTGTATCCGGCGGTTGGGGAGTAGAATTTTGGTAGTGTTAGTCTCACGCATAGGTACCGTATCCTAGCGCTCGTTATTTACGTACTTTTAACGCACTTTATTTTACAAACCTTGCACACTTTGATAACTTTGCGTTCTTTAAGTGGGGTCTGCGTCCCCTGAGGTGAGGTTTTAGGTGGGTCGGAGAAGGCTTCAGAACAAACCTTGATAGATTTATTAGTGAGTTCTAGGGTTGCAGATAATGCTTGGGTGAAGCAGCTCTTCCTTGTTGGTGCTGATTATATTTGCGGAGGGCAGAGTTGTCTGCTGCAGGATGCTGCTAGATGCTCCAGACACTCCGTGTGACCTAATATGCACAATTCTTAAGGAGATTTACTGGGGTGGTGCCTTAACTTTATTTTAACAGTGGCACATCGGTAAGACGATACACTCCATTTTGTGGTCAGGCACTGAGACCGGCAGGAGTGGTATACTTGTGGTTAGGTGCAGCGGTTAGGCATTTGGTTGAGCAGAAGTGGATCGCTTGATTCGCTGGGTTAATTGCAAAGCAAATCGCTATCACTTTGCATTAGCTTGTTGTTTGGCTCGATTTACAAATATGTAAGTTGATACTTATGAATCTTTCACTTGGTGGGCGCCATTTTGTGTGCAAGGAACACGGAGTTGCTAATGGTGTGGTCCGATACGAGCGTTCTTGTGCTCGGACGTCTTAATGGGCCGTGGGTCGACAGAAAGTTAGTGTGCTGGCATGAGAGAAGCTCCGCATTGCTTACAGGTCACTGTGCACAGTGAGCTTGGCGCTGTCAAGGCACGGTCGCTTCTAGTGCGGTCGCCATCTTAGGGTCAGGCAGCATTGAGGAAACTATCGTCGTGCAGCTCTAATTGGCGCAAACAGCCTAAATTAACGGGTATCTTAAGTGGCAATTGACCGGAGAGTCGATGGGTGGATTTTCCTTCAAGGAGCAGCCGCTCGAGGAGGGAATCCGGTGATCCGCTAGGCTGAAGACTCTGCGGTCGGGTATATCTGGGTCTCCGCCATCTTGTTCACGATGAGTGTATTCCTGCCTGCAACTTTCCGGTTGAATTTTCGCTGGAATTGATGCGTCCAGCTGTTATTTGGCGAGTCAGAGAGGCGCCTCACTGCATGAGGTCCCAGATTCTGGCTACAGATCTTGATTTAGCCTCCGGTGTGCGGTGAAGGTCGCATTGATGTCTCCGCTTCGAGCAGAGAGACGGGATCAGGCAGCCATCAGCTCTGCCGTCCAAGCCACGCCCCCTACTGCTTCTGACTGTTTTCAAACTTGAAGGTTCCCCAAAGTATATTGTAACAGATAACAGTACTCATTTTGTTTCGGCGAAAATGTGTCAGTTTATGGAGTTTAATGCTATCAAACATTTAAAAGTAGCCCTCTATAGCCAATCCTCATATTGACTAGTAGAAAGAGTTAATCGTATTTTGAAAGAGGGTGATCAGACAGCTCTTTCTTCTGGCTTCAATGTTGAGGAATATATCAATGAAAACATATGGGACTATTTTACCACACCTCACAGTGTAACTAGTGTTTCTCCATTTAAACTGTTGAGAGGAAGGAAGCCAAACTGTAGACTTATGCCGATGTGGTTGTAACCTCATTTAAGGCAAATAGCCAATAAGTTGGAAGATTTACGTGAAAGAGCTTGTTTGAGTCTCCTCTGGCACCATTATGTTCGAGAACACTCAGAGCCAACTTTAGGTCAAAGTGGAGGACTTTGAACTGGCAGTGTTGATTCTCCACTGTAAAATTCAGGTAATTGTGATGGCTCCTGGCAATGAGAATATGCAAATACGCATCCATGAGATCCGCGGTTATTAGGAAGTGATTGGCAGGAATTCGAGGAATAATCCTCTGTCAAGTCCCCATCTTGAATCTGATGTTCTGTATGAAATTGTTAAGGTTCTTTAAGTTGGTCACCAGCCGTAGTACCCCTGATGACTTTGGGACCCGAAAGACAATGGAGTACACTCCCTGACCTCTTTTTTTTCCTTGGGAACTGGTACAATTTTTCCCTTTTTCTGAAGAACTGATACCTTTAGTAGAGGCTCCCTTTTGACTGGATCTTGAGGTAGCCAAGTACGAAATGACCCAGTGGGAATTCAGTCCGATAAGAATTCTATCAGACAATCCTTGCTGACCACCTGAAGAATCCAACGATCCATCATTATTTCTTCCCATTCTGAAATGAATTAAAATCTTGACTTGACAAACACATATAAATATGTTAAGTAAAAAAATAAAGATGTTTTGAGAGCCATCCTGTTATATCTAATTTTATTTTATCATGTATAATTTTTTATAGATTGAAAAAACTACCACAGCACTATTATTTACGAGAAAGTACCTCAGTACTTCGTAGACTTTAAAAAATATATATAAATCAATGATAATACTTTCCCCTAACTCTACAGACTGCTAAACTGGCTCATTTCTTCCAATACATTACAAAAAAAGTAATAAGCCAAGGGCTTTTATTAACCAATAATATTGTTTTGTCATCGCCATGATGCAAAGAAACCGTAGTATACCGCAGCCCAACTTTTTATCCCTTATTACTTAAAAACAGCTGAGATCAAATAACTAAAAACAACAATTTCCACACCATAATCTATATTCCTGCCAAATGTCATCTGAATCCGTTCAGCCATTTTGTCGCTGCATCTGTTTAAAAAGGCTATGGAAAATGGTTTGCTGAAAAAACTTGTTTTGGGACCCTCCCACCCCCCTTTTTTCTATGCACCCTCTTAACCACCATTAAAATTTGCATCATCAGCCAATGTAGAAAAAATATGTCTGCAAAGTTTCCTGGAGAATCACCACACGGTGACCAAGTTATTAGTTAGCAAAAATTTGAGGAATTCATAACTCCGAATCCTAACTGTAATTACAGAGTGGCTTGTGTGTGTGTATGTGTATATATATATATATATATATATATATATATATATATATATATATATATATATATATATATATATTTATATATATATATATATATATATATATCACGCTCTGCACCGAACCCCGCTGTGCATGGTCAAAGGCTGTGCACCCATGGAGGGGATTGTGTGTCGGCAGGGGATGGCTGCAGGGCTCGGGAGTTGACTGAATACCCTCCATAAAAAAACTCACTTAATAAAGAGAAAGGCTAAAGTGACGTTATAGTTAGGTGTTGAAATAACTAATATTTCAAAACAAAAAAAACCTGAACTTCACTAGTTATAATTCACTTATCTAACTATAACCTGCACCCCGCACTGCTTTTGACTTCACACATTGCATTACTCATGACATTTTAACTGACATCATTGATGATATCATCCTTATTCTATTAACCACTAGATCGTTTAAAAAAAAACAAAAAAAAACGAAGTAGGTAATAAAGCGCCTACAATCATATACAGCATAGATTGACTGCATGTATATGTGTGCACACTTTAGTAACAACTACTTTTAAAGAAGATAGTGACTAAGGGAAACTAGTGTGAGTTGCAAACGTACTTGTCAAATACATTGTGGATTAAATCGAAAGCCTGTTACCAAAAATATGCAAGAAAAACTAAAGCTTCTCCTACAGTACATTAGTACATTATTCACCTGTAGATTTTGGTGTACATTGTGATGTTACAGATTTATCATGTCTTGCTATTGACAATTTGTGTATATCTATTAACTTAAATGTACACATAGCTCTGTTCTGTTTCTATCTTGTCGTCCAATACTTTGCCAGCTGTATAATCCTGTGTAGGTTTAGAGGTAAGGGAAGGGCCTCCCAACCTGGGCATCTCAGAGTCTTCTCACTGCGTCTTGACTTAGTGGGGATTATTTCAGCAATTTGGTTAATGGTAGTTGATGCTGGTTGTGAAGCACTGGGATGGCCACACCCTTGATGTTGCAGAGAGGTTGGGAGGCACAGGCCACCAAGTGGTCCTAGTTATTTCCAGCCACAGCACTTTCAGCGGGCTGCCTCGACCAGGGGGGGCACATGGGTCTGCAGTACACAAAGACCTCTGGGCAGCCCCAGTCCTCACTTCCCTGGTGAGAATGGCTTGCAGCCTAGGGCCATGACTCTGGCTTGAGGTCCAATCTGTGCAGTACTGAGGGGAGAGGTTTCCAGGTGGAGAGCAGCCTACTTTGCCGTACATGCAGAGCGTATTGCAAGATGAGTGGACCTCTGTCTAACTTGGTCCAGGAAGCGCGAGGGCCGGGAAATGCTGCCTATACATTCAGGCCACTCGATCAGGAGGCAGCACAACCCTTCAGCTTCCCCAAATCACGGTTCATTCTATCTCTGGTGGTGGTCATGCTTGATTGCGGTGTCTTCAGTTCTCAAAAATGAGGTTCCCCACAATGCTAGCTAGGTCTGCTTGTTTGATGGAATCTGCAAATCAGTTGGTACAAGTGATGAAAGAGTGGCTGCAGTAACTGTTTCTGATATCGCCAGGTCCTTTAGAATCTGGATTTATGATGAATATTGATCTCTGGCACAATGACAGTCATACAAGTGTAGCTAACTTGGAGCTAGGCAATTTGTCGACCCCTTGGCCCCCAATCTTTTAATCAATCAGCTTAGATATAGGGATCTCATCAACAGCATTCTCTCAGTTGTCCCCAATCTTCAGTGTTGCAGAAACATGGGGACAGATTTCCTCATCAGTCTATGCCATGCTATCCATCAGTGTGAGAAATTGAAAAGTCCTACAGTTTTCAGTGCACAAAACTATCTGCTGATTTTTGTCTTGAGAAAGCAACACTGCTTGTAGGCACCATCCTATCTGTGAGCAGGGGCAAAATTTAATTTTCTCTAGCTCATTGGACTCTTGTGCAATTGACGAGATCCCTCAAATCCAGGTTAATAGTAACAGCTCCTCTCTTTACTTTGCTAAGCATAGTTCATGTTGGTACCACTCCTCTTGAAGAACTACTCTAATACTTGCTCAGGTTCCGGGTCTTATGGTCCAGCAGGGAAGAAAGGATTTTCCCACCCTCCAAAACATTGTTGAATTTTAGATGCTGGTTCCTGAAAAAATAAATAATCTTACTTTGGCAGATAAAAAGTTAGCCTAGCTATTATGTTTGAAGCTTGAAATGATTCTACCACGACTCAGTATAAAATCAAATAGCTGAGCATTTGTTACTGGCTTAGAGAAGAAATTGACTCTTCTCCAGATGGTGTTTTGTCTTTTATCTTAGTTTTGGATGCTATAGAAGTTTAGGTGTTTCTGTAAAGGTTAAATGTTTGCCATTTGGTTTACCTCTGAACAATAAAGTGGTGAGAGAACAGTTTCATCTTCTTTTTAAAGGTTCTGTCTCTCAGTCAGACTTAAATTTGGTCTTGTCCTTGCACAAGCATGCACAAATCTGCGACTCTCGCCTTCTGTGACATGGATTGACTTGATTGCAATATGGCCTGCTTGGTGACCATGACTTCAGCTGTCTTCACACGCTTTCTTTTGAAGAGCCTTATTTTGTTTTCCACAACAGCCAGGTTGTTCTTTTGACTGCTTTTTCCTTACTTCATTCTAACAGTTCCAGCCCTATTTCTTGTAAATCAGGAGATTATACTTGTTGCCTTTCAGCTGGGACCCTGAGTCTCATCATCAATGACAGAAGGTTGTAGGGAAAATGTGTGAACAAATCTGCATTAATACGGAAAGTATTACTCAGTATCTTTCAGAACACATGCTGCTTTCAACTAGACTTAACAAGATTATTAATTTAATGTTCATCTTGGAGTCCACATAAATCACAAGCAAGCTAGGCAAATGCATCAATGAGTAGGTATAATGGGGAGATGGGAGATAGAGAGGCATTAGAAAAGTATCCACAAAATGATTTAAGTGAAGGTAGCATAAAAAGTTGCGAGCGCCACTATATATATTAAAAGCAAAAGGGTAATTGTATAATGTCAGTAGAATTCAATAAATTAAAGTAAACCTCTTATGAATGAGTTGTGTGAAAGTGTTAATCAAGCAAAATGTCTTATGTTTTTGATGTTGGCTTACCATGCTGATGCTCTTTCAAAGATGAATATATAACACTTTATGGTAGATTTTTCATTTTTGTGTTGATGTGTTTTTTTAGCGGAGCATTGGAAGTGATTCTCAGGGAAGAGCAACTGCTGCCAACAACAAACGCCAGCTTGGAGAAAACCGAAAACCATTCAACTTTGTTCCACTGCAGATTAATACCAACAAGAGTAAAGATACAACCAAAGGTCAACCAAAAAAGGAAGCTACAGGATCTTCACAGTGTAAAGATTTTCTTGCCTCAATTCTGACTAAAGATGGTGTACCAAATTTCCAAGTCTCTGAAGAAGATGGAAGAGGGGAGCCAGCGATAGATAGTAGCCAGGTATGGTTGCAGTTATATAAGTTTACATAGTATTACTTTCCACATTACTGTGGAAGTAACATCTACTCGCCATCACAATGTGGGTTTTTTCCCCCCAGGGTTAAGTCATTCTTTCCGGCGAATGGGGGCTGCGGTACAAAAGAATAATTCAGCAGTAAATGTGCATGTGTTTAAGCAACAATGTACTCTTTCCTTTCAGTTTCTTTTGATGGCTCAAAAATATTTCTGTGAGAAATGTGTTATCTAGGACATTCTTCTTATTTTCCTAACTTTAATGCCAAGAACATATACAATTAATCTTTATCATCTATATGCTGTAACATGTTAAAATAAACTTATCAAAGCACTTGATACAGCACTTTAAAATACCGAAGTGATAAAAAGTGACAAAGAAAGTCCTTATGTTGATTAACAGTTTAGTAAAACTGTAGCTGGTCAGGAGCTGAGGAGGGAGCTCTCTGCTATCTTTTTATCACAAACCAGGCTCCCATGATGTAACTTGCTACGGGCTTATAAATAGCTTGATACTCTGATCTGGCAAAAAATGTGCTAGTGCTTCTATACATGTTATAATCGAAAACTGTTTAAACAGTGATGCAAGCAATTTAGTTTGTAGCTGTGTAGTTTTTGTGCAAAGTAGCATAAAGTGCATTATTGTCTCCTGGCCGCCCATTTCGCAATCCCAAAGATCAGTCAACATGATTGGCAGAAAATGTGGCAAGGTACGATTTAACAGGTAACACGCCTGGGCGAAAAATTTGAAAATAAAGTGTGGTGTGCTTCAGTGACCTCCCTTCTCACTCATGTCTCTTTGTAAAAGGTGCAGTGCTTGGATGGCAAGAGTCAGATTTCAGTTATCCAGGTCATTACCTGGGATAAACGTTCAGCAGGACCCACTGATCATGTCACACAGCCCTCCCTCCATTGCGGTCATTAAGTCCAACACATCAATGTTACATCACCATGAGGCGGATGGCTCTCAATTCTTTCTTGATTGCAACACATCAGTATCCCAAATTTCCTGACATGGGATATCTACGCTGTTTAACCCTCCCCTACGATACTCGCTTACCTTTGTATCGTCGAGGTGGATAGCCCTACACTGGAACTACATGTCTGGGGTCCATTTGTTATTAAAGAAGACAGCCCCAGAAATGCTAAGGGCCACTCCGGGTCCACAGACGGAGGCAGGAGCAGACGTGTTTGTGCTTTGGTGTGGCGGTTTAGCTACCTCCAAGAACCTCTCCTGGAAAATCTCGGGGCCTAACCGTATCCTCCCCTATGGTGGCCATCCTGCGCATCCTATCTAGCTCTGTTTGAATGTCGCTAGGTTTGCGGAAAAGATACAGTGCGGTGGGTCTGGTCTCGTATCTGGTCAGGTTCACTACTACTCTATGGGGTTCTACTCTCTTGGGTTGTATCTTGGCCCTAATCCTACATAGATATAGGTGGAGAAGGCATTAGGCTTTTCGGGGGCTACCTCTTGGGACAAGTAAAGCCTGTTGGCGTCTACTGCCTGCGATATCCGCGAACAAACGTAACATGACCTGCCCGTTGTCTGGGGGCCCACCGTGGTCATGTGCTGGTACGACATGTTGTGTAAGAGGGCACTGTGTATGGCGTGTGGAATGCTAGTGTCGGGTTCGGTGTAATTATAAGTGATGTGGGAGAGGTCCCTATGCAAGTGCTGTGAGCTTCGGGGTAGACTCCATCCGACTAGGCAGTGCATTGATGATGAATGGATGTGGAAACACCCATAGCAAACAGAGGGTATGTAGAGGTGCAACAATACATAACTAATAGATCATTGCAGGTCTCAGGATGACTTCCAGGGAAGATGTCTGTAGTCCTCTGATGATCGGGGGTGAGTTTCTTTACTTTTGAAAAAGTTCTTGGAAGAAATTTGTGGGCCTTTACTCCAACACTTGGGTCTTGCTGGGGTTATGGAAATGATCGCTGCAGAGGTGGGTAGGGTCACTGTAAAGGTGGGGCACTTTGGTGGCTCAGTTGCAGACCTAATGGATAAGAGCTGCTGTTCGTTGCTTTAGTTTAGAAAACATTTGCATCCTTATGTATATCATCATCAATCATTCTTGGGGATTCCTGTGCCTTTCCTTTTTAGGGGTGTGCTTTTATATTCATACATGCTATTTTAGTAGGACACCGGAAAATGGCCCCAATCGGGATATCTACTTTTTTTTTTAATCAGGGGTGTTTATTTTGGGTCGCCTTAATTCTTACTTATGGGTCATTGGTTCTCCCCCCCTCGCCATAACAGGAAAGAATATTTTGTAAGGGGTGGTCTTCGTGAGCATGTGGACGATCTGAGTTATCTAACTAGCGTTTCATGGGTGTCGCCAGACTTCGAATATCCTACCTTCACTAGTATGTGTGCGGGGTGTGCCTTTTGACCTACAATGTGCGGGGCAATGTATAAAGAGGGGGTGTGCCGTAATTGGGTGGTGTTGGCGATCACAGCGTGCCCTGAGGTTGCGTGTATATCCCTCCGGTCCTGGCACCTCCCTAATGGCGCCAGGTATCTTGACTACGCCCTTTTGCTAAAGGGTTCTTTTCAGGCTAGGTTTGAGCTTCTTTTTGCTGGTCTTTTGGGCGTGTTCTAGGTTTTCATGTGATTTGCTATATCTATTGTTGTGTACTGGAGGGCGTTGGAGAGTTGTACCGCACGGCCCCCATGTGTTTCTGATGTGATAGTGTCTGAGATTAGGCTCATTGCCTTCCCAGATGGTGTGTATAAGGCCTTTTGTGTTAGCTGATCGCTAGGCCAGATACAGCGGGGGACATATTCCAGTGCATCTCTCACAGAGCTGTGATGGACTTTTGCAGACTCTCTTCTTCCCGGCACCCCTGCTGTCCCCGGCTGTTGCCAGGGACTTCTAACCGGCGACATGCTACTTTCTTTGTTTTCGAGGGACGTAACCCAACGAGCAGGCTTTGGGATGTTTGAAAAACTTTGAGGGAAAGGAGAATGCAGAATATTGCTAAAATAAGAGTCTGGTGCGAGGCCAGAACTTGTGAAAATTCTTCTAACCGGAGGTGATGGGTTGGGACAGTTGGTTGTTCGGGTGGACCTCTTCCCCCCCCCCAACTGACTCTGCGCCTTTGGGCACTTCGCCACCTGTTGGATCTTGTGCAGTGGACGTCATGGGGTCTTCGATATCCTGAGCGTACAGGTAACCTGGCTTCCGACACTGGAGGACAACTTAGTTTTGGAACTGAAAGGGGGCCTCCATTGGCTGGAGGCGTCTGGCTTTTGGGGGTGCTGCTGTTGGAACCACACAGCTTGAAGGAATTTTGGTCCCGGGCCGGAGGCCCGAGAATGGTGTCCTTTCGATCTGGTAATTGGAACCCGTCCCAGTTGGACTTTGGCGAGGGGACCTGGGTGCCTGCTTTTAAGGGCTTGAACGGGAGCTGCCCTGGCCCCCTCGTCAGCCTGCCCTTCACCTGGGGTGTGGTCAGGCCACCCACCCCAGGGGCTCAGCAGCAGTGTGGGTCCTAGGCTCCCACAAGCATTCTGGATGGCAGACTCTAGAGCGGATTCCTGATTGACCAAATGTACAGCAGCCCTGAGTTTCCCCAACGCAAGTAAAGGCTTGAATTCCTAATGTTCTTTATTTTTTAAATGAGTTTTGAAGTGGATGTTTAGCATTGGGGGATTGAACTTCCTGCGTATGTGGGTTTTGCAACTGTGCAAAGGCGTTGCCTCCCCAGACAGTTACCCCTCCCTGCCGTGGTTGTGGCCCTTGTCTCTGCAGGGCTGGGTTCCTGTCTGTTGATGCTGTTGCCATGCGTTTGCCTAACTTCCTGATCCCTGTGGTGGTGCAGTAGCTGGCTGACTTACCTGAGACTGTGCCTACGGTTGGTTCGGGTCCCCCTGTGTTTGGTTTTGTGGATGGGGGTTTTGCCAGAATTGGCCCATGTCTATCGACCGCTGCACTTAATATGCTTTTAGCTGACATTGGTCGGCCATGTTGCCCATCCTGTGGCAATGCTAACGTTCTCTGAGGTCAGACTCCTGCACACCTCCCTGACTCCTGCCATTATAGTTGGGTTGGAACCCTCTGGGGTTCTGTGGTGGAGTCCCCTTGAAGACTGGTGCCATTTGCACGCTCGTGGCTAATGCAGCCCCCTCGAGAGAGGTCTTTTTCAACTTGTGTTGGACCAACTTAGTGGTGTCTCTCTGGGTCTTCTCTTGTTTTTACCCTATCCTTCTCTTGTTTCTTTTTGTAATAGTGCAATATGTGGGCCTGTACCTCATGCCAAGGTTTGGTGTCTAACCCTACTATGCTGTGCAGACCGCATTGTATCTCGGTGGATAGCCCCTTTTTGAGAATGTTGGAAAAGAACGTGACTTGTGGGCATGTGTCAGTCCATGGTTGTCCTGTCTCTTGTCCTCATTGTTCCCTCATTCTATACAGAAACTCTTTTATGGTCTCCTCAGGTTTCATAGTGTAGGAAAGTAGGATCTTTCTGGCATAGATACCCCCACTTTTTGCCTGGTGTTAGTGTGTTTTGACTGTATTTCACTTGGATCTCGATAACCAGGACCCAGTGGCAGTGCTCTCTCCTCTAAATTTTTAGGTAAGTAATTTGCACACTCTACAGTTGGCATACTGGGGTATCACTCTAAGTCCCTAGAATATGGTACTGAGGTACCCTGGGCATTAGTACACCAGGGGTCTCCCATGGGCTGCAGCATGTATTGTGCCACCCATGGAAGTCAGTGCAGACTGTGTCTGCAGAGCTGCCATTGCAGTCTGCGTGAAATGGTGTATGCACCTTTCACTTTAGTTATAAGGTTTTCCTTATATCCCGGTCACTGCACTTAAACCAGTCACCCCTAAGGTAGGCCCTTCAGTCCAAGGGCAAGGTGCATGGTTCTAAGTGTGTTGGTACCCCTGCACGAGCAGAGGTACCCCTACAAACCCCGGTCTCCGTTCTCTGGGCTTTGTAAGTGCATGGCAGCCATTTTAAGGTATGTGGCGGACACTGGCAAATCGAGATGTCCAACTACATAATGGCTGCTCCGAACTTGGTCATGTTTGGTATCAAACATGTTGGAATCCTGCAACTACACCGATTCCAGTGCTAGCTAAATGATACTGATGCAGCGCGTACAATAAAAACTATTCTCCTCCTAGGTTACTTATAGGTCATCCAGGGGCAAACTATATTTTCTCACATCCACATGACGATGGGGCCCATAAGCATCGCCTAACACACACGCACACACCTGGATTTCCTTTATACCTTTACGAAATTCTGTATTCCTAGGAGAAGCATGAGAACTAAATGGAAAACACCATTTATGTACCGCTGGAAGGAGCCGGGATATCTTATTACCTTAACTTATCGCTTTCTTTTAGTTATTTCTTAAGATATTCCTGCTCATTGTTTTGTCGATGAATCATTCATGTCAAAATTAGTTCATAGTGATTAAGACCAGCTAAATCACAATAACCAATTACTGATGTCACAATCATTTAGGAAAATAACCACTGAGTCATTTTGGTTTAAAGAATCTTAAATTTTATATAATTTTAAAAGCATGAGAGAGAATTTAAACTTTATTCAATTATTCATTCATTATTAAATTCAAATATTTATTAAGCATAATCAATTTATTGCAGAAAGGACATTTTTGTCATGAAGCCAAAACCCTAATTGCCTGCCTACCTTCCTAATTTAGCCTAATGATTTCTAACCTAAGTTTAAGAATTAGAAATAACCTGATTCTCATACTCAACTGGAAAATTAAGACGGCAACAGCAACTTCAGCTCGTCAGCATCAGCTACCTGCAACCCGTCTCATCTAACAGTCTTTCAGCATCTCCCGCTCAGTAAGGGATCGATCAGGACCACCCAGCACTGGAAGCCACCAACACCAACACGACTCTCCAACTCCGCTCCTGACTGTGACTGCGACTGACCCCCTCCCACTAAGAGTAGGCCCTCTTATACCCTAATTCTAACTTTGCTAACTAATTGTTGCAACATTAATAACACGCTTTTCTTTCATTGGTCCATGCATGTCATCTTATTCATTCTTTTAATCAAGTTCTCTTGGATCCAATGGTCCTTGGATCATTTCCTTTCCCACACGTTCAAGACATGTTTCCATCCGCTTCGATCAGTACATTGGTAACTTCTTTCGATACATTCGAGAACTCCGCAGTCATTGTCCTTTCTCTTAAACTGGTTTCCCACGGGTCTTCTGCTGATCACCACGGCACACTATCAGTTCAATTAGGTCACATCAGCCTTGACCATTTCTCGCATCCTAGCCTCTCAGCAACATCACGAGGTTAGTTTTTCTCCGACTTCATCCCGTGTCACATGTCCCCCTTGCGCCTGCGCACATCTTCCCACTGGCAGCCATTTTATATCGCCACTCGGTTATACTTTAGAAGCACTAATTTGAAGTAAACAAAACATAATTAAAATAGAGAAAAATAGCCTTTTCGTTTCCCTCCCGTCATCTACGTACCCCAATTAGTTATTACCTAGCAGAAAGCAACATTTAAGCTGTTCCTTACTTACCATCACTATTGTTTTTGCAACGACACGTTTTATTTCTATGAAGCACAAAAAACATGCATTTATTTTAAATTAGTACGCATTTATTTTTACGTTATAATTAGACACACGGACATCCATTAATAGATTATTTAGCACACACATTTGCATGTTACCTTTCCCACACATACAGTGTTGATTAATACATTTAAACGAACATTTTATTAATTATTTATAAAATTTGTTAGGGGTTAAAAAAATTTATTTTCCCTGCTCCATCAACTCCCCCTTTGGTGATTTTTAAATCACCACATAAAACCAAGTTATACTTCTTTTCAGGCAGCATGTCTTTTATCCTTTGCTTTCTGTTATTTACACATCTGTTTCTTCTTCATCTTGTCTTTTTGTCTCCTTATACATGTTTTCTTTCATTTTCTCCAACTCAATTTCACCCATTTCTCTCTCTCTTTCTTTCATTATTCTGTTATTTCTTTTTATCTTATTTTGTCTTACTTTTCTTTTTATACACGTTATTACTATTTTCAACACCATGGCTAACAATATTACTACAGTTGCTATTATTATAACTTTCCCTATCATTAGTCTACTCATTCTGGTCAACCAATTTGCTACCGAAGAAAACCCTCTACCAAGTTTTCCCAAAACATTTTCAACCTCCAGTGGAACTAATTCTTTGTGCAAATTTGTAATATACTTCTGTATATTTTCACTTTTATCAGGAATGTAAGTACAACAATGTTGGACTTTCAACATTCCACAGACTCCACCCTCTTTTGCCAAAAGAATATCAAGGGCAAGCCGATTTTGCATCACCATAGCTCTCATGGCAACCATTTCGGTATTTACCATTAAGAACCCTCCCGCAGTATCTGTAGACAAACGATCTACTACTGTGGATAACTTCCGAATTTTAAATGCATTCAAAGATATTCCCACTGCTGGTATTAATGCTCCAAAAATATCACCTACAATTTCTGAAAAACTTTCCCTCTTTCTACGTGTAAAGCTATTAATCATCTTGTATGTTCCCTTTTCTTCTCTGTCCATATGAAAGATTTTTGGAAAGACCAGGCCTACATAGCAAGTTCCATACCAATGGTCCGGTAACCTGTAATAAGCTCTATTCCCACAAATATAATAGATACCTGGAAATATTGGATCTTTTCCACCTTTGAATCCCCAACCTCCCAGAATTTGATAATTGTCATGGCAGATACTGGAACCTACAAAGTAATTGTCATAGATTGTCTTATTTCTCCTAATACACAACTTTCCTGTTTGCGGCCAATCTAATGTCATTGCTGCATTTATCTTTTTCCCTTCATGATTTCCTTCTTCAAACGTCCATAGATGTTTTCCTTCCTCTTTCATTGCTTCTTTTTGAAATTTCATTCTTCTTTCTTCAACCATTTCTAAAAATACTTTTTCTTCTTTCTTTAACTCACAGGTAAGGTTGTTACTATTTCTTCTAACGTTAATTTTCTATGTTCTAGAAAGAATTCTCCTAAAACTTTTGCTGGTTTTACTTTGTTAAGTTCTGGTACTACTGGAATGTTTGCAAAAATCTTATCTATGTCAGTATAATAAGATTCTAATCTACCTATTTTATAAAATAAATTTGCTATTACACTACATGTTATTCCATAAGTTAGAGGTAGGTGATGATAAGTCACACCTTCTGACACTGATGCAGGCAACTGCATACAAACATAACAAACTCTCACATCCATTGTATCTACATATTCGTACAACAATTTTGTAAAAACATTTTTAGAAAAGTCTGTTACTGACTTATCTTTATGTAACTCTGCACTACTTCTTAAAATAACTGGTTCTTTAATATTAGTTTCTTTTTCTGGTTTAGTATCATTCTTTGCTTCTATCCAGCTAAACTAATAAGAATTGTGATTGCTAAAACTATCCATATGGTCATTAATAACCCTGTACAAAAGCAGCACATTTTACACCATGTTTTTACAAATTCACATTTATCTCTTCTATCCCTAGTATTTTCCATTTTGCTTTTTCTATTTGTTAAGTTTCAGAAAATTGTGTCACTACACCTCAGAAATGACTTAGATGCCACTCTGCTTTCAAAAAGTCTTTGCTTGGTACTTTCTTTTAATTCTCTCCAGAATTCTTTCGTTGTCACATCCGGTGATTTGTCACATCCAGTAAAATTGTCATGTCCGGCAGAAGCACTATAAGTCTTCACTTCAAGTTTGTTGCATCTCACCTTTTCCCATTCGACTTCTTAGTCTCTGGTTTTCGTGAGTGTTTTCTTCTTCTTTGTAATCTGTCAGTGCAATATACAGCCACTCAGGTGACTTATACTTTGCATTCACTTTCTTTGTTCTTTTGGACTTTTGTTATCTTTTTCCACTGGGTTTTTCTTGTCCCTTTTGACTTGTTATTTCATTCACTTGTTCAGCACTTTCGTCTCCTGCTCTTATTATTCTATATCTCAATTTTCTTATATAGCTGTTGGGCCAATTATCTCCTTTTCTTGGCCTTTTGGCTTCACCTTCTTTTTCTTCTCTTTCTGATTTCCAATTTCTTTTTCTTGATTCAGTTTTTGCCTTTTCCTCTTCTCCAGTTTCTTCAGTTTCTATTTCAACTGTTTCACTATTGTCTCTTATTTTGAAACTTATGATCTCGTCATCTCCTACTGGTGGATCTGTCTTCTCCTTCTTGTTTTCCCTTATTACTGTCCCTCCTCGGTGTTCTTCCGATTTGGTGTTTTCCTCCCTTTCTGCTTCTAAATTTCCCTGTTCTTCTGTTTCTCTATCTGTCCCTATTGCTCCTCGGGGTTCTTCTCGATTTTCTAACTTTTTGTGTATTTCTTTCCCTACTTCATCTATTAATATTATTTCTGAAGGATTTCCACCATAACTTGTACTTGGTTGTTCATCTAGCTCAATTTCTTGCTCAGTTTCTTCTCTAATTGGTTTATAACCCCAAGTTCTCCTTCGGAATTCTTCACAGTTTGCAACTGAATCATCAGATTCTGAATTTGTGTCAGACGTTTCCAGATGTCGACTTACAGGTCGATCTTCAAGTTCTGGAATTTCTGAATTTCTTTCTTCTTCTTCTTCTTCTTCTTCTCTAGAGGTGTTTGCCGTTGGGGTTTCCAGATGTCGACTTTCAGGTCGATCTTCAAGTTCTGGCACCCTTTCTCTTATCCTTGTTGTCCCAGCCGTTAAACTTTTATCCCACACTTCCAGACGTCGACTCACATGTCGATCAGTAGGTTCTTGAACTCTGATTGTGTGGCTGGCATGGACCCAGTTCTTCACTCCTGCACACTTGACTGCAGTCGTTGTTACTAGGATTACCTGTCGTGGTTCGTCCCAGCGAGGAACTAGACAGTTTCTTCTCCTGTGGATTTTTATACGGACCCAGTCTCCTGGATTCAAGTCGTGGGCTGGTTTTCTTTCAAGAGTGGTCGCATCCGGTCCAACCTGATGAAACACAGAACGCACCACATCAGCCAGTCCCTTGCAATAATCCAGTACTAGATCATCAGTTATAGTTAATAACTTGTTGACAGGTACGTGTGCTTGTCTCATTGCTCGTCCCATGATCATCTCATGAGGACTGAGTCCAGTTTTCTTTTCAGGGATGCTTCTGATGGTCATCAGAACAAGAGGCAGTGCATCTGGCCATTTGAGTCCTGTAGCTTGACACATTTTTCCTAATCTGTTTTTAATTGTTCCATTAATCTGCTCCACTACCCCAGAAGCCTCTGGTCTGTAAGCACAATGTAGTTTTTGTTTAATACTCAATGCTTCACAAATCAATTGGATCAACTCATTTTGAAAATGTGTTCCTCTATCTGTCTCAACCGTGACTGGAAAACCATACCTTGGAATGAACTCTCGCAGCATAAGTTTTGCCACTGTTGTTCCATCATTCCTTCTTGTGGGGTATGCCTCCACCCAACGAGAGAACAAACAGACGACCACTAGAACATATCTTAGTCTGTTACTAGGGGGCATCTCTATAAAGTCCAACTGCATTCTAGTGAATGGACCTCCTTCTCGTCCTATTGTTCCTAGACTCACTACTGTTTTTCTTCCTGGGTTAAACTGCTGACAAATAAGACATCTTTGACAAAGACTTTCAGCAATGGCTCTGAATTTTGGGTTATACCAGGTTTGTCTAAAAAGTCTGATCATTGCATCTCTCCCAATATGAGCTTGTCCATGGTACATCCGTGCCATGTCTGCAATCATGCTATCAGGCATAACTGGTCCTTCATCTCTGTATACCCACACACCATTGTTTTCCTGTCTTCTACATCCTGCTTTTATCCAGTAATCTTTTTCCTCATCACTTGCAGTTTCTTGTAACTGTCTTACTTCATCCCATGTCTCGACAGTATTAGTAAAAAGCAAAGGAGAAGAGATATGCTCCCTTTCTCTATTTTTGTTCATGGACACCATGTTCTCTGCACAATATTTGGCTATCTCATCGGCATAATTATTGCCGACGGCTATGTAATCTTCGTTTTTCTTATGCGCCTTGCACTTCACTACAGCAATTTGTTTAGGCAACTGTATCGCCTCAAGCAGCTTTTTAACAAAATCTCCATTTCTGATAGGTGTTCCTGCAGACGTCAAGAAACCTCTTTGTGACCAAATCTGACCAAAGTCATGTACGATGCCGAAACCATATTGGCTATCGGTCACAATCGTGACTCGTACATTCCTTCCTAATTTACATGCTTGAATCAAAGCAATCAGTTCCGCAACTTGTGCAGACCTTATTCCTTTCAGACAAGACGCTTCCATCACAGTTGCCACTGTGCACACTGCGTAAGCTGCGCTTAAAACTCCTTCTTTTGTTCTCAAGCATGAGCCATCCACAAACATGACATAATCAGATTCCTTTAACGGTTCATCTTTTATGTCAGCTCTTGGTTTCGTGCAATATTCCAGCACGTTCAGACAATCATGATCTACTTCGTCCTGTTCAATTATATTCTCCTCATCTGGCAATGATGTTGAAGGATTCACATTCATGCATCTATCTATGGTCACATTTTCAGCACTCAAGATGACTTTTTCGTACTTAGTCAGCCGACTATGTGTCATGTACTGTGTTTTTGTTCTTGTCAAAAGAATTTCTACTGAATGGGGAACATATACTCTCAGTGGATACCCCATCACTATACCTTCACTTTGTTCCAGACTTACACAAGTAGCAGCAACTGCTTTCAGACATCCAGGCAATGCTTTTGCTATTGGATCTAAAACAGCTGAAAAATAAGCAATTGGTCTTTTTGTTGTTCCATGTTTTTGTACCAGTACTGAAAACGCACATCCATCTCTTTCACTGCAGTACAACTCAAAATCCTTCTCATAATCAGGCATGCCTAATGCAGGTGCCTCACACAGTTTCTTTTTCAATTCTTTGAAAGATTTCATTTCTTCTTTGTTTAACTCAAAAGGGTCTTTTACATCTTTCTTGGTCAACTTTTGTAATGGTTTTGCAATCAAAGAGAAACCACTTATCCATTGTCGGCAATATCCAACCATTCCCAAAAACATTCTTACCTCTCTTTGAGTCATTGGTGCTCTCATTCCTTGAATCATTCTTACTCTTTCTGTCGCTATCTTTCGCACTCCTTTCTCAATTTTATGCCCTAAATACTGGACTTCTTTCTGACAAAACTGTAATTTTGAAGGAGACACTTTATGTCCTCTTTTCTCTAGATGGTTCAGTAAAGCAATTGTATCACTTACACATGCTTCTTTTGTTTTCGATGCCACCAACAGGTCATCGATATACTGCACCATCACTGACTTTTCTGGCATTTTCAAATCTTCCAGAGATTTCTTTAGAATCTGATTAAAGATTGAGGGGCTTTCTGTATACCCCTGAGGAATTCGGCACCATGCCAAAATACGCTCTCCAAACCGGAACGCAAATAATGGCTGGCTATCTGGATGCAAAGGAATAGAGAAAAATGCGTGACACAAATCTATCACAGTGTACCACTCAGCTTCATGTGGAATTTGATATAGAATTACTGCAGGGTTTGGCACTATTGGACAACAGGGCACAACTATTTTGTTGATCTTTCTCAAATCCTGTACTATTCTATATGTTCCATTTGGCTTTTTCAGTCCCATAATAGGTGAATTACATGGACTGCTCATTATTTCTTTTAGAATTCCCTGTTCAATCATTTTATTTATCACAGGAGTTATTCCTTCAATTATTTCTGGAGTTAATTTGTACTGTGGCGTATTCGGGTAAGTTGTCCCTTCTTTTACTGTTACTTTTACGGGATCAACTTCTTTCATTAATCCAATGTCTTCTCCTGTAAAATCCCACACACTTTCTTTTACTGCACTCTTTAATTCTTCTGGAAGTTTTTCTGCATCAAATGCAGGAAACAAACCATTCGTTTCAGGTTCCTGATTCATCAAAGTTACTTTATACAAGACATCTTCATCTGAAGTCTGAAATCCAATTCCATCTGGCGTACAATAAATTGTGCAATTCATCTTGCACAAGAGGTCACGACCCAAAAGATTTACAGGACTACAATCGCACACTACAAATGTATGCATTTTGCTAAAAGAACCAATTTTTACTTCCACCAATTCAGTAAGTGGGGTTTTAATCTGCTGATTGGCTACTCCTACTACTTGGATGTATTCACCTGAGAGAGGAAGGTTTGGAATTTCCACTGATCTAACAGTAGAACGGGTAGCTCCAGTATCGACAAGGAATGTTACATTTGCACCATTCACTTCTCCATCCACAAAGGGACCAGACTGATCTACCTCTAGAGTTGCGCCAAGCACGCACTCTTTCCCCTCTCCTGGGCACCGTCAGAATCTTTCATCCGGGTCATCCTCACTCTGACGCAACCAATACTGAGAAATGTTAGCTGCTCGCGGCAACTGTGTTACCTGCTCTCCTCCGTAGAATCCTGTTTCTGTACTGTATCTTTGCTGGTTAACAGTGTTGGGAAGTGGTGGTTGCGGCACCTGACTTTGTTGAACAACTACCTCATTCTGCACCTGTGGAGTTAATGATTGATTTTCCGGATTAGGTTTAGGTGGGAACTTACACTCGTTTCTCCAATGCCCTAATTTTCCGCAATTATGACATGGCCATTTCTTCTTTGCCTCTTCTAGACTCACTTGACCCTTTCCTTTACCTATGTTAGGTCGCATTTTATTCTGTCCTGTTTCATTTCCATTATTATTGTCCAATTGAGCTTCTTGTTTTTCTGCCACCTTCACCTGTGCCCACATTGCCTTCTCTTTCAACTTACGCTGTTTACTCTCTATTTCATCACTACAATACTTAGCATACCTCAGCACCTCATCTACACTTCCATTCTGCCAGTTTATCATGTGTTGCTTAATCATATCACTTATTTCTTGTTTCAGGCCAAACACAAATCGGTATACAAAATGACTCATGTCTTTTTCACTCAATTCCTCATAACCACTATACTGCTTGAAAACCAATAACAATCGCTCATAATATGCATGTACAGACTCCTTACTTTCCTGTGTAGTTCTATCGATTTTTACCCAATCTGTCTCTTTAGGAGGAATCTTATTCTTCAAAAAGGTAATCACCTTATCGTACTTCTCATCACATCAGGACCTGGAGCTCCTGTCTTAGGATCTCTTGGATATTCTGTAGTTGGCCAGTCAACTGTAATCTTACATTCTGACCACAAATCTGTTGGTACCACTATGTCAAATAATCCATCTAAATCTATCCACAACACTTTTGAGACTTTTACAAACCTCTCTACTTGTCGGTACCACTCAACTGGCTTCTCTCTTAGCTTTGGAAAGTCATTGGTAAATGACAGTATGTCCTGCCTAGTCCAGGGAACATGCACGTAACTACCACCTGGAGTTTCTCTCATGGGGTATTCTTTGGCAACAGATTCTTTTTCAGTTATCATAAAAGCCAATGAACCTTTGTCTGTAGTTTTCTCATTCTTCTTTGTCCATCTAACCTTCCATCTGTCCACATCACCCCATTTTCTCAACAACACAATTAACTCTTTTATCTGTGTCAGCCTTCCTGCCGTGTTCAAATTTTCAATATCCTTTTCACAAAAGTCTACTCTATATGGTTTCTGCAACGTTTTCACTTTCGCAAAGTCTATTCCAATCTCACTGGCTACTTCTTCTAGTTTGTCATGTAAATTCTTTGCCCTCCATGTAATACTTTTGCACAGAAACATTATTTCATCATCCTGGTAATTTTTTATCTTTTCGGTACCAATTGTTCCTAGAATTAATTCTTCCATGTCGATTTTTAATCTAATTACATCTAATGGTTTTTCTTCTGGTTCTTTTATTTTAAATGCCTTCATCCACTCATTTAACTCATCAGGAGTCGGACCTATGGGTGTATTATTTAGTTCTATCCAATTACCACTCTTTTCAGGGGTTTCTGTTGCAGATTCTGTTACCATATGCATTTTCCTACCATTGCACTCATTCACCGTCAAATTTGTAGGTGGACTTGGTCTGTAAGTACTAGCCAAATTACTTGTACTTGCACTTTGTTCCATCCTTTCTTTTTCTCTCTGAAATTGTGAACTCATGGGAATCACCAAAGATCGTTCATCAATTTTCTGATTCTCAAAAACGGGTATTACTGGACCTATTGTTACAGGCACAGTAACTGCTTCCATATTTTTAGTTAATTCTCTAATCTTCTCAGTTAGTTCTTTTGTTGTCCTTGCTAATTCGCTTGCATTGTCGCTTTCTATTCCTTCATTTTGAGAAGTTCTCATTTGTTCTTGTGACCTATTTATTTCAATTCTCTTTTCCGGACTTTTATTTCGCATAGTCTCTATTAGCGGCGCATTTGGTGTCACCACTGTAGAACTCTGCTGATACGGAGGTGGATTTCTATTTAAAATATCTTCCAGCAACTCGTCATCCGTTTCGCTCTCATGCATATATTTTTCCCTCTCTATATGTTTCTTTTTCTCAGTCCGCTTTTTCTTAGTCCCTTCCTCAACTGTAAAAGCTGGAAACAAACCTCCTGTCATGTTAGCACATCTCCATCGTTTTATTCTATCTTCATGATTTATTCCCCACAACCTTCCAGGCATAAACTCATGATCCCTAAAACCTCTGAATCTCTCTCGCTCATACATCTCATCCTCCCATTCCGTCAATGCTTCAAACTGTGTTGGTCTAGGTTCCAATTTACACATTTTTTCTCGCAAATTTCGCAAAACCGCTACACTAAATGAACCATTCTCAGGGAAAGCTAAAGCACCATCATTCTTCGTATACTTTGCCCAGTTTTCCAACCATATGCACGTATGATATCCATATTTCAGCATCATATGTGAAGCTGCTGATTTCGGCGGAGGAATTACTTGTCCCTCTCTAGTCACAACCTTTTTGTCTTTCTTAAAGAAATTCTTCAATTTCGTCGTCCATGACGTTCTCTCCCTTTCATACTCGTAATACGGCATGTTTTCTATTTGTTTTCTCTTTACGCTAACGCTGTTCTGTGTACGGAACTTCGACCAATTACAGCGCGACTCACACTAACGTACCAATCAGAACAATTCCCTCCGTCCGCGAACCAACCAATCCTAGCGCGGCACTTTTCTACGTCACTCCTGCTCTGTGTTCACGTGACTAGCGCACTATCCAATCCTAGCGCGGCACTGTTCTACGTCACTTCTGCTCTTTTACCCCTCCTTTACAAAATTTATCGGCAATTTTTCTTTTTGCTGTTTTCTCCGTTAGTTACAACAATTAAAACAATTCCATAGTCTGATTCGCTAAACAAAACTGACAGCTTTGTCCTTTTACACAAGAACCCTGTATTTCCAGTAGGCAGCGCTTACCTCTACCCTACCACAGAATTTTCTACTCTCGCTGATAAAGTAGCACTTTCCTCTACCTTACCCTTCTTTCAAGCAAACAATTTACTCGTTTCTCTGGGGATAAGACACATGTGGAGACTAGGCTCCTGAGAATTAAGGCCAAAGTTTCACAAGTAAACGTGATTTGCTATCTCAATTACACATTTTTCGTACAGATAAACCCTAACATAACACAACCTGTGTTATTACCAAAATGAATTCAGACCATGTACCAAATTCCATGTGACTTCTCTTGCCACGTGTTCCACTTCCTACATCCCAGAAGCGTGAAAACTCACATATAACATAACATGACTCAACATATAGTGTTAGTCATCAAAAATAATCAATAATCAATAATCACTAAACTAATCTATAGAAAACCATAACTCTGCTACCAAGAAATCTGATGCAGCGCGTACAATAAAAACTATTCTCCTCCTAGGTTACTTATAGGTCATCCAGGGGCAAACTATATTTTCTCACATCCACATGACGATGGGGCCCATAAGCATCGCCTAACACACACGCACACACCTGGATTTCCTTTATACCTTTACGAAATTCTGTATTCCTAGGAGAAGCATGAGAACTAAATGGAAAACACCATTTATGTACCGCTGGAAGGAGCCGGGATATCTTATTACCTTAACTTATCGCTTTCTTTTAGTTATTTCTTAAGATATTCCTGCTCATTGTTTTGTCGATGAATCATTCATGTCAAAATTAGTTCATAGTGATTAAGACCAGCTAAATCACAATAACCAATTACTGATGTCACAATCATTTAGGAAAATAACCACTGAGTCATTTTGGTTTAAAGAATCTTAAATTTTATATAATTTTAAAAGCATGAGAGAGAATTTAAACTTTATTCAATTATTCATTCATTATTAAATTCAAATATTTATTAAGCATAATCAATTTATTGCAGAAAGGACATTTTTGTCATGAAGCCAAAACCCTAATTGCCTGCCTACCTTCCTAATTTAGCCTAATGATTTCTAACCTAAGTTTAAGAATTAGAAATGACCTGATTCTCATACTCAACTGGAAAATTAAGACAGCAACAGCAACTTCAGCTCGTCAGCATCAGCTACCTGCAACCCGTCTCATCTAACAGTCTTTCAGCATCTCCCGCTCAGTAAGGGATCGATCAGGACCACCCAGCACTGGAAGCCACCAACACCAACACGACTCTCCAACTCCGCTCCTGACTGTGACTGCGACTGACCCCCTCCCACTAAGAGTAGGCCCTCTTATACCCTAATTCTAACTTTGCTAACTAATTGTTGCAACATTAATAACACGCTTTTCTTTCATTGGTCCATGCATGTCATCTTATTCATTCTTTTAATCAAGTTCTCTTGGATCCAATGGTCCTTGGATCATTTCCTTTCCCACACGTTCAAGACATGTTTCCATCCGCTTCGATCAGTACATTTGTAACTTCTTTCGATACATTCGAGAACTCCGCAGTCATTGTCCTTTCTCTTAAACTGGTTTCCCACGGGTCTTCTGCTGATCACCACGGCACACTATCAGTTCAATTAGGTCACATCAGCCTTGACCATTTCTCGCATCCTAGCCTCTCAGCAACATCACGAGGTTAGTTTTTCTCCGACTTCATCCCGTGTCACATGTCCCCCTTGCGCCTGCGCACATCTTCCCACTGGCAGCCATTTTATATCGCCACTCGGTTATACTTTAGAAGCACTAATTTGAAGTAAACAAAACATAATTAAAATAGAGAAAAATAGCCTTTTCGTTTCCCTCCCGTCATCTACGTACCCCAATTAGTTATTACCTAGCAGAAAGCAACATTTAAGCTGTTCCTTACTTACCATCACTATTGTTTTTGCAACGACACGTTTTATTTCTATGAAGCACAAAAAACATGCATTTATTTTAAATTAGTACGCATTTATTTTTACGTTATAATTAGACACACGGACATCCATTAATAGATTATTTAGCACACACATTTGCATGTTACCTTTCCCACACATAGTGTTGATTAATACATTTAAACGAACATTTTATTAATTATTTATAAAATTTGTTAGGGGTTAAAATTTTTTATTTTCCCTGCTCCATCAATACCATGTACTCTGAGGCTTCTTAGAGGACCTCCCAATACCTACCTGTGTAGCCTTAGAGGTTCTGCCTGTCAGCTCGCTCTGGTACCATCCTCAGACACTGTTCTGCCCACTTGCTGAGAAACCTCACTCGGGCAGGGGACACTGAACAAAGGATTTCCTGTGAAGGAGAGGTGTGACCACCTCTCCTTTAGAATTAGGTAGGCTGGGGGCGCTTCCGAGCACCACCAGACTGCATTGAAGGGCACATTTGGTGCCCTCCTTGCATAAACCAGTTTTGCCCATTTCCGGAGTCCTTGGTGCCCACTCTGGAACAAAACTGCACAAAGGACAGTGGAATATCCACCGCCCTGTCCAGCTCCTCCCTAGGGAGGTGCCCAGAGCTCCTCCAGGTGGCCACTTGTTTCTGCCATATTGAATTTTGACAGCTGAAGGCATCAGACTGGCTAGGCCAGCTGAGTAGCAACCCTGAGCCCCCCCCCCAATAGGTGGGCCACCACAGAAGACGCCCCCCCCTTTAGGGTTACTTAAGGGCTCCCCTGACGGTGGGGTCCTTAGACAGGTCTTCATCAAGAAAGGACTTCATCAAGATTCGTCAAGACCTGTCTGAAGACTCTGATATTGGACACTGGGACTCTGCTGCTGGATCAAGCCAGAAAGAAAGACAAGAGTGCTCTTGGTAGGAAGATTCCTGCTGCAACTAGGTCTCAACGCTCTTCCAATTTTCTGCAACTCCATGGCCGTGCATCCTCCGAGTCAGCAAGGACTCTGCCTACATCCAAACAAGAAGGAAGCGCCCTTGGTGGGAATGAGTCACTTCCCTGCATCCGCAGGCACCGCTACGTTGACAACCGGTTTGCTGATCCTGTTGTCCCACAGACATCTTTCGGCTCTGCAACGCAGGTGGTGGTTTGTTGGCTCCCCAGAGGCCTGACCAGTCTTCCCTGCAACTTAGGCGACTGTAATCTCTCTCCATCTGACCTGAATCGCCTCCCTGTGCACCGTGTCTGTCTGCCGTTGCCAAGGCTTGTTGACTCTCTTCATGGAAGATCTTCAAGCTCCAAGAAGCCCTAGCCTTCAGCATCACACAGCTCCAAGAACGACATCCTGCATGCATCCTCTGCACTGTAGGCCTCCATCTCCAAATCCGTCAAACCATCCTACAGGCCACGATCTTGTCTAGGCTAGATTATGGCAACTCCCTATATCTAGGTGCCAATAAATCCTGTATTCAGCGCCTTCAAAGAATTCAAAACGCGGCAGCCCGCACCTTGCTGGCACTCCCAAAGTCATGCTCAGTGTCCAAGCTCCTACCTAAATTGCACTTGTTACCCGTAGAAAAAAGAATTCTGTTTGACACTGTGTTGCTCCTAAAATCATGACCCAACAAGCACCTCCGGTTCTAGCAGCTTTGCTAGTACCGTACGTTCCGAGTCGCTCCTTACGCTCAGCCAATCAAGGACTCGCATGTACCCCCCGAGAACTAAGAGCGAGAGCGGGTGGTCGCTCTTTTAAAGTTTTGGCAGCCAAACTCTGGAACTCTCTTCCAATTTCCATCAGAGGGCTCCAGAATCATCTGGCGTGCCGTAAAGACCTGGCTTTTCCCGGCATAACTTTCATCTTCTGTCTGGGCGGTTTTTAGTCAACTGTACCTTGGGTAGCGCTGGGACGCCCCGTTGCTGGGGCAGCTATGCGCTGTATAAATCCAAACAAATCTTCTGTGGGTTGCTGAGGCTTCCCTGTGACTCCTTGTGCCTGCTACCAGAGGGTCCTCGAGGGAGCTGTAACGATTCCTGCTGGCTCTCCTGCGTGCTGGGGGCTGGCCCTGACTTACCCTTATGGGTTAGTCCCACAGACCTTGCTGTTCTGCATCCAAGCATCTTTTCCCTTGCTCCGACTGTTACCGTTGCCAGGGCTTGTTGGTGGTCCTGCTGGCCACTGACCTTCCTGCATTCTTTATCCGTCATGGGACAGCTCATGGACGGTTCCTGTGCTCCTGCATCGTCTCCTGGGTTCCACAACTACTTCATCAAGACAGTTGGGCTACAGCAAGTACCTCTGACAAGGGGTTGCATTGTGCTTCTGTGCCTCCTGAACACCTCTGGGTGGTTTGGACTCTGTCCCCTCTGCTTTCAGGTGCTTCTCGTCCAGAATCCATGTTTGGGTTCCACCGTCTTGGTCCACGAGTTGCTGCAGCAGTCTCGGACTTCCAAGACCCTCCATTGGCTTCTACGGGCAGTTCCGACACCACTTAGCCCCTATGCACCTGGGCTTCGTGGTGTAGGTATCTAATTCCCTGGGTATTCACGGGTGGGGTGGCTCTTCAACCTCCCTTGATCCAATTGGAGTCCTTTGGGAAGGGCCTGAAACAAGAAAATACCAACTGCGAATTACCCTGTGGTATCCTATGGATGTTTGACCCGTTCTAACCACTCTGCACCTGGGCTCCTTGGGGTCCCTAGCTACTCGCCTTGGTGGTGCCTTGCTTCCCCTGGGCTTCTCCATCTTTGGGTATCAGTCTCGGTTTGGTACTTACCTCTTATACCCCTTTCCTTGTATATGGTTGGCGCCCCCCCCCCCCGTAGGGCCCCATGTGTTTTTTTGTGCTATTTACCTGTTTGTGAAGTATTTCTTATGTGTATTTGATCACTCCGGGTAGGAGATATTCCAAGTTAGTCTTAGTGTTGTGTAAATGAATACTAAAGTATTTTTTATAAACACTGGTGTGGTCCTTTCTTGTGTGAAAGCTTGCTGACTGATTAAGTGGTAAATGCACCCACTTTACACCCTCCTGAATAAGCTGTAGCTGCTATCCACAGCTGCCCCTTGAGGGCTTTGGACATCAGGGACCTAAACACTATAATTGAGGGTTACCTGGACTCTGTGCACAGTGCCTCACCATAGGTATACTGAGCCAGCCTCCTACACATAGTCTCCGCCATTAACTACATCTGTAGCAATCAATAAAGGGTTCTGGCCCGTAATCAGTAAGGCTGGACCAATCAATAATCAAAACAACAAAACAACTGCCAGTACTGATAAATATTCACTGATTCACTTCCAACAATCACATGTGCCACTCACAGTGAATGAATAAATAAATTAAAGAATACATCTTTTATTTTATTTTTTGATATTTTATATCTTTTTCAAAGATGGAGACTCAGTTCATGTTATTATTTTCATGAACACTATAAACCACTTTTGGACCACAACCAAATAGGACAAACATATAATTACAATTTTATACATACACGAAAGACATTACAATGCATCTTTTAATAAAAACATTTTACCTAACTTGAGCAAGCTCAAATTCCAACAGATACTAAAGAGAGAAAAGAAAAGAAGCAAAGAAACCCAAAGGAAAAGTTTAGAGAAGATACACCACAGTCATAATCTAAGATGTAACACAGACCCAGGGCAAACTATGGCCAAACAGTTAGGTATTCAGGTCGTAAGAAAAAATCAAATTAATTGGTTGTAATATATTTCAGTGACCTGATACTCAAAATTTATAATGTGATACTTGTTTGGACACACATGAACGGCCAACGCGTTTCAAACCCACTGTAATTTTGGGGTTATCCTCAGGACCTGGAAAAATAGCTTGTGTATTCAGTGTTGTGGCATTCACTAATGCCACTCTGCACTTTTTCTTAGGCACATCAACTCCAATAGCACTCTCTAAATCATGCTTGTAGGCCAACGCCGATTAAATCTGAAGGGCGGTGCAGTTAGGCTCCGACGACCGGCTCTATCTTAGCCCGGAGCACTCAGAGGCTGAATTCTTGTGGTTTCTATGCTGAGCGCGTGTGAGCCATCTTGCGCATTATTTAGACATCTGGGCAGTCAGGGAACATTTCCCTCAGGGCCGTCCAGATTTGGTGCCTGTACGAATTGAATGTGATCCTATCATGCTCTGTTTGGCAGTGTGACTGCTGGGATACGAACTTGGGCGAACATTGTGTTAGTCTATTCTCCGATGAGGCTGCTCAGCAGTCTTCTAACCTCGCCTATTGCAAGATTTACTTCTGCGGTGTTATTCTCAGAACATGAGATCCATTTCCCTGCTCCATCCAGCAAGGGTGGCAATTTGGTCCTTAGCCCTTCTTTGTCCATCTGAGCCATGGGCACATAGATGCCCTTCTGCGTTAGTGGGTACATTTTGGCGTGGGGGAGCTCCACTGGTTTTTCCCTAATGTAGCATTTCCACCTTCTGCAATCCTGCATGTAGGGGAAGTTCCGATTGGGATCTCCCTCTCCGTGCCAGATGCAGTCTTCCGCAACAACCATGCCCTCTGGTTCGAAGAATCCCTCCTCCAGCCAGGGCCTATCACACAGGTTCTTTCCCTCGGTCCAGCGGGCCATAAGATGGCAAAATAGCCATTTGAAGACCTCACCTCCCTCTCGGGCCACTATCTTCCTTGGCGTTGGCCTATCCCTCTTGTCCAAGAGGAGCAGCGGATGTCTTTGTCGCTGCTCCCTCGTGCGCACGCAAAGGTGCCATAATACTTCTCCTATGTTTCAGTTGTGTTTGTACCAGCTTACCTTGGTCTCGGATTTCCTGGCTGGCCCCTCTCCTGTGCTGATGATCTGGTGAGGCTCGAGTAGCAGCCGGAAGCCTCTCCTCTACTTCTGCCTCGGACTATTCCACGAATGGTGCTGTGTGCCTAACCCATCTCTCCTCAGGAGGAGGAGGGCGCGCTGCTCTACGTTCCGGCTGAGCTTCTACGGTGCGAACTTGCGCTCTCTCTCGCCTTAGTTCACGCCTTTCCTTTAATTCCCACCTAGATTGCCTCCTTCGTTCCGAGCTATGCGCGGTTCTTTTTGATCGGAACTTGCCTTCAAACTTGGTACCCGTCTTTTTTTCGGCTACCTGAGCGAACCCTGTGGCTGCCACCTCGTCGGACCCCGGAGGACTGGGACCTTGTTCCTCACCCCTGCTTAGTTGTATTGTTGTCTAGAACCGCTATGAATCTTCCTGTTAGCCGAGTGTTCACTTGACCCAGTGGAAGTATGTGTACTTCGTGCTGCTGGGGCTTGATAGGCCAAACTCGATGGACTGGGGTGGGTCAAGCTTCAGGGAGCCCTAGCACTGGAATGGGGTGGTACCTCGACCTGCCTGCCTGTTAGGCCCTCATGCCTAGACCTAACAGTCCGTTGTTTTGTAGGGGATCCTCTGGCCCCCCTTGGCGGGTTGGTGTATCCTAATGTGAGGATTGCTGGCATCGGGGAGAGCCCTTCCATACCTGCATATGGCGCGGGAGGTGCGGACGCTTTGCTCATTGTCAGTGGTATAGGATTATCGGCCTGGGCCTCCTCAAAGATGGCCCACAGTTCTAACAGTGCCTCTCTCTGCCCTCTTTCTATCATGCGTATTTAGTCCGTATGTGTGTCCTCGTGTGTTCAATTATGTTAGTGTCGAAGGTTCCCTCTACTGGCCTTGTAAATGTGTGTTCCCTAGTGTGTCGCTGATTAAATCATCCACAGAAGCACTTACCCACTCCCACCCCTATACATCCTCTCATACACCCACTCACACACAACCACTCACATAGCCATTCACAGACCCATACAAGTACTCACACAGCCACTCAACTCACCCATATATTCATTTACACACACTTAATCGACAATACAGCCACTCACACACCAACTCGCTCACCTTTACAGATACTTACACACCCACTTATTCACCTATACAGCCATTCACACACACTCACTCAGTCATACAGCCTCTTAACACAGCCACTCACACACAATCTCTCACACACCCACTTACATACCCATTCATACAAGCACCCACACATCTGCTTACTCACCCATGGTCTTTCACACAAACTTACTCTACAATACTGCCACTCACACACCAACTCACTTACCCAAACAGCCACTCACTCACCCATACAGCCACTCACTCACCCATACAGCCACTCACTCACCCATACAGCCACTCACTCACCCATACAGCCACTCACTCACCCATACAGCCACTCACTCACCCATACAGCCACTCACTCACCCATACAGCCACTCACTCACCCATACAGCCACTCACTCACCCATACAGCCACTCACTCACCCATACAGCCACTCCCTCACCCATACAGCCACTCCCTCACCCATACAGCCAGCCGTACAGACAGTCACACACACAGTCACACATACACACACAGTCACACATACACACACAGTCACACATACACACAGTCACACATACACACACAGTCACACATACACACACAGTCACACATACACACACAGTCACACATACACACACAGTCACACATACACACAGTCACACATACACACAGTCACACATACACATACAGTCACACATACACACACAGTCACACATACACACACAGTCACACATACACACAGTCACATACACACACAGTCACATACACACACAGTCACATACACACACAGTCACATACACACACAGTCACATACACACACAGTCACATACACACACAGTCACATACACACACAGTCACATACACACAGTCACATACACACAGTCACATACACACACAGTCACATACACACACAGTCACATACACACAGTCACATACACACACAGTCACATACACACACAGTCACATACACACACAGTCACATACACACACAGTCACATACACACACAGTCACATACACACACAGTCACATACACACACAGTCACATACACACACAGTCACATACACACACAGTCACATACACACACAGTCACATACACACACAGTCACATACACACACAGTCACATACACACACAGTCACATACACACACAGTCACATACACACACAGTCACATACACACACAGTCACATACACACACAGTCACATACACACACAGTCACATACACACACAGTCACATACACACACAGTCACATACACACACAGTCACATACACACACAGTCACATACACACACAGTCACACACACACACAGTCACACACACACACAGTCACACACACACACAGTCACACAGTCACACACACACACAGTCACACACACACACAGTCACACACACACACAGTCACACACACACACAGTCACACACACACACAGTCACACACACACAGTCACACACACACACAGTCACACACACACACAGTCACACACACACACAGTCACACACACACACACAGTCACACACACACACAGTCACACACACACACAGTCACACATACACACAGTCACACATACACACAGTCACACATACACACAGTCACACATACACACAGTCACACATACACAGTCACACATACACACAGTCACACATACACACAGTCACACATACACACAGTCACACATACACACAGTCACACATACACACAGTCACACATACACACAGTCACACATACACACAGTCACACATACACACAGTCACACATACACACAGTCACACATACACACAGTCACACATACACACAGTCACACATACACACAGTCACACATACACACAGTCACACATACACACAGTCACACATACACACAGTCACACATACACACAGTCACACATACACACAGTCACACATACACACAGTCACACATACACACAGTCACACATACACACCCACAGTCTCTCACACCCACAGTCTCTCACACCCACAGTCTCTCACACCCACAGTCTCTCACACCCACAGTCTCTCACACCCACAGTCTCTCACACCCACAGTCTCTCACACCCACAGTCTCTCACACCCACAGTCTCTCACACCCGCAGTCTCTCACACCCGCACTCTCTCACCCCCCGCACGGTCTCTCCCCCGCACGGTCTCTCCCCCGCACGGTCTCTCCCCCCGCACGGTCTCTCCCCCCGCACGGTCTCTCCCCCCGCACGGTCTCTCCCCCCGCACGGTCTCTCCCCCCCGCACGGTCTCTCCCCCCGCACGGTCTCTCCCCCGCACGGTCTCTCCCCCCGCACGGTCTCTCCCCCCGCACGGTCTCTCCCCCCGCACGGTCTCTCCCCCGCACGGTCTCTCCCCCCGCACGGTCTCTCCCCCCGCACGGTCTCTCCCCCCGCACGGTCTCTCCCCCGCACGGTCTCTCCCCCCGCACGGTCTCTCCCCCCGCACGCTCTCTCCCCCCGCACGCTCTCTCCCCCGCACGCTCTCTCCCCCGCACGCTCTCTCCCCCCGCACGCTCTCTCCCCCCGCACGCTCTCTCCCCCGCACGCTCTCTCCCCGCACGCTCTCTTCCCCCGCACTCTCTCTCCCCTTTTTTGACTACATTTTTGGTGATTTTTTCACTGTTTCTTTTCGAGTCTTCTCGACTCCTAGGTGTCGGTAGGGATGCCCGGCTTCAAGCCATGCGACGTCTGTGGTCGAATGATGTCGATCACGGACCCGCACTTAGTGTCTCTACTGTCTCGGCCGAGACCACGACACGAAGTCGTGCCCTGACTGCCGGGCCTTACACCGAAGGCTTTGCGAGAGCGGTCTCGAAAGCTCCTCGAGGTCCGGCAGTCGGCTCCGCGCCGCACCAAGCCCCGGTCCCGTGAGAGGTCGAGGGGCCGGTCGCGGAGCCCCCACCGGTCGTCGGAGTCCAAGTCTTTGCACTCCTCGGGTAAGTCGAAGCACAAGAAGTCTAAGAAGCACCATCGCTCTAAGACTTCGCCTCGCCGGTCTCGCAACTCGGCTGAGGCCCCTGTCGGCACCGTCCCCGCGGCTCCGGATGTGCCTGGGGCGCCGCCCCTGCATTACCCGTCCTTCCCGGGTTCGGGGGCGACTCCGGCCGAGATACAGGAATTCCTGTCGGCCATGGCCCGCCTCTTCGGGCCTCAAAGTCCCTCCGGTGCGCCTTCGGGCCCCGTGGGCCCTGATGGGGTTGCTCCGGCGTAGCCGACGACTCCGGTCCCGGCGTCGCCTGTCCCGCCAGCCTTGATCCCGGCCTCGGCTCCGGCCCCGGCCTCGATCCCGGCTCCGGTGGTACCGCAACCCCGATCGACGCCGGTTGACCTAACCACGCCGGCGCCGATGTCCCCGGTGCCGTTCCTGACGCCGCCCGGGGCTCCGGGCGGCGTCGTTCCCCGGTTCTCTCCGGTTCCGGACATGGAGCCGGACCGACGTCGCTCGACGCCGGCGCCGATGAGACCTTGCGTCCCAGATGTCCCTCCTCCTCCATATTTTGAACCAGAGGAGGACCAGAAGAGCTGGGGGAGGGGTCGGAAGACCCTCTCACACAGCAGTGCGAGTATGATCAGGACTGGGCAGAGGAACTTGGGGATGCCAGTGGTCTAGACACTTCCCCTGACGCTGGCATGCTGTCTCCTCCCGTGGCTACGGAGGAGGGAGCAAATTTCGCAACGGTGTTGCGTAGAGCAGCTGGAGCCTTGAACCTCCAAATGCCTACTGTGGCTGTCAGGACTAATCTCCTGACGGAAGTGCTTCAGCCGGCAGCTTCCTCCTCGGAGACTGTGCTGCCGTTTAATGATGCACTGTCTGACGTTCTTTTGGGCACCTGGTCCAAGCCCACCACAGGGGCTCCTGTGGATAGGAACGTGGCCCGATGCCATCGCCCTGCTCCGGGCGACCCCTTGTTTCTCTCTCAACATCCCACCCCCGAGAGCTTGGTTGTCCAAGCCTCTGCCTCCCAAACCGCCTTCCCTACCGCCCCTCCGGATAGGGAATCCAAACGCCTGGACCAGTTTGGGAAGAAGGCTTTTCTTCCTCCAGTGCTGGCTTGCGGTCCGTCAACACCGCTTGCCTTTTGGGCCGATATACCCACTCCCTGTGGGATTCGGTGGCGGCTGTTTTGCCCCAGTGTTCTGAGGAGGTCCAGACACTACTTACCCGCACCATTGCGGAAGGTAGGGATGCGGCAAAGTTCACCATACGTTGTGGCCTTGATACCGCCGACTCGCTGGGCAGATCGCTTGCAACGACGGTGGCGCTGCGTTGCCACGCCTGGCTGAGAACAACTGGTTTCTCGGGTGATGTCCAGAATACACTCATGGACATGCCCTTTGATGGAGTCGGTCTTTTTGGTTCCAAAGCAGACCATGCGCTGGAGCGTTTTAAGGACTCACAGGCTACTGCCAAGTCCCTGGGCCTTTCTGTTGTGCGCCCTCCGCTAACCTCTGCTTTTCGACCCTTTCGTGGCCACGGAAGAGGCGCCCAGTCACGTCCGCTGCCCATCCACCGGCCCGCGCAGCAAGCGTCTTCGCGTGGCCGAGGACGTGGCTACCGCCGTGGCGGTTCGGGCAACCAGCGTGCGGGTCAGGCCACCAACTCCGCCCCGTCCGCGGCCTCCAAGCCCTCCTAGTCCTTCCTTTCAGGTGCACAGCACGCCAGTAGGGGGCAGGGTCCGCCATCACCTTCACCACTGGCGTGCCATCACCTCGGACAGGTGGGTCTTGGACATTGTCCGAAGGGGCTACTCCCTCCCCTTCGAGACCACCCCCCCAACCATGCCACCTCAATTCCACCGCATGTCAGGGGATCACTTGGTGCTTCTGCAGAAGCAAGCCACGGCCCTCTTGGCCAAGAGGGCCATCGAGCATGTTCCGACCCCAGAAGTGGGACGTGGTTGCTACTCCCACTACTTTCTGGTGCCCAAAAAGGACAAGGAGGACATGCGTCCTATCTTGGACCTCCGGAACGTCAATCGCTTCCTCCGGAAGGAGAAGTTCAAGATGCTCACCCTAGCTCAGGTCTTGACTTCCCTCGACCCTGGAGACTGGTTGGTAGCGTTGGACTTGCAGGACGCTTATTTTCACATCCCCGTCCTGCCGGCCCACCGGCGTTACCTGCGGTTCACGGTAGGCCTCGAGCATTTTCAGTTCACCGTGCTCCCCTTTGGCCTTACAAGTGCCCCTCGGGTGTTCATGAAAGTGATGGCGGTGGTCGCAGCTCATCTGCGCCGGGCAGGGGTTCCAGTCTTCCCCTACCTCGACGACTGGCTGCTGAAGGCGGTCTCGTCCCAGGCAGTCGTCTCCCACCTCCAGACTACGGCCGAACTCCTGCACTCGCTGGGGTTCTCCATCAATGTGCCGAGTCGCATCTGATTCCTTCTCCACAGCTCCTTTTCATCGGAGCAGTTCTGGACACGACGCAGTTTCGGGCCTATCCTCCCGAACGGCGAGTCCGGGATATTCAGGCTATGATTCCGATCTTTCAGCCTTTATCCTGGGTTTCGGTACGGATGACCCTGAGGCTGCTGGGCCTCATGGCCTCCTGCATCCTGCTGGTCGATCATGCCAGATGGCATATGCGGGCTCTGCAGTGGGACCTGAAGTTCCAGTGGGCGCAGCACCAGGGCAACCTGTCCGATCACGTCCAGATCTCGGAGGGGACTGCAAAACCGTTGCAGTGGTGGCTCTCGAACCGGCAATGGGTCATGGGCAGATCCCTCTCCCTTCCCCAGCCAGAGCACACAGTTGTGACGGACGCGTCCCTTCTGGGATGGGGCGGTCACATGGGAGAGGCGGAGATCAGAGGCCTCTGGTCTCCGGCGGAGTCCCGGCTCCATATCAACCTTCTGGAGCTCCGGGCGATCCGACTTGCACTCAAGGCATTCCTTCCCTCTGTCAAAGGGACGGTAGTGCAGGTGTTCACAGACAACACCACCGCCATGTGGTATTGCAACAAACAGGGCGGGGTGGGGTCGTGGACCCTATGTCAGGAGGCTCTGCGCCTTTGGACATGGCTGGAACATCAGGGCATATTCCTGATGGTTCAACACCTGGCAGGTTCCCTGAACGCCAGGGCGGACGAACTCAGCCGCAGGTGCATGATGGATCACGAATGGCGTCTTCACTCGGAGGTGGCGCAAGGTCTCTTTCAGCAGTGGGGAGAGCCTTGGTTAGATCTGTTCGCCACCGAAGAGAACGCGCAATGTCAGCAGTGCTGCGCGTTGGAATTTCCAAGGCGGCACTCGCTAGGAGACGCTTTTCGTCGCGACTGGAGTTGCGGTCTGTTGTACGCCTTTCCGCCTATACCACTTCTACCCAGAGTGTTGAAGAAGATTCGGCGCGACCGGGCCCAAGTCATCCTTGTGGCTCCGGACTGGGCTTGAAGAGTTTGGTATCCCGAGCTACTCAGTATGAGCGTCGATCCCCCGATCCGTCTGCCTCTTCGGGAGGATCTTCTGTCGCAGCAGCAGGGACGGTCCTCCACCCGAACCTGTCCAGTCTCCACCTGCTTGCGTGGAGATTGAGCGGCGGCAGTTGATTCCTTTCGACTTGCCTCCCGAAGTTTGTGATGTGATTCTGGCAGCCAGGCGTCCCTCCACTAAGGTGGTATACGCCTGCAGGTGGAACAAGTTTGTGGCATGGTGCACAGCAAAGGCTGTGAATCCCCTCTCTGCCCCTCTTTCTGAGGTTCTTCTGTTCCTTCTTTCTCTGGCCCAACAGGGTTCTGCCCTGGGTACCATCAAGGGCTATCTTTGTGCTATCTCGGCCTTCCTCAGGCTTCCTGATCAGCCCTCCCTTTTCAAGTCCCCTGTTGTTAACAGGTTCCTAAAAGGCATTACACACCTCTTCCCTCCTGTTCCGTTTGTAATGTCTCAGTGGGACTTGAACTTGGTTCTTACTTTTCTCATGTGCGCTCCCTTTGAGCCTCTACATAACTGTCCTCTTCGTCTTCTGACTCTGAAGACAGCCTTTCTGGTGGCCATCACCTCCGCTCGGCGGGTGAGTGAGCTCCAGGCTCTATCTTGCAAATCTCCCTTTCTGTCTGTCCATCCAGACAAGGTTGTTCTTCGGACGCGTCCGTCCTTCTTGCCAAAGGTGGTTACTGCCTTCCACATTGGGCAGACCATCACTTTGCCCACCTTCTTTCCGCCTCCGCATCCTTCCAGAGAGGAAGAGAGGCTCCACCGTCTGGACCCAAAACGTGCGCTTTCCTTCTATATTAACCGCACACAACACTTCCGGGTGGATGACCAGCTCTTTGTTGGCTACGTGGGCGCCAAAAAAGGTCGGGCGGTGCACAAGAGAACCATTTCCCGCTGGGTAACCTTGTGTATCAAAGCCTGCTATTCTTTGGCTAAGAAGGAGCCTCCTGTTGGGCTGCGTGCCCATTCCACCAGGGCAACGGCTGCTACCACGACTTTAGGCCGCGGTGTTCCGCTGCAGGTTATCTGTCAGGCAGCTACGTGGGCCTCGCTGCACACGTTTACAAAGCATTACTGCCTTGACAGTCAGGTCCGGAGGGACGGCTTCTTTGGCCGTTCTGTCCTCCGGGACTTCCTTGTCTGATCTTTGTTCGCAGACCCACCACCGGGGTTGGTATTGCTGGGGTATCTATTCTAAGGTAAGGAATCTGTCACTAACATGTCTCTTTCAGATGCACAAGTTACTAACTTGTGTAACGATATATCTGTAAGAGACAGTAGTTAGTGACAGATTCCTTACCGCCCCACCCATCCTCCTTGTTCTGCGAACTGATTTCTAGGGTTAAGGACTTCCCTTTCAGGGCCCTAGTATTTTTCAGACACCTATGTCAGCTTCTTGCATGGCTCTGCGTTCCTGGCGCGGCAAGTCGTGTACAGAACTGACGTCAGCGCGCAGGGGCGCCGTCTAAGTACTGCCCGCGACGTCATCCCGGCGATCACGACACAGACGACGGACGCGGAGCCGCACGACACCGCCTACCGACGCGCAAGGGTACTGCTACGCAAAAACTTTCCGGATCCAGGCTGACGCCTGGGGATATTCTAAGGTAAGGAATCTGTCACTAACTACTGTCTCTTACAGATATATCGTTACACAAGTTAGTAACTTGTGCATTATTATCTATTACTAGCAAATTACATTTTGAAAAAGCAGTACATTAGCTGATATGCGATCTATAGTATTTCTTCCATGGCTATCTATGTCGTCACTAGTCACATGGTTAGTGTGTTACCTATTAAAACCTGTATCAACGTAGCGTGGTCATGTGATCAAGGCCACATGACGTGGCCAAAATGCGTCATGGGCAGCACAAACTAAATAAACTTTATTTTTAGCACCAGCAAATTTTAAAGTCCGTACCTGCTTTGTGCACGAATTGCACTTGGATCGTTGGTTCGATGTGTGTGTGTGTATATATGTATGTATGTATATATATTATATATTTATATATAACTGCTCCATCCAAAAGGATACGAAGCACTCGCGGGGTCAAAAACTGTATTTATTGAAAGCAGTTCTCCCAGACGCGTTTCGGCGTGATGCCTTTCTCAATGTTCGAACTGCTAAAATGATTTCTGGTGTCCAATTGGCTTATATTTATGTCCCCAATCCTTATTGGTGGAATCACAGCCAATGGGAGGGCTGCAATACTTTTGCTGATATTCTCCAGCTGCAATGTTTCTCTGCATCGGCGCTGTCAAAGTGATCACGTAAGTCCCATATCATGCCTGGATGACAAATCAAATTTGATAATCCCCGAAGGCCGACTCTGATACCAGTCCTGATGCCTTCGTCATTTTGCTGGCCATGTTGTTTGTGCAGTCCCTCTTAGCCCCTCGATAGGGGCGATGAGTTCTTAATACACCCGATTAACCCCTCACCAGAAACATTGCAGCTGGAGAATCATATTCTAGCAGTTCGAACATTGAGAAAGGCATCACGTCGAAACGCGTCTGGGAGATCTGCTTTCAATAAATACAGTTTTTAACCCCGCGAGTGCTTCGTAGCCTTTTGGATGGAGCTGTTATGTAAGATGCGAGTTCCTACCCTCGACCACGATGGTGGGACTATTGAGCTAAGGATATATATATATATATATATCATAAAAGGTGGTTCCGCACACAATACAATCAATTGAATTCAAAGTAGATGGCAGTCTTTGTATGCACACAGAAGAATTTCGGATACCACGTTGTATCTTTTTCAGGAAAAGTTCCTTATTGTGTTTTTTACAAAGATAAAATCCAATAGCCGACGCGTTTCGTCCCGGAGGGACTTCTTCAGGGCTACAGAAAGACATATATAAATACATTTAAAATATATACATATACAAAAGCAGACACACAAAAGCATTGTTCTACAGTATAGTTTTAAAAATTAAGAAAAAATGGAGTCCGCTATATCTCTGTGGTAGAGTTTTATAGCTATTCATCCTGTTTGGACCGTGGATCTTATTTTATACTTTTAACTTCATATTTTTCTTTTACATCTTGGAGGCACACATGAGTATCTAAGGATCACAATTACAGAAGAATTCACATAACAACATACCTCCACAGTGTGAAAGCGTCTTATCCAATTCCAAGTTTCTTTAATGAAACAGAGAAGGGGCCTGTGTTCAACAGAAAATTCGTTGTTGTAAAAATAGAGAACACAATACTAAGGATAAGTGTTATACCAATCCAGTATCATATGGGGATTGCATGTAACAAGCATTCGATTATATTTGGAAGCACTTCTTGTTAAGAAAAGTGAAGAAAGAACACAAAGCTGAAGGCAAATGTTATGTCAGCCAAATATCATATGACGAATTCATATGACACTCATTGAATAATGTTTGTAAGCACAATGTATTTGTCAATACAACATATTATTTTAGACCAATACCCAAAAAAATCAATCAAATTCTAAAGAACATAGAGGGGACCTATATTCAAAAAACAATTTACAGTTCTTTGCAAAGGAGAACATAATATTTAACATTAACAAATATTTTAACCAAAAATCATTAGAAAATTCCATATGACAAACATTAAATCACTTTTAAAAGCACAGTGTATGTGCCGATGTGAGATATCGTATTGACCAATAAATAGGTCAGTTTCCAAAACAAACATCAAGGCATTTCTATTGCTGCATATTTCGCCAAGAGTATTTTATATTTTAGCCTAAGCTTGCAACAATTTTTTTGGAAGAGCAAATAAAACGGAGACTAGTCTGTTAGTCAGATTTACTTTGTATAGCTCTGTGGCCGCCATGTTAAACATAAATTGTGTGAAACAATTTCAAACCATTTAGGTCAGACAGCACCATATTAAAGGATGCTACCTGGTGATTTCTCGTAATGTGTTTCTATAACACCGCCATAGAATTTCAATATTCAATAATTTCGATTTCAAACAACTTATTTGCCACCGTCATGCCTCGCAAATCTTGACACGTAAATATATAGACTGGTTTAGGATCGACATTTCATTTAATATAGATGCCGTACAGCATGACACCACGTTCATGGATAACATTTGTAACCAAGCATGTCAGGTAGAATTATTATTGCAATCGAATAAACTTAAAAACGATTTCATCATACAATTGGAGCTCCATTACATATTATCGGTAACGTATTAGTGATGCATAAACAGTCAAGAAAACGGAAGCGGGTCTCTTAGACAAAGTGAGTCGGCCATTTTGGAAACGACAGCTCACATAATCCATATTACGGAGTTTTAGGACATCTCAGTAGTATACTGTGTTTGAATACAACCAGAACCAATAGATTCTTAATAACATATATAATGAATTGGTATATATATATATGCATTCAGATAATTAATTGAAAGAGAAGAGATTCATAAAACTCTAACCGACGAGCGATTCTATCCTCACATTATGGCCTAATAGACTTACTTGTTCTCACGGCTCTATAACCGAAAAATTGCCAGTTCGTCGATGCGTCTGCTTCAAAGAGTTGAAACAGACTGCATCAGGACGGACACTTTTATATATGTCTCATAATATGAAACACCTGATAGTGTAGAAACGAACGAAGTTCATTGCACAGCGTGGCTCACTCTAGAAAAAACTTGCGCCATCTTTGAATATGCACAAGTAATATAATTTTCAATTAGTTCATTTGGATCTTTCTTATTGTGGAAAGTTGTCTTACTGTGACGGTGATCAAAGTCACATTTAGATCATAATATAGCCGGTTTCTTTCGAAACATTGAAAATCGAGCACCCAGACAAAGATTTTTTTTGGGGTTATTTATGCATTGTGTAACCACTATGAAAAAGGTCGGGCCATGTTTAAATATACAGGTGTTTCGTTAATATAAAAAGACCCATTACAATTCCCAACTTCAATAAAGATCTATGACAATAGTGATCTATTACATTAACTCAAGTCGTATTTACATTATTGTGTACCGAATTTACAAAAGAGTTAAAGCAATCAGACAGTTCAAGGAAACAGAAGTTGACAGCGCTTATACAGAGCGTGGCTCAATTCAAGAATTTTTAGGCGCCATCTTTAAATGAGCAAGTATTACATATATATCAAATCGTTGCATTGTAACTCATGATGTTAATAGTTTATGGTATATATACAAAGGTATTAAAATCGACATTTATTAAGATCCAGCGGAGACAGATATTTTCCACGCTTACCCAATACATGATTCAATCAAAGATATCTCGCTTCATTTTCCATAGAGAACAACATGTTTAGACTGATGCTGGGTCTCAAGTTCGTGCTAAGCCAAGACATGAATTTCTTGCAAAGGCGAGGAAGAAATATTGTTTTAAAATTAGTCAATTGGTTCTGCCATTATTGCTTTTATAACAGACACCATTATAGTATCAGTTGGCACAACCCTGTTTGTCATAGGACTTTTTTTTTTTATATATATATAAATTTAGGGTGTGCATAGTGAGTTTAGTTATTACTATACTCCTAGGTCTTCAGCACAATGATCCTCTATAGGCAGATTATATATATATATTGACATATCGCATTTCATAAAAAGTGATGGAACTCGTTATTGATATTAAGTCCAAATTTAACAGTACGCAAGCGACAAATCCAAGTTGCCTCTAGCTGTCTCAAGGATAACTCTCTGTTCCCACCTTGGTTTCCTGCACCAGTATTGACCTCCCATATAGAAGATAGGCAAGTGCGGACTGTCTTTGCCTCAACCCTCTGGTCGCTAGTGTATGTGTATATGTATATATATATATATATATGTTACATTTTTTGTTCCATTTAAAAAATTAATTCCCAATTGGGAATAAAAAACATAAATGAAAAGGTGAAAAGAAGTATCTGTCACAAATATTCTCTTAAAATGGAGGAAACCAAAGGAAACACAGGCCCATTGTAAAACCTAGGCAATACAGTCAGAATTAAACTGTTAGTGCACCTTTTAAGGGCTTCACCCTTGCTCCAGTGTCCCTTCATGCACTAGGGGTGACTGTTAGGTCTTTTCATTTTTCAGGCTCCTGTCAGCAGGAGCCTTTTTTTGGGCTGTATTGTTCAAATTCTTTTCACTCAACATCCTTTAGGACAAGAGATATTTGCCAGCCTTCTCTTCCAGGGGATCCTCATCAATAGTCATAAGCACTGAATATTCCCGCCCACGTGCGGGGACCCCGGAAATATAAAAATTATATATGGAAATCACATATATACAGCTCTACATATATGCATATACATATATCATTTTTTCTCATACCAATGCAGCTCTCAATAGGAGGCTAAACAATGTAATTACACACATAAAAAACTACCTTTGCCAATATATAAAAACACCAGAGGACAATTAGTACTTGAACTCTGTTTTTTAATGAGCAAAATACTCATAAAGAGTAAAAACTGCAAAATAAGTAGACATTGTTAGCCTACAGGCTGCATTGTAAACCAATAGCATAGAAAATGAAAACATTTTCAACAAAAACTGGCACCGTGCCTTTAAGGCAGCCATGACCCCTAGCTTCCCATCATGCCTCAGGGGTGACAGTTAGGTCAGTTGTTCTTTCCGGCTCCTTCAGTCAGGACCCTGGATTTTCAGCTCTTGCTTTTTTGACTTTGTCAAAAAATATCTATAAAGATCTAGTTTTTTCTACTTTCACTCGACGTCTTTTGGTCCTAGAGTGCAAGTAGCACCTTTTTGTGTTTCAGAAAAGGTTTATTTTTTGGAAATGCCTTCTTTATTCGATCCTTGCCCGTCATGTGGCAAGAAGAAGGCCAGAACAGATACACATCCTGTGTGTATTCTCTGCCTCCCTGAATCCCACTCTTCTGACAACTGCCAGCATTGTAAGAAGTTATCAAGAAGGACTATCAAGGAGAGGGACAGGATCCGTCTCTATGGCCTCTCTGAAAGAGGTAGGTCTCCTGTGAGGCAGAAGAAGAGGAGAACTCGGTCGACGTCGAGAGGAAAAGTCCCGACCTGTTCTCCGTCGGCGTCGGTATCGACGTCGAAGAAATCGGCGACGAAGAAATCGGCGTTGAAGACTTCGGTGATGCCGGCGCATCATCATTCGACTCACGAAATCTTCGTCGACGAAGGTAACAGGTCCTCCGTTGACGTCAACCAGGCGGCGCTCAACGTCGAGAGACAGGTCTCCGTCGGCGCCGGGTGGGCGTACGACGTCGAGGCACAGCGCTCCGTCGTCGCAGGCGCGATCGACGTCGAGGCACAGCGCTCCGTCGTCGCAGGCGCGATCGACGTCGAGGCACAGCGCTCCGTCGACGCCTCATCAACGGCGATCGACGTCGAAGCACATCTCCCCGTCTCGTCAGCGGCGATCGACGTCGAGGCGCATCTCTCCGTCGTCGCCTCCTCATCGGCGATCGACGTCGAGACACAGATCTCCGCCGGGATCAAAGCAACGATCTTCGGCGTCGAGACACAGGACACCTCCTTCGGCGTCGAAGCAGACGATCCATCATTCCACGCCGTCGAGGCGGATGACTCCGCCGAGTGGATTTTCGGCGTCGAGACCAAGACCTCCGTCGCCGGCAGTCCAACGCCGGTCGACGTCGACACAGCAATCTCCTGAAAGGGTGCAGGGAGTGTCAAAGCAGGACACTGCACCAGTGTTGGAGAGACGTTCGTCGCCGAGAAGTCCACTTTCTAAGAGAAGAAAGTCAACGTCGAGACATACGTCTCCGTTGAGAGGGCAGTCGACGCTTAGACGCTCCAGGTCAACGTCAAAGCGCCCTTCTGGAAACACCTCACCTCCAGTGAGCCTGTCTTCGTCACCTTCAGGTTCGTCCAGATCCCCGGAGGTGGTTATCTCTACGTCCAACAGCCCAGTGTCAGGGGGTCACCAAGATTCTCCAACAAGGCATGAAGAGCTGAGCTTCACACCTCCTGCTCAGTCTCCTAAGGAAAGAGAGAGCCACAGATCGCCTTCCATCCATTTATCGCCACGATGGCACAGGCCTCTACATCACTGGGCTACGGACAGGAATTACTCGAGCCATCAGAACAGATCCCCGTTGGCTCGTTTAACTCAGGATAAAGAGCGATCTCCTTCAAGAACAAGAGCTCGCAGCCGCACACCGGTGCACTCACACAGGAGGAGGTCTAGATCAAGAAGCAGGAGGAGAGCACACAGATCGCCTACTCCGTCCTCTTCTTCCACTCATACATCCCATAGAGACTATTCGCCTACTTTGACGAACAGTCCACCGTCGAGGGTCTCTCCGGTGGACGACATCTACACTTTTCAGGACATTCTTGGCAGAGGAGCTGTAAAGCTGGGTATCCCTATGCCAACTCGTCAAAGCAAGTCCTCGGTGATTTTTGAGACTCTACACCAAAGAGCAGCAGCTAAACCTCTGCTTCCCTTGGTACCAGGCATCATAGAGCCAGTGATGGATATCTTTCTCACGCCAGCGAGTGTTAAGACCGCCCCAGCGAGGATCTTAAAAAGTACAGTTCACCAGAGGACGATCCGCTCTTCCTCAGGGCTGACCCTCCTCCGGATTCAGTCGTAATTGCGGCGGCAAAGAAGACTCATGCGGTGGAATCCTCCTCTACTGTCCCACCAGACAAGGAGAGCAAGGTGCAGGATTCCTGGGGAAGGAAGGTTTGTGGCACTTCGGCCTCCATGTTGAAGGTCTCCAATGCAGCGGCACTCCTGGGCCACTACGACAGATCTCTGTGGAACTCACTACAGAGATTCACTGAAAAGTTGCCACAGGAAGACAGTAAAGATTTTGAAGAAATCTTAACAGAGGGCAGTCAGGTGTCTAACCAGGTCATCAATGCTGCGGCGGATGGAGCTACCCTTTCGGCACATGCTTATGCTCATGGGGTATGCGCAAGGAGAACATCATGGCTACGTCTTACAGCACTCAGGCCAGAAGCGCAGTCACGCATCCTCAATCTTCCGTTCTCTGGTTCCTCTTTGTTCGGGACTCACACGGATGAAGAGATGACGCGGATGAAAACGGAACTGGACACGCTTAAAGCGGTGGGCCTGGAGAAAAGAAAGGAATTCCGTAAGAGATTCCGTCCTTACAATAGACGATCCTCCCAACAGAGGGTTCAAACCCCTCATTGGCAGAAAAATCAGGATCAGCAAGGCCAGCAAAAAACGCAGTATCGGGGCAGACGCTCCTCCAGAGGAGGAAGAAACCAGCAACAAGGCAACAATTCCGCCAAGACGCAGTCGAAACAATGAACACTCACTTCCCCTGTCGCCGTTCACCACTCCAGTGGGGGAAGTATCGCAGATCATCTCGAAGAGTGGCGAGCTATCACAAAGGATCGGTGGGTACTAGCCACGTTGCAGAATGGGTACTCTCTACGTTTTCAACATCGCCCACCATCAATCCCTCCAGTTCCTCCGTCGTGTCACCAGTTAAAACTCTTGCAGAAAGAGGTTGCCACCCTTCTCAGAAAGTCAGCCATCGAGAGGGTGCCAGTATCTCAAAGAGGAAAAGGGGTTTACTCAAGATATTTTTTGGTGAAGAAAAAAGGCCAAAAAGCAGAGTACAGACCCATTCTGGACTTGCGGTCACTCAACCTATCCATAAAAAGGAAAAGTTTCGCATGTTGGCTCTCCATCAAATATATCCACATCTCAGGCAGGGGGATTGGATGTGCTCGCTGGATCTGCAAGATGCATATTTTCACGTTCCGATCAATCAGTATCACAGACAGTACCTGCGATTCCTAGTGGGATCCGCTCATTACCAGTTCAAGGTTCTACCCTTCGGGTTGAAGTCAGCCCCCAGAGTGTTCACGAAGTGCATGGCGGTGGTGGCAGCCGCACTGCGCCGCAGGGGCGTCTTCGTATACCCGTACTTGGACGACTGGCTGTTGAAAGGTCCTTCCCCAGACAGTGTGAGGATTCATTTCTTGAGCTGTCTCGAGCTGTGTCACCGGCTGGGCCTGCATGTGAATTTCGTCAAATCAACTTCACAGCCAACACAGAAAATACATTTTTAGGAGCTCTGCTAGACTCCACGGTAGGAAAAGTGTTTCCTTCGGAGGAGAGACAGTGTTCCCTCATACAGAAATGCCAGCTGGTTCTGCGCAACAGAAAACTACCTGTGCGTCGGATTGCCTCCCTGCTAGGGTCGATGGCATCCTGCATCTTCCTGGTTCCCAATGCCAGACTACGAATGCGTCCTCTTCAGCAGGATCTGGAGGACAAGTGGGACCAGCAGACCGCTCGTTGGGACGAAAAAATAAGTCCATCAAACGCGGCTCGAGCTTCCATACCTTGGTGGATGAGAAAACAAAATTTGCAAGTCGGAGTTCCTTTCCATCAACCTCCGCCTGCTCAGACACTGATCACGGACGCCTTGCTGCAGGGTTGGGGAGCCCACATGGGTTCTCTCCAGACTCAAGGACTGTGGTCTCCAAAGGAGCGATCCTATCACATCAACATGCTAGAGCTGAGAGCAGTACACCTAGCCCTCAAAGCTTTCCTCCCCTCGATTCAGGCAACCTCAGTGTTAGTACAGACGGACAACACCACCACCATGTACTACCTGAACAAACAGGGGGAACTCGCTCACGCACACTTTCCCTGGAAGCTCAAGCACTCTGGCATTGGCTCTTGGCTCGGAATCTGGCAGTCACAGCAGTCCACCTGCCAGGAGAACAGAAGGTGAGAGCGGATGCACTCAGCCGTCACTTCGAAGACAGAGAAGACTGGGTGCTCAACGACGAGGTCGTCGAAGACATCTTCCAGACATGGGGTCGTCCCACCATCGACCTCTTCGCGGACGACGAAAATGCCAAATGCCGAGACTTCGCCTCACGGTTCTACCGACCAGGATCGAAAGGGAATGCCCTTTTGATAGACTGGTCAGGGGCATTTGTGTACGCCTTTCCACCCCTTCCGCTGATCCCGAAGGTGGTGACCAAGCTGTCCCATTCGTGCACGAGGATGATACTAATTGCCCCGGACTGGCCGAGACAATGGTGGTACCCGGACCTTCTGCACCTATCAGAGTGTCCTCACAAGAGGCTGCCGTGCAGACCGGACCTGCTGTCCAAGATGAACGGGAGGATTCATCATCCCAACCTTCCCTCACTGAACTTGGCGGCATGGCTCCTGAGGTCCTCCAGTATGGCCACTTAGGACTACCGCAGGACTGCATGTCCATCTTGAAGGAAGCAAGAAGACCGTCCACGAGGCATTCGTATGCATGCAAGTGGAAACGGTTTTACATGTGGTGTATGCAGAACAATTGTAACCCATTCAAAGGTCAGGAAGAGGTCATCCTTCCTTACCTACTTTATCTGGCGAAAGCAGGTTTGAAGTTTTCTTCCATTAAGGTACATTTAGCAGCTATAACTGCATATAGGCGTTCAGCTTCTCAACCTTCCTTCTTCCAGTTACAGGCTGTTAAGGATTTTTTGCAGGGTTTAAAGAAGGTCTATCCTCCGGTACGGCCTCCTTCACCACCCTGGGAGCTTAACCTGGTGCTATCAAAATTGATGGGTCCGCCTTTTGAACCCATACACAAAGCAACCTTACAGCATCTTTCTTGGAAGGCGGCTTTCTTGCTAGCGATCACGTCAGCTCGCAGAGTGAGTGAAATACAGGCGCTCTGCTCCAAAGAGCCCTATACAGTCTTCCATCTTAACAGGGTTGTGATGAGGACGCACCCCTCTTTCCTTCCAAAGGTGGTGTCGGATTTTCATGTGAATCAGACCATCTCTCTACCCACCTTTTTTCCCAATCCCTCCACTCCAGCTGAGAGGGCTTTGCATTCTCTGGACCTCAAAAGGGTTTTAAAATTCTATCTGGATCGGTCCAAATCTATAAGAAAATCTGATCAACTATTTGTTAACTATGGGTCGATCAGATCTGGGTTCGCAGCTTCAAAGCGCTCCATCTCCAGATGGATAGTTTCATGTATCAAGCTTGCTTATCAATTAGCGCAGAAGCTCCTGGAGTTTACTCCCAGAGCGCATTCTACTAGAGGGAAAGCGGCTACTACTGCTTTTCTTCAAAATGTGCCCATGTCTGAAATCTGTAAGGCGGCAACTTGGAGGTCCGTCCATACATTTACGAGGCACTACTGTCTGGAATCAGACACCAGAGCAGACACCCAAGTAGGCCAGGCCTCCTTGAGGAATCTGTTCAACAGCTGATTTCGGCTGTTATGTTTCTTTGTGTTGGGTCACTTTACTCATTTACCTGCAGGTGGTTGATGGGCTTGCTATTCTATTCAGTGCTTATGACTATTGATGAGGATCCCCTGGAAGAGAAGGATAAGTTACTTACCTGTAATCCTAGTTCTCTTCCAGGGGTATCCTCATCAAAGTCATAAGCAACCCACCCGCCTCCCCAGGTAAATGAGAGATTTCTAAAGTGTTAAAGGATATCTTTGTGCCCTGACCTTCAGGGTTATGCAAAGAACAACTGACCTAACTGTCACCCCTGAGGCATGATGGGAAGCTAGGGGTCATGGCTGCCTTAAAGGCACGGTGCCAGTTTTTGTTGAAAATGTTTTCATTTTCTATGCTATTGGTTTACAATGCAGCCTGTAGGCTAACAATGTCTACTTATTTTGCAGTTTTTACTCTTTGAGTATTTTGCTCATTAAAAAACAGAGTTCAAGTACTAATTGTCCTCTGGTGTTTTTATATATTGGCAAAGGTAGTTTTTTATGTGTGTAATTACATTGTTTAGCCTCCTATTGAGAGCTGCATTGGTATGAGAAAAAATGATATATGTATATGCATATATGTAGAGCTGTATATATGTGATTTCCATATATAATTTTTATATTTCCGGGGTCCCCGCACGTGGGCGGGAATATTCAGTGCTTATGACTTTGATGAGGATACCCCTGGAAGAGAACTAGGATTACAGGTAAGTAACTTATCCTTTTTTACCTGGAATTTCTTTTTTTTTTTCTTTTTTTTTAATCATTTGTGGACTGCCCTCACTGTGGAAAGAAAAAAGCCCAGTCAGGCCCTCACAACTTATGCATAGTATACTTCCCGGAAGACCATCGTCCAGAAGATTGTGAGCACTGCAGGAACAAGCCAAGGCGAACTCTAAAGGATAGGCAGAGGATCATAATTCTGGGTCTTCAGGACATAAGTAAAGACCCAGCCTCAGGTCGTCTAGAGGGGCGAGGTCTTTTACCACCTACCTCTGAAAACATCTCCCTCTCTGAGGACTATTCAAGAGGTAGATCCAAAGAGTGCCGTAAATCACATGGAAAACGACTTCCCCCGTTTGACGTTGACCTATGATTTCGAACACGTATTGTAGCAACTTACTCGCCGTCGAGCAGAGGTACTTCTCCATTGAGGCATCAAGGTAAGTCCACATCGAGACCACCGTCTATGTCGAGACAAGGCCATTCATCGACGTAAAGACCTCCATTGATGCGAGAACTTCCTACAATGTTGAGACAACCTACACCAACGTTGAGACCACCAGGATCGACTTCGAGATAAATGGATCAGTCTCATTCAGAGCCAAGACCACCGTCTTCTGCTTCACCTTCTCGCAGGCACACTGCAGACTGGCTTCAGCTGCCTCAAAAGAAGACCAGTACCACATCCCTCAGACTGACTATTCAAGAGAATATTCACCCACAAGGGAGGTTACAAAAGTAGTTAGTGTGTCTCCTACACCTTCTCCAAAAGGAACGGATTCTTTTTCAAACTGACCTTCTCTATACTCTTCAGGTCCCGTTTACACTTGCCAGCAAAGACACTACACGGTCTTGAGGTCATACTAGATCTAGGTTGCCAAGAAGACCCACAACACCTAGGTGATCTATTTCCCCAAGGAGATCCAGGTCTAGTTCAAGGCGCCACAGACACCATAGTGGTAGATCATCTTGGCACAGAACCTCAAGACGAAGACACCTTCATCACATTCTACACATACTTTGATTAGAGATTATTCTCCAACACTATCTCCAGCTCCCAGAGTGTCCCCAATAAATGACATCAGCACTTTTAATGAGTCGTTTGTTAGAGGGGCTTCAAAATTGAACATCCCCATTCAGATACCTCCTACGTCTACCTCAGTAATTTTTAAGACCATTCATCTTAGGGCAACTTCAAGGCCTTCATTGCCATTGGTTCCTGGTATTTTAGGTCCAGCCATGCAGTGGTTCTTAGCCCCAGCTTCTGCAAAGTCAGCTCCTTCCAGGCTACTTAAGAAATATAAAGCCTCCTATCTAGATCCTCTCTTTTAAGACCAGACTCTCCTTCAGATTCAGTAATTATCTCCGCTGCATGAAGATCACACACAGTATCTCCTCCTTCCACTGTGCCTCAGGAAGAAGAAAGCAAACAAATGGACTCCACAGTTAGAAAAATATGTGGTACAGCGGCCACTTCTATGAAAACAGCAAGTGCAACTGCTTTGTTATGACAGAGCCCTGTGGGGCTTTTTTCGGAGATTCGCTGAAAAACTTCAGGAGGACAAACTTGATTTTCAGGAAATCTTGCAAGAGGGTATGATGGTTTCGAACCAAGTAATATGCGCAGCAGCTGATTCTTTTGACCTGTCGGCACATGACTACTGTCATGGAATATGTCCGACGTAGTGCCTGGTTGAGATTGACGGTGTTAAAACCTGAAGCGTAAACAAGGATTTTAATTCTTATTTCAAGCAATTCTCACTTTGGTCCTCATGTGGATGATGAGATGGCCCGAATGAATTCTGATTGGACACTCTAAAGGCTGTAGGTTTGGAGAAGGTGTATAGAAGTCGCGTATAAGCCTTATGAACTGAGGTACTTCCTACAGAGACTTCATGCCCCTCAGTGGCAGCCTCATCAGCCGCAGCAACATCAATAGCAAAAACAGCCTTACCAGCACATGCGGTCTTCTAGGGGCAGAGGAGGACATCAAACATCATCATTAAACTTGCTTTACGAGGAGGTAAACCCCTAATTACAGAAAAATGCAGTGGAGAAAGTGCCTCCTTTTGCAAAAAGGAAAGGTGATTTATTCCCGCTATTTCTTGCAGAAAAAAGTTCCAAATCAAGAGTTCATACCCATTCTTAACCTGAAATTTATGAAGGAACGGATAACCACAGAAAAATTCTGGATGTTCATTTTACACCCAATAGATTCTCAGTTCTGTCAAGGAGATAGGATGTGTGCGATAGACTTGCAGGATGTGTATCTCCATATTCCAGTAATAAAGAAACATAGGAATTTCCTAAAATTCATTGTAGGAAGTCATCACTACCCATTCAAGGTTCTTCCCTCTGGCCTCAAGTCTGCTCCTCACATCTTTACAAAGTCTATGGCTGTAGTTGTGGCTCATCTCTGCAGAAGGAAAATTTGTGTATCTGTATCTAGATGACTGATTGTTAAAGGCGTTGTCTCCTGTGATTGCAAAAGAGCACTTTCACATAGCAGTGCACACCTTACAAAACCTAGTTCTGAAGAGCTACTTTCAGAAATCAACAGTCGTTCCAGTACAAAGGATTCACTATTTGGGTGCGATTCTACACACCACGCTTGCAAAAGTGTTTCCTTCGGAGGAAAGACTCTTATCTATCAGAAGTGTCAGCTGCTGAAAACTACTCCCCATGCAACAGTACAAGTTACTTTGTTGCTGGGAACGATGGCATCTTGCTTCTTTCTGACACCAAATGCCAGACTTCTCATGAGACTGGAGGGACAATGGAGCCACAATTTCGGGGAGTTGGGAGACCAGGATAATGCTTACCTAGCAGGCGCTCCAATAAATCCCTTGGGTGGTATAAGGCGTCCAATTTTCTGAAAGGAGTTACTTTCCACAAAGACATTGCTATAAAACTATAGTAACGGATGCCTCTCTCCTGAGATTAGGTGCTCATATGGACCACCTTCAAATTCAGGGGACTTGGTCAAAGAAAGAACAATGTTATCACATTAACCTGTTGGAATTGAGAGCTGTCCATCTCGCTCTGAAATTATTTCTCCCTTCATTCAAGACAACCTCAGTCATTGTTCAGACAGACAATACAACAACAATGTATTATCTGAACAAACAAGGGGGTGGGGAAACATTCAAACCAATTGTCGCTGGAAGCTCAGACAATCTGGAAATGGCTTCTAGAAAAAATTTAACCATTACGGCACTACATCTTCCAGAAGTGCACAACAAAAAAAGCAGATGCACTAAGTCAAATAATTAAAGAAAATCTCGATTGGATTCTAAAATTGGACTATAAAATTCCGCATGACATATTTGAAGAATGGGGCTAGCTGGAATTAGACCTTTTTGCTGACATACACAACAAAAAATGGCCAATCTTCGCCTCAAGATATTAAACAATCGGAATCCATGCCGAATGGCCATTTCATAAACTGGTAATGGAAATTTCTTTATGCTTTTCCTCCCATCCCTTTAATTCCAACAGTGTTGATCGAACTTCAGCATTCCAATGCGGGAATGATCCCAATAGCTCCACAATGGTGGTTCACAGATCTTCTTCACCTGTCGGAGAGACCACACAGGAAATTGCTGTGCAGACCGGATCTTCTATTCCATCGTTGAACTTAACGGCTTGGCTCCTGAATTTCTTCAATATGGGCATTTAAATCTTACACAAGATTACATTTTAAAAGAGGCGAAGAGGTCGTCCACTAGAGCATCATATTCTTTCAGGTTGAAAGGATTTTGCATATGTTGCATTCAGAAAAACCATAACTTCGTTTCCTGCCAAGAGGAGGCATTTGTGCCATACCTCCTTCATTTAGCAAAATCTGGCCTCATTTTCGTCCATAAAAGTTCATCTTGCAGCGGTGATTGTATATAGGAAGTCTTCCTCACAAACTTTTTTTTTTTTTTTTTTTGAAGGGTTCCTTAGAAGGGATTAAAAAGTTTTTCCAACTATTAGATCTTCTTTAGGTCTTCTTATACTCCTTGGGAGCTAAACGTAGTCCTTTCCAGAATAATGGAACCCCTGTTTGAACCCATTCACAAATCTATTGTACAATATTTATCATGGAAGACTGCATTTTTAGTAGCCATAATTTCCATTCGCAAGGTTAGTGAAATTCAAGCTTTGTGCGCAAAAGAGCCTTATACTATAATTCATAAAAATAGGGGTATAATGAGAACACACCCCTCTTTCCTTCCAAAGGTAATATCGAATTTTCATGTCCATATGTGAAGCTGCTACATGGAGAGCAATACATACTTTTACTAGACATTGTCTGGATTTGGTTTCAAGAGCACAAGGAGGTCTGGCCTCTTTAAATAATATTTTTGACAAATACGTGATCTCTTCTGTATTTTGTCTTGTTGTCCGCCCAAAAATAAATTAGGGTGGGATAAACTTGCTATTCTATTCAGTGCTTATGACTATTGATGAGGATACCCTGGACGAGAAGGAAATGTTTGTTACCTGTAATCCTAGTTCTCTACTAGGAGAATCCTTATCAAAGTCATTAGCAACCCTCCCTCCTCCCCGAACAACAATTACATACAAATTTACAAAATGCGTTTTTGTGCTAATTCCTTAGTCTACGTAAAAATGAACTGACCTAACAGTCACCCCTGGTGCATGATAGGACACTGGAGGAAGGGTGAAGCCCTTAAAGGTACAGTGTCAGTTTAATTTTGGCTCTATAGCCTAGGTTTTACAATGGGCCTGTGTTTCCTTTGGCTTCCTCCATTTTAAAGGAGTGGTTTGTGACAGATTTCCTTTTACTTTTCATATCTGTTTTTTATTCCCAATTAAGAATTGATTTTTAAAATATTTACATACATTGCAAAGTGCTCCGGGATCCATGCGTGGGCGGGACAATTTAGTGCTTATGACTGTGGTGAGGATTCCCCTGGAAGAGAACTAGGATTACAGGTAAGAAACTTTTCCTTCCATACTATGAGCAGGACGGAAACCTGATTGAAATGGGTAAAGTGGCATGTAATGTTATAGGTAATTTGCTATCGAAGTATTGCTCTTTCTCGAAGCATGGATGGAAATGGGAGTTGTGAAATTGGTTGATAATTGGTAAGTACCCTAGGTTCAGCTGCTGGCTTTTATAGGAAGGGCATTGCTAAAGAATGTTTCCATGATTCTGAAACGGTTGTAGGGGATAGTTTCTAGAAATTGGTCAGTGTATAATTCATAGCCTCAGGCGCAGATGGATGCCTGCAGGACAAGGGTCAAGAGGGAAGTCAGACTTGGTGGCTTCCAGGGTTGGAGATAACAAAACATGAGGTGCTGTTGTAGGAATGGGGATTTAAGGAAACTTAGGTGGTCCAGAGAAGGTTATTTGGCACAGCCACATAATATTTTTTAAATTTTATCATGAAAGAAGGAAACACATCCACTGAAATACAGTCACTAAAAAGTACCCAGACCCTAGCGACTTTACCAATGCTTGTTTTCTTTATCATTTAGCACTTGATGAAGTGTGTTTTCTTGCTCTCTCTCATGCTTGCTCCTCTGCTTACCTGCACACTCTTTGAACTCCCATCTACTTCCCATTTTTGTTAAACTGTTTGACAGCTTCAAAGTGGCACTGGGCTACAAATTACTTTTTTTTATACTGGTGCACAGTATTTTACTTCTATTTTACCATTGTAACAAGGCTGTCCGCCGGATTAGGATACATTTAAAAACAACAATATGACCGCTATGTGACATGACACACAAACGCTGGTATCATAGGGGTACCCATGCGCCGATAACCATCTTGGTGTAGGTTTTCTTAAATAAGAGTTCTTGCAAGATTGCTGGGCATGTATGCACATGCATCATGAAACATGGATTTGCATGCATCTGGCAGGGGGAAAAAGCATTGGCAAAGCCAGTAGCTCGGCCTTTTAGAGCAGAGACTTCGAGCTTTACCAATGCTTATTTTAGTAGTACATTTAATTTTTTTGGGTATAGAATGCTGCATTTTTATCAAGATCAAAAAATGTTAAGTGCGGTGATTATGTATCTAACACGCTAGATAACTTTTTGGGACAGACTGATATGATTACGCTTCAAACTCATTATAACCCTTTTATGAGAAAATAGTAAATGGTTTGCTATGCTTCTGTTGAATTTTTCAATTCTCAAATGCAATCTAGTTTACCACACTGTTAACCCCTTATTCTTTCTGCAGGTTGTGAGCAAACTTGTTCAAATCCGTGATTACATCACCAAAGCCAGCACCATGAGGGCTGATCTAGTACAGAAAAATGAAAGATCTGTGAATATTGAACGCCTAACAAACCTTATTGATCATCTGAAAGATCAAGAAAAATCATACCTCAAATTCCTGCAAAAGATGCTTGTGAGTATGAACTTTTGTTTTTTAATGAAGGAAAAAAAAGTTTATTTTGTTTGTGGCAAAGCTAGGAAGGAACATTCACACTCACAACTTTTGATAAAGAAGGTCTTGTTTGTTTGTTTCATATAAGTTTTGACTTTTCTCTTGTATTGATGAAATATTTCAGGCTAGAGAAAATGAGGAGGATGTTCGGACCATAGATTCGGCTGTAGGATCTGGTTCTGTAGCTGAGAGTACATCTCTAAACTTAGATGTGCAGTCTGAAACTTCAGATAACACGGTAAGATGCTATCACTGAGGTGTTAAAGCTAGATTTCTTGTTGGAATTGACTGCTTTTATTGCTTTTGCATGTTTTAAGATGTGTACATTTTAAGTCCTGTCATTAACACGTGAAAGGTTGATATGTAAATGTTAGCCTTTACGTAGCCTTTTTCCTCTCTCTCCTTCCCTACTAGTTATGCATTGCCTGGGTTGTAAGCATGACCATAAAAGGATCCTTTTGTACTTTGACTTTACCCATTGTGGTTGAGGACTTTTGCAGCCATTCTCCTTCAAGAACAATATACCACTCCCTTCAGGTGCAAGGCTGCGTCCCCTCCCCATACTTAACCAACTGTTACAGCAAAGTACATTAATTTTATGCCTTTGGACAAGATTCAGGAAGAGGCATGTCTTTGCCCTCTGCTTTTTCGATCATGGGATCTTTATTGATGCTTGTAAATGGAGAAACATTTCAACCATGTGCAGCATCTTGCAAAAAAAGGATGCTTGGTTCTCCTTTATCTAATGCATTGTTTTCCTCCCTTTTTCAGAAAATCTAAGTTTAAAAATAATTTCCCCCTTTTTAGCTGGTATATTTTTAGGTCTCGCCTACGCAGCGCGCATGCCCTGCATAGGAGGACCTTTAGCCGTCGCTCTGCTCTTTTTGGAAGCACACACTCGTGCTTGTGGCGGCATCCAGCTTGCGGGAGCGAGCAGGGGCGTGCCACAAGCATGAGTGCAGTGCTTCCAAAAAGAGCAGACCACGCACGCACCACTCCCGGGCTTGTTTATGTAGAGTGGGAAAATATCTTTTTTAAACGTTTTCAGAATCAGCCAGGTTTGTAAAACGTTTGCTGATCACTGCCGCCTTTAAACTACTTGCTATATTGTATACATAAACTTACAATATTAACAACTTGAACAGCTTACTTGATTTTGTTCCCTAAAACAAGCAGTTTCAGATTGTGTATGCATGACATGACTCCCACAGATACTATCGGTTAAAAAAAATAAAGAAAATTCTATCTGAGAAGTTGGACATAAACGACTGTGTACTAGAGAGGCTAAAGTCTTAAAAACTCTCAAGTGTCTGTTCGCTGAGTAAACCGATCTCAATATGTTTGTGACACCATTAAGTGTCACATTATAAGCCCCGGTCTTTGGTGGGCTTTGCAGTGCAGGGGGCACGACCTTTCCAAGTAAAACAATGATTGGCGATAAGACACCTCACTACCGTTCTCCATTCTGTTTTATAATATATAATAATGTAGTATCCTCAGAGCATTACGAATGGCCACAAATCGTTAAACTCTGCAAACATGTACGGGTTTTATATTCGAACCATTGTCACAATGAAAGTTGAGCTTTAGAGTACTCACCCTAACTGCAAATGCCTTGCATTAATGGCTGACTCACTCTCACTGACTATCACACTCTCACTGACACTCTCACAGACTCTCACTCTCTCTGACACTCACAGACTCACTCTCACTCACACTGACTCACTCACACTGACTCACTCACACTGACTCACTCACACTGACTCACTCACACTGACTCACTCACACTGACTCACTCACACTGACTCACTCACACTGACTCTCACTGACTCTCACTGACTCTCACTGACTCTCACTGACTCTCACTGACTCTCACTGACTCTCTCACTCTCACTGACTCTCTCACTCTCACTGACTCTCTCACTGACTCACACGGACTCTCTCACTGACTCACACGGACCCTCTCACTCGCACTGACACTCTCACTGACAGACTCTCACTGACAGACTCTCACTGACAGACTCTCACTGACAGACTCTCACTGACAGACTCTCACTGACTCACTCTCTCACTGACTCACTCTCTCACTGACTCACTCTCTCACTGACTCACTCTCTCACTGACTCACTCTCTCACTGACTCACTGACTCACTCTCTCACTGACTCACTCTCTCACTGACTCACTGACTCACTCTCACTGACTCACTCTCACTGACTCACTCTCACTGACTCACTGACTCACTCTCACTGACTCACTGACTCACTGACTCACTCTCTCACTGACTCACTGACTCACTCTCTCACTGACTCACTGACTCTCTCACTGACTCACTCTCTCACTGACTCACTGACTCACTCTCTCACTGACTCACTCTCTCACTGACTCACTGACTCACTCTCTCACTGACTCACTCACTCTCTCACTGACTCACTCTCTCACTGACTCACTCTCTCACGGACTCACTGACTCACTCTCTCACTGACTCACTCTCTCACTGACTCACTGACTCACTCTCTCACTGACTCACTCTCTCACTAACTCACTGACTCTCACTGACTCACTCTCTCACTGACTCACTCTCTCACTGACTCACTCTCTCACTGACTCACTCTCTCACTGACTCACTCTCTCACTGACTCACTCTCTCACTGACTCACTGACTCACTCTCACTGACTCACTCTCACTGACTCACTCTCACTGACTCACTGACTCACTCTCACTGACTCACTGACTCACTGACTCACTCTCTCACTGACTCACTGACTCACTCTCTCACTGACTCACTGACTCTCTCACTGACTCACTCTCTCACTGACTCACTGACTCACACTCTCACTGACTCACTCTCTCACTGACTCACTGACTCACTCTCTCACTGACTCACTCACTCTCTCACTGACTCACTCTCTCACTGACTCACTCTCTCACGGACTCACTGACTCACTCTCTCACTGACTCACTCTCTCACTGACTCACTGACTCACTCTCTCACTGACTCACTCTCTCACTAACTCACTGACTCTCACTGACTCACTCTCTCACTGACTCACTCTCTCACTGACTCACTCTCTCACTGACTCACTCTCTCACTGACTCACTCTCTCACTGACTCACTCTCTCACTGACTCACTCTCTCACTGACTCACTCTCTCACTGACTCACTGACTCACTGACTCACTGACTCACTGACTCACTGACTCACTGACTCACTGACTCACTGACTCTCACTGACTCACTGACTCTCACTGACTCACTGACTCTCACTGACTCACTGACTCACTGACTCACTGACTCACTGACTCACTGACTCACTGACTCACTGACTCTCACTGACTCTCACTGACTCACTGACTCTCACTGACTCACTGACTCTCTCACTGACTCACTGACTCTCTCACTGACTCACTGACTCTCTCACTGACTCACTGACTCTCTCACTGACTCTCTCACTGACTCTCTCACTGACTCTCTCACTGACTCTCACTGACTCACTGACTCTCTCACTGACTCACACGGACTCTCACTGACAGACTCTCACTGACAGACTCTCACTGACAGACTCTCACTGACAGACTCTCACTGACAGACTCTCACTGACAGACTCTCACTGACAGACTCTCACTGACAGACTCTCACTGACTCACTCTCTCACTGACTCACTCTCTCACTGACTCACTCTCTCACTGACTCACTGACTCGCTCTCTCACTGACTCACTGACTCGCTCTCTCACTGACTCACTGACTCACTCTCTCACTGACTCACTGACTCACTCTCTCACTGACTCACTGACTCACTCTCTCACTGACTCACTGACTCACTCTCTCACTGACTCACTGACTCACTCTCTCACTGACTCACTGACTCACTCTCTCACTGACTCACTCTCTCACTGACTCACTGACTCACTCTCTCACTGACTCACTCTCTCACTGACTCACTGACTCACTCTCTCACTGACTCACTGACTCACTCTCTCACTGACTCACTGACTCACTCTCTCACTGACTCACTGACTCACTCTCTCACTGACTCACTGACTCACTCTCTCACTGACTCACTCTCTCACTCTCTCACTGACTCACTCTCACTGACTCACTGACTCACTCTCACTGACTCACTGACTCACTCTCTCACTGACTCACTGACTCACTCTCTCACTGACTCACTGACTCACTCTCTCACTGACTCACTGACTCACTCTCTCACTGACTCACTGACTCACTCTCTCACTGACTCACTGACTCACTCTCTCACTGACTCACTGACTCACTCTCTCACTGACTCACTGACTCACTCTCTCACTGACTCACTCTCTCACTGACTCACTGACTCACTGACTCACTCTCTCACTGACTCACTGACTCACTCTCACTAACTCACTGACTCACTCTCACTAACTCACTGACTCTCACTAACTCACTGACTCTCACTGACTCACTGACTCTCACTGACTCACTGACTCTCACTGACTCACTGACTCTCACTGACTCACTGACTCTCACTGACTCACTGACTCTCACTGACTCACTGACTCTCACTGACTCACTCTCTCACTGACTCACTCTCTCACTGACTCACTCTCTCACTGACTCACTCTCTCACTGACTCACTCTCTCACTGACTCACTCTCTCACTGACTCACTCTCTCACTGACTCACTCTCTCACTGACTCTCTCTCACTGACTCTCTCTCACTGACTCTCTCACTGACTCTCTCTCACTGACTCTCTCACTGACTCTCTCACTGACTCTCTCACTGACTCTCTCGCTGACTCTCTCGCTGACTCTCTCGCTGACTCTCTCGCTGACTCTCTCGCTGACTCTCTCGCTGACTCTCTCGCTGACTCTCTCGCTGACTCTCTCGCTGACTCTCTCGCTGACTCTCTCGCTGACTCTCTCACTGACTCTCTCACTGACTCTCTCACTGACTCACTGACTCTCTCACTGACTCACTGACTCTCTCACTGACTCTCTCACTGACTCACTGACTCTCTCACTGACTCACTGACTCTCTCACTGACTCACTGACTCTCTCACTGACTCACACGGACTCTCTCACTGACTCACACGGACTCTCACTCTCACTGACTCACACGGACTCTCACTCTCACTGACACTCTCCCACTCCCACTCTCACTCTCACTGACAGACTCTCACTGACAGACTCTCACTGACAGACTCTCACTGACAGACTCTCACTGACAGACTCTCACTGACAGACTCTCACTGACAGACTCTCACTGACAGACTCTCACTGACAGACTCTCACTGACAGACTCTCACTGACAGACTCTCACTGACAGACTCTCACTGACAGACTCTCACTGACAGACTCTCACTGACAGACTCTCACTGACAGACTCTCACTGACAGACTCTCACTGACAGACTCTCACTGACAGACTCTCTCACTGACAGACTCTCTCACTGACTCACTGACTCACTGACTCACTGACTCACTGACTCACTGACTCACTGACTCACTCTCTCACTGACTCACTGACTCACTCTCTCACTGACTCACTCTCTCACTGACTCACTCTCTCACTGACTCACTCTCTCACTGACTCACTCTCTCACTGACTCACTCTCTCACTGACTCACTCTCTCACTGACTCACTCTCTCACTGACTCACTGACTCACTCTCTCACTGACTCACTGACTCACTGACTCACTGACTCACTCTCTCACTGACTCACTCTCTCACTGACTCACTCTCTCACTGACTCACTCTCTCACTGACTCACTCTCTCACTGACTCACTCTCTCACTGACTCACTGACTCACTGACTCACTGACTCACTCTCTCACTGACTCACTGACTCACTCTCTCACTGACTCACTCTCTCACTGACTCACTCTCTCACTGACTCACTGACTCACTCTCTCACTGACTCACTGACTCACTCTCTCACTGACTCACTCTCTCACTGACTCACTGACTCACTCTCTCACTGACTCACTCTCTCACTGACTCACTGACTCACTCTCTCACTGACTCACTCTCTCACTGACTCACTCTCTCACTGACTCACTGACTCACTCTCACTAACTCACTCTCTCACTGACTCACTCTCACTAACTCACTGACTCACTCTCTCACTAACTCACTCTCACTAACTCACTGACTCTCACTGACTCTCACTGACTCACTCTCTCACTGACTCACTCTCACTGACTCACTCTCACTGACTCACTCTCACTGACTCACTCTCTCTCACTGACTCTCTCACTGACTCTCTCACTGACTCTCTCACTGACTCTCTCACTGACTCTCTCACTGACTCTCTCACTGACTCTCTCACTGACTCACTGACAGACTCTCTCACTGACTCACTGACTCACTCTCTCACTGACTCACTGACTCACTCTCTCACTGACTCACTGACTCACTCTCTCACTGACTCACTCTCTCACTGACTCACTCTCTCACTGACTCACTCTCTCACTGACTCACTCTCTCACTGACTCACTCTCTCACTGACTCACTCTCTCACTGACTCACTCTCTCACTGACTCACTCTCTCACTGACTCACTCTCTCACTGACTCACTGACTCACTCTCTCACTGACTCACTGACTCACTCTCTCACTGACTCACTGACTCACTGACTCACTGACTCACTCTCTCACTGACTCACTGACTCACTCTCTCACTGACTCACTGACTCACTCTCTCACTGACTCACTGACTCACTCTCTCACTGACTCACTGACTCACTCTCTCACTGACTCACTGACTCACTCTCTCACTAACTCACTGACTCTCACTAACTCACTGACTCTCACTGACTCTCACTGACTCACTCTCTCACTGACTCACTCTCTCACTGACTCACTCTCTCACTGACTCACTCTCTCACTGACTCACTCTCTCACTGACTCACTCTCTCACTGACTCACTCTCTCACTGACTGACTCTCTCACTGACTGACTCACTCTCACTCTGACTGACTCACTCTCACTCTGACTGACTCACTCACTCTGACTGACTCACTCTGACTCACTCTCACTCTGACTGACTGACTCACTCTCACTCTGACTGACTCACTCTCACTCTGACTGACTCACTCTCACTCTGACTGACTCACTCTCACTCTGACTGACTCACTCTCACTCTGACTGACTCACTCTCACTCTGACTGACTCACTCTCACTCTGACTGACTCACTCTCACTCTGACTGACTCACTCTCACTCTGACTGACTCACTCTCTCACTGACTCACTCTCTCACTGACTCACTCTCTCACTGACTCACTCTCTCACTGACTCACTCTCTCACTGACTCACTCTCTCACTGACTCACTCTCTCACTGACTCACTCTCTCACTGACTCACTCTCTCACTGACTCACTCTCTCACTGACTCACTCTCTCACTGACTCACTCTCTCACTGACTCTCTCTCTCTCACTGACTCTCTCTCTCTCACTGACTCTCTCACTCTCTCACTCTGACTCTCTCACTCTCTCACTCTGACTCTCACTCTGACTCTCACTCTGACTCTCACTCTGACTCTCTCACTCTGACTCTCACTCTGACTCTCTCACTCTGACTCTCACTCTGACTCTCTCACTCTCACTCTGACTGACTCACTCTCACTCTGACTGACTCACTCTCACTCTGACTGACTCACTCTCACTCTCTCACTCTGACTCTCTCACTCTGACTCTCTCACTCTGACTCTCTCACTCTGACTCTCTCACTCTGACTCTCTCACTCTGACTCTCTCACTCTGACTCTCTCACTCTGACTCTCTCACTCTGACTCTCTCACTCTGACTCTCACTCTGACTCTCTCACTCTGACTCTCTCACTCTGACTCTCTCACTCTGACTCTCTCACTCTGACTGACTCACTCTGACTCTCTCACTCTGACTCTCTCACTCTGACTCTCTCACTCTGACTCTCTCACTCTGACTCTCTCACTCTGACTCTCTCACTCTGACTCTCACTCTCACTCTGACTCTCTCACTCTGACTCTCTCACTCTGACTGACTCACTCTGACTGACTCACTCTGACTGGCTCACTCTGACTGACTCACTCTGACTCTCTCACTCTGACTGACTCACTGACTCACTCTGACTCTCTCACTCTGACTCTCTCACTCTGACTGACTCACTGACTCACTCTGACTCTCTCACTCTGACTCTCTCACTCTGACTGACTCACTCTGACTGACTCACTCTGACTCTCTCACTCTGACTCTCTCACTCTGACTCTCTCACTCTGACTGACTCACTCTGACTGACTCACTCTCACTCTGACTGACTCACTCTCACTCTGACTGACTCACTCTCACTCTGACTGACTCACTCTCACTCTGACTGACTCACTCTCACTCTGACTGACTCACTCTCACTCTGACTGACTCACTCTCACTCTGACTGACTCACTCTCTCACTGACTGACTCACTCTCTCACTGACTCACTCTCTCACTGACTGACTCACTCTCTCACTGACTCACTCTCTCACTGACTCACTCTCTCACTGACTCACTCTCACTGACTCACTCTCTCACTGACTCTCTCACTCTCTCACTGACTCTCTCACTCCCTCACTGACTCTCTCTCTCTCACTGACTCTCTCACTCTCTCACTGACTCTCTCACTCTCTCACTCTGACTCTCTCACTCTCTCACTCTGACTCTCACTCTGACTCTCTCACTCTGACTCTCTCACTCTGACTCTCTCACTCTGACTCTCTCACTCTGACTCTCTCACTCTGACTCTCTCACTCTGACTCTCACTCTGACTCTCTCACTCTCACTCTGACTGACTCACTCTCACTCTGACTGACTCACTCTCACTCTGACTGACTCACTCTCACTCTGACTGACTCACTCTGACTCTCTCACTCTGACTCTCTCACTCTGACTCTCTCACTCTGACTCTCTCACTCTGACTCTCTCACTCTGACTCTCTCACTCTGACTCTCTCACTCTGACTCTCTCACTCTGACTCTCTCACTCTGACTCTCTCACTCTGACTCTCTCACTCTGACTCTCTCACTCTGACTCTCTCACTCTGACTCTCTCACTCTGACTCTCTCACTCTGACGCTCTCACTCTGACGCTCTCACTCTGACGCTCTCACTCTGACGCTCTCACTCTGACGCTCTCACTCTGACGCTCTCACTCTGACGCTCTCACTCTGACGCTCTCACTCTGACGCTCTCACTCTGACGCTCTCACTCTGACGCTCTCACTCTGACGCTCTCACTCTGACGCTCTCACTCTGACGCTCTCACTCTGACGCTCTCACTCTGACGCTCTCACTCTGACGCTCTCACTCTGACGCTCTCACTCTGACTGACTCACTCTGACGCTCTCACTCTGACTGACTCACTCTCACTCTGACTGACTCACTCTCACTCTGACTGACTCACTCTCACTCTGACTGACTCACTCTCACTCTGACTGACTCACTCTCACTCTGACTGACTCACTCTCACTCTGACTGACTCACTCTGACTCTCTCACTCTGACTCTCTCACTCTGACTCTCTCACTCTGACTCTCTCACTCTGACTCTCTCACTCTGACTGACTCACTGACTCTCTCACTCTGACTCTCTCACTCTGACTCTCTCACTCTGACTCTCTCACTCTGACTCTCTCACTCTGACCTCTCTCACTCTGACTCTCTCACTCTGACTCTCTCACTCTGACTCTCTCACTCTGACTCTCTCACTCTGACTCTCACTCTCTCACTCTGACTCTCTCACTCTGACTCTCTCACTCTGACTCTCTCACTCTGACTGACTCACTCTGACTGACTCACTCTGACTGACTCACTCTGACTGACTCACTCTGACTGACTCACTCTGACTGACTCACTCTCACTCTGACTCTCTCACTCTCACTCTGACTGACTCACTCTCACTCTGACTGACTCACTCTCACTCTGACTGACTCACTCTCACTCTGACTGACTCACTCTCTCACTCTCACTCTCACTCTCTCACTCTGACGCTCTCACTCTGACGCTCTCACTCTGACGCTCTCACTCTGACGCTCTCACTCTGACGCTCTCACTCTGACTGACTCACTCTGACGCTCTCACTCTGACTGACTCACTCTGACGCTCTCACTCTGACTGACTCACTCTGACGCTCTCACTCTGACTGACTCACTCTGCACTCTCCTTGACTGACTCACTCTCACTCTGACTGACTCACTCTCACTCTGACTGACTCACTCTCACTCTGACTGACTCACTCTCACTCTGACTGACTCACTGACTCACTCTGACTCTCTCACTCTGACTCTCTCACTCTGACCTCTCACCTGACTCTCTCACTCTGACTCTCTCACTCTGACTCTCTCACTCTGACTCTCTCACTCTGACTCTCTCACTCTGACTGACTCACTCTGACTGACTCACTCTCACTCTGACTGACTCACTCTCACTCTGACTGACTCACTCTCACTCTGACTGACTCACTCTCACTCTGACTGACTCACTCTCACTCTGACTGACTCACTCTGACTCTGACTGACTCACTCTGACTCTCTCACTCTGACTGACTCACTCTCACTCTGACTGACTCACTCTCACTCTGACTGACTCACTCTCACTCTGACTGACTCACTCTCACTCTGACTGACTCACTCTCACTCTGACTGACTCACTCTCACTCTGACTGACTCACTCTCACTCTGACTGACTCACTCTCACTCTGACTGACTCACTCTCACTCTGACTGACTCACTCTCACTCTGACTGACTCACTCTCACTCTCTCACTCTGACTCTCTCACTCTGACTCTCTCACTCTGACTCTCTCACTCTGACTCTCTCACTCTGACTCTCTCACTCTGACTCTCTCACTCTGACTGACTCACTCTGACTGACTCACTCTGACTGACTCACTCTGACTCTCTCACTCTGACTCTCTCACTCTGACTCTCTCACTCTGACTCTCTCACTCTGACTCTCTCACTCTGACTCTCTCACTCTGACTCTCTCACTCTGACTCTCTCACTCTGACTGTCTCACTCTGACTGACTCACTCTGACTGACTCACTCTGACTGACTCACTCTCACTCTGACTGACTCACTCTCACTCTGACTGACTCACTCTCACTCTGACTGACTCACTCTGACTGACTCACTCTGACTCTCTCACTCTGACTGACTCACTCTCACTCTGACTGACTCACTCTCACTCTGACTGACTCACTCTCACTCTGACTGACTCACTCTCACTCTGACTGACTCACTCTCACTCTGACTGACTCACTCTCACTCTGACTGACTCACTCTCACTCTGACTGACTCACTCTCACTCTGACTGACTCACTCTCACTCTGACTGACTCACTCTGACTGACTCACTCTGACTGACTCACTCTGACTGACTCACTCTGACTCTCTCACTCTGACTCTCTCACTCTGACTCTCTCACTCTGACTCTCTCACTCTGACTCTCTCACTCTGACTCTCTCACTCTGACTCTCTCACTCTGACTGACTCACTCTCACTCTGACTGACTCACTCTCACTCTGACTGACTCACTCTCACTCTGACTGACTCTCACTGACTGACTCTCACTGACTCTCTCTCACTGACTCTCTCTCACTGACTGACTCTCACTGACTCTCTCACTGACTCTCTCTCACTGACTCTCTCACTGACTCTCTCACTGACTCTCTCACTGACTCTCTCTCACTGACTCTCTCACTGACTCTCTCACTGACTCTCTCACTGACTCTCTCACTGACTCTCTCACTGACTCTCTCACTGACTCTCTCACTGACTCTCTCACTGACTCTCTCACTGACTCTCTCACTGACTCTCTCACTGACTCTCTCACTGACTCTCTCTCACACTCTCACACTCTCACACTCTCACACTCTCACACTCTCACACTCTCACACTCTCACACTCTCACACTCTCACACTCTCACACTCTCACACTCACTCACTCTCACTAACTGACTGACCTTCACCCTCCTGTTATTTATGCCCCCCCATAACAAAAAAAAACACAACAAGCAACCATTGGGACAGGCAGATACAAGTTGCCAGCATTGAAAGGACAAAAAAACTCAAGACATTATTTTTAATACTTTTTAGGTCTCGCCTGGCGTTCGCCTGCGAGAGCTATAGTAAACAAGTCAGTTTCGAGAAGGGGACTCGAGCCCCGCCCCTCATTTCCATTGGGTAGCGTCAGCATTTATGGTAAACGCTGGCTTCCCATTGGAAAGGAGGGTTTTTCGTTGCCTCCCTTTGGCTTTTTGGTGAACTGGCTCGCCTGCTTCACGGCTGTCGTGAAGACATTTCTTATCAGCTTGTTTATTTAACAAGCTGATAAGAAATGTCTTCACGAGAGCCGTGAAGGAGCATGCACCAGGCGTCCTGCAACCACGCTGGCTTCACGCCTGGAGCATGCGCCAGTAAGCTCTCTCATTGGTCTGTCGGTGTCCAGCTGCCAGAGGGCCCCACACAAGGAAGTGGCTACGTGTCTCAAAGGAGGATGCTCTGAGAAGGCGGGGCAGAGAACGCCGTGGAGTGGAGCTGCAGGTCTGTGCTGAGAGACCCACTTTGTGAGACCCAGCTGCTCTGCAGGCAAAGACGGAAAACACCGGCTTGTTCTTTTTTCTGCTCGTTTCCTTCCTTTTGTTTTTGCTCCGTCTCCCCTTCTTCCCTCGCTCCTTCTCTTCCTTCATCCCTTTCCTCTTGATTTTCTTTCTTTTTACCACTTCCTTTGTGCGCGCCTAGCTTTTATAGACACCACATGTTATCATTTTGTGATAGGGCTATAGTGACAGTGCTATATGCTCCAAGCATGACCAAGGCACCGACCAGATCGTACACGCCGCGCACAGGGGGCACAGGATGGCTGCTATGGCAACTCCCAGGAGCATTTGTCTTTCACGAACACAACTTTTAAATTCTGCAGGGACAACCCCGGCGTATTGGCAGGAAAAGCGTCAGGAAGCTTGCAAGCGTCAGAAAGCTTGCGCCTTTGACAGGGTCATAGGAGGGAGCCTGGCGCATAACGCGGTGGCCAGACACTAGAACCTGTAAAACCACGTGGACTGTAAGTAAACCATGGACACAAAGCGCCACGGAATGGAAATCAAGAGGGGGGAGAAGAGAGGGAGGGAAAGAGAGCGAGAAGGAAAGTGAGGGCGGAGACAAAGTCAGGAGAAGCGACAAACCCTGAGCGAGGAGGCGCGCTCCTGGTGGATGGTGCAGTCCACAAGCCACGGCAACAGACCATATATTCAAATAAAAAGAAGCGACTCAAGGAAAGAGAGCGGCAGTGCTTAATTTGAGCCGGTGGTTCGGGCTGGTTGGTGGGCTAGATTAAGGTGAGAAGGGACAGAGTGTGATCAAACCCTGCCAAGCCTGGTCCTGATCGCCTACAAATGTCCCCTCGCTCGTCGCAGGGTGCCAGCACCCTGTTGTCCGAGGCTACCCACGGCTTCATAAACTGCCCACATGCCAATGCTTCCGTGCTCTCTATGATGCCAGGCCCCGCACCAATCTCGTCCACGAACGGCTGTTCGCCTCTGGAGCCTTCAGGGTGAACCGGAAGCGCAAAGCTTAGCGAGGAGCGGTGTGCCCTACGGGCCCAGCCCGCGCCCCATGCCTGGCACCCTGCCAGCCTCCCTCCTCCACCGCAGCCCGGGGCCTTGTTTTATTGCAGCTTCACGGTGCATAGTTCCGCCTGAACAGACCCACACTGCACAGGGCGCACAGAGCCCTCTCCATACGACGCTGTCTGCATAAGGGTCATCACGGTGGGGCCGCAGACCGCCAACCTATAACCAACCCAGGCATCTGGGCGGGACAGGCCTTTTATTCCACCGGCATTTCCCCAGCCCTTGGGGCCGGCTGGTTTTACAAGCACAGTGCCGCTCCTGGTGCCTCTGTCACTCTTCCCCCGCTGCACGGGAAGGCTTCAGGAGAGAGAGGGACGGAAGGGAAGGTAGAGAGACAGCTATCAGAGATGTAGAAGAAAGAAAGATGGGGAGAGAGTGGATGGATGGAGGAAAGAGAGATATGGCGCGAGGAGGGGAAGGGAGCGGGGCTGGCTTCAGCATTTTTGCCAGGGTTGTTTTTGGTTTCCCCAGCCCTGCTAGGCATCCATTTTTGCCAACTCCGCGGATTTGGGCAGCAGAGTGGTAAATTTTCAGCAACACTCCTGTCTACAGGTTTCCAAGGCTTGTGGGGGCGTGGTGTGTTTTACCTGCTGACCAGCGCTGCACATTCAAGTATACAAAAGTGCAGGTAATCACTGTCCCAGAGAGACAGTTTACTAACCAGAAGGGTCTGTACTCCCCCCCCCCCGCTCTAAACACTGAGCCCCTTTGAGGAGTGCAGGTGCACTCCCTTTCACACGGAAGAAGCGCAGACACTCAGTACCTACCCATTTAAAGCCCGGCTCCCTAAGCAGTGAAGGTTTTCCAACACCCATTGTAGGCTAGCAGCGCCCAGAAGCACACGCCTTGCGGCGCTGCTGCGGTCACAGACACTGATAGCAGGAGATGGCTGCCCGCAGTGGTCACAATTCACTTCATCCCGCGATGTCACACACGTTCACTCCTCTGATCTGGGTCACATTTAACGTCACGTGACTGTCGAGCCAAAAGCGGTGAGATGTTACTTCCAGTGAAGTCACTGGGATGTTAATTAACGGGTTTCAAACCAAGTCCTACTTGTGGTTGGCGACAAAACGTTGCTTTGTATGCCAGGTCAATGCCCAGTGGCACGCTACATTGGAGGCCTCGTTGGGCCCTCGCTGCGCGTGCTCACAGCCCTCTTTGTGTGTTTTGTGTGTAGGACTCCTCCTCTGATGCACATCCTGACTCCTAGCCTGCCATATAAACAAAAGCTGGGCCCCGCCACATTAAAACATTTTCTTTCCACCACACTTCAGAATTACTACAAAAAAAAAATATGCTTCATTTGTGCTTTCCATGCTCTGAGATATCAGCACAGTTCATTTACAGACATTTAAATTTTGTTTTGTGTTAGAAAAAAAAATAACATTAGACAGCACACCGAGTAGCTAGCTAGAAAAAACCAAGCATTTGCAATGCAATAGGTCTCACATTTACGCGAGTTTACGCTATTGGCATTGTAATGACAATGCCTTTTATTTGTTTTAAAAACTAAAACAAAAATAAAAGGCGTTATTTGCAATGTCAATAGCTCGAACTCGCGTAAATGCGAGACCTATTGCATTGCAAATGCTTGTTTAATATGGTCGTTCAGTTGTACATAATGCTTTTTTGGTCATATCTAAGGTAACAAAAATGCTTCTGACACTTCTTTATTATAACTTTTCAGCATGCTGCAGACTTCTGTACAGCACAGCTTAAAGACATAGGTAAAGTCAATATCTCTGGCTAAACACTTATAAGTTCCCAAAGGCGAGACCTATTGGCTATGCCAATGCTTGTTTAAAAAGTGACTATTTTCTGTGTATGCAAGGAAAGACCACCTTCTAGCAATGTGTTCAGTGCAGCAGTCGTGTCGTGGCGGCTGACCCACAGAAGGCAGTGGGAACTTTGTATCCCATGATTTCCTTGCCATTTCTGCACTGGGATTTGCCAAAGCGCTGGCTTTTTTCCTTGTTGTTTGAGAGGACTGTACCAAAAAGAGAAACCCTTGCCAAGCCAGATAGCACACTCTCCTGTTAATCTTTTCAATGGGATAGCTCCAGGCTCTGCTCTCTTGCTGTGTTCTATGCTGTCTTTGCTCCTGATAATGGTGTCACGTTATCTTCAGCCTTGGGCCCACTAAGAACCGGCACAGAATGCTCACTCATTTAATCAAGGTTGATTGTCCCTGTACCAAATTATTTATAATGGAGGTTGAATTTAGCTCTACCTTTAGTGTACCAGTACCAGAAAATCCATTAAGCTGTCAAGCTGGACTACAAGTTAAGGAACGTTCCAAACATTGTGCAGCACATAAGGCGTGATCTATTGTAATGGCGGGTGGGGTTTTCTGTGTCATTAATTATTAAGGTACCAAACCCTGGACATTTTATCTTTGCTATATTGCCAAAAAATGAAAAATAGGAACCGAGAAGAAAACCCTACTATGGATATTATCAAGCAAGCTTCCTATTCTCCCCAAGGTAGTTCTCTCTTTGGTGTTCTACACCCATACCATAAATAGGCTGGCATTAATGAGTTTACTTATTCACTCTTTTATAGGTCCTTTTGAATAATTCTTTGCTCTTCCTCAGAGTTTTGAAACTTTTCCTGCTTAATTCTTTCTGGATGTTTGGATTCTCCTGTTTCTTCTCCAATTCTTTAGCAATTTGTGTTTCTAACTAATCTACAGGTCCTTGTTTCCGGTCTAACTGAGAAATCTGGATTTAGGTTTTTAAGCCACATCCCTACATGATGACGAGACCTTGTAGTTATGAATATTTTTATGACCTAGTTAAGACAAAAAAAAGTAAATAAATAGACTATAGTGCTAGTGGCTTGTTTTTCAAGGTTCCAATATCCAGTAAAAGGGCCTTTATTTGGCATGAATTTTGCCATACGAATTGTCTTAAAAGTTATCTCCATAAGGTTTCAACTTAATCTGCAGGGAATGCATCTTCATCCATATCTGGATGCTTTGCTAATTCAATCAGTCTTTTTAGTAAAAGCCTCTTGAAACCTCCATCTTTTATTAAACACTATATTGTGTTTTTCTGCAAACATGAAGAACTTCTGTTTAACTCCTTGTCTAAAATCCACCGTTTAAAGCTGTTTTAGCTCATTTTCAGATGGCTCTTCCTCCTACCAAGAGACGGTAAAAGGATCTCAATCAAAAGGGATGAACATGTCAGAGTAACATTTCTGGACACTTGTGTTGAAATTTGTGTAAGGGATTCCTTACCCAGTCTCCTGTGAATTATAGAATTTAACCAGCAAGGATGTGATCTCCATATAAAACTCCTAGTGCTCATAGCAATTTTCTTAAGCCTTCAAGCTCCTGCTCTTTCTTTTATCCGGGAATGCTATCCATGTTCAGATGAACAACAAAGTAGGTTTGCTTTAGCTGAACAAGCAGGAGAGAACTATTCTTTTCGAGGCATGTGTGCTGTAGATACAAATGCTTTGCATACTTGTGCCATCTAGTTTTGGGACCGGATGTTTGCAAGTTGTTTTTCTTTAAAGAAGTCTTTCCAGTCACGAGGTAAGGTGATTCCTTTCGGTGATAGTGCGCATGGGCATCAACTCCATTGTTAGATTGTTTTTTTCCGCCATTGGGTTCGACGTGTATCAATCAATCAATCAATCACAGAATTTGTAGAGCGCACTACTTACCCGCGAGGGTCTCAAGGCGCTGGGGAGAGGGAAGGGGGGGGGGGGTGCTGCTACTGGTCGAACAGCCAGGTCTTGAGTAGCCTCCTGAAGGTCAGCAGGTCTTGGGTCTGTCGTAGGCTTAGTGGAAGGGTGTTCCAGGTCTTGGCGGCGAGGTGTGAGAAGGATCTGCCGCCGGTGGTTGTTCTTCGAATGAGAGGGACGGTGGCGAGGGAGAGGTCGGCGGAGCGGAGCTGGCGGTTGGGGACGTAGAAGAAGAGTCGTCTGTTGAGGTAGGCTGGGCCAGGTTTGTGGAGTGCCTTGTGTGCGTGGATGAGGAGTTTGAAGGTGATCCTCCTGTCGACGGGGAGCCAGTGCAGGTTCATCAGGTGGGGGGTGATGTGGCTGTGGCGTGGTACGTCGAGGATCAGGCGTGCGGAGGCGTTTTGTATGCGTTGCAGTCGCTTGATGAGCTTGGCCGGGGCTCCCGCGTAGAGGGCGTTCCCATAGTCAAGTCTGCTACTGACGAGGGCCTGGGTGACTGTTCTTCTTGTGTCTGTCGGAACCACCTGTAGATCTTGCGAAGCATGCGGAGGGTGTTGAAGCAGGAGGAGGAGACTGCGTTGACTTGCTTGGCCATGGAGAGCGTTGAGTCGAGGATGACTCCCAGGTTGCGTGCGTGGTCGGTGGGTGTCGGGGCTGCTCCCAGCGTTGTTGGCCACCAGGAGTCGTCCCAGGCTGAGGGGTTGGAGCCGAGGATGAGGACCTCCGTCTTGTCCGTGTTCAGCTTTAGTCGGCTGATCTTCATCCAATCGGCGACGGCCTTCATTCCTTCATGGAGATTGGCTTTGGCGGCGAGGGGGTCCTTGGTGAGGGAGAGGATCAGTTGAGTGTCGTCGGCGTAGGAGATAATGTTGAGGTCGTGCTGTCTGGCGATGCGTGCGAGCGGGGCCATGTAGATGTTGAACAGTGTTGGGCTGAGGGAAGATCCCTGGGGTACGCCGCAGATGATCTCGGAGGCTTCGGATCGAAAAGGTGGGAGGCGGACTCTCTGGGTTCTGCCGTCGAGGAAGGAGGTGGTCCATTCCAGGGCCTTGTCTCGGATCCCTGCGTCGTAGAGGCGTGCGCGTAGAGTGCGGTGGCAGACAGTGTCGAAGGCGGCGGAGAGGTCCAGCAGGATGAGGGCTGCGGTCTCACCGTTGTCCAGCAGGGTCCTGATGTCGGTGGCGGCGATGAGGGCAGTCTCAGTGCTGTGGTTGCTGCGGAACCCCGATTGGGATGGGTCCAGGATGCTGTTTTCTTCTAGGTATCGGGTTAGCTGTTTGTTGACAATCTTCTCGATGACCTTGGCTGGGAACGGAAGCAGGGAGATGGGCCGGAAGTTCTTGAGGTCTCTTGGGTCCGCCTTGGGTTTTTTGAGTAGGGCGTTGATCTCTGCGTGTTTCCAGCTCTCTGGGAAGGTCGCTGTCTCGAAGGAGAGATTGATAACGTTGCACAGGTGGGGTGCGATGGAGCTGCTGGCTTTGTTGAAGATGTGGTGCGGGAAAGGGTCTGACGGGGAGCCGGAGTGTATTGTGCCCATGGTCTTGATGGTGTCATCGATGTTCACGCTGGCCCAGGCTGGCAGGAGATCGTGGTCGATGGTGTGCGGCGGGTCTGGTGCATTGATCTTAGTTGGGGCTGTCTGGGTGTTGAAGCTGTCGTGGATGTCGGCGATCTTGCGGTGGAAGAAGGTGGCGAGGGAATCGCACAGGGCTTGCGACGGCGGGATGTCGTTGGTATTGGAGCTGGGGTTGGAGAGTTCCTTCACGATGTTGAAGAGCTCCTTGCTGTTGTGTGCGTTGTTGTCGAGGCGGTCTTTGAAGGAGATTCTCTTGGCGGACCTGATGAGGTGGTGGTGGTTACGGATGGCGTCTTTATGGGCTGCGTGGCTGTCCGGTGTCTTATCACTGTGCCATTTCTTCTCAAGTTTCCGGCAGGTACGCTTGGAAGCTAGGAGTTCTGGGGTGAACCAGCTGGCTCTTTTGGTGGTGTCGCTGTAGGTGAGTTTTTTCAGCGGGGCGAGGGTGTTGGCACAGTCGTCTATCCATCGTCTGAGGTTGCAGGCAGCGTTGTCGGTGTTGGATGGGTCGGAGGGAGGGCTGAGAGCGAGGTTTGCCCGTAGTTGGTCTTCGGTGACTTTGCTCCAGCAGCGGCGTGGGATCCGTTGGGTGCGGTGGTGTGTGGTGGGTTTCTGGAAGGTGAAGTGGATGCAGCGGTGGTCGGTCCAGAGGAGTTCCGTGGTGTGGGTGAAGGAGACGTGGGAGCTTGAGGAGAAGACGGGGTCGAGCGTGTGGCCGGCGGAATGTGTCGGTGTTGTGACGAGCTGTCTCAGTCCGAGGTTGTCGATCAGGGTGGTGGAGTTGCTGTCGTTGTTGTTCTCCAGGTGAAAGTTCAGGTCTCCGAGGAGGATTTAGTCGGTAGAAGTCATGGCGTGCGTGCTGATGAAGTCGGCGATGGAGTCGCTGAACTGGGGTCGGGGCCCAGGGGGTCTGTAGACAAGGGTGCCTCTGAGGGTGGTGTTGGGGTCCGTGTGGATCTGGAAGTGCATGTGTTCGGCGGTGCAGAGAACGTCGTCGGTGCTGGTCGAGACCCTGATGGAGTTCTTGTGGATGATGGCGATTCCTCCTACTCCGTTGACGCGGTCTCTGCGGGTGATCTTATAGCCGTCTGGGATGGCTATGGCGATGTCGGGTGCGGAGGAGTCGTTCATCCAGGTCTCTGTCAGGAAGGCGACGTCTGGTGATGATGAGTCGAGCAGGTCCCAGAGCTCGACGGCGTGTTTGCGTGCGGAGCGGGTGTTCAGTAGGATGCATCGGAGGTGGTTGAGGTCCTTCTTGGCGGGCGCTTCGGTGGCTCTGAGGCTGGTGTAGCTGCAGTTCCGGCAGGTGAAGGGGCCACGTGTGCGTTTCGGGGCGGCCTTGAAGCAGTTGTGTCTCCGTCCGGGGTTGAGAGCGTGGAGTGTGGTGGCATCGTAACGGCGTCGGTCCTCGAGGCTGGAGCGGGGGCGCGCGGCCTAGGGGTTCTGGCGCTGGGCGCGGTCCAGGCGCGGACGGGCGCAGACAGGCTTGCCTTAGGCGCGCCCGCTGCGCGCATCCGCTGCGCATCCGCTGCGCGGCCGCGCAGCGGCCGCCATATATGGGGAGCTGGGAGGGAGGAGCAGCTGGGAGGCGGGAGGCAGGGGCAGCGTATGGGCAGTCAGGGGGGGGGGCCGCTGGGGACGCAGCGGCGGGGGTACAGAAGGCAAAGTTGGGCACAGCAGAATGGGGGCACGAGGGGAGACAGAAGGCAAAAGAGGACACAATCAATGGGGGCACGAGGGGAGACAGAAGGCAAAAGAGGACACAATCAATGGGGGCACGAGGGGAAACGGAAAGCAGAAATGGACACAAGCAATGGGGGCACGAGGGGAGACAGAAGGCAAAAGGACACAAGCAATGGGGGCACGAGGGGAAACAGAAGCGAAACGGGCACACAAAATGGGGGCACGAGGGGGACAGAGGTAAAATGGGCACCAAGGCAACAGCAGAGGGGCGAGCTTACCAACAGCAGCAGCGGGCAGGACAACACAGGCGGAGCTGTGTGGCGGGGGAGCGACCTACCTGTATTGCTGTGCTCTGTTTTGAAACCATTCTTTAGGTTCCCCTCGGTGCGCAATCCACTGTACCCTAGACGGTATTGTTTTCGTACGCGTTTCCCTGTTCTCTGCGTATCGAATCAGTCAACAATTTCTCTATCTTCGAACACCTCGTGGGCGGCCGTCTGGCCTAGTCGCGTTTGGCCAGCATTCTGCCGATAGAACAGACTCCATTCCAATTCGGTCCTCGGTGCCACACCAAGTACCCTAGCACTGACCAACATCAAGTTTGTAACTTGTGCCTCTCTCTGGAGCACAAGTAGGACAACTGCAATGCTTGTAAATCGTTTCGGTCAAAGAAGACTCTAAGCGATCGTCAGGCTCGATGACAAGAAATGCAACGTCAAAGCATTCAACACACTCCGGATATCTTCGGGGAAGAATCCGAGCAAGAGGAAATCGAAGCGTCCACCACAGAAGAAGAGGCCTTCTCCATTTAGAGTCCGATCCTGAGCTGCAGATCGAGCTATAGTCTGAAGATGTTTCTCCAGGACAAGGTGCCGTGAGTACCGAAGACCCCTTGCCCCCTAAAACCTCTTAAAAAAAATGCATAAGGCTTCAGCACCATCTCTGCCTTCTGGCCAAGGTCGGCACCGAGACATTGTTTCCGACGCCCCGCCTACCGGCTCGGCACCGAAACAGACCGTCAAGCCTTCCAGCTCGGAACCGAACAAAATCATGTTTGGATCCGAAACCATCAGGATCAAAGGACAGATCTAGTTCGGAGCCGAAACCCTCCGCTCCGAAACAAAAACACGTTTCGGAGCTGAAACCTTCCACTCCCAAGGACAAGTCAATTTCGACGCTAAAAACCAAGACAGCCTCCCTGAGCCTCCAGAACCAATTTGAGACATTCTTAAGGCCAAACTAGATCCTGAGCAGAAAAAGATTTATATTAATCCGGATACAGGACATATTTCTGCTAAAACACCGTCAAAACGCAAACTTCCTTCTGAGGACCCTGCCTAAAAGATTCCTTTGAAGAAAAAGGACATGGCTACTAGCCCCGCTTATCCTGCCCCACAACCCTCTCCACCACCATCTTCTCCACACTTAATAATTGAGGATCCCTTACATATAACACCTCGGGGATCTCCACATACAGATCCAGATGGGGATCGTATTGATGAGGACACTCTTTTGCCTGTAGACCCATGGAATGACTACACCATTTACCCTCCAGTCGATAATGACCCAGACCTTTATCCTGCAAAGCCATCCCCTCCAGACGATAATATGGCTTAACAACTCATTGCTAGAGCAGCAGAGTATCATGGGGTGGCATTACATAAAGAGTCCTTAGAAGAAGACTTTTTATGTGAGACACTTGAGTTGACACACAGGTCCAGTCATTCACTCCCTATGCTTAAAGGCATGATGAGGCATGCAGAGGATATTTTTAAAGACCCTGTACGGGCACGTATTTTAACTCTAAGAGTAGATAAATACAAACCCTCTCCATCAGATCCTGTGTTCATCAAGGGACAATTACCTCTCGACTACCTAGTAATGTCCAGTGCTAGCAAAAGAGCCAATTAACAAACCTCTGGTGATGCACCTCCCCCAGACAAAGAGTCTAAGCTCATTGATGCATCAGGAAAACGAGTGGCTGTTCAAGCCGCTAACTACTGGTGCATCGCGAACACACAGGGCCTACTAGCCAGGTGCGACAGAGCACACTGGGATGAAATGGAACAGCTGCTCCAATACCTTCCAGAAGAACACAGAGCTAAAGCACAACATTTAGTTGAAGAGGGAAAACTCATCTCCAACTCCTCAATCAGATGTGCTCTAGATGCAGCTGACACCGCAGCTAGGGAGATCAATACCAGCATTCTCCTTAGAAGTCATGCATAGCTTAGGATTTCAGGGTTTAAGCCTGAGGTCCAGCAGTCCATCTTAAACACCCCCTTTGACAAAGAACACCTGTTTGGTCCTGTAGTCGACCAATCCCTAGAAAAAATGAAGAAAGATACAGAAGTGGCAAAGTCCATGGGAGCACTCCAGTCCCCATCAAATAAAGGCTCCTTTTGTCGCTCCTTTTACAGAGCAGGGTCTAAAACAACATCCTCAGACCCAAATGCTTCCTCTTATAAAAGCAATGCCCAATTCTCTCCCTCTAGAGGTTTCTATAGTGGAGGGTATAGAGGAAACAATTCCAAAGGTAGGGGTAGAGGCGCCACACCGTTCAACACCCCTTCCCCTAACAAACAGTGACTTGCCCACACTCCCTTCCCCCCCGATCAGTTAACACCTGTTGGGGGAAGACTTCAACAATTTCTCCCCATTTGACAATCCATAACAACCGACAAATGGGTGATCCGCATTATCCAACATGGTTATTGCGTGGAGCTTACCACCAATCCTCCAAACATCCCACCTCGCATTCACAAACTGTTGTCAGACCACTTGCAGTTACTCAAACAAGAGGTGCAACCTCTTAGACAACGGAACCATAGAACCAGTTCCATTACAGTACCAAGGTTGAGGGGTTTACTCTCTTTATTTTCTAATCCCCCTAAAAGACGGTTCCTTGAGACCAATTCTGGATCTCAGAGTGTTAAACTACTACATACTGTCAGAACACTTCAATATGGTAACGCTTCAACAAGTCCTTCCACTTCTACAGCAAGGCGATTTTATGTCTATGCTAGACTTAAAAGATGCATATTTTCACATCCCCATTCATCCAGCTCATCGCAAATATCTCAGATTTGTGATAGCAGGCAAACATTACCAGTTCAAAGTACTTCCATTCGGAGTAACGACAGTTCCCAGAGTGTGTACCAACTGTCTAGCGGTAGTGGCAGCTCATCTCAGAAGACAACAAATTCACTTCTTCCCATACCTAGACGACTTGCTCACCAAAAGTGTCTGGAACACACCCAGACCACGCTACACCTACTCCACCTATTAGGTTTCATGATCAACATGCAAAAGTCTCACTTACAACCCTCACAGATACAATCCTATCTAGGAGCCACTCTGAACACTCAGACAGCTCTAGCCTCTCCCAATGCAGCCAGAATTTGCAAAGTCCAGACTATTGCTGCAGTTTCAAATCGACCAATGCTTGCCAGCCAGGACTTTCATGCGCCTACTAGGAACGATGGTGTCATGCATTGCAATAGTGCCTCATGCAAGACTACACATGCGTCCATTACAAGAATGCATAGCACGTCAATGGAATCGGTCACAGGGTCAATTAACAGCTCTAATGTTGGTAGACAGCCGCACCCATCACTCTCGGCAGTGGTGGAACCCACAAAATGTATCAAAAGGGCGGCATTTCATCGACCTTGTTCCACAAATTGTGCTAACAGCAGACCCTTCTCTCACAGGTTGGGGTGCACATCTCCACCATTACACAATTCAGGGTCTCTGGGACGACAAACGCAAGCGTCTCCACATCAACTTTCTAGAGCTTCTAGCAGTATTTCTAGTGCTGAAAGCTTTTCAGTCTCATCTCACAGGCGTTCTAGCCCGCACAGACAACATGACAGCAATGTACTATGTACAAAAGCAGGGAGGGACACACTCTCTCCAACTCTCACGCCTGTCTCAGACAATTTGGAAATGGGCAATACATCACAAAATTCACCTTCTGGCAGAACACCTTCCAGGAGTGAACAATCAAATTGCCGACCTCCTCAGCAGACAGAGACAGTAAATACACAAGTGGGAACTTCATCCCCAAGTTCTCCTTCCATACTTTAAACAGTGGGGATACCCGCAAATAGATCTGTTTGCTACAGTAGACCTCGCACAATGCCCAAACTTCACCTCCAGGTTCCCACACCCTCTATCCAAAGGCAATGCCCTATGGATGAATTGGTCAGGGATATTTGCCTACGCTTTTCCGCCTCTCCCACTCCTTCTGTTTCTGGTTCGGAAACTCAGGCAAACATCACTCGCACTGATTTTGGTAGCTCCCACATGGGCCCGTCAACCATGGTACACCTCCCTGTTAGAACTGTCAGTGGTTCCACATCAAAAGCTACATCTCACCTCCAGTCTCCTCACTCCGAACCATGGAGAAATCAAGCATCCAAATCCCAAAGAGCTCAACTTAGCGATTTGGCTCCTGAAGTCAGAGTTTGGATATTTTAAATTTGCCACCAGACTATATGACTATTCTGAGAGAAGCAAGAAAACCTACCACCAGAGCTTGCTATGCAGCGAAGTGGAAACGATTTGTTATCTACTGTAACAACAACAAAATTATTTCCCTAGATGCTTCTATTCAGAACATTATCTGTTACCTTCTACACTTACAGCAATGTGGGCTAACTTACACATCTATTCATTTGCACCTTGCAGCAGTAGCTGCATATTTGCAAAATAGACAGCATTTGTCTTTGTTCAGAGTTCCTGTCATTAATGCTTTTATAGAGGGCTTAAAAAGAGTAATGCCACCAAGAATCCCTTGGCACCAGTATGGAATCTTAACGTTGTACTTACAAGACTTATGGGTCCACCCTTTGAACCGTTACACAACTGTCCTTTACAGTTTCTTTTATGGAAGGTTGCCTTCCTCATTGCAGTCACTTCATTAAGGAGAGTTCAATCAATCAATCATGTCACTTATAAAGCGCACTACATACCCGCGAGGGTCTCAAGGCGCTGGGGGAAGAGGGGGTGGTGCTGCTACTGATCGAAGAGCCAGGTCTTGAGGAGTCTTCTGAAGGCCAGTAGGTCTTGGGTCTGTCGGAGGTTGGTGGGGAGGGTGTTCCAGGTCTTGGCGGCGAAGTGGGAGAAGGATCTGCCGCCGGCGGTCGTTTTCCGGATGCGGGGGACTGTGGCGAGGGCGAGGCTGGTCGAGTGGAGCTGGCGGGTGGGGGTGTAGAAGCTGAGTCGTCTGTTGAGGTAGGCTGGTCCGGAGTTGTGGAGTGCTTTGTGTGCGTGGGTGAGGAGCTTGAAGGTTATCCTCTTGTTGACAGGGAGCCAGTGCAGGTCTCTCAGGTGGGGTGTGATGTGGCTGCGTCGGGGGATGTCGAGGATAAGACGTGCAGAGGCGTTCTGGATGCGTTGCAGCCGTCTCAGGAGCTTAGCCGTCGTTCCTGCGTAGAGGGTGTTTCCGTAGTCCAGCCTGCTGGTGACGAGGGCCTGGGTGACTGTTTTTCTTGTTTCGGTGGGGATCCACTTGAAGATCCTGCGGAGCATTCGGAGGATGTTGAAGCAGGATGCGGAAACGGCGTTGACCTGCTTAGTCATGGAGAGGGTGGGGTCGAGGATGACCCATAGGTTGCGTACGTGGTCGGTGGGTGGCGGGGCTGTTCCCAGTGATGTTGGCCACCAGGAGTCGTCCCAGGCTGAAGGGTTGGAACCAAGGATGAGGACCTCCGTCTTGTCCGAGTTCAGCTTCAGGCGGCTGGTCCTCATCCATTCGGCGATGGCCTTCATTCCTTCGTGGAGGTGGGCTTTGGCGGTGTGAGGGTCTTTGGTGAGGAGAGGATCAGCTGGGTGTCGTCGGCGTAGGAGATGATGTTGAGGTTGTGCTGTCGGGCGACGTGGGCGAGGGGTGCCATGTAGATGTTGAACAGCGTTAGGCTGAGGGAGGAGCCTTGGGGTACGCCGCAGATGATCTTGGTGGCCTTGGATCGGAAAGGGGCGAGGCGGACGCTTTGTGTTCTGCCGGAAAGGAAGGATGTGGTCCAGTCCAGGGCCTTCTCTTGGATCCCGGCGTCGTGAAGGCGTGTTCGTAGTGTGTGGTGGCAGACCGTGTCGAAGGCGGCTGATGGGTCCAGGAGGATGAGGGCTGCTGTTTCTCCGTTGTCTAGCAGGGTCCTGATGTCATCGGTGGCGGCGATGAGGGCGGTTTCGGTGCTGTGGTTGCTGCGGAAGCCGGACTGGGAAAAGTCCAGGATGTTGTTCTCCTCGAGGTAGCGGGTCAGTTGTTTGTTGACGATTTTCTCGGTGACATTCGCGGGGAACGGGAGCAGAGAGATGGGTCGGAAGTTCTTGAGGTCCTTGGGGTCTGCCTTGGGTTTTTTGAGTAAGGCGGTGATCTCGGCGTGCTTCCAGCTTTCCGGGAAGGTTGCTGTCTCGAAGGAGATGTTGATTATTTTCCGGAGATGGGGCGCGATGGCTGTACTGGCTTTGTTGAAGATGTGGTGAGGGCACGGGTCTAGCGGTGAACCGGAGTGGATGGTGTTCATGATCTCGCTGGTGTCCTCGTCGTTGATGTTGGTCCAGGAGAGCAGGCGGTTGGTGGTTGTGGGGGCAGTGGTCTCGGTGGTTGCCGGGGCGGTCGTGGTGTTGAAGCTGTCGTGGATGTCGGCGATTTTGCGGTGGAAGAAGGTGGCCAGTGAGTCGCACAGGTCTCGCGACGGCTGGATGTCGTTGGTGTTGGAGCTGGGGTTGGAGAGTTCCTTCACGATGTTGAAGAGCTCTTTGCTGTTGTGTGCGTTGTTGTCTAGGCGGTCTTTGAGTGAGGCCCTTTGGCGGATCTGATGAGGTGATGGTGACTGCGGGTGGCGCTCTTGTGGGCGGCGTAGCTGTCCGCTGTCCGTTCGTGGAGCCAGATCTTCTCCAGTTTTCGGCATGTTCGTTTGGAGGCCTGGAGGTCTTCGGTGAACCAGGTGGCTTTCTTGCTGGTGTGGCTGTTGGGCGGATTCTTGAGCGGGGCGAGGGTGTTGGCGCAGTCGTCGATCCACTGTCTGAGGTTGCGGGCGGCGGTGTCGGGGTCGGAGGGTTCAGCGGGTGGGCTCAGGGCGAGGGTTGTGGTTAGCTGGTCTTCCGTGACTCTGCTCCAGCAGCGGCGAGGCATTTGTTCGGTGCGGTGGTGTGTGGTGGGCTTCCTGTAGGTGAAGTGGATGCAGTGGTGGTCAGTCCAGTGGGGTTCGGAGGTGTGGTTGAAGGAGACGTGTGGGCTTGCGGAAAAGATGGAGTCTAGCGTGTGGCCGGCGGCGTGGGTGGGTGTAGTCACGAGCTGTCTGAGTCCGAGGGTGGCGAGGTTGTCGATCAGGGTGGTGGAGTTGGTGTCCTTGTTGTTCTCGAGGTGGAAGTTCAGGTCCCCGAGGAGGATGTAGTCCGTGGGAGGCGATGGCGTGTGTGCTGACGAAGTCAGCGATGGAATCGCTGAACTGTGGTCGGGGTCCGGGGGTCTGTAGATGAGGGTTCCTCTGAGGGTGGGGTTGGGATCGGTGTGGATCTGAAAGTGCATGTGTTCGGCGGTGCTGAGGGTGTCGTCGGTGTTGGTTGAGACTCTGAGGGTGTTCCTGTGGACGATGGCGATGCCTCCTCCGACTCCGTTGGTGCGGTCCCTGCGGGTGATCTTGTATCCGTCCGGGATGGCAATGGCGATGTCGGGGGCTGAAGCGGGATTCAGCCAGGTCTCCGTCAGGAATGCGACGTCTGGGGAGGTTGAGTCGAGAAGGTCCCAGAGTTCGATGGCGTGTTTGCGGGCGGAGCGGGTGTTGAGGAGGATGCATCTGAGGTAGTTGGGTTCTTTCCTGGGCGGTGGTTTGGCGGGGCGGGTGCTGGCGAAGCTGCAGTTCCGGCAGGTGAAGGGCCCTTTGGTGCGCTTCGGGGTGGCCTGGTAGCAGGCGTGATCTTTTCCGGGGTTGAGTGCGTGGAGGGTGCTGGCGTTGTATCGGCGTCTGTTGATGTGGCGGGCGCGGGGATGCCCGGACCAGGGGTCTGGCGCTGGGCGCGGTCACGGCGCGGACGGGCGCAGACGGGCTTGCCTTAGGCGCGCCTTTGGCGCGCCAGCGGCGCGCTCGCTGCGCACGTCCGCTGCGCGGCCGCCATAAATGGGGAGGTGGGAGGGAGGAGCAGGGAATGGGGCAGCGAATGGGCAGTGAGGGGGCGGGGCCGCAGGGCGCAGCGGCGGGAAACAGGCACAGAAGGGAAAACGAGCACAATCAGGGCATCAAGGGGGCACAGAAAGGACAAAAATCGAGCACAATCAGGGGCAGCAAGGGGGCACAGAAAGGAAAAAACTAGCACAATCAGGGGCAGCAAGGGGGGCACAGAAAGGAAAAAACGAGCACAATCGGGGGCAGCAAGGGGGGCACAGAAAGGAAAAACTAGCACAATCGGGCAGCAAGGGGGCACAGAAAGGAAAAACGAGCACAATCAGGGGCAGCAAGGGGGCACAGAAAGGAAAAACGAGCACAATCGGGCAGCAAGGGGGGCACAGAAAGGAAAACGAGCACAATCAGGGGCAGCAAGGGGGGCACAGAAAGGAAAAACTAGCACAATCGGGGGCAGCAAGGGGGCACAGAAAGGAAAAACGAGCACAATCAGGGGCAGCAAGGGGGGTACAGAAAGGAAAAACGAGCACAATCAGGGGCAGCAAGGGGGCACAGAAAGGAAAAACGAGCACAATCGGGGCAGCAAGGGGGGCACAGAAAGGAAAAACGAGCACAATCAGGGGCAGCAAGGGGGCACAGAAAGGAAAAACGAGCACAATCAGGGGCAGCAGCAGGGCACACAGACGGAGCTGTGTGGTGGGGGAGCGACCTACCAGTCAAGGTCAGAGTTGGTGAGCTACAGGCATTAACCATAGAAGAACCCTTTTTTTTAACTATATAAAGATAGGGTAGTTATTCACACCAGTCCCAGATTCCTTCCTAAAATAGTTCCTGCTCTTCATATCAACCAATCCGTTGAGTTACCTGTGTTCTTTCCTCAACCTAATTCAGTAGCAGAACGGGATCTTCATACACTTGATGTTGAAAGAGCTTTATTGTACTATATTGAAAGGACAAAAGATTTTCGTAAATCAAAGCAACTGTTCGTTTCATTTGCACCTCCTCACAAGGGCAATCCTATCTTTAAATCTATCATTTCAAGATGGATTGTTAAGTACATTCAAACTTGCTACGAAAAAGCTAAAATAACTTTATCTATACCCCCATATGCATTCCACTCGCAAAATAGGGCATCTATGGCCTTTTTAGGTAACATTCCTATAGCTGACATTTGTAAAGCAGCAACATGGTCTACACCACACACATTTACCAAACACTATTGTGTGGATGTACTAGCAAGCCAATGTAGGGCAGGCAGTGCTAAAGACACTTTTCCAGACAACTGCAACATCTACTGGTTAGCCACCGCTTTGGGAGAGTACTGCTATATAGTCTATGCAAAGCATGTGTATCTACAGCACACATGCCTTGAACGGATTATGTTACTTACTCATTAAGCATCTGTTCTTGGCATCTAGAGCTGTAGATTCACATGCGCCCACCCACCTCCCCGGGCACTTGTTGTTGCAGTTCTCATTATTTACATTATCTACGCGTGGACATCTCTCTACAACACTCACTTACTCCATTCTCACCCTCTTGTGGGAAAACAATCTAACAATGGAGTCGATGCCCATGTGCACTGTCACCGAAAGGAGGAGTCGCCTTACCTCGTGACTGGAAAGACTTCTTCTTCGAAGAAAAACAACTTGCAAACATCTGGACCCAACACTAGATTGCAGGAGTATGCAAAGCATGTGAATCTACAGCTCTACATGCCAAGAACAGATGCTTACTGGGTAAGTAACATAATCCTTTCCCATTGTCAACTGGCTGTTCAGACGTTATAGTTGGCTGTATGACGGAACCACACATGCCATTACAACCCATGCCTTAACAATGCTGTCATTACAATGACCACATGTTTACCACTCATGCCTTTACAAAGCATGCCTTTACCACGCAAAAGTATTTAGGTATATATATATATATATCTATATATATATATATCTATATCTTTATATTTATCTGTGAAATACTTAACTTTTTGTTTGAAAAGGCACACATGGTAATAGCATATGCACTTTAAAAAAATATATATATATTTGTATGCATTTTTAGGCACACATGCATATATGTGTGTATATATTTACATATATATAAATGTGTAAAACACATACTTATTGTTATATATACATATATTTATATGTAATAAAATGTGTGTATATATTTTTACCCTTAACAACCCTCAACCCTTAAACCCATACCAACCCTACACAAATCCCTTCTCACCCACAAACCCATGCCCACTCTAAACCCTAACATTTCCTTGCCACCCAAAAACCAATACCCACCCTAGACCCTAAAAATTTCCTTGCTACCCAAAAAAGCATACCAACCCTAAACATTACTATGCCACCCAAAAATCCATACCCACTCTAAACCCCCCAAATTTCCTTGCCACCCAAGCAAGCATACCAACCCTAAACATTACTCTGCCACCCAAAAACCCATACCCACCTTAAACCCTAAAAATTACCATCTCAACAAAAAAACACCCACCCTAAACCCTTAGAACGCCCTTCCCCTAATATATATGTCCACATTCAATCCGTCAACGGAATTACGTACTCCTGGGACACATATGAAGGTGAAAGATCAGGATTTATTTAGCTCCTTCGTTAAGCGTTTTGGCTGTAAACAAGCAAGGCTGTTTACAGCCGAAACGCGTAACGAAGGAGCGAAATAAATCCTGATCTTTCACCTTCATATGTGTCCTGAGAGTACGTAATTCCGTTGACCGATTGAATATGGACATATTTGATCCGGGTGATTCACTGGCATACGTACCACCTTCCACTGGTCCGTGGTTTGGGTAGGAGCAAGACTGTGGAGAATATGAAAATATATATAATCCACTTACCTTTATACTTAAATTTTGCATGGTAATGGCATGCATGCGTTAATCTTTTGTTGCAATGGAATACGTGGTTCAGACTGCGTTGTAATTGATGTTTCCCGTTATAGTTAGGCATGGTAAGAATATCTAACTTTGCATTAAAAAAAATAAGAAAATAAGAAATGTACTAAAAAAAAAAAAAGAAAGATGAAAATGTCAGTTAAAACCTACTGTTTTAAAAGTGCAAAACCACTGAAATTCAGTAGTTGGTTATCTCAAGGAACTATAACTCGTGCCCTAAAGTAGTTATAACTTGCGCCCTCCCTACACAGTCTTCTCATCAATGATGCACTGCTAATTTCCCCATATATTACATCACTCATGACCTGATCAATGAAAACATTGTGCATGGCAGGCGCAAGTTATAGTTACTCCAGTATTGGAGCTTTCATAGATTCCCATGCTTGGAATCATTCCCCGTCGTCGAGATGGGAGCCTCGGTAAATATATATATATAACAGTAGTAAATAACCATTACAAAAGAGAAACAGGCCTAGGCCTAATCCCATTTTGTAGTCAGACCATGTCTTTTGTAAAAGAGACCAAAAAGACTCATTAGCCAATCAGAGCCGCCTCACCCCTTAGAACCCTGGTGAAAGAACCTCAGCTCCTCAGATTTTCTACCGCACGTTGTGCAGAAGGGAGTCTCCTTGAGCTCTGCTCTATTTCGACTATTTCTTACACTTTTCAGCTGTTTTCTTCAGGTTTTCTTGGTGAAATGTCTGAGAAAGGAAAGAAAGGGTTATTTAAGGCTTGTTCCACTTGTGGAAAAAAGAGGCTCTATGTGGAGGATAGGCACAAGGACTGTATATACTGCCTATACCCGGACCACAAGGCTGCGGAGTGCAAGATTTGCCGCGCTTTTTCGACTAAGACTCTCCGGGATCGTGAGGGTCGTCTACTTACCTGGCTTCACAAGTTAAAGTCAAGGAAAGAGTCGGTGTCCAGTGACAGTGAGGACGCTTCTTCCGCAGTTTCTTCCAGAAGGTCAGTCAAGAGGGGTAGGGGTTCCCCTTCATCATCTCTGGGTCACCCCTCTAAGGCCTCAAAGAAGACCCCAAAGGAGTCTGAGGGCCAAGGTTCCATGAAATCTCACTGCGGTGTAAAGGAGAGGGAGGAACCATTATCTTCATCTGCGACTCTCCCTGGCAAGGAGAAACCTTTGAAGAAGTCTTCTTCACATTCTTCGGAGAAGAGTTCCCATTCGTCGACGATGCATAAACCCTCGTCGACGAAAACGCAAAAATCACAGGTTAAAAATGTTCCTGTGTCGACGGGCTCGTCGACGAGCACATCTACAGCACCGTCGACGGCGGTGTCGACGAAGACGGCGTCTACAGTTCCGTCTACCACTGTGGCGTCGACGACGAGAGTGTCGACGATGACGACTGCAACAGTGATGACGACTTCAGCAGGGGTGTGCCTTATCTCGTCGACGACAGGTTCGACGACGCCCATCGTCTCGTCGACTATCAGCTCGTCATCGAGGATGTCGACGCTGGTTCCAGTAACTTTCTCGTCGACGGTGCCCCCGTCGACGATGATGTCACCGACGACGGTTTTGACCTCCACGTCGACGAGACCGTCGACGACGGTTTTCACCTCCACGTCGACGAGACCGTCGACGACGTCGTCGACGGGGAAAATTTCAATTTCCATTAAAAGAAAAGGGGTTGCGCTGGAGAGGCTTTCACCCAGGACAGTGGATCCCTTACCACCTGCATTATTATTGGAGGAGGAAGAGGACTCTTATGGTGAGGACAGTCAATTTGGCTATGCTAACAGCCCATCTCAGCTTCTAGTGAAATGTCAAGAAACTGATTCTGAGGGTGAATACTGCCAGGAACAAGTTTCTATACATCATCAATATCCACAACAGGAGGATGTTCAGCAACAGATGGTTTCTGTTCCCACCTCTCTGTTATCGGACTTACAGGGGATGCTCCTTGACTATCGTCAGAGGTTGTCTTCGCTTCCTCCGCAACCTATTCTCCTACCACAAACTGTGCATACTCCTCAACCCATGGTGATAGTTTCACCACCTCCAATGACTCATCCACAAATTCAAACGGAGGCAGTCCCTCAACTTCAGGATGTTTCTTCTGATGAGGAAGAAGGTGAGCTTGTGCAAACGGATCAGGGAGAGGAGTGGGACGATTACGTGATCCCTGATCCCGCTTCTCCAATTCCTGCTCCTGTGGATTCCCCTCCGGCTGATATAGGGGTTTTCACAAGCTAATGGAAAGGGCTTCGTTACGTTTTGAACTTCCTATGCCATCTGTTCAAACGGAGTGTTTCCTATATGATTTTAAGGAGCCGGGTAGGAGGATGATACGTTCCATTCCCATTGTAAATCATGTATGGGAAGAGGGGATAAGGACCATGAAGAATCCAGCTACAGTGGTCCCAGTCCTACCACGGCTAGACAAAAAATATAAAGCTTCTGAGGACAGCCCAGCCTCGTTGACTTGTCAACCAAAGCCAGATTCAGTGATTTCCCAGGCAGCGCAGAGGAAATCTAAGAATCCTTCAGTACCTCTGACCACACCACCGGACAAGGAAGGCAGACGCCTAGACAATGCAGGGAAACGATTTTCCTCTATGGCGAGTCTGGTTATTAGGGCTGCTAATGCATTAGCGATACTTGGCCGATACGACCGCCAATTGTGGTGCGACCTTTCGCCTTACCTTGATCAATTGCCTGATACAGCTAAGTCTGAAGCGAAAAAGATCCTGCATGAAGGAGAGCTAACATCAGCAGAGATTATAGACTGTGCGATGGACATAGCTACGACATCTTTCCGCTCTTTGGCAGGGGCAGCTGTGCTCCGTCGACAAGGTTGGCTCAAAGCAACTTGGTTCCGGCCAGAGGTTCAGAATAAGATCCTGGACCTCCCATTTGACGGGGAAGCTTTGTTTGGGAAGCACATAGATGATGCTCTCCAAGACATTAAAAAAGACACTGAGACGGCTAGGTCATTGGGGACCCTTCAGTATCGGAATGTCCCTTTTCGGGGAGCAAGAGGCAGGGGTTCTCCCTCATATAGAGGATCCTATCAGCAACAGCGATATTCCTCGTATGCTCCCGCATCCCAATCTTACCGGCCTTCTTACAACCAGAAACAACAAGGCCAGACGTCATCTTTCTCCAGATCCAATTATAGGGGAAGACAGAATCGTCCGGGACGAGGCGCCTCTAAGAGGCAGTAGCGGCGACCTGGCTCTTTGCGCTGTGCCCTCCTCCTCCTCGAAGACATCTGTAGGAGGCAGGGTTTCTCTTTACCTTCAAAACTGGCAACGGATTACATCAGACCGTTGGGTCCTAAACATCATTCAGAGTGGCCACACCCTGGAGTTCATTCATCTACCACCATCCAGAGCTCCTCCCGCCTCCTCCATGAAACATCTGCGTCTTCTCCGGCTCGAAGTTCATCAACTGCTGATCAAAGGGGCAGTAGAGCCAGTTCCTTTCTCTCAGAGGAGCAAGGGTTTCTATTCCAGGTTTTTCCTGGTAAGGAAGACATTGGAAAAATGGCGGCCGATTCTCGACCTCAGGGAGCTCAACACTTATCTCACAAAACAATCCTTTCGGATGGTATCTCTCCAGGACATTCTGCGTCTTCTCAACACTGGGGATTTTATGGCCACTCTCGATCTCGAGGATGCGTATTTCCATATACCCATCCATCGGGCACACAGAAGGTTTCTTCGGTTTACAGTCGCCAAGAGCCATTTTCAATTCAAGGTGCTTCCATTTGGCCTTCGCTCAGCTCCGAGAGTCTTCTCCAAGGTGCTTGCACCGGTAGCGGCATTTCTCAGGAAACATCGTTTCCAAGTCTTTCCCTACCTGGACGACTGGTTGCTAAAGGCCCCTTCCAGGGGGGCAGCAGCAGAGGCGGTCGCCTCTTGCACCTGCCTCTTCTCCAATCTGGGCTTGACTCTAAACACCACCAAATCTGATCTTTGCCCTTCCAGGAAGGTTCAGTTTCTGGGAGCGATTTTAAACACATCTCTCAGCAAGGTTTTTCCCTCTCTAGAGCGACAAAGAAATCTAATCTCAATGGGCCACCTAGTGCGAAGAAAAAAGTATCTTTCTGTTCGCCTCTACAAGTCCCTGCTGGGTATGATGTCCTCCTGCATTCCATTGATACCTCACTGCAGATTGCGAATGCGTCCCCTGCAGGAGCTTCTGGATTTACAGTGGAAACAAGTGAGCGGATCCTTCAACGACAAGATTCGGATCACTCAGGACATGCGCCAGGCCATTCGATGGTGGACAAAACAAGAGCATTTGTGCCAAGGTCTATCCTTCGTAACCGCTCCAACACCTCAAGTGGTAACTACGGATGCGTCACTGGAGGGCTGGGGCGCAGTTTTGCAGGATCTGCAGGTCAGTGGTCACTGGCTTCCAGAACATCGCCTCCTTCACATCAACCTCTTAGAGTTGACAGCGATTCGTCTAGCTCTTCAAGCTTTTCTTCCAAGGTTGCAGGGTCTGTCGGTACTTGTCCGGACGGACAACACCACAGCCATGCACTACATCAACAAGGAGGGCGGCACCAGGTCTCTGCCATTGTCACAAGAAGCCCAAATAATCTGGGAGTGGGCGATCTGTCAGGGAATTTCTCTGAAAGCAGAACATTTGCCAGGAGTACTGAACGACAAGGCGGACAGACTCAGCAGGCTGAAGTCTGTCACACACGAATGGGAACTGGATCAGACAACGCTGGAGAGGGTTTTTCGCCAGTGGGGCAGACCTTCCATAGACCTGTTTGCCACACCAGAAAACAGGAAATGCCAGTGCTACGCCAGCAAGCTGCACCATCGAGGGTCACTGGGGAATGCGCTTTCGATAGCCTGGTCAGGCGCATTTGTCTACGCCTTTCCCCCATTCCGCTAATTCCCAGAGTACTCAAGAAGATGAAAGTGGAAGGATGCAAGATGATCCTAATAGCTCCTGCCTGGCCGCGGCAGTTTTGGTTCACCGAACTTCACCTTCTCTCCTTGGACCATCCTCTTCCACTGCGACCAATTCCTCACCTTCTTACAATGTCTCAGGGTCAGATACTACACCCAGATCCTCGCTCGTTACAGCTCACAGCATGGCTCCTGAAGAGCGGGAATTTCTTCACTTAAATCTTCCAGAGGAGGTTAAAGATGTTCTTTCACAGGCAAGAGCTCCTTCCACGAACAGGACCTACCGCTTAAAATGGAAGCGTTTTAGCATATGGTGTCTAAGCAATAATTTGGATCCTTTCTTATCACAACCACACCAGGTCCTTCCGTATTTCCTGGCCTTGGCTAGGGCAGGTTTGGCTCATTCCTCCATTAAGGTGCACTTAGCAGCAATTTCTCGTTTTCGACGCACGTCCTCTGGGCCTTCTCTTTGGTCAAGCAGAATTGTCAAACAGTTTCTTAAGGGCCTCTTCAGGGTGTTTCCGCCAGTGAAGCCTCCACCGCCTTCGTGGCAACTAAATTTGGTTCTTTCTCAACTTATGAGGCATCCATTCGAACCGATTCATCGGTCAGATCTCAAGTTTCTCTCCTGGAAGGTCGCTCTGTTGTTGGCCCTCACTTCAGCCAGGAGGATAGGAGAATTACAAGCTCTTACAATTCAGGAACCCTTCCTTCAGTTCAAGGGAAATACTGTCATCTTGAGAACTAATCCAAAATTTATTCCTAAAGTACCTTCTTCTTTTCATCTCAACGAACCAGTGATCCTTAAAGCTTTTTTTCCTCAGCCTACTTCACCGGCCGAGAGAGCTCTTCACTCTCTGGATCTACAAAGATGTTTAAAATTTTACTTGGATCGAACTAAGTCCTTCCGCAAATCTTCACAGCTTTTTGTATCATATAGCGCTCCCGCAAGGGATTTCCCATTTCCAAACAGGGGATATCTCGCTGGGTTGTGAGCGCAATTCGATACTGTCACACAGCAGCGGGCAAACCCCTGGAGGGTGTTGTCCGAGCACATTCGACAAGATCTATGGCATCTTCAGTGGCCTTGTTTGCTGGGGTCCAGATCAAGGACATTTGTAGGGCTGCAACTTGGAGCAGCACTCACACCTTTACAAAGCATTACTGCCTGGAGTCATCACTTCAAGACGACGCGGCGGTTGGACAGGCAGTCCTGAGGAACCTCTTCCAATGAGTGGTGAGCTTTCCCTTGCTTCCCTCCTTCCTTCTTTTGTCTGCTTTATACACATTTTCTCTTGTTTATAAATGCACTAACTTATCCATGCCTTTGGCTGGTTTTAAAAGATGTATTTAGAGAATGTTTTTTCAGACAGGTAATGTCTTATGGAAAATGTGTATCCTTACTGCTAGCTACTCTGATTCCAAGCATGGGAATCTATGAAAGCTCCAATACTGGAGTAAGAAAACAAGTTACTTACCTGTAACTTTGGTTCTCCAGTATTGGAAGCTTTCATAGATTCCCATGCGACCCACCCTCCTCCCTGGGAAAGCTCAGCCTATCTCTGTGTATGTTGTCACAACGTATACGAAAATCTGAGGAGCGGAGGTTCTTTCACCAGGGTTCTAAGGGGTGAGGCGGCTCTGATTGGCTAATGAGTCTTTTGGTCTCTTTTACAAAAAGACATGGTCTGACTACAAAATGGGATTAGGCCTAGGCCGGTTTCTCTTTGTAATGGTTATTTACTACTGTTATATATATATATATATATATTTACCGAGGCTCCCATCTCGACGACGGGAATGATTCCAAGCATGGGAATCTATGAAAGCTTCCAATACTGGAGAACCAAAGTTACAGGTAAGTAACTTGTTTTCTTACCTTAGGTCACAAGTTGTAGTTACTTGTGGTAACGTTTACTAGTGAATTTCAGTGGTTTTGTTAGTTAAAACTGTATCTTTTAACTAATATTTTCACCTAACTAAAACGTCCGTTAAACCATGTTAGCAGCTCCCCTTGCCCAAAAGCAATGCCGGCTCCTGCAGGAGGCGGGGAGCTGGCAGGGACCGTGGGGGCATTGGTGCTCCCCCCATGGTCCCCAACACTGAGGCCAGGCCCTGGGGGATGGGGGTCCCTGGGTCCAGAAGTGGCCCGGGATTGGGCCACTCGGCCCCCTCCCCTTTAAATTATTATTATTTTTTTTTTAAATGGAAGGCCGGCCCCTTGGGATGGGGTCCCTGGGGCCATAATTGGCCTCAGGAGGGGGGCCACGCGGCCCCTCTCCTAAATAAAAAAAAAAAAGTAAAGGCTGGCCAGGCCCCGGGGGATGGGGTCCCCGGGGCCAGAAGTGGCCCAAGGAAGGGGGGCCACGCGGCCCCCCTCCCAAATATTTAATTATTTAAAATAAAAAAACGCGGCAATGCCCCAGGGGATGGGGCCGATGAAGGCCCCCCTCCAAAAAAAGAAAAGGTTGGCCAGGCCCTGGGGGATGGGGTCCCCAGAGCCCCAAAAAATAGTAAGAGAAGGAGGGCCACACAGCCCCCCTTCTAACAAAACAAAAGAAAAAAGAAAAGCCGGCATCTCGCCGGAGGCCCCGCCCCCTCCCTGCACCAGGCGCGTTCTGAATTGGGGGATTAAGTTCACTTCAATCCTAAGGGTTCTTAGGGGCCAACTAGACCACCAGGTACCTCCAGTAATCCCCACACAGTGGGATTGCTGAGAGGTGGTCCGAGGCCACGCCCCTTGTTACACCACTCTGCAAACGCGCCTCTTGGCGCACTGCTGGTGGGGCATGAGGTCCTCTTGTGTCCTGAGGACCTCAGGACTAAAGTGGACTCAGCAGTGCGCCAGGAGGCGCGTTTGCAAAGTGGTGTAAAAACGGGGCGTGGCCTCAGACCACTCTCAGCAATCAGGCTGTGGGGGGCTTACTAGAGATAACAGGAGGGCTAGTTGGCCCCCAGGGACCCTCAGGAGGCAAGGGGACTTCATCTCCCAACCAAGAGCGCGCCAGGACGTGCGTTTGCAGAGTGGTGGAGAAAGGGGGCGTGGCCTGTGTCCACCTCTCCGTAATCCCACTGTGCGGGGCTTACTGGAGGTAACGGGTAGGCTAGTTGGCCCCTAAGGACCCCCACAAGCGAAGGGGATTTCATCCCCCAACCAAGAGCGTGCCAGGAGGCGCGTTTGCAGAGTGGTGGGCAAAGGGGGCATGGCCTGCTATGAGAACTTAGCAATCCTGTTGTGTGGGACTTACTGGCGATAATAGGAGGGGTAGTTGGCCTCCAAAGATGTCCTTGGGGGCCGACTACCCCTCCTGTTACCTCCAGTAAGTCCCACACAATGGGATTGCTAACAGGTCTTCAGAGGCCACGGCCCCCTTTCTCCACCACTCTGCAAACGCGCCTCCTGGCACACTACTGGTTGGGGGATGAAGTCCACTTTACTCCTGAGGGACTTTGGCGGCCAAGTAACCCTCCTGGTACCTCCTGTAAGTCCTACGCAGCAGAATTCCTGAGCGCTGGTTGGAGGCCCAGCCCCCTTTCTCCACCACTCTGCAAACTCGACTACCAGTTAAAGAAGCATTTGTAATGTAATAGGTCTCGCATTTGCAAGAGTTAGAGCTATTAGCGTTGTAAATCTAAAAGTGTTTTATTAATGTTTCTTGGAGTGGAGTGGATGTAGGTTGTGTGTAGTGGATTATGTGGTATGTTGTGCAGTGAAATTATGTGGATAGAAAGTATGTGGTATTTAGTGTATAGGAATTATGTAGAGTGGGATTATGTGTTATGGAGAGTAAATATGTGGTATGGTAGTCTGTGTTGTGGAGTGGTAACCTCAGGTTTAGTCTTCCTCGTTTCCATAGAAGCTAAACTATGAACTCAATGAGACAAAAAAACAGAAGGAATCACTGAGGAGCTCTTCTGGACCTAGTCAGAGGTATGAGCAGGGCCACTGGAATTATGCGACTGTTTGGCTGTACCAACTTTCGCACAATTATACATTTTCTGCATTAGCCACATAATTCATCATCTGCTGCCTAATCTGCAGTTTTGAACAAAAAAAGCCTTGTTTCTAGCTGAAACGGCTCAAATGTTACAAAAATGCAGCGACAAGTGTTACAGCGTGGTGGAAGGTCCTTTGTAAACCTAGAATGGTCACCTGTTACTGCTAAATGTGGGTGTTAAATTGGTACTAATGGTGTGCAAGCCACTCTTGCTTCTTTCTGCGCCTCTCTTGCCTCTTTCTGCATTTCTGTTGCTTTTTTCTGCACCTTTCTTTCTTTTTCTGCACTTCTGTTGCCTCTTTCTGCACATTTCTTCTACTTTCTGCACCTCTGTTGCCTCTTTCTGCACCTCTGTTGCCTCTTTCTGTACCTCACTTGCTTCTTTGTGCACCCCTCTTGCCTCTTTCTGTACCTCTCTTGCCACTTTCTCCACCCCTCTTCCCTCTTTCTGCATCTCTGTTGCTTCTTTCTGCACTTATCTTGCCTCTTTCTGTACTTCTCTTACTTCTTTCTGCACCCCTTGTGCCTCTTTCTGCACCCCTCTTCTCTTTATGCACTTCTCTTGCCTCTTTCTGCACCCCTCTTGCCTTTCTCCATCCCTCTTTCTGCACCTCTGTTGCTTCTTTCTGCACCCTTTGTGCCTCTTTTTGCACCCCTCTTCCCACTTTTTGCACCCCTCTTCCCACTTTTTGCACCCCTCTTGCCTCTTTCTGCACCTCTGTTGCATCTTTCTGCACTACTCTTGCTTCTTTCTGCACCTCTCTTGCTTCTTTCTGCACCTCTTGCTTCTTTCTGCAGCGCTCTTGCTTCTTTCTGCCCCCCACTTCCCTCTTTCTGCACCCCTCTTGCCTCTTTCTTCACCCTGTTCCTTCTTTCTGCTCTTCTTTTGTTTTTCTGCACCTCTCTTCTTTCTGCACCCCTCTCGCCACTTTCTCCACCCCTCGTGCCTCTTTCTGTACCCCTCTTCCCTCTTTCTGCACCCCTCTTGCCTCTTTCTGTACCTCTGTTGCTTTTTTCTGTACTTTTTTTGTTTCTTTCTGCACCTATCTTGCTTCTTTCTGCACCGCTCTTGGCTCTTTCTCCGCCCCTCCTCCCCCTTTCTGCACCTCTGTCCCTTCTTTCTGCAACCCTTGTGCCTCTTTCTGCACGCCTCTTCCTTCTTTCTGCACCTCTGTTCTTTCTTTCTGCACTTCTTTTCTCTTTCTGCACCTTTCTTGCTTCTTTCTGCACCCCTTGTGCCTTTCTGCACTCCACTTGCCTCTTTCTGCACCTCTGTTCTTTCTTTCTGCACTTCTTTTGTTTCTTTCTGCACCTCTCTTGCTTCTTTCTACACCCATTTTTGGCTTCTTTCTGCACCCCTCGTGCCTCTTTCACACCCCTCTTCCCTCTTTCTGCACTTCTCTTGCCTCCTTCTGCACCTCTCTTGCTTCTTTTGTGCACTTCTCTTCCTCTTTCTGTACCCGTTGCCTCTTTCTGCACCTCTGTTGCCTCTTTCTGCACCTCTGTTGCCTCTTTCTGCACCTCTGTTGCCTCTTTCTGCACCTCTGTTGCCTCTTTCTGCACCTCTGTTGCCTCTTTCTGCACCTCTGTTGCTTCTTTCTGCACCTCTGTTGCTTCTTTCTGCACCCCTGTTGCTTCTTTCTGCACTTCTCTTGCTTCTTTCTGCACCCCTCTTGCCTCTTTCTGTATCCCTTTTGCTTCTTTGTGCACCTCTCCTGCCTCTTTCTGCACCTCTCTTCCCTTTTTCTGCAGTACTCTTGCCTCTTTCTACACCTGTGTTGGTTCTTTCTGCACTTCTCCTGCTTCTTTCTGCACCCTTCTTCCCTTTTTCTGCACCCTTCTTCCCTTTTTCTGCACATCTCTTGCCTCATTCTACACATCTCTTGGTTCTTTCTGAACTTCTCTCTCCTCTTTCTGCACCCCTCTTGCTTCTTTCTGCACCCCTCTTGCTGCTTTCTGCACCCCTCTTGCTGCTTTCTGTACCCCTCTTGCTTCTTTCTGCACCTTTGTTGCTTCTTTCTGCACTTCTATTGCCTCTTTCTGCACCTCTCGCCTTTCTACACCTCTTTTGCTTCTTTCTGCAATTCTTTTGCTTCTTTCTGCACTTCTTTTGCTTGTTTCTGCACCTCTCTTGTCTTTCTGCACCTCTGTTGCCTCTTTCTGCACCTCTGTTGCCTCTTTCTGCACCTCTGTTGGTTCTTTCTGCACTGCTCTTGCTTCTTTTTGCACCTCTGTTGTAAATTTCTGCATCCCTCTGGCCTCTTTCTGTACCCCTCTTCCTTCTTTTTGCGCCTCTTGCCTCTGTCTGCACACCTGTTCCCTCTTTCTGCACCCCTTTTGCCTGTTTCTGCAACTCTCTTGCCTTTCTGCAGTTCTCTTGCCTCCTTCTGCACCTCACTTGTCTCTTTCTGCACTTCTCCTGCTTCTTTCTGCACATCTCTTGCTTCTTTCTGCACATCTCTTGCCTCTCTCTTGCCTCTTTCTGCACCTCTCTTGCCTCTTTCTGCACCTCTCTTGCCTCTTTCTGCACCCCTCTTGCCTCTTTCTGCACCTCTCTTGCCTCTTTCTGCACCTCTCTTGCCTCTTTCTGCACCTCTCTTGCCTCTTTCTGCACCTCTCTTGCCCCATTCTGCACAGCTCTTGCCTCTTTCTGCACAGCTCTTGCCTCTTTCTGCACCCCTCTTGCCTCTTTGAGCACCTCTTTTGCTTCTTTCTGCACTTGTCCTTCCTCTTTCTGCACCTCTCTTGCTTCTTTCTGCACTTAACTTGCTTTTCTACACCTCTCTTGCTTCTTTCTGCACCCTTCTTCCTTTTTTGCATCCCTCTTTCCTCTTTCTGCTGTTCTCTTGCCATTTTCTGCACCTCTCTTGCCTCTTTCTGTACATCACTTGCCTCTTTCTGCACTTCTCTTGCTTCTTTCCACACCTCTGTTGCTTCTTTCAGCAATTCTCTTGCCTCTTTCTGCACTTCTTTTGCTTGTTTCTGCACTTCTTTTGCTTGTTTCTGCACTTCTTTTGCTTGTTTCTGCACCTCTGTTGCCTCTTTCTGCACCTCTGTTGCTTCTTTCTGCACCCCTCTTCCCTCTTTCTGCACTCCTCTTGCCTCTTTCTTCACCCCGTTCCTTCTTTCTGCTCTTCTTTTGTTTTTCTGCACCTCTGTTGCTTCTTTCTGCACTTCTCTTGCTTCTTTCTGCACCTCTGTCCCTTCTTTCTGCACCCCTTGTGCCTCTTTCTGCACCCCTCCTGCCTTTCTGTACCCCTCTTCCCTCTTTCTGCACTCCTCTTGCCTATTTCTGCACCCCTCTTTTCTTTCTGCACTCCTCTTGCCTCTATCTGCACCCCTGTTCCCTCTTTCTGCACCTTTCCTGCCTGTTTCTGTATCTCTCTTGCTCTTTCTGCACCCTTCGCACCTCTTTCAGCACCTCTGTTGCTTCTTTCTGCACTTCTATTCCTTCTTTCTGCACCCCTCCGTCCTCTTTCTGTACCTCTCTTACCTCTTTGTGCACCTCTCCTACCTTTTTCTGCACCCCTCTTGCTTCTTTTTGCACTTCTGTTGGTTCTTTCTGCACTGCTCTTGCTTCTTTCTGCACCTCACTTGCCTCTTTCTGCACTGCTCTTCTTTCTGCACCTCACTTGCCTCTTTCAGCACCTCTGTTGCTTCTTTCTGCACCTCACTTGCCTCTTTCTGCATCTCTGAGTTAGAGGTAGTTTTAATCCCCCTGCCCTATTATGTACTAGGGCCTTACAGGGGAGGTCATGCCAATCACAGGGGTACCGCAACCCATAGTGTACCCTAGTGTATGTAGGTGTTTTCACTGTATACTAAGTGTCTTTCAGCATAGCACTGGCTCCCGGCTTGGTTAGTCAGTCAGTTACCACCAGTACCAGTCAGCAAAAAGTTGGGGGCACAGGATGACTTTGCAACAAGGCCTCTTTCTGCACCTCTGTTGTTTCTTTCTGCATATCTCTTGCTTCTTTCTGCACTTTTCTTCGTCTTTCTGGACTTCTGTTGCCTCTTTCTGCATTTCTCTTGCTTCTTTCAGCGCCTTTCTACCTCTTTCTGCACATGTCCTACCTCTGTAGGCATAGTTAGAAATTAGCATTTAAAAAACCTTTGAAATTCACTGAAAAAAAACATAGGTTTCAGGGACGTTCTAGTTAGAAATTAGCATTTAAAAAACCTTTGAAATTCACTGAAAAAAAACATAGGTTTCAGGGACGTTCTAGTTAGAAATTAGCATTTAAAAAACCTTAGAAATTCACTGAAAAAACGACAGGTTTCAGGGACGTTCTAGTTAGTTGGACATTTTACTCGTACAAAACCAGAGAAATTTGGCCGTTCTAGTTAGTTGAGCTAACTATAACTCGCGCCCCTGCAATGCACTCCTGATGACGTCACATATTACATTATTCATGACATGGTCAGTGACATCACTGATGTCATTACTGAGGACATCTCAAATGACAGCACTGATGACATCATCCACATGATGATCTGATGCACCTCCTCACACCCTAATATAACCTTTGATACACCCACTCTAAAATACAGACTACCATTTTCAAAATCATACACACAATACCAGTTACTACATACCCACTCACTGATTCCTAGGTCTACACACACATCCACTCATTCACCCATACAGTCACTCATACATGCAGTCACTCATCAATACAGCACTATCATATGCACTCATACACCTATACAGACACTCCCACACCGCCAGTCATCCATAGTTATTCACACCTAGTCAGTCATGCAAAGAATCAATCACACTCCCATTTACTCACCTATACAGGTGTACACACACCACCTCACTTATTCATACAGATACTAACACATACTTACTCTCTTATACAATCACTGATACAAGCACACAGTCATTCATACAGCCACTCTCACAATCACTCACTCTCACGTATAGTCATTTATATACTCCAACACTCACATATACTGCCTTTCACATATGTAGTTACTCACACATGTACCACTGAGACATCCATTTACTCACCAGCACACCCATACACACACACACTCACCCACCCATCCAGCCATTCACAGATGCACTCTTGAACCCATACACCCAGTGAATCACCCAGTCACACATCTATGCACAGTCACACACCCCCCACCCACCCACACAGACACTCGGGCACCCATACAGATACTCAGACAACCAATTAATAACCCATATAGACACATGTAGCTACTCACCAACCCATGCAGCCGCTTACACACCAACTGACAGACTGATACAGACATTCACACAGATTAGTCACTAACCCATGCATTCAGTAAGACCCGTTTAATCACTCACTTATACAGTCACGCACCTACTAAATCATCCATTCAGACACTTATACACCCACTCATTCTTCAATACACCTTGGCATATATAGAAATAAAACATATTTAAACTTTACAGAAACAGTCACTGGATGATGTCATCAGTGATGTCATTTGAGGTGTCATCAGTGATGTCATGGGTGATGTTACTGACCATGTCATGAATGATGTAATATGTGACGTCATCAGCAGTGCATTGCGGGGGGCGAGTAATAGTTAGCTCAACTAACTATAACGGCCGAATTTCTCTGGTTTTGTACGAGTGAAATGTCCAACTAACTAAAACGTCCCTGAAACCTGTGGTTTTTTCAGTGAATCTATCTATATTTATATATGTATGTATATGTGTATGTATATATATATATATATATATATATATATATATATGTAAAGTCAGGCTCTCCCCTAGATCCAGCACCTCCCCACGCTTTGTTACCGGTTATAGCAAACATCTTGCCAACAGTCCTCGATCTGCTGAATGCCTCCATCTCCTCCGGAACGGTTCCTCCAGCCTGGAAGTGTGCAATGGTAAAAGCCCTTATAAAAATACCTAACCTAGACGAGAACAACCTGAGTAACTATCGCCGAATCTCCCTTCTTCCTTGGATGAGCAAGCTACTAGAAAAACATATCAACTCAGTATTGGTAGAATTTCTAGAAACTAATCATTTACTTCACACCTCACAGACGGGTTTCCGTCCCCAACACGGGACCGAAACCGCCCTCCTCACCGTAACGGAGGAGGCAAGGAAAATATTGGATCTTGGAGGCTCTGCGGCAATCATCCTCCTTGATCTCAGTGCTGCATTCGACACTGTAAATCACGATACACTGATCTTGAGACTAAAAAATTTGTGCATATCAGGGAATGTCATTGCCTGGCTACACTCCTTCCTAAGTGACCGATCCTTCCAAGTTTTTGAAGGTGAGGTGGCATCCAAACGGATGCCCCTAAACTGTGGTGTGCCCCAGGGCTCCTCCCTGAGCCCCACGCTATTCAATATTTACATGAGTTCCCTGGCAGAGACTGTCCTTCCATTCAACATAAGAATCATCACCTACGCCGACGACACTCAGCTGGTGGTGGCACTAAACCACCCCGAAAAATCATCTAACAATCTGGAGTGCTGTCTGACCGAGGTGGCAAAGTGGATGGAACGTTCATGCTTGAAGCTTAACGGGGACAAAACCGAGATCATGTTTCTCGGAAACTCTCCCTCTCTCAGGACGGAGCAGTTTTGGCCAAAATGTCTTGGCCCCGCTCCAGTACCCTCAGCTCAAATTAAAAGCCTTGGCATCTGGCTGGACCGTTCCCTCAGTTTTAACTACCAGGCGACGAAACTCTCGGCCACATGCTATGGTCTCCTAAGGCTGCTACGCAAGATACTTCCCCTACTCCCATTCCATGCGCGACAACTCATGGTACAAGGTCTCATCCTCTCCCGCCTGGATTACGGGAACGCTTTGTACCTAGGAGCCCCGCAATCCACTATCGGCAAGCTCCAAATAATCCAAAACTGCGCAGCCCGCACTCTTCTCCAGATACCCCGCCGTCAGTCCGCAGCCCCGGCACTAAAGAGTCTCCACTGGCTACCGGTTAAAGAGCGAATCCAATTTAAAGCCATGTGCATTGCGCATAGGGCCTTTTGGAAGACAGGCTCGCTAATCAGTCAGTCCCTGATAACACCTTACCAACCAAACAGGCATCTCCGGTCAGCATCCTCCTTCTTCGCTCGACTGCCCTCCATAAAGCGAGCCAGATGCGGCGGACGTTCTTTTTCTTACAACTCCGCCAAGCTCTGGAACGCACTCCCCCTATATTTGCGAAAGGAGTCCAACCTCCTATCCTTCCGCAAACCCCTAAAAATCCTACTCTTTAACAACCACTGAGTCCTCCTTCTGCCTGCTTCTGTCCACAGCGCTGGGATGCCTCAGGGTAGCTATCGCTCTATACAAATGTTTTTTCATTTCATTTCATATATGTGTAAAATGCGTGCTCTGAGATCCCACACATTTAGTGGGGGCTGTTCAGTATTTGATTTTAAATGGATATTCCCCTAAAGGAGAACTAGGATAAAGGTACATTTTCCTTACCAGCAGTTGGGTAGGCGTGAAATTGGCTCTACAGAGTAGAGGATCATTGCGTTTGCGATTAATCTACAGTTAGTCCCCGCTCTGCCTTCTACTTATACAACCATCCTTGTAGGACTTGGCCTTTTTGGCTAAAGTTCCCTAAACTTTTTGCTTTCCCCTTAGACCGTGTTCCTGACAGAGTTGCCAATTTAGATGCTTTGGGTACTTTGCCACTGCTGATCAGTGTCAAAGTACAAGTGTTCCCTGTGTAAAGTGTAATGGTAATTGGTTGGCCATGATTGGTATGTTGCCTTACTAGTAAAGTCCCTAGTGATGTGCACTGTGTGTGCCAGGGCTAGTAATGCAAAGGTGCGCGGAGAAGGGAACTCAGGCCTGCAGTGTAGGGCCTGCGCGAAGTTTGCTAATTTAGCATGTTGTCCTGACAAGTGCAACCACTTGTCAGGCCTTACTTTCCCTTTGCGTACACAGTGGGCACCCCTGTGGTAGGTCCCGGGTAACCCCTGGGCAGGGTGCAGTGTAAGTAAAAGGCAGGACATATACTGAGGTGTGTGTTATGTCCTGACAGTGAAAAACACTCCATTTCGTTTTTCACTGGTGAAAGGCCATCCTGCCCATAGGACAGAATGGGGAGGCTGAGTATTGTTTGTTAGCCTAGTTTCCCATAAGTTTAAAATGGAGAGGTGAAGTTTAGTATGTATGAACTCACAGCGTCATAACACATCTTTCTATGAAAGTGGTTTTGTCACTGTGTGTTCAGAAACCACTCTTTTAGAAAGTGGCTGAGTTTTGTGCTTTAAGCATTTCTGTGTGTCTCTGCTGAATGTGGATTGACTGTCTGGATCTGAGAGGGGAGAGGAGCCGGGGAGGTCTTGACCCAGGGAGGGGTTGAGATGGCACCAGGCTGACCTGCATCTGGAGAGTAGGCGAGGAAAAGCACCGGGAGGTGAAGAGGCCTGGGTTGCGGCTATAAAACAATTGACCCATCTCCTGCTGAGTGATTAAGGATCCAGACCCCCAGTATCAAAGGGAGAAAGGTGACACTGCGAGGAGACACCCAGAACTGATTTAGGCAGGGGTCAGGGACCCCTGAGCACAACGAACTTCAAAGACATTTAGGGGTATAACTATGAGAGCTGAGACCCCTGAACGTTGGAATAGAAATGGATTGAGACTGAAAAGGCTTGGACCCATTTCGTGGTCAAGAGGAACCTCTGCTAAGGAAGGAACAACTGAAGAGACTGCTGGGAAGGACCGACCCTTGCTTCGTGATCTGGGGCTGGTCTGCAGTTTGCTGTTTTAACCAAGGAAGAGGCTGTTGGGACTGTGTTGTGTGCGCGGGGTCCCCCTGCTTGAAGAAGACTGTGCTTTGTCTTGTTACCCCAAGGGCCCGAGGTGAGCTGGCTCCCTGTTTGGAAACACAGGAACATAAAAGTTTCCGGAGAAGTTTCAAGCGACGCGGTGGGCGCGTGTTGTGGCAGCTTGAGACCCTCGGAAGGTGTGTCCTGTGATCTTGGACTCACGGAGAAGTGAGACTCGGACGCGCTGGGTGCGTGTCATGGTGCACAGGAGGCGTTGGTGAAGAGCGCCTGGTCAACGTGTGCATTGAAGGTGAAGTGAGTCTCGGACGCGCAGGGTGCGTGTCATGGTGCACCGCAGGCGCTGGTGAAGAGCGCCTGGTCAACGTGTTCATCGAAGGTGAAGTGAGACTCGGACACGCAGGGTGCGTGTCGTGGTGCACTGCAGGCGCTGGTGAAGAGCGCCTGGTCAGCGGGGGCATCGGAGGTGAAGGGAGTCTCGGACGCGCAGGGTGCGTGTCGTGGTGCACAGGAGGCGTTGGTGAAGAGCGCCTGGTCAACGTGTGCATCGGAAGTGGAGTGAGTCGCGGACGCGCAGGGTGCGTGTCGGGGTGCACCGGAGGCGCTGGTGAAGAGCGCCTGGTCATCGAGTGCACCGGAGAAGTGAGGCTCGGACACAGTGAGCGTGTCGGGGTGCGGCCGAAGGCGTTGGTGAAAAGCGCCTGGATATCGGGGCACCGGAGTTGGAGTAAGTCTCAGTGAAGCAGTGTGCGTGCTTTGGTGCAACCTGGGACTGTGGAAGTAATCGGCTGATCATCGTGTGCACCGGAAGAAAGCGAGTCTCTGCAACGCGGTGTGCGTGTCTTGGTGCCAACTGAGACCACAGGAAGGAGTGCCTGGTGAACGTGCACTCTGAGTCGACGTGAAGTCCCATCAGCGTTGTGTGTGTGGCTTCGTGCCAGAGGAGACCCGAAGGGTGCTGTGGTGAATGTGCACCTGGAGTAACGTAATCTCAGGGGCGTGGGGTACGTGTGCCCTGCGGCCGCCTGAGACCTTCCTAACAGTCGCTGCCCGGACCGGCAGCCCCGGAGGAGCTGAGCTGCGAGGCCGAGCCGCTGAGGCCCATTGAGAAAGTTCTACACGGAAGGCCCAGTTCGCTGAAGGAGGAGAGGAGAGTGGGGTCGCGCCCCCAGGTAACGTGGACCACTGCCTGGGCGGGGTGCGGTCTCGGAGGGACACTCTCTCTGCCTCTCAGTCCTTCTGGCGACGTGAGCCTTTGCTTCGGCTCAGATTGGGGCCCGTACTGCGTTCAGGAGTGGCAGTACTGGGGCCAGAGTGAGAAGCTGTACTTTAAGTAATCGTTGATACGTGTGGGGGGCAACTGTTATCGAAGAGGCTGACTGTCGTAATACACATTGCCAATATTGCTGCTAACGAACTGCCGGACTGTCTTATGACGCCTGACATTATTTCTGCATAACGAAGTACACAATTGTAGCGCTACGCATTGCATTATTTCTCCATTGCAAAGTACAGGATTGTAGTGGCCCACATTGCATTATTTCTTCATAGCAAAGTACATGATTGTAGCTACGCATTGCATTATTCCTTCATTGCAAAGTACATTATTGTAGCGGCGCGCATTGCATTATTTCTTCATTGCAAAGTACGTGATTGGGGGTGACGCATTGCATTATTCCTTCATTGCGCAGTACATGATTGTAGCGGTACGCGTTGCATTATTTCTCCCATTGCAAGGTACTGGGGTGTATCGTTACGCATTGTATTATTTATCCTTTGCCCAGCACAGGATTGTATCGTTACGCAGCTCACTATTATTTGTCCATTGCAACGTGTGTGATTCTAGCATTGCGACCAGCATAGCATTTTGAAAGCAGTGGTTGGGATTTGAACCTACCAGCCAGCCGGAACGAATATTACCCTTTATTATATGTTGGCTTATGTGTTGTGTGGTCTGATCATATATCTTTGTACATAAAGTTTATACTCGTTCTATGAAACTCGTGTGGAGTCCATTTGTGGTGTCACCAGTGGGTTACTGGGAGTGTGGTTGCACATACTGTACACTCGTGCCTTGGAGATAGAATAGGCCTGGCTGCTGGTGCCAAGCTACTAAGGGGGTGAGCAGGTCTATCTCAAACGGTGTCCTTACTTGGCCTAACGTTGAGTGAGGAGTACCGGGTCTCTCATTTGGTGACAGTGGTGCGGGACTGGGACTCCGGCTTCCAACATTTGGCGGCAGAGCGGTGGGATACGATCCTAACGTAATTGAAACGCGTGTGTGGAAAACCACTCACAGTAATTGGTGTACATCATAAATTGATCGCAGACCACGACGCAACAACATATTGTTTTGAATTGTTGGTTCTATTGTTAAGTAACCTTTAAACCACACATCATGTCTCAGGAGGGGAGCCAGATAGCCGGTGAGGCTGCGGCTGCAGAATTAGATTTTAACATTGAGGCATTGTTTACCTACAAGGTTGATCAGTTGAGGAAGTACTGCAGAGCTTTGGGATGAACCATGAAGGGTAGCGCCAAGAAGGAGGAGCTGCAAGTGGCCTTGAGGGCCTGGTGGGAAGCCAAAGAGGCTCAGGAGGCGGGTGATGTTGAGGTGGATGAGGATGACCCAGGGAATGGGTTTGGTCCACAGGATTTGCCAGTGGAGGGACCAGCCGCAGGGCTGGTAGTAGCCATTGAGGGATCAGTTTTTCACCAGAGGAGTTGGAGGAAAACCAAAGTGACAGACTGCATGAGTTGGAGGTGTTAAAACTTAAAACTCAAGCAGAGGAGAGCAGGAACGCTCTCGCGTTGGAAGAGAAACGGATTCTCTTAGCTCATGAGTTAAGCATGAGGGAACTGGACATTAAGGGTAGACAAGCCGAGCCCAGTTCGAATGGTGGCAGCCAGTGGCAGTAGGGAAGGTGTACATTCCCAAGGATTTAGTGCGAGATTACCAGAGGGGTGATGACATTTGTGTGGTTCACAGCATATGAGATCGCACTAAGGATGAATGAGGTGCCTGAAAAGCATTGGGGGGCGGGCCTATGGAAACCCTTTGAGGCTTCGGGGAGGGACGTTCTATCACCTTTAGAGAGGGTGGGAACCCTGACCTACGCCAACATGAGGGAGGCTTTATGCCTCCGGTATGGGCTCACTCCTGAACAATACCGGCAGAAGTTCAGGACCTCCAAGAAACTACAATCCCGTACTTGGGTAGAATGTGTGAATGAAGTACACACGGGCACTGGATGGTTGGATGCTGGGCAGCAAGGTCCATGATTTTAAGTGCTTATGCAATTCAATCAGTTGGGAGCTCTTGAGTAGTCTGTGTGTTCCAGAGCTGCGCCAGCATCTATTGGATAGTAAGCTGACTGAGGAGGCAGACCGCTGGACTAGTACCCGGGTCCACAAGGGGATTGGGAGTACCACTGCCAAGAGTATGCAGGGTCCCCCGCCGAAGGTGGGGGGAGGACAAGTGTAACCACAAGGAGTCCTCTAAAGGGCCCCAAGGTAGTTCCCCTCCCCCCCCAAGAAAGGGTCCCAGTCCCCCATGGCCAAGAGGGCCTGGGCCGTCCAGGGCAAGAAGGAGCCCCGAGGTCCTCCTACTTGTTACTTCTGTAAAGAAGTGGGTCATATTTCCCCTAAATGCCCCAAAAAGTCATCTGCACCCACTGGTGCTCCAACACCTGGTTTAGTGAGTGTAGCGTTGGGGGAGGAATCGAGTCCTTGGCAAGCAGTTATGACCCTGGTCTCCTTAGGAGATCGAGAGATGGTCCAGGAAATCCCTCTGCCTGAAAACACTAAAAAGTACAGGCAGTGGGTGACCATCAATGGACGGAGGGTGGAGGCTCTGAGAGACACCGGAGCCAGTTTGACATCTGTCAGGTGTCAGTGGGTGTCTGAAGAGCAAGTAATTCCCGATGTGCTTCACCCTGTAATGTCAGCAGACAATTCAGTGCGCCTCTGCAAGGTGGCGCTGGTTCCCTTTGAATGGGGAGGGGTCTCGGGTTCCTTGAAGGTTGTTGTAAGTCCGCCCATGCCTGTAGACTGTCTGCTAGGGAATGACCTGGAGAGTTCCCCCTGGAAGGAGGTGGAGCGCCAGTTGCATTTGGAGATGTTGGGTCTACCTGAGTGGGCGTGTGTGACCACTCGGTCTATGGTAGCCAGTAAAGGTATTCAAGAGAACCTGGGGCCTGAAACAGTGGCCCAGGTGCCTGCCAGGAAGAGAAGAGGCAGGGGGCGCGGGAAACCGGCCCCCACAGTTCCCACGGTCCAGGAGGAGGCACCCTTTGAGGGGGATGCCCTGGAGCCTACGGGGGAACAAGTGGCTGAACTGGGGGACCTACCCGGGCTGACTGAATGGCAGCAGGAACGGGGGCCCTCCAGGGAGGAATTCTGTGAGGAACAGAAGAAGTGCCCTTCTCTTGTAGGTTTTTCGGCAGCAGGCAGCAAACCAGGCAGCAGGTGATCAGTCGGGATCACACTTGATTTACTGGGAGAACGATCTCCTGTATAGTGAAAGGTGGCTGAGCCTGGGTCAGCCCGGGCGCTGCAGAGCCTTCCTATTGGGGTTGTCTCATGATGTACCTTTGGCGGGACATTTGGGGCAGGACAAGACCTTTGAGCGGCTTGTCACCCACTTCTACTGGCCCCAGATGCGCAAGAGTTCTGATACTCATTGCAGGACCTGTCAGACTTGTCAGGCGAGTGGTAAGAGTGGAAGGAAGCTAAAGGCTTCCCTCCAACCTTTCCCTGTAGTCAGCACACCCTTTGAGAGGGTGGGCATTGACATTGTGGGGCCTCTGGATCCCAAGACGGGCAGCAGGTTCATCCTGGTCTTGGTGGACCATGCCCCCGGGTACCCGGAAGCCATCCCTCTCCGGACGGTGACAGCCCCCGTGGTGGGCTGTGCACTGATGGGGATTTTCTCCCATGTGGGGTTCCCCAGAGAGGTGGTATCCGACAGGTGTACTAATTTCATATCGAGGTATATGAAATCTCTGGAAGGAGTGCGGTGTAACGTACAAGTGTGCACTGGAATATTGGGTAGTGGTTAGCATGGTAAATGATTTGGAGGGGTTGTCCAATTTGGCCCCAGGGGAGCCTAGGCTCAGAAATTATTTTCCAGGATTGCGCCACCCCGGGTTAAGGTGTGGGCTCCTTGATTCCCGGGAGCCTGCACGAGAACCGGACCCCTGGTCATGGGTCCAGGGGCCTGAAAAGGCCCCAGAGAGGGAAGAAGGGCCACGTGGCGCAAGGAGATCCCAGAGTAGTGAGGAGGGGTTGCTGGCTAGCCCCTTGTCTCAAAAGAGGGGGAAGAAGAGTAAGCAGCACCCCCCAGGGATCAGCAGCACCACCCAGAAAACTGGGGGGGGGGTCGTAGGAGAGCCCCCGGGTGGAGGCCTAGTGCCTACTTGCCAGAGGTGTGAGGAAGGACACCTAGCGTCAGGAGGGCGTGGGAAGTCTGTAGCCAGAGTCATCGTTAGGCCAAGTAAGGACACCGTTTGAGATGGCCCTGCTCACCCCCTTAGTAGCTTGGCACGAGCAGCCAGGCCTATCTCCAAGGCATGAGTGTACAGTATGTGCAACCACACTCCCAGCAACCCACTGGTGACACCACAAATGGACTCCACACGAGTTTGATAGAACGAGTATAAACTTTATGTACAAAGATATACCATCAGACCACACAATACATAAGCCAACATATAATAAAGGGTAATATTCGTTCCGGCTGGCTGACGGGTTCAAATCCCAACCACCGCTTTCAAAATGCTATGCTGGTCGCAATGCTAGAATCACACATGTTGCAATGAACAAACAATAGTGGGCTGCGTAACGATACAATCCTGTGCTGGGCAAAGGATAAATAATACAATGCGTAACGATACACCCCGGTACCTTGCAATGGGAGAAATAATGCAACGCGTACCGCTACAATCATGTACTGCGCAATGAAGGAATAATGCAATGTGTCACCCCCAATCACGTCCTTTGCAATGAAGAAATAATGCAATGCGGGCCGCTACAATCCTGTACTTTGCAATGGAGAAATAATGCAATGCGTAGCGCTACAATCGTGTACTTCGTTATGCAGAAATAATGTCAGGCTTCATAAGACAGTCCGGCAGTTCGTTTGCAGCAATATTGGCAATGTGTATTACGACAGTCAGCCTCTTCGATAACAGTTGCCCCCCACACGTATCAACGATGACATAAAGTACAGCTTCTCACTCTGGCCCCAGTACTGCCACCCCTGAACGCAGTACGGACCCCAATCTGAGCCGAAGCAAAGGCTCACGTCGCCAGAAGGACTGAGAGGCCGAGAGAGTGTCCCCCGAGCCCGCACCCCGCCCAGGCAGTGATCCACGTTACCTGGGAGCGCGACCCCACTCTCCTCTCCTCCTTCAGCGAACTGGGCCTTCCGTGTAGAACTTTCTCAATGGGCCTCAGTGGCTCGGCCTGGCAGCTCAGCTCCTCCGGGGCTGCCGGTCCGGGCTGCGACTGTTAGGAAGGTCTCAGGCGGCCGCAGGGCACACGTACCCCACGCCCCTGAGATTACGTTACTCCGGGTGCACGTTCACCACAGCACCCTCCGGGTCTCCTCTGGCACGAAGCCACACACACCACGCTGATGGGACTTCACGTCGACTCAGAGTGCACGTTCACCAGGCACTCCTTCCTGCGGTCTCAGTAGGCACCAAGACACGCACACCGCGTTGCAGAGACTCGCCTTCTTCCGGTGCACACGATCAGACGATCACCTCCACAGTCCCAGGTTGCACCAAAGCACGCACACTGCTTCACTGAGACTTACTCCAACTCCGGTGCCCCGATATCCAGGCGCTCTTCACCAGCGCCTCCGGTGCACCCCGACACGCACCCTGCGCGTCCGAGACTCACTCCACTTCCGATGCACACGTTGACCAGGCGCTCTTCACCAGCGCCTCCTGTGCACCACGACACGCACCCTGCGCGTACGAGTCTCACTTCACCTTCGATGCACACATTGACCAGGCGCTCTTCACCAGCGCCTCCTGTGCACCACAACACGCACCCAGCGCGTCCGAGTCTCACTTTTCCTCCGTGTGTCCAAGATCACAGGGCACACCTTCCGAGGGTCTCAAGCTGCCAAAACACGCACCCACCGCGTCGCTTGAAACTTCTCCGGAAACTTATGTTCCTGTGTTTCCAAACAGGGAGCCAGCTCACCTCGGGCCCTTGGGGTAACAAGACACAGCACAGTCTTCTTCAAGCAGGGGGACCCCGCGCACACAGCACAGTCCCAACAGCCTCTTCCTTGGTTAAAACAGCAAACTGCAGACCAGCCCCAGATCATGAAGCAAGGGTCGGTCCTTCCCAGCAGTCTCTTCAGTTGTTCCTTCCTTAGCAGAGGTTCCTCTTGACCACGAAATGGGTCCAAGCCTTTTCAGTCTCAATCCATTTCTATTCCAACGTTCAGGGGTCTCAGCTCTCATAGTTATACCCCTAAATGTCTTTGAAGTTCGTTGTGCTCAGGGGTCCTTGACCCCTGCCTAAACCAGTTCTGGGTGTCTCCCTCCCAGTGTCACCTTTCTCCCTTTGATACTGGGGGTCTGGATCCTTAATCACTCAGCAGGAGATGGGTCAATTGTTTTATAGCCGCAACCCAGGCCTCTTCACCTCCCGGTGCTTTTCCTCGCCAACTCTCCAGATGCAGGTCAGCCTGGTGCCATCTCAACCCCTCCCTGTGTCAAGACCTCCCCCGGCTCCTCTCCCCTCTCAGATCCAGACAGTCAATCCACATTCAGCAGAGACCCAGAGAAATGCTTAAAGCACAAAACTCAGCCACTTTCTAAAAGAGTGGTTTCTGAACACACAGTGACAAAACCACTTTCATAGAAAGATGTGTTTTGACGCTGTGAGTTCATACATACTAAACTTCACCTCTCCATTTTAAACTTATGGGAAACTAGGCTAACAAACACAATACCCAGCCTCCCCCATTCTGTCCTATGGGCAGGATGGCCTTTCACCAGTGAAAAACGAAATGGAGTGTTTTTCACTGTCAGGACATAACACACACCTCAGTATATGTCCTGCCTTTTACTTGCACTGCACCCTGCCCAGGGGTTACCCGGGACCTACCACAGGGGTGCCCACTGTGTACGCAAAAGGGAAAGTAAGGCCTGACAAGTGGTTGCACTTGTCAGGACAACATGCTAACTTGGCAAACTGCGCGCAGGCCCTACACTGCAGGCCTGAGTTCCCTTCTCCGCGCACCTTTGCATTACTAGCCCTGGCACACACAGTGCACATCACTAGGGACTTTACTAGTAAGGCAAAATACCAATCATGGCCAACCAATTACCATTACACTTTACACAGGGAACACTTGTACTTTGACACTGATCAGCAGTGGCAAAGGGGAAACATCCTAAACCAAGACGTTTTTATAACGACTTACCTGAACAACGAATTCTCAACAACGAGAAATCCTAAACCACGACTTCTAAAACAACGACTTACCTAAACCACGAGTCTCTACTCGGCACCAGGAGAGGTGGGAAGCAGAGTCTCTCTTCTCCGCCCCCCCTGACCAGACACGCTCATGGCCCCCTATTACTCACTCGGCACAAGGAAAGCGGAAAGTGTGGAAATGCAGCTGATTAAAAGGTCTGCAGTGAGTCACTGACACTAAACAACCCCTGAACATCAAAAAATAAACGGTGCCATTAACTCTTTCGAACATCTGCAGGCATTCAATAGCGAAGCAAAGCGTGAGACTTATTTTTTGTGTTTATGTTGTTGGTTTGGAAGAGAAAATTAACATGGTAGTCGGAAGAGAACTTACTCTTACATCCCTCGTGCTTTAAAGATCATTTCTTGCATACTACCTTTCTTAAGAGCAGCCAAAAGAAAATGCTGTCTGTTTAAAGATCCAAAGAACATCCAGGCCTTATTAGCAACTATCTTTCTGTAACTTCTCCGTGTTGCTTTCTATGCAACCTGCGTGGAACTGGCCTGAACAGCTAGGATTATTGTGATGCAACACTACCATCTTGTGGACAAAAGTTAATATTGAAAAATACGTTAATTTAAGGATTCTTCAATAAAAATTGTTTATAAAAAAATGAAACTAATATTACATTTTTTTTTAAATGTCAAAAAGATGTGGATTTCAAAGAACATAGTGGCGTAAATTGGTAATGAGCAATTTATAGATTTTTCGTGGTTTAGGAACTCGTTAAATAAGTAGTGGTTTGGGATTGCTCGTAGTTGAGCCTTCGTGGTTAAGGGATTCGTTGTTTAGGCAGTAGTTGTTTAATCATACATCCGTGGCAAAGTACCCAAAGCATCTAAATTGGCAACTCTGTCAGGAAAATGGTCTAGGGGGAGAGCAAAAGGTTTTGGGAACTTTAGCCAAAAAAGCCAAGTCCTACAATCCTCTTGGTAGAAACATGCTATGACTGATCATGTCAAAAAATAAAACTTGGTTGGTTGATGACGCAGGTAGAGAGACATACCCTCGGCAAGACGGCGAATGCTCGAAGATGTACCATAACAGTTCTTAAAGTGACTATCTTTTAGAGAAGCCTTTTTCTTTCATGCATGCAGGCTGGCAAATCCCAAGCAGTTATCATTTAGGCAGCGCGAGTACTAACATTATCACAACCATCATGAAGCACATATTTCCTATTTTTATTGAAGGGGTTGTTATTTCTGAAATGCAAGGTTCATTGATTTGTATTATCATGCACATTTATTCACATGCACATGGTTTGACTATTTTCAGTTTGAGATATAAATGGGTGGTAAGCATCTCTGTAACATTGATAACTGTGTTCATTGTTGTCAGAGCCTAGCTTACAGCCTACAGGAAAATGCCACAAAACAGTCTTCGTATAACATTTATAGCAAAAACAGATTGCTACCTTTTTAGACATGCTTAGGACAGTCAACCGTCTGTTAGCCAGATGAGAGCATATTATTTGAAGGGGTAGGATACCAAACCAACAAGAGCAGAGCCAAATACTAAGGAAGGACTTCAACTGGGGTGTAAAGAATACAAACTGTTGGGTTTCATCTTACTCCGTTCAGACTCTACAGATTGTGTCCCTCTCCCATCTAATTCACTTCTTAATCGGTCAACTTTGACATCCTACTAAATAGACTCAGGAGGGTGGGTGTCTCAGGTGGTGCGATTACCTGGCTCCAATCTTACCTAGACGGAAGAACATTCCAGGTCTTTTCAGGGGAGTCCACCTCTAGGAGCCTAGCGCTCAACTGCGGAGTCCCGCATGGCTCGTCTCTGAGCCCCACATTATTTAATGTGTACATGAGACCACTTGCTGATATCATCCTGCCGTATGGGATTAAAATAGTCACTTATGCTGACGATACGCAGCTGATAATAGCCCTCAATGGTCTTCGGAACTTTCCAGCTGATTTTGAAACCTGTCTGGAGAAAGTTGCCACGTGGATGGAACACTCCTGCCTCAGGCTCAATGGAGGAAAAAGTGAACTAATGCTCTTGGGCAACGCCACTAGCATGGATCTTAAACAGACATAGCCCATCTGCCTTGGCCCCGCCCCTACCCCCAATACTAAGATCAAAAGCTTGGATGTTTGGTTGGACAATTCCTTTAAATTTGACCACCAAGCAGTGAAATTGGCAGGGGCGTATTTCGGCATTCTCAGATTGCTCCGGAAAGTTCTCCCTATCCTTCCTATGGGGGCAAGGAGAATCCTGATCCAGGCTTTGGTCCTCTCTCGTTTGGACTATGGCAACTCTCTTTACCTAGGAGCACCTTAAGCAACGACGAGTAAGCTCCAAAGCGTGCACAATTGCGCTGCGAGGCTGTTGCTTGGGATTCCTAAAACTCAGTCGGCCAAGTCAGCCCTGAAGACCCTACACTGTCTGCCAATTCTGGAAAGAGTAAAATTTAAATCTGTGTATAGCCGATAAGACCCTATGGGAAAAGGGCATGGCAATCAATAGCTCCCTTGTCTCCTTCTACCGCCCCAAGAAATGCCTTCGCTCGGCTAATCTTAACCTCGCAATCGTCCCCAGGATCAAGAGGGTAGGAAGTGGAGGAAGATCCTTTTCTTACAATGTAGCTAGACTCTGGAATACCCTGCCCCCACACCTTCGCTCAGAATCCCGCCATCTCCCCTTTCGTAAACTTCTTAAAACATGGTTATTTCAACATTCCGCCATATAATCTCTCAGTCCCCATCCTGTTTGGCCCCTAGCGCTGGGATGCCTTAGGGTAGCTATGCGCTCAATAAATGCTGAATAATAATTATAATAATCTGCTTAAAGCAAGTCTACTGTGTGCAGTGGTAGTTCTGCATTTCTAGACCTATGCTGAAATTGTATAGAGAATACATGCACTGATCTCTACCGCTGCAATAATGTTGGGTGAAATATTTATTACATAAGTGAAATCTCATGAAATTTAAGAATTTCAAGTTAAGCCATTTGCTGTATAAGTTTGCGTAACTTACACTTGCAGCAGGCTATGCATGGAGATCTCTTGGATGATCCATTGGTATCTCTCTTGACTATTTTACTCAAGGAAATCTTCATGCCACATACCGCAAAAATACATTTTGTTTAATTTGTTTAAAATGCATAGCTTTCCAGACTTATGTCTATACTTAAGACTCTTGTATCAACTTTTTATTTAGTTAATAAAAAATGTTTTATTTGCCACTTACAGTCCAGTGTTGTGAGCCTTCCTGTGATTTGTTTTTTATTGCCTTAAGGTTGTACATAGAGCACTTGAGCACTTGCATGTCCTAATGCTTTCAAACATGCGCAACACAGTTTTACACTTATTGAAAGTTTTTAAGTTGGTGTTTTTCTATTGGAATTATCATTCCAGTTATGAGAATTGTATGTTTCTTACACCAATTTTATTTTTGTTCAGTACATTCAAGTTGTAGAAAGAAACTATACTTGTATTGAAATGTTTTTCCCAATGTTTATGAATTATTTTGCATTTGTGACCTTGACAGTCTTTGCAAAGTGTTGATCACTGTATCTTATATTCTAAATGTTTTTGGTTCTTGACTAATTTATTGAACTATTTAACAAAGGAGGTATCTTTTAGTCTGAGAATTCGACCCCGCATTGAGGACAATCTAGGGAACACAGCTTCAAAAGGACAGGTTTCAGACATTGATGTTACCGCATCTCCACAAGGGAAAGGTGACAGAGCAGCTCTGAATGGCAGGGAAATCTGGCTTTGTAGAAAGTTTAGCCAAGAACGTGGATTGCCCTATAAGGTACCCTTGAACATTTTTATTTGGCATAGACAAAATGGTGGTGTGCTCTTCTTTCGCTGATTTTTGCCCTTTTTCTTTGCTTCATTGCTCGATAATAATCATGAAGGGAAATTTTTTTTTATTTTTTATTAAATATTCTTTATTGCAAAAAACTCATTGTTTCTGGACATGTGTGTGCATCTACAAACCAGGGCACTTAGATATTGGTTACATTTAATTTGCTGAAACTGTTTATTACTTCTGTCAGTATTGTTTGTGCTTCTGGATACAGTTTTCCTTCTTCTTTTGCCTCCTATTAGTTGGTGTCATTATGCACCATGGATGAACTGATGGGGGGGATTTAATTTGGGGAAATATCATTGGTATTCTAGAGTCCATTTCACAGTAAGTACCATTTGAGTCAGTTAATAATACCTTGCTCCATTCAGTGTGAAGTAATTTTTTTTGTCGAGGCAAATGGTGTCTGCGTAGTGTTTATTTTGTTGCCTTAGAGTTTTAGATTGAGACTCCATTGCAAATACACATGCAAACTGTTTTGCCTCTCAAATGTAGTGAGCCTACCTGATTTATAAACAGTCCTCAATATTTTTGGAAACTACGCTCTGAATCTATTTTCAAGTGTCAGAGCTATTGCTGCAGTCTGTGCAGCTCACATTGTGCTTCTTTCGGGCATGACATTCTTTCGTTTTTGTTACTGAAAATGTAATTTTCGAATTTTATATGTAACTAAACATGATTACTCTGTCTTCAGTGAGAGTTAAACCCCTTGGGTTCCTGCTCTCACCGCGCGCAGCTCCGCAGCTTAGGCAGTTCTCTGCCTCTCCTGTCGGCCCAACACAGACTGCGGTTCTCGCCCCTGGTCTGGACTGATTGCTTGCCCAGTTTTTTCTTTTCTTTTTCTTTTCTTTAGATTTCTTTTCTTTAAATTGCTCAGTTTTCCTTTTTCCTTATTCCTTATTTACTTATTTACTTTACTGACTCAGTCAGCCTCATTCTTTTCTCCACCCCCTTTCTGCCACCTCCTGCCGCTGCTGCCCCCGTGGCCGCTCCCGTGTTTTTTCCTCTCCGTTCCTGCCTCCCAGCTGTCCCGCCCTCCCCCGACCTCTACTTAATGGAGGCCGCTGCGCGCTGAGTCGAGCTAAACCCCTTGGGTTCCTGCTCTCCCAGCAGGCAGCTCCGTAGCTCAGGCAGTTCTCTGCCTCTCCTGTCGGCCCAACACAGACCGCGGTTCTCGCCCCTGGTCTTGACTGATTGCTTTCCCAGTTTTTTCTTTTCCTTTTCTTTAGATTTCTTTTCTTTAAATTGCTCAGTTTTCCTTTTTCCTTATTCCTTATTTACTTATTTACTTTGCTGACTCAGTCAGCCTCATTCTTTTCACCCCCCTTCTGCCGCCTCCTGCCGCTGCTGCCCCCACGGCCCCTCCCTCTCCTGCTTTTTTTCCTCCCCCTTTCCCGCCTCCCAGCTGTCCCGCCCTCCCGCGCCCTCTACTTAATGGAGGCCGCTGCGAGGCCGTGCAGAGGACGCGCTGAAGGCAAGCCCGTCTGCCCCCGTCCCCGACCGCAACCAGCGCCAGGAACCCTGGTCCTACGACCTACCAACACTACAGTTTAGCGACTCTCCACGCACTCAACGACCGCAAGAATAACAACTGCAAGTTCTCCTCACCCCTCGACACCCACGGACTCTTAACCTGCTGTATCTGCCGCCACTTCTTCAGCATCGCCAAAACACAGGACCCACCTCCGCTGACCACCAACACTCCTGCGCAGCCCAAACCCTGCAATGCATCCTCCTCAACGTCCACTCCCTCCACAAACAGGCCACGGAAATCTGAGAGCTTCTTGACGGCACCTCTCCCTACATCGCTTTTCTCACCGAAACCTGGACAAGCGCCACCTCGGGTCCTGAAATTGCGATCGCCATTTCCGAAGGATACAAAATCATCCGGAAGGACCGCCCAAACCGCCCCGGAGGTGGCATAGCATCGCCCACAAGACCAAACTCCGCCTGAGCACCTACACCGACAGGCCTACGGACCTCATGGAACACCTCCACTTCAAGCTTCAGGTCAACCCGACCACCACTCTATGTGGCACCCTCATCTACCAACCTCCCGGACCCCGCGCACCTTTCTCCGACTCAATCTCCGACATCATCAACCCGCATGCCATCACCTCCACTGACTACATTTTGCTGGGGGACCGCAACTCTCACCTCGACAGCCGCCAAGACCCCAACTCCATCTCGCTCCTGAAAAACCTTCACGTCATCGGACTCACTCGGGTCATACCAGGACCTACGCACTCAGCAGGACACACCCTCGACCCTATCTTCACAGCAGGAAACTCCTTCAGATACTCCTCCGAACTCCTATGGACAGACCACCGCTGCGTCCACTTCACCTACAGAGCAAATACCCACCGCAGACGCCCACCACAGCTCCAACGCAGGAACTGGAACAAGATCTCAGACGAGCAACTCACCGCCACCCTCAGTGGCTCTGCTCCCACCGCCTCAGACAACGACCCCACCACCGCCATTCGCACCCTACACAAATGGATCACCGACTGCGCAAACACCGTTGCCCCCCTCAAGAAATCTTCTAACTCTCGCTCCAAGAAGGCCAGCTGGTTCTCCGCCGAGCTCCGGGAATCCAGACGAACCTGCAGACGTCTTGAGAAACTATGGAGGAACTCCGAAACCACAGCGAACCTAGACAACTACAAAACAGCCACCACTGCCCACCACAAACTCATCAGACACTCAAGGAAGAAAGCACTCCAGGACAGAATCTCCACCCACGCACACAACAGCAAGGAACTCTTCAGGATCATCAAAGAGTACGCCCAACCCAACAGCGAGTCCACCGACATCCCACCCTCCCAGGATCTCTGCGACAAACTCCGCGCCTTCTTCCATCACAAAATCAATACCATCTATGACAACTTGGACAACAACATCCTCCACGAGGCTCCATCACCCTCCGCCTCTTGCACCGCACAGCCGACACAGGACAGTTGGACCGCCCTCAGCATCGCAGACACCCTAAAGACCATGAGGACAACTCACTCTGGGGCCCCCACGGACCCCTGCCCTCACCACATCTACCACAGAGCCACATACATCATCGCCCCAGAACTACAAAGAATCATCAACCGATCCTTCAAGACCGCCTCCTTCCCCGATGACTTGAAACACACGGAGATCAACCCACTCCTAAAGAAACCCTTGGCAGGCCACACTGACCTCAAGAACTTCAGACTGATCTCCCTACTTCCCTACCCGGCGAAAGTCCTTGAAAAAGCTGTCAACAGCCAACTCGCTTCCTTCATTGACAGGAACAGCATCCTCGACTCCTCCCAATCAGGCTTCAGGAAGAACCACAGCACAGAGACCACCCTCATCGCCGCGACAGACCAATCCGCTCCCTCCTCGACAGAGGAGAGACTGTGGCCCTCATCCTCCTAGACCTCTCCGCAGCCTTCGACACGGTATCACACCGCACCCTAGCCAGCAGACTCCACAATGCAGGAATCCGGAACAAAGCCCTCGACTGGATCCGTTCATTCCTCTCCGGCAGAATGCAGCGGGTCAGACTTCCTCCCTTCATCTCGGAGCCTATGCCAACAACCTGCGGAGTCCCCCAAGGATCCTCTATCAGCCCCACCCTGTTCAACTTCTACATGGCCCCGCTCTCTTCCATCGTTAGAGCACACGGACTCAACATCGTATCGTTCGCAGACGACACACAACTCATCCTCTCACTATCCAACGAACCCAACATCTCGAAACTCAACTTTCAAGAAGGAATGGAAGCAGTCGCCAGGTGGATGAAGAACAGCTGCTTACAACTGAACACAGACAAAACCGAAGTACTCATCTTAGGCCCACATCATGACACCTGGAACGACACCTGGTAGCCCCCCGCCCTCGGGAACTCCCCTCCACCCACGGACCACGCACGAGACCTCGAAATCATCCTGGACTCTGAACTCAAAATGGACCGCCAGATCAACGCCGTCACCTCTTCCTGTTTTCACACCCTCCGTCTCCTACGTAAAACTCTCAACTGGATCTCCCTCGACCACAGGAAAACCGTCACCCACACCCTCATCAGCAGCAAACTGGACTACGGCAACCCACTCTACGCTGGGATCAACAAGAAACTCACCCAGCAAACTCCAGAACATCCAAAACGCCGCCGCCAGACTAGTCCTCAACGACCGCGCCATTGCCACATCAACCAACACCTGCGGGCACTACACTGGCTCCCCGTCGAGAAGAGAATCACCTTCAAGTTTCTCACCCAGGCCCACAAAACCCTCTGCAACACCGGCCCGCCTACGTGAACCACCGCCTCTCGTTCCACGCACCCCAAAGATCTCTCCGCTCAGCCCAGCTCTCCCTCGCCACGGTACCATGCATCAAGAAAACCAGAACAGGAGGCCGCTCCTTCTCCTTCCTTGCGGCCAAAGCATGGAACACCCTCCCGCTCCACCTCCGCCAGACACCAACTCTCTCCAAGTTCCTGAAGGACCTCAAGACCTGGCTCTTCGACTGATCACCATGAGCGTCCGGCACCTAACGCCCCCTGATGGGCTATGGTATCTGATGATTCTCCGCGAGGGCTTAGGAGCTGTGCTCCCCCCAGCGCCTTGAGACCCTTCCGGGTGAGTAGCTGCGCTTTACAAAACCTTGATTGATTAATTCAGGGGTGTGGAATTTAATAAAATATCTACTTGTCCATGGGGCATGTTGCTTCATAAATCTACTTGTCCTGTAACAAAATCCACTTGTCCCTTTTGTGCCATGTAATGTGGCGACAAACTGTGGCAGCAATCTCAATATATGAGAGCTCTGACATAGCCTCTTTGAATATGCCAGGGCTCATACCATAGTAGGCTGTGAATACTAGCAATTCCCTTATGTTGCCACGTTTCCGCAGATCTACATACTGGGGCTGAATGTAGTAGTAAGTAATAGTTCCAGGGTTGGAATCCCCTTTTGAGTGTGTGCAAACCTAACTTGCATGTTTTAAGGGTTTTCACCAACTCTGCTTTGATCTTTTTGTTATACTGAGAAAGGTTGGAAATTCACTCCTTACAGTGGCAGACGTAAAACTTCTTTCAGGGTTGGGAAAAAAGTGGTTGGAGGGAAAATGAACTTGCAAACACTCAGATTTTCGCATGAGCAAATCTACACATGCACATTTGCTCATGCTAAAATGCAGTTCACAAATATTTTCAAGGAGTGCTATTTCTTGGCCTACTTCTGTAAATTCTTGTGAATTCACGAAAGCCGTATATCTGCACTTAACGGAAGGACATATACCATGGGTGCACTTTTGAGACTTTCTTTAATAATTAGGTCTGGCGTTAACCATGACCTTTTGTGTTTATTAAAATTCTGTCTCTCTCTATATCGCCTGGTTTTACTGTGAGTGACAGCATTCGGCTTTTTCACAAGAAGCATATTGGCACACAAACAAGTTTTGTACAGTGCTAGAAACTACTGTCAATGTGTGCTTTAGAGACCAAAAACTATTTTTGCTTTTCCCAATGTTTTTTATAATGGTGAGGGCCCTGCAGCTCCCACACCAATAAGGTTTTACAAAAACCATGCCAAAACAAGTCCCGCATTGACAAAACCGAAAGGCTGACCACCGATTTCAGACCTACTGGCTTTGCCAATGCTTGTTTATGTTTAAGTTTCTCATTATCTAATTGAAACTGGTTAAACTGATTTTCCATTATGAATGTTTTTGGGAAATACTAGCATACATCAACACATTTTACTGAATGATGCTGCAAAGAAATGGTGCCTAAAATGTTACAGTAGTTTAGCGAAATGTTTTTTTTTTACTACTTTCATTTGTTTGTGAACATTTTAGTTTGAAAGAAAAGAATCATCAATCTTGCTTTCAGTTTTCTGAAAATATTTGCATCTAGTCAGAGAGCATTCTGGGAGCTTTATACATAGCCTTATATTGCTAAACTTTGAAAACGTGTGTACACATTTTTATACCGGAACTACTGTCAGTAGTGCCGTCGGAGCTTACAACATTTACTTAAAGCGCTCACCCTAATTGTAAAGACTTTGCATTAATGAACCATAAATACAAGTTTGAACAGCATTGACACAAATATTACCTTAACTGCTGACAATGCCCTTCCCTGATCCATATTGTGGTGCTGTAAACTGACAGCCAAATGGTTTGTGCTGTAGGGGGTTGAGCCTACTTGTCCCAAGGACAAAATACACATGAAAAGTTGTTGCCCTTGACCCCAAACAATATGTCCTGGGTGTCGGCCTATAGGAATTCCACATCCCTGTGTCTTCCTCCTTTCCCTCCCTCTCAACTGTTTGAGAATTGAACCTGCCATAGACGGGCACATGCGGTTACCTATTTAAAAAAACCTGCTACGCAAAGATAACCACCAGTTAACAATTTATTACTCATGACCTCAAATATGTCAACACTAATCAATACATCCCAACCAGGTTATACTACCCATCATATACCTGGGTCAAAAACTGACCAATAGTAAAATGGAGAGTGTGCGACCACGAGCCATATAATAGGATACAACAGTTTGATCAACATAAAAGGAGTTTGAACACCTCACTGGAGCTGCACCACCTGGGTGTATTAGGACAACAATACGCTATGCACAATACCTTTCAAGGTGGTCGTCCAGTGAAATGTTAAATGAGTGGTTGTCTTGGAATGGTGTTATGCATAATGCGTTCTTGTTTTACCATTTCCAGATGGCCATCATGTTGCAGCTGAGCACGGCTGTTGTGTTGGAACTTGAAAACAATACACTTGCATAATACAGTTCCAAAACTGCCACCCACTTCTGTGTTTAATTTTTTACTTATTTTTAATTGTGAGCACAACCCCCTCTACTTTTATACAACTACATTTTCTTTTTACTACTTTTTTTCTTTTAATTTCTCTTGCTCAAGCTTGTCAAGTTTATGTTTATGATGAGTGAGTGGTTACTTGAGTGTAAGAATGAGTCTGTGGTTTGATAAATGTATAATTGGCTGCCAGGACAGAATCCAATTAGGTTGAATTACTGAGTTCCTAATCTCACCAGTGACTTGAAAGGAACTTCTAGTTTTTGAGTTCAAAATATTTTATTGAATTTTCATAATAAACAAGTAACAGACATTACAGAAAATAATATTCTAAATCGAAAATACCTAGTTATAGTAAGAAAGATAAACAGGCATATCAATTGAATTACATTAGGTAAAATAAAATAATTATTCTTAGGGAACATAAAAAGGAGAGGAAGGAAAGGGATCAGTAATGATTCAAATTACATTGTCTATAAATAGAGCTACAATATGAATCAGTAAATATACTATATGATCAATAAAAAGCTAAATTAGTTATACATAAACCGTTTAAGAAGATATATATACATCAACAGGAATCCAAAAAGCATGAAAAGAGTTGGAGTTATTGTTGAGCCCAGTCAAGGACAATTGAGCTCCTTTTCTTGTAAAAATAACCCATGACCACCAAGCATGTACTGATAATAGCGAGACATCTTTCCAGCAAAATGTAATAGATTTCAAAGCAGCTGATATTAGGAAATTAAAAAGTTTACCTTCTAAGTCATTTAAACTATGTGAAAGAAGAGCAGATTTGCAAATTAACATATTGTAAGAAACATCTTCATGAATATTTAATATCTTTTTTATAATATCCCAAACATCAGTCCAAAATTTTAAAATTAAAGGGCATTTAAAAAGCATATGCTGTAATGTACCAGGGTGTGATTTACAGTGCCAACAAGAAGCAGATTGAAGAAGTTTAGCTTGGAAGAGACGTAATGGAGTCCATAAACAATTAAATAAGATATGAGTTGGTTTGATAAAGTGAAACAGGCAGCCAACCAGAAATACTATTAAGCCAAATATCCTTCCATATATCAATGGATAGTGAAAGTGAAAGTTCATTATTCCAAAATACTGAAAGCAAAGTAATGTTGCTGCCTAGAGAGTTAGATAATTTTTTATATAAAATAGAAACACCATGTGCTGAAGTAGAGACAGTTTGAATGTAAATTGATAAATCAGCTTTAACATTAGAGGGAATATCTTGAGGAAAAGAATCTAAAATGGAATTACATAAATGTTCATATTTAGAAAAATCAGCTTGAGGTAAATTAAATCTTGTTCGTAAAAACTCAAATGATAAAAAAGCATTGTTTGAATATATATCTTTAAGATAAAAAATACCAGCATTAATCCATGAATACCAGTAACTAACATTCCTATTCAGCTTGATAACATTGCTATACCATAGTGACATGTCTTCAGTAATAGACATAGGAGATAGAAAAATTGAATCTATATCATTAAAAATCATTTTAGTGGACTTTAGTATAACGGATTTATGCAAAACTGATGACCTATTAGACATAGTTAACAAAGTGGGGAGTGGAAATGGATTTACCAATGATTTCTCAATATCAAGCCAAATGGGAGAATTGTTTAAACAGGATTGATCAAACCATATGGAACTTTGCTTTAAAATAAAGGCTTTGTGGTAGAGGAAAAAGTCTGGTAATCCAAACCCAGCATTACATTTAGGCATTTTTAATTTTTTATAACTGATACGGGGTGGTTTACAGTTCCAAAGAAATCTGGATAAAATTCTATCAACATCTTTGTAAAACTTTAGTGAAAATTGAGTAGGAATCATGGCGAGGGTGTAGAAACTTTTTGGAGCAATTGTCATTTTAACGGAATCCATTCTACCCCACCATGAAAGATGTAATGAAGACCATTTAGACACTTTATCTTTTATATAATTTAAAATAAAGTTACAGTTAAATGTTATTGTTGATTTTATAGAGGATGAGAATAAAATCCCAAGGTATTTCAATTTATCCTTTTGCCAAATAATATCAGTCATAGGTATCATATCAGGGGTACAGTAAATGTTCAAGGGAAAAATTCAGTTTTGTTAGTATTTAATTTATATCCAGAGACTGTAGAATATTTTTTGATAATCTCTAATAGGGAAGGGAATGAGATTATAGGGTCACTAATAAATAGGAGTACATCATCTGCATAAGCTAAAGTTTTTATAGTAACATCTTTAATATTAATTCCTTTAATATCATCACATTTTCGTATAGCATTGAGAAATGGTTCAATACCAATAAGGAATAAAAGTGGGGAAAGAGGACAACCTTGTCTTGTACCTCTAAAAAGTGAAAATTGATTTGAGATTTGGCCATTGATAAATAAACGAGCAGTAGGGGCATAATACAGAGCAGAAATCATGCGAATAAATGCCTCACCAAAATTAAATGACAATAAGGTATTAAATAAGAATTGCCAATGAATTTCATCAAAAGCTTTCTCAGCGTCTAAGGCCAGTATTCCTGAAGGTAAAGTTAAATTGGGAGCTTGTTCAATAACATGTAGCAAGGCTCTTGTATTGTTTGCAGAGTACCTGTTTTTCATAAAGCCAGATTGATCTGAGTGTATAATAGAATGCATTACAGGAGCTAATCTAGATGCCAATATTTTAGCATATAATTTACAATCTTGATTAATTAGAGATATAGGCCGGTAATTTGACACAATGGTGGGGTCTTTATCTGGTTTGGGAAGCACGACAATTAAAGCCTCAGTAAAAGAGCCTGAAGTAATTCCTGAAGAACCAAAAGAGGTAAAAAGTTGAAATAAAAAGGGCAAAAGTTGTACTTGAAATTCCTTATAAAACTCAGCCGAGATACCATCTGGACCAGGAGACTTATTTTTTTTAAGAGATTTTATGGCTAACAAAATTTCATCTGTAGTGATGGGAGAATCTAACCCTATTTTATCTGATTGAGAGATGCTGGATAAACCACATGTAGTTAAAAAGGAATCAATTAAAGAGGCATCCTGAAAATCAGGCTTGTTATATAGATTCGAGTAAAAATCCAGAAATTCATTAACAATATCCTTGTGAGATAAAGCAATTTTGCCACTAGGTCCATGAATAGAGTTTATTTGAGATTTGCTCTTTTTTATACGTAAATAATTGGCTAGGAGTTTCCCAGATCTATTGGCATTAAAGCGAAATTTGGCTTTAGAGTTAGAAATCTGAATGCCAGCTCTTCTGCTAAGTATTGAATTAAATTCATACCGAAGCTTTTGCAGTTTAAGTCTATATTGAGGATCATTAGACGTTATGAAAAGTCTCTCAAATTTCGCAATTTGTTTTTCTATATTTTTAATATTACTATTGAAGGATTTATTTTCATAAGCCATGATGGAAATAGTTACACCTCTAAGGTATGCTTTAAAAGCATCCCATCTATTAACCATAGAAGTGGTACCTTCAGGATTAAGTAGGAAATGATCTTGAATTGCAGTTAAGAGTTTTGGTTTATTACGTTCATTAAGAACAATATCAGTATTCATTCGCCATCTGGATTTATTTGTAAAAGATGAATTCAAATTCAAAACAAAAGAAATTAAAGCATGATCAGAGATATCAATGTTGCCAATGTTGGGAGAACTCACGGATTGAATTAATTGTCTAGAGACCAATAAATAATCAATTCTAGAATGAGAATTATGAGGGTTTGAAAAGAATGTAAAACTTTTTTCTGTAGGGAAATGTAGGCGCCATATATCAACTAATTTAGTGGTTTGAATAAATAATCTGAAAGCATGAAAAACCTTAGGAGGGTGAAATTTAGTACAGGATAATCTATCTAATAGAGGATCAGCCATGACATTAAAATCGCCTCCTACAATTAACGGAGCTGTACCCAATTTCAAGACCTCAGTAGTAAGGTTAGACCAAAAAAGAGGGTCATCCGCCGTAGGGCCGTAAACATTGAGTAAAAAGATGACTGAATCATGTATTTTAATTTTAACTATAATATATCTCCCCTCAGCATCTGAAGTTTTATTCAGAATTTGGCAGTGTAGTTTTTTTGCAAAAAAGATAGCAACCCCATTTTTTTTCCATTAGCAGGAGATGAAACAATAGTATCAACCCATTTTTTCTTCATATAATCTAAGATTTTATCATCTATATGAGTCTCTTGAATAAAACAAATATCAGCCTTGCAACTACCTAGATAATCTAAAATTTTTGTGCGTTTAACTGGATGACGCAAACCTTTAACATTTAATGAAACTACTTTAATATTATGTAAGCTAGCCATAATGAGAGAGAGAAAGAAAAAGGATAAAGAGGAGGATAGTGAAAAATACAAAGAGGTTGTGAGAAAGTAGTAGCTCTAGAACATGGAAGATGAAAGGGAAAAATAAAACATGGAAAAAACGACAAACAGAATACATTAATATCAGGAGTGAAACGCACACATGCTCAACAAGCATGACCGATACCGTTGGAGCCCGATGAAGAATAACTCAGTAATTTGTCAAAAAGTACATGACTGGAAACAGTCAAGTAGTATATTCATGAGTATCCATTAAAGGCTGTGACTGTAGATCCAGAAATTGTTTCAGTTCTTGAGGACGCTGAAAGGATTTCGAAAAGTTATCTTTCCAAATACGCATTGTTGAGGGATCAAAAAGACCATACTTGAAACCAAGACTTCTTAATTGAGGACGAAGAGCAGTGAATTCTTTGCGAACAGAAACAGTCTCTTTGGCGAAATCTTGATGGATAAATATTTTATTCCCATTGACCATCAACGAAGGAATTTCTCTTGCTGCTTTCCTAATCAAAACCAAATGGTGATGACGGAGAACTTTAAAGATCATTTGTCGAGGTTTGGTGTGTTGAGGGTTGCGGTGAGAAGGAATCCTGTGAGCCTTATCAATTTCAAATTTTTCTGGAAAACTGATTTTCAACAGGCCAGGAATCAAAGTTTCCAGATATAATCTGCAGTTGGCCCCTTCAACATCTTCTGGTAGATTGAAAATGCGTAGATTATATTGTCTATTGCGGTTTTCCATATCTAAAAGGAGTGTAGACATGGGTGATATTTTCGCCATAAGTGGAGTAAAAGCATCTATTTTAACCTTATTATCCTGTATCTTAATTGAGTTGTCAGAAATTTTCATTGATGAGCAAGCCATTTCTTTGCGTACATTTTTAATCTCTGACGCAATGGTATCGGTATTAACACGAAGTGCTTGAATTTCTTCTAAAATTAAAGATAAGGAAGGTTCAGATGACTCCACCGCTTTTGATTTGATAGGTGGAGGTGAAACCTGCTGTCTCCTTTTATTATGTAGAGAATTTTTATTTTCCATTTTGACGTAAAAAGGAACCAATTTGTAGTTAAATATAATGTTTGTAGGAAGGTATAATAATCTTGGTGTTCAAATCCTTCAAAAAACTGGTGCAGCAGCTAAAATGGTCTGTGGGAGTGGCTAGGCCCAAGCCAGGCCCTTTCTTAGGTGCTTACTCCGCCCCCTGACAGACAAGCCTGGCAGTACCTGAAGGCAGACTGGGAGCAGGAGCCTTATTGAAGAAAACACCACTTCCGTCGTCCAGAGGCTCTAAAAAACGACCCACAGCACAGGTACCAGCTTTACTGCTTCAGCGACCTCTTTATAGCCATATTCTGACTAAAATGTCGTCGTTTTTTGCGAAAAACGGGCGAAAACGCGGAGGAGCTCACCGGGAGGCGGCCATCTTGTTTTGCGCGCTCGCGCGAGTCCTGAACTTCTAGTTTTAAGATGAATACACAGTTGGAGACAGAGGGAATATGCTGCAGCAGCAAATGATGGACGGAATGCTGAATGAAGCAAACATTCACCCCCAGTCAAGAGATAAGGGTTTAATCCATCATTCGTTTGCTCACTACGTCACCCAAGTTTGGACCCAGCCATATGCAAATCAGTCTTGACCCTGCTCCTCATGGGAACAGTCCAGCCCGAACTGCCAAGCCGGTTCCTCCCTGGACCGGAAACAAGCGTCCTGGGACCGGTTTCGGGGTAACACCCCATATCAGCCAGGCTAGCTTGAATCCAGTGGCACAGCGAGCAAGAGACCCACGTCTTCGCATACCCATCCCACTTAGGGCAAAAAGTGCTGCGGCAACAAATGATGGACTGGAATATGACCTATGCATATCCTTCCTGCTACATTAAACACAGTGAGTAACAGAGGTTCCACCTATCGGTCTCTCTTCCACTTAGGAGTTATCCATAGATATTTGAAGAAATCACCTCATCCACTATATATCAGGGCACGCTTCATCACTGGTAAAATCTCCACTCCAAGGTAGGTAGGTAGATACAGCCCTGACTGACTCAAGCGGTTATGGGAATTCCTGCTAACTCTTAACTTGATAGAAGCAGGGATCCAGATATTTGTTTAGTAAAAATAACTCTGGGTATATCAAAAGGAATTCCCCTTTATTTAATGTGTACCCCGGATATGATTGAAAATGTTTTGAAGTGGATGTTAATTGAATGACAATGATTCATACATCCTTATTATTCTGTCAATACTAAACTGCCCTTAACAGGTCGAAAGCTTTCTTCTGAGCTCTTAGAAATCCCTGCCTAGTATACAACCATACCATACCATGCAATTACATGCGGTTTACGACTCTCATGCTTGAGCTTGAATTTGTTAATCTGCAGGGGAATAGAATTCCAAAGCAGTAAAAAGACGGTTTTATATTTAATTTTATTCTGTGCTCAACATGCGTCTCAGTAGCACCCCAGAAGCATCTGCTTCTACTATGACATAGCCTAATACTCCAAAAGATTCTTCTAGAGGGAGATCCAAGTTGAGGCGTTCCAGAATGGAGAAAAAAAAGGACTTAATTCCCGATATAGGCATTCCCGCTCAACGTGAAGGTCTTTGTCAGCAAAAGGTACGGGCCTCACCTGCTCGCCAAGGAGTGATGGATGTTGAAATATTGCTACTTGGTGCCATGAAAATCTGAGTCATAATACCGCCATCACGCTGCTCACTTTCGAGGCATCTTTTGATGTCCAGGTATTCAAAGTTCCAGTTTTGTTTATGTAGATTAACATAAAACTTTCGGTATAACATTTTTTTAGTGAAGGAAATTACTCCAGTGAAAAGACTCGCCTTACTCTGAGTTATCCAGCATATTTTTGCACCTTTCCCTCACAGTTACAGCTCTTATTCAACCAAAAGTTATGATTTTCAGTCCAACATCATTGTGTCTCTTATTAGAGCTTGTAGAGGAACCTGGACCTCCTTATTCACCTCGTCCTCCAGAAGATGATTGTCTACCACAGAATTGTAGTTGCAAGAGGGCTCCTCATCGCATAACAGATCCTCCAGTGTAAAGGAATCTAGTTTCTCTTACAGTTCAACAAATGTTGTGGGCTCCCCGTCTAAATTAGCAGCAGTGGGTGGTTCACTTCTAAGAATTCGTTGCGAGATTATCAGCCACACTGAGCATCCAGGTGGAGACTCCGCATAAAGCAGTAAACGGTGATTATGAAACAGCCTGCAAACTCTGGATCTCTACAAACGAGAATAAGAAACTTGCACAATTTTTTGGGCTTGTGAAAGGCCTTAAAGACCTGACTGTTTCAAACACAGGACATCGCCACCCACGCAAGTCCATCCCTTGTCATAGGCTTGTTTTTTGTAACAAATACTGTTTGATTCATCTATTGAGACCAAAAGATGATGGTAGGGTGCAGAGCTGCTCTATTTATCTTGGCTTTCTTTTGCATCAAATAGTTACAGACCGATGTACAGGAACCGTATAAAATGTGTAGAAAGTCCTGTAAATTTCAAAAGATATGCTAATATTTTAGCATTTCAGATGAGAAGGGAAAGAGCAGAAAAGCACACTACAAAAGATATGCAGGGCAGTGGGAGAAGACTCAAGTGGCAAAAGGTCATGGCACCTTGAAAACCAAATGTAAAATAATGGTAGGGTAAAAGTGTAGCGGTGTAAGGAGCAGAACCACGAGCCCATCCTATGCAAAACTGTTGAAAGAAATTGATGTAAGAACAGAAAGCTGTCTGATACGCAAAAGCTGAAACTACTTCTGCATCAGTGTTTTATGAACCACATAGAACCACGAGAAAGATGCAAGTGTGCAAATGAATAGCGACACCTGAAAAGGCTACCTAATTTAAACTGCAGGGAAGTTACCTTGCTTAAGGCTCAAGTTTTTTGCGGGACCAGTATAAGCCTACTTCAGCAAGTTACACAAGTTCCATGTAACTTAGTAGACACACATTGTATAGCAAATGTCAACAAAATGTCCAATAAATGGCAATTTCAAAATCTATTTGTAGGTTTCTTGCATAAATCTGTAGCCATTTACAACTGAAATAGAATCACTGACCTGACAAATGTACAGCTTTATTTGTATTTAATATTTTTTTGTTTTCTAAGCAATTACACCAGTTTATACATCTTTGATCTTTCTTCGTACATATTTACTGCTTTAGCTTGCTGTTTTTTTTAACTACTGTAGAACGAATGTTAACCATAGATTCACGTAGCTAACATGTTTGATGTTTTTCAGGCTGTAGACCACAAACAAGAAGCTAAAGAGGAGCTGGAAAATCTGAAGAAGCAACATGACTTATTGAAAAGGATGCTGCAGCAACAAGAGCAACTTAGGGCTCTGCAAGGAAGACAAACAGCTCTTCTTTCACTGCAACACAAAACAGAACATGCTATAGCCGTTATGGATGACTCTGGTATGAATGGTTACCCATCATAACATTTGCAAATTGTGTCTAATATTGTTTGGTATATAGAGGTTGAGTGCCATAGTATTCACAAATTGTTTGCTATACTGTTTAGATTATAGATTGTGCTTGCATTTTTATTATTGGAGTCAATATAGAGTTAAATTTCAGTAAATTATTTATTATCTTCTAGTTGTAACGGAGACCACAGGTAGTGTGTCCGGGGTGAGCCTAACATCTGAGTTGAATGAAGAGCTGAATGAACTAATACAACGCTTCAACAATCAGCTTCACGATTCACAGGTACAAAGTGCCTTCTATAAATGACAAAAAATGGTTTCTTCTTCTATATTTGATCTTGCTTTTAACAAAAAAATTGTTGAAACCTTTGTACAGCTATATTTTGGGGATGACTTTACTGTGCATAAATATAGGGCAGTTGGAAAAAAGTGTAATCTCCTCCATGAAGCATTCCCCAAAATAATATGCATTAAAAATGTGTTCTGTTAGAGTGGTACGAACACAAATATTATTTTACATTAAGTTCATGCACAGATATAGTAACTCCGTATACAAACTACACATTCCCAATAAACCCTACTGGGGGCAGGAACCCTTTCAGTGCAATTATTTCCCCCCCATTTTGATGTTTCCCGTATGTTATGATGGAGGATCTCTGAACACTACAGATGTTGTGGGTTTATTCAGGTTAATTTTTGACTTTTTAATTTTGGTCTTTTTCGACCTTTTGTTTTTATCCTAACCGAGACTATGGCCCTCATTATGATGACGGTCAGGCGAGGGTCCGACCACCATCGTTGCAGGCAGGTGTTGGTTCAACAATGAGTCTGTGGTCCCACCTGCCCGATTAGGAAAGGACCGCCAGCACTGCGGTTGGAATGAGTCTTTTTGTATTGTGGCTTGCTCTGCGGCCCAGGAAAAGGGCCGCAGTACAAACAGGCACTTTTCAAACTACATGCGCTGTGCCAGGCCCCATGTGGTGTCTGGCACACGGTGCATGGATGTTTGGGGGGTGCCACATGTGTCCCCCCTCCCCCCCTCTTAGCAGTGGCCCACGGAGGACAGGGGCCCTGCTTGGGTTTTATAGTCCGTTTCAGTCTGCCCTTTCATGGCGGTGGGACTGCCATGAAAAGGCAGTTGGAAAGGAACATCCTAATCCCGCCTCCATCGTAGGGATTAGTGTTCGACCGCCGCCCCGACAGGCTCAGAGGTTGCATTCTAACTCCCCCACCCCCAACAGACATAATCGCTCTGACTGTCGGGATTGTAATCCGGTGCTCGGACCGATGCCCTGGACATCAAAATGAGGGCCTATATTTTTACATCTAATGAGCACGTTGACAATTTCGGATTTGTGGAGTGTGCCTCATCAGATATTGCTACGCGCTACTGACACTAATTTTATTGCGATTTTGATTTTCCATATTTCTGTAGATCATAGGTTCACTTTTGAATAGATGTAGCACCTGCTCAGGTAATGGTGGACATATACTGTTAGACCTCAATCATTTAAAATCTCCTGAAATATTGTTCCGAGATCTCTGAGATAATGCCATTTAAAGTGATGGCCTCACTTGTTTTTATTGGCACATTCATCTTCCTAGTCCCATGACTTCTGTTTTCAGTCATGCATCAAACAACCACACATTGGTTTGTCTGCTGTCTGTACAGGCTTCCTCTTTCATTGTGATGCATTTTTTTTGTCTCCTAAACGTGAAAAGGCTCAATATTGTTCAACCTTATGAACTCTGACGAAACTGTGGCACCACTTACTGTATTCACTCCAGTTAACCGTTGTGCACCTTTTTATTTATAATACATATATAACAGTCATACAGAATTCCTGCTTCATTATGGAAACTTCCATGAGCATTTTATGTATTGCATTTTTAGAGTTCACTCTCTGCATAGAACTCTCCACTAGGTAAATCTGGTTGGTACTCTGGACACCAGAGTCAGTTATTTCAAAGGTAAATAATCCCCATCAAAGTGTCTCAAAGTTAAGGTAACTAGTCTCCATTTTGCTAGCAATTTATTTCATGCATCCCCTACCCCTTTTGATCTTCTACTCTGTTATCTAGTTGTGTCAGGGGTCTTCAGTTTGAATATCTGAAATGTGTGTACTGTTCTTCCATTCATGAATTTCGAAACCTCCCTAATAACTTTCTCCTGTTAATTTATGAGTGCACTCTGATCGCATGGTATTATTACCTGTTAGTAAGTTATTGAGTTTAGTAAGAAGAGCCCAGGAGGTATGGGGAGTGCGATCCTCTCATTTTGTCCGTTAAACCAGTGATATTACTGATAACATCATGTGGGGTTATATAGAAATAGTTCAAGCACACGTATGTATGGCGCCTTGAAAAGAAACCGCATGTATGCTCTTGTACAACATGATAAACACATACTGTAACCAAGTATATAATAATGCAAAATAGTATCCAAACATGCTCAGACTAGGGACGTTGTATTGCTGTGCATACAAAACACATCCAGTATGGCAAGACTAATTTCTTTTTTGGTTTCGTAGCCTGTGCCAGATAATAGAAGACAAGCAGCAAGCCTTTCACTCACCAGGGAAGTTTCCCAAAGCAGAAATGCCCCACTGTCTGAACCTTTATCTGACGAGAAAGCACAAATATTCAGCAAAATGAAAGCCTTAAAAGAAAAGAAGCAAAAAATGGACGAATTGCTTGGAGAACTGCATACACTTCGTGATCAACATCTGAATAATAGCTCATGTAAGAGGTTAATTTTGAAACAGTGCATTTTTTAATGATCTCTACAACTTGTAGTAGGTTGTTGAACATCAAATGAATTTGTGCTAATATTCTGAGCTATTCTGATGTTGCATTTTTTTTTAATCTCTGTTTTACCTCATGAGATATACGGTGTTGAACCTGTGCTTGAGTTTTCAATATGCATAGCCATCGATGCATTTTTTCAACCTGCTTTTTCTATGTTTGGGTTTGTTGGTCTCAATATACCTCAGTCTAGTTCTAAAGATCAGCTTTACTATTTTGTCAAGGCATCACTTGGACTAAACATTTCTGCCCTTAGTCATTTCATAAGTCTTAAAACTCTGGTGTCCTTGTTAAAGTTTTCATCTTCGTTTGGTAGCTTATCTCCATCTCTGGCTTTTCAGAATGCTTTTAAAATTGCTGGAGGTATTGTGTGATACCCTCTTCTTTTGATTTTTTTTTTTGTACGCATGTGTATAATGTAGTATAATGCAGTCAGTTTGTTTTCATATTTAAATTAAAGTTGATTGGATCTTTGACCACATCCCTAAATATTCATGCAAAATAGATGAAGCACAAGTCAGTCTTAAGTTGTATGGGTTTCTTGAAGTTTCTTACCCTTAGTGTCCTCAGCACTGACAAGAGCCTATCAACCAACCTCCCCAATAGAACATACTGCAAGTTTAAAGTACAACTAAGAAAAGCATTATAATAGTGGGTGAAATATCCTCAGTTCTACATTGGCATATTAGTATTGCATTACAGAAGATTCCACAATTCCTCGTCATCTTAGAGGTCGGAATCTGTGTGGTTTACCTTTCAGGGATCCAATGGCTCTGAGATAAAATTTTTTTTTTTTTTTTTAAAAAGCAGAGCAAGGTCATAAAATTGTGTTAGAAGCCATCTGTAATGGCTCTAAGTTTTGAAATTTTTTGGATACATTTTGTGTTTTTGTGACTACGCGGGGGGGGCAATGAGCTGTAGTTAGCTGCTCTGTAATGGGCCATCAGTAACCTATTTAGTAATTTATATTCTGGCTGGGAGAAGGTGTCAAAAGGGAAAGAACTCCAAGTAATCTTCAAACCCTGCACCCCATTTCTGATAATCACACTATGGATACTTTAACTTGTTAGTAAGGTCTGCGTGACCAGAATAGTATGTTTGTCAATCATGTATTTGATTGTATTTTTAAAACGGTATGGAACTTAACTGCAATTTTTAAATAAGTCTAGAGATACTTTAACATTGCCAGTTTAATCGAATAATTGTGAAAACGTTTGTGGGTCGCCCAAATTGTTTTGTTTTTTGTGGCGTGTTGGGGGGGGCAGGTGTCAGCGTTAAAAAGTTTGATGACCACTGCTCTACATGCATTTCCAACCACCACACGCAGTTGTGCATCAGACAGGGCTTTGGTTTTGGCTTCTTCTATGCTTCCCTTTTGTGGTCTGAGCTGTCTTTAAATTTGATCCCTTCACTTGCCGGGTGTTAGAAATGGGATTTCTGGTTGGCTAGGGCAACGGCCTAAGCCAGGCAGAAACCACCACTCTAGTCAGGGCAAGGGAGTTGCACGCTGAAGATAACCCCTGCTCCCCCCCTTGGTAGCTTGGCAGAGCAGTCAGGCTTAACCCAGAGGCATTGTGTAAAGCGTTTGTGCAACACACTCACACAGCGGCGACACACTAGGCACACCACAAAAGAAACTCCACACAAGGTTATATAAAAAATAGCCTTTGTATTACACATAAAACGCATTAGAGCGTAATCACGTATATACACTGTGCCACCTGGCAATAGGTATGACTTTACAGGGGATTATATACATCACAGGGCCAATCGGGCCTCTGTCATAACCATTAGAACTCACTAGTGGTGAAAACAACCAGTAACTACTGGCAATAGCGCACTTAGCATATACACATTAGGCATACTTCATGGCATTACTCAGAGAAGCATATTATGCAAAATATCATCAGCTGTAGCGCAGTGTATCATCACAACACATCCGTGCCCCCTAGTAGACTCTTGTAAGGGGTGCACACATCCTGCCCCGTCTTAGGCACAAGCTGCACAATAGGTGATCCGTACACCACATCACCTAATCACATCAGGCCCCACCTAAACATAGGGGCGACCATCAGGCCGGCTGGCCTTAACTTCGGGGGCCCGTCTTGGGCTTCCCCGCAATGCACTTAGCCCCACAAAGTCAGGGCTCTCCCTATTCCGTGTCTCCTCTCACACGGGGCATCCAAACTGGCCCCCCTGCTGCCGATGCAGCAGAAACACGTGCACCAATCAAAGGGGGCGGGGGTGCAACTCACCCGTGTCCCCAAGCAGGAGTGCCCCCACATTGCAGCTGCCTGCAATCTGGCGGCGCAGCTGTGAGAATAAACAGACACCAACAGTGTACCTTGTAAGCCCCACTCACTGTGGGCTCTCCTCGTCACAACGGGAGTCCCGCCTTGAACCAGGCACAGGGTTGCCTGACTTCCGCTCCGGCGGTACTTCGGCCGGCCGGCCCGCAACCAGGCCGCAGCCGCCTGACTAACTCTCTCTCCTTTCTGGCTACGGAGCGGAGTCTCCGTAGGCCTCCTGGCCGCGGCCACCAGGCACCCGCCTTCTTTAAACTGGGCAACACGCGGGGCTCTCCCTTTCTTCACGGGAGCCCCGCCCACAGTCAGGCACAGCTTCAGCCTGACTTCCCATTTCTTCATGGGCTTCGTCGTTGAGCACCTCTCCCGGCTCCGCTCCCTGGCCACAAAGAAGAGCGCTGTGCTGCCCACTTTACAGGGCAATGAGGCAGTGATCCTTCGTGGCAGAAGGGTGAATTTCAGCGCTCACCCAGCGCGTTTCAGAGGCAAAAAAGAAGAGCTCCACCACTCTCCAGCAGTTCTATAGGCAGAGCTGGGCACAGGCAGGCCAGCACGTAGGGACCCCCAGGAGACAGCCGTTGGGTCCCACGGCGGTCCCTCCTGGCCGTCCAGCAGTCCTTTCTGCCAGTAAGCACAAAGTTCCACAAGCACAGCAAACATGGGGTCACAGCCCCAATATTTATACTGCCAATGTCTTTGTTCTCCCCCTGGCACAGGGCTCTGTGCCCGGTCTGAACCTGTTCTGGGGGGCTCTTCAACATTCCTTTAGAGTGCACAACAACCCTCGTTGTTAGTGTAGGCTCTGGCCCCAGACACACCACAGGGGGGGCGGAGCCAGCATTGTGTAAGGCAGGCACAGTCCTATTCAGGTCCAGGTGCTACTCCTCCCACTACTCCAAATGCAGATCAGACTATTCAGCCTAGCGCTGACTCACCCAGCCTCTCTGGAACCACTGCACCTCCCCAGCCCCTGTCATCCAGAGCCAGACATGCAATACACAACAGGCAGGCACGAAGACACATATCACACAGAAATGCCCACTTCTAAAAGTGGCATTTCTAAAATAGTGATAGTAAATCTGCGAACACCATTACGCAACATTTATTACCACTATTCCAAACATACCAAACTTGACCACGCTACTCCTCTCATGTCAGGAATTACCACTGAAACGCATATCGGGGAATACCCAATGCATTCCTATGAGAGGGCAGCCTCACACTAGTGAGAAACCAAAATGGCTGTTTGTCACTACCAGGACATGCCACACAGTTAAGGCACATGTCCTACCTTTTACCTACAGCGCACCCTGCCCATAGGGCTAGCTAGGGCCTACCTTAGGGGTGACTGATATGTAGTAAAAGGGGAGTCACAGACATGGCACCCACTTTATGTGCCACGTCACAGCGGCAGTAAACTGCGCGCGCAGGCCCTGCAATGGCAGAGGCCTGAGACAGGTTTAAAAGGCTACTTTGGTGGGTGGCGCAAGCAGCGCTGCAAGCCCACCAGTAGCATTTAATTTACTGGCCCCGGGTATAGCCGATACCACTTTACAAGGGACTGATAGGTAAATTAAATACTCCAAACAGGTGTAGACCAATCTTACCACATTTACCCTAGAGAGCACATGCATTTTAACACTGGACAGCAGTGATAAAGTGCTCAGAATCCTAAAACTACCAACACCAGGTCAGAACAAATACCAGGAGGAAGGCAAAAAGTTCAGGGATGACCCTGCAAAAAGGGCCAAGTACAACACCGGGTATTTTACTCCATCATTCTATACAGGATATTTGGATGGGTTTTTAACTATTTACTGTCTTTGAACTATGTAGATCATCACATTCCTATCCTGCGGTTCAACTTGAAGTATATTTGCTGTACGGTAGAGTCTGAACACTACCAGTTTGCAGTTCTTCCTTTTGGCATGACTTCGGCACCACAAGTCGTTACGAAGGTGATGGCAGTGGTAGCGGCCATTCTCATATGGGTGGCAATACCAGTATTTTCTTATCTGAATGACTGGCTCCTCAAAAGTCAACTTTCCAATCCGGACATGGTGTCACGCCACCTAGACACTAATGGTGTCACGCCACCTAGACACTATGGCTACTTTGCTGTTTGATCTTAGCTTTTCCACCAACTAGCCCATATCTCAGCTGGTGCCCTCTCAGTGCATCCTGTTCATAGAGACAGTACTGGACTCCATATCAAGTTGATCCTTTGCTCCTCCAGAGAAGGGTCAGGGCACTCAGCCTATGAGTCCAGTGTTTCAAAATGGAGCGCATGTTCCAATCCTGACTGTTTTATGTCTGCTAGCTTCCTAAATTCTGTTTGACACTCACTCACCCTGGCACATGAGGGTCCTTCAGTGGTGCCTCCGCAGAAAGTGTTTCCAATGCAGTGGATATCTTCAAAGCTCTATCATGAGCTCTAGGGACACTGCAGTGGATTTGCAGTGGTGGAGTGTGGAAGGTAATTTGTCTCAAGGAAAGCAGTTTCAACAGCTACCCGTGGTGACAGCAGTTGTCACAGACTCCTCCACCCTAAGGTGGAGGGCTTACTAGGAGGAACTGGAGATCGGAGACCTCTGGTTTCCGGTGGAGCAGATGTTCCACATCAATATGCTGGGATTACGGTGAACTGACTGGCTCTCATGGCCTTCATCCCTTTCCTTCGCGGTCAAGACAGACCATATAAAACCAAGCAAGCAAGGGGGAATAAGCTTGCACCTTCTCTGCCGATTAGCACTACCACTCTGGTCCTAGGCTCGGGGCCATCAGCTTTGACTGGTAGCCACTCAGAGTTGGTGTTCTAAATGTGCAAATGGACAGTCTCCGTCGACGTAATTTTGCTGCTGATCACTTCTACTGCTGGAGGAAGTCCAACACATCTTCAGCATCTGGGGACCTCCTCCGGTGGATCCATTTGTCACTCACGAGAATTCTCACTGCACGAAGTTCTGGGCCCTCTAATATCTGTTCCAAGGAGGATGGTGGGACGAATTTCACTTCAGGTGGAACTTTTTGTTTCACTGTGTTTCCTTATATTCCCTTGATTCCTTGGGTCTTGAGAAAAATCAGCCTCGGCTGGAATGATGTCGCTCAGACTGGCCATGAATGGTGTGGTATGCAGCCCTAATGCACATCTTTCCTGTACCCACGGCCCATCCCCCGCAGAGACCTGCTCTCATACTCACAGCTATTGAACCCCAACCTCCAGAGCCTTAACCTTCATCTCTGGAGGTTGAGCCAGGTCTCTTGAATTCATTTTTATTACCTCACAAAGTGGTGTATGCCATCTTATGTGTCCGTAGATACTGCACCAAAACAGTGCACTCAGGAAAATGGAGTAGGTTGGTAAAGTGGTGTGTGGACAAATCAGTAGACCCTCTTCAGAACGGCCTATCTGACATCCTGCATTTGGCACTATCAGTAACCCAGCAAGGATGCACAGGGGGTATGGTTAATTGTTGCACTTATCTGCTGTGTTGGTCTTCCTCGTCTCTCTAATAAGTTGTCCCTTTTCAAATCACCCATTTTTTTGAGGTTTTTGAAAGGTCTCACAAAAAAGTTCCCTCCGTTGCCATCCATAATGCCTCAATGGGACCTGAAGCTTATTCTCACGTTTTTAATATGTTTCACATTTAAACCGTTGCACCCTTTGCGACTGCCTACATTTAAAACTGTTATTTTTTTTCTCATTGCCATTGCGTCACCTAGATGCAGGATTTGAGTGTAAAGACTCCTTTTACTTTCTTTCCTGGCAAGCTGGTCGTCTGAACCCCAGCTGCCTTCCTGCCAAAAGTGGTTACTCTATTCCATAGTAAGAACATCCTTAATAAGGTCGCCATTCCAGGTCTCGAACTGCACTTGTCTTTATGACATCACTCTCATCTGGCTGCCTCGAAGGCACATAAAAATGAATGGGAAACTGACGTCAGTACGCCTATGGGGATGCTTCATGACCCCAGTGACGTCACAAGAATGCTGTTTCTAGCGTAGAAGGGGTGCCAGCACCCTTTACTGGTGTGGAAATCTATTGAAATGTGTACTGATTCAGTCTAACACCTGGGATTTTTGAAAGGCAAGGAATCTGAAGTTAGGTAGAGTATCCACCAGAAAGATTGTTAGCGAAGGTAAGTAACTTTTTCATTTTAGCGGTTTAAAAATGTTTGTTTGACGCTAGTGTGGCTGTAGCTACACGTGCTTAGCATAATCCCGCCATCTAGTGTTGAGCTCGGATGTGTGCAAGTTGTTTTCGATGAAGAAAGTCTTTTGAGTCACGAGATATGGTGACTCCTCCTCTTGCTCGTAATGCGCATGGTCATTGACTCCATTGTTAGATTGTTGTCTTCCGCTGTCTGGTTCAGACATGTGCTCCTGTTCAACACAGTCGTCGCTTACTCTTTCGAAACGCCATTGTTGGTATTGTTTTCGATCGCGGCTGTTCTCTGTCTCCCTAGTCGGTGCATCAACTTCGACTTTGCTGGGGCAGCTTGAGTCGGCTGCGGCCCCCGTGGGCCTTCGCCCTTCGGTGCAATCACTTCGACGTTTCTTCCACGCCATGTCCATCTGGTGATGCAAATGATGCCTTGCCTCTTCTCTCCTCGTTGTCACACCAAGTACCCATGCACCAATCTCCATCAGGTGTGCAACTTTTGCCCCTCGCCTGAACACAAGGAAGTTACCTTTGAGTCCTGCAGGTCTTTTCGATTGAAAAAGACTCTGCGTGACCGTAGAGCTCGACGCCTTGAGATGTCCTGCTGCAGTGCTGAAAACACACCATATCACTTTGGTTCCGAAAACCCTCAATAGGACATACAAGCCCACCCATCAGCCGCTGATGAGGGCACCTTCTCTTTCGAGGACAGCTCCGGTTCCTAAATGGAGATGCAGGATATCACTCCAGGGCAGCTCATGAGTACTTTTCTTCCTCCACTCCAACCACAGCAGACCTCCATAAAGGATCGCCTGCCTCTCCCCGATCAGCTAAAGACTGTTGTTGAGCCACAACTGCCTTTGGGCCAAGATTGGCACCGGCCTGCTGCTTCAGATACACCTGGCCTCGGCGCTGAAAAAATAGCACAGGCCTCTGAACCAACGCCTTCTCCATCGGAGTTGAGCCGACCTTCAGAGCCAAAAACTTTGTCGTCGAAACACTGCTCCACCTTGGCACTGAAAATACCAACTTCGGATTCGAAACCCACAGTACCGAAAATCCTGGGGTCAAATACTTCCATGTAGGTGCTGAAATCCTTCACCTTCAGCAGACAGGCACATTCTTCAGTCTGTGGAACAGGGGTGTGGAATTTAATAAAATATCTACTTGTCCATGGGACATGTTGCTTCATAAATCTACTTGTCCTGTAACAAAATCCACTTGTCCCTTTTGTGCCATGTGATGCGGCGACAAATTATGGCAGCAATCTCATATATAAGAGCTCTGAAGTAGCCTCTCTGATTATGCCAGGGCTCCTTCCAAAGTGGGGTTTGAATACGAGCAATTCCCTTATGTTGCCACGTTTCCACAGATCTACGTACTGGGGCTGAAGGTAATAGTAAGCAATAGTTCCAGGGTTGGAATGCCCTTTTGAGTCTGTGCAAACCTACTAACTTGCATGTTTTAAAGGTTTTCACCAACTGTTCTCTAATCTTTTCCCATACTGAGAGAGGTTGGAAATTTACTCCTGGCAATGGCAGACATAAAACTTCTTCCAGGGTTGGGGAAAAAAAGGGGTTGGAGGGAAAGTGAACTTGCAAACACTCAGATTTTCACGAGCAAATTTACACCTGCATATTTGCTTGTGCTAAAAGGCAGTTCACAAATATTTTCTAGGAGTACTATTTCTCGGCCTACTTCTGTAAAGTCTTGTGAATTCACGAAAACTGCATATCTGCACTTAATGCAAAGACATGGGTGCACTTTTGAGACTTTATCTAATAATTGGGCCCCTAATTAGGTCTGGGGTTAACCATGACCTTTTGTGTTTATTAAAATTCTGTCTTTCTGTATATCGGCTAGCTTCACTGTGAGTGACAGCGTTCTGTTCTTTCACAAGGAGCATATCAACACAGTCGTTTTGTTCAGTGCCAGGAACTACTGTGGCAATGTGTGCTTTTTGAGTCCAAATTTGTTTTTGCTTTTGCCAATGTTTGTTATAATGGTGGGGGCCTGGCAGCTCCCACACCAATAAGGTTTTACAAAAACCATGCCAAAACAAGTCACGCATTGACAAATCTAAAAGGCTGACCAACAAGTTCAGACCTACTGGCTTTACCAATGCTTGTTTATTTTTATGTTTCCCATAATGTTATTAAAACTGGTTACACTGATTTTCCATTATGAATATTTTTGGGAAATACTAGCATACATCAACACATTTTACTAAATGATGCTGCAAAGAAATGGTAAATAAAATTTGACAGTAGTTTAGCGAAATGTTTTTGCATATTTTTGTAAACATTTTATTTTGAAAGCAAAGAATCATCAATCTTGCATTCAATCTTCTGTAAATATTTTCATCTAATCAAAGCGCATTTTGGGAGCATTATACATAGCCTCATATTGCTAAACATTCAAAACGTGTGTACACGTTTTTATACTGTAACCACGGTCAGAAGTGCAGTCTGAGCTTACAACATTTACTTAGAGCGCTCACCCTAATAATAAAGGCTTTGCATTAATGAACCATGAATACAAGTTTGAACAGCATTGACACATGAACAAAAATATTACCTTAACTGCAGGCAACGCCTTTCCCTGATCCATAAAGTTGTTCTGTAAACTGGCAGCCAAAGGGTTTGTGCTGTAGCGGGTTGGGCCTACTTGTCCCAAGGACAAAATGCACATGGAAACTTGTTGCCCTTGACCCCAAACAATATGTCCCGGGTGTCGGGCTATAGGAATTCCACATCCCTGTGTGGAACCAGTGCTCCAAAAGCTTCAAGAGGAGTTGGACTCACGCCAAAAGCATATAATGATGCATCCGGACACTGATTGTATAATTGCGAGACCTCCTTACTCGGGGACACAGCCAGCTAAAAGGCATTTGTCATGTGAAGAAGCTTGGCAAGTCCCTCCAAAGCACAGAAAAAAGGTGGACAAAGACACAAGTCCAGTGCACATCAGCACCCCACCAACACATCAGCACCCCACCAACACCTGTGCACACCACACTCCATCACCGCTGCCTTCCCCTGTTCACCTCACACCAGACTCATCAGAGGGTTCCATTCTCTCCTACATGGGGGAGGGAGAGGACAAACACAAATTTTTCATCCCACCGCAGGATGATCTCTGGGACTTTTATGATGCGGAGCCACCTACATATACAAACCCAGATCTGTATCCTGCTAAGCCCTCTCAAACCGTACGACCCCAACACCTACCATGACATGATAGAGCTGCCACCTTCCACAAAGTTCCACTACATATGGAACTTTTAGAGGAGGGCTTTTTATTTAAAACCCTCTCCTCTACTCAGCGTTCAGCACCATATTTTCCAATGCTTAAAGGCATGCTACGCCGCATGCCTGATATATTTAACGACCCTGTTAGGTCATGAGCCATCACGCCCAATGTTGACCAAAAATATAAACTGTAACCCAGTGACTCCCACATACATAAAAGGACAGCTCCCACCTGACTAATTAGTAGTTGCCACAGTACGTAAACGGGATAACTCTCAAACTCTCTCTTAAAGGGGGCAGCTGGTTGCCTGCGCGCCAGACTCCTGTCTCACTGCTATATAAGCAGGATGCCGGAGCGGACGCGCGCAGCGGGCGTGCCACTGGCGCGCCAAAGGCAAGTCCGTCTGCGCCCGTCCGTGCCTGGACCGGGCCCAGGGACACAACCCCTGTGCGTCTTCCACCAATAACGGTGCCCAGATTGACATACACTAAAAATATTCTTCAGAGCCTCAACATACCCATGAACGCTCTCTGGCAGCAGCTAGACCCACTGAAGGAGCCTAAGCTTTGTCCATATTGCAATGCAAATTTTTTCTTCACAAAAACAAAAGATTGTCCTAGCATGAAACAGAATTTACGCCAGCAAACACCTCTACCCAAGTCGTTCCTAGGTCTGCTCTTGAACACTCGCTCTCTGATCAAACACAACACTGAATTTGCAGAGTTGCTTACAGCACACAAAATAGATATGGCTTTCGTTACCGAAACATGGGCAGACTGCTCCTCTGATCTTGAGCTGTCCCTAGCCATCCCTCAAGGCTATATATTAATGAGAAATGATAGACCGGACAAGCGGGGAGGTGGCTTAGCGATCATTATCAAGGATACAATGCTCATAAAAAGCTCCCCAACAGGAAGCAGCCCAGACTGTGAATTGCTCTCTTTTAGAATCACTTTAAGTGACAACTATACGTTCAATGGCACATTACTGTATAGTCCCCCTGGGGCGAAAAACAAATTCGAAGAAATCATTAGCCCCATTATCGAATCTAGCACCGATTCACAGGATTGCTCTATTTTAGGTGATTTTAATTACCATCTAGAAAATGGAAATGACCAATATACAGCTTCTCTATTAGAGATGATGGCCAGTGCCTCGATGCAACAGATGGTCAAGCATTCAACTCACGATGCAGGTCATACTCTAGATGGAATTTTCACATCCAATTCCCAACTGAAAGTACAGGAGGTTTTGCCAAACTCATGGTCAGACCACAAGGCCATTTTGTTTGTAGTTGCCTCCACCCACCATATCCCTCGCCCTCATACCACCCACAGGATAATCAAAGGGCGAAATTGGAGGAATATCTGCCCGCAGCAGATGCAATCAGCGCTAGCATCCTCTAAACCGAACCTATTGTCCGAAGTAAACTCTGCAACTGATAGTTTCACCAACTGGGTTGAAGCAGCAGTAAATACACTAGCTCCGGAAAAAACCCTCAGTAAGCGCACAAAGAAATCCGAACCCTGCGTACTCAGAAGCAACTGTAGGAAATCTGAGAGACGCTGGAGAAAAAACTACACTGAAGCCGAGAAAATGTTATATGCACAATCCCTGAGTACGTATAAATTTTTTTATCCTGGACAAGAAAAGTAGTTACTTCTCAGAGAAAATCAGGCAGGCAACTCTAGTAAAATACTCTTTGCGACCCTAAAGGAACTAGTAAAACTACCGGCACCACTAATAGAGGACAGCAGTGTGGTATTCTGCAACCAACTTGCGGGGTCTTTTGAGGACAAAGTGCAGTCCATTTTTGATTCCCTCACAGATAAGGGTACTGACCACCCAGTGGACACCCCCACTACATCTCCTTCGCGTTCTGTCCATGGTTTGGATTCCTTCGTCTCACCTAATCCAGAACAGATCTCGCATATAGTTAGATCAATAAAATCTGGAGCACCATCAGATCCATGCCCCCCTAAAATATTTCAACTAGCATCTGATAGTATTAGTGAGCAACTCAGTTTACTTTTCAAAGAGATTATCAGTTCTGGCATTTTCCCAGATGTGTGGAAAACGGTCTCAATCCTTCCTCTACTAAAAAAACCCAATTTGGATCCCAGCGACCACAATAACTATAGACCTATCGCGAGGATTCTTTTTCCGGCTAAGGTCCTGGAGAAAATTCTAAACTCCCAACTTACCACCTTTGTCTCCTTGGAAGACCTGCTGGATTCCTCACAATATGGTTTCCGACAAGGGCACAGTACGGAGACCGCACTGGTTATGGCAGCAGAGGAGCTTCGAACCACTTTGGACACGGGTGCAAGAGCCGCCCTGATCCTATTGGATCTATCGTCAGCTTTTGACACCGTGAACCATGATATTCTTATCAGAAGGCTCCAAAAGGTGAGAGTTAAGAACTCTGCTCTAAATATGATCAAATCCTATTTAAACAATAGGTTGCAATATGTTCAGATTGGTGATTCCTGTTCAGAACAGTTCACACTTCCATGTGGGGTGCCGCAGGGCTCCTCACTGAGTCCTACCTTGTTCAATCTATATGTGACCCCTTTAGCTGACATCAGGCAGTTTGGCTTCTCGCTGGTTTCCTACGCGGACGACACCCAGATAGTGGTGTCCATCTCAAGTAATCTGGAGGAAACCGCTGCTCGCTTTAATCAATGTATGTCCAGCGTAGACACAATGGATGAGTGCAAACTTCCTAAAGCTAAATGGAAGCAAAACAGAGGTTTTCCTGTTGGGGTCCGACACCTCCTTTTGGTCACAGAACTGGAGGCCCCTGGATATGGGGACTCTTCCAACCCCAGTGCACAAGGTTAAGAATCTGGGCATCATCTTTGACGACAGACTTACTTTCCGACATCAGATCAACAAGTTCGCCTCTCAGGTTTATCTAACACTGAAGTCAATCCGGAAGGTGAGAGCCTTTATCCCCCCAGACGCAGTAAAAACACTGGTGACGAGTTCAGCCATGGCCAGACTGGACTACGGAAATGCACTTTATTTGGGCCTTCAGAAGCAGCACATGCTTAAACTTCAGCGGGTGCAAAACGCTGCCACCAGAATGTTTCTGAACATTCCCAAGTTCCAGTCCGTTTCCCAAGGCTTAAAAAGACTCCACTGGCTCCCGGTAAAAAAGAGGACAGAATTTAAATCCCTATGTCTAGCGTACAAAGCTATGCATGGAACAGGACCTGCGTTCCTGAAACAGCACTTTTCATGGTATCTTCCATGCAGAATGCTACGCTCGGCTCAGGGCAAACTCCTCCAGACACCCAAATTTAAAGTTTGCTGGGGAGGAAGCGGCTTTATCCTGAACACTGTAAAACTGTGGAGCATGCTTCCTTTAGTTATTAAAAATTGCCCAACACTACTTTCTTTTAGAAAATTACTGAAAACTGGGCTATTTTCAAACTAATTCTTACCTCCTCCTTCAGAATTCTGGCAGACTCCTCCGTTGCAGCGCCTAGACTCCCTTGGGCATTCGAGCGCTTTATAAATCTCACAATCAAATCAAATCAAACATATGGTGAAAAGATCGACGCTGTGGGTAAGCAGGTGGGCTGCCCAGTCCGCCAACCATTGGAGAATTGCTAACTCCATTGGCCTCCTATGCTGCTACGATAGGGCCCACTGGGACGAAATGGAGGACATCCTTCAATATCTCTCAGAAGAACACAAGAAGTGGATGTACCAAATTGCCTCCGAGGGAAAGCTAATTTCAAACACCACAATGTGCTTTGTCCTTGATGCAGCCGACACTGCAGGTAGAGGTGTTAATTCAAGAATCCTCCTTCGTAGACCTGCCTGGCTCTGAGTCTTCGGTTTTAAACCTGAGGTTCAACAAAACCTTTTGGTTCTAACCTTTGACGGGGAACACCTTTTTGGTTCTCTAGTGGACTGTCATGGGGCTGAGGATGGACTGGGAGAGGTGGTGCCTTACTTCCCCATAAGTGATGAGACTGAAATACTGTTGCTCCACACACAGGCTACGGAGTGCCCCTTTAATTCTTCACTGAGCGTCCTCGGGGAGGAGCCCCGTAGGACATACCGGATGACGTCTTCTCCGACAGCCCTACCAAAAGAGAGCAGCGTAAGCAAAGGGGAGGAGCACGCGCTTCGGAGAGAGGAAGCGAACGCGGAGACCGGAGGACGCAAAGAAACGGAGCCCACGCCGATCCTGTGGACGAGACCCCGGACGTCTGAGGAAGAGGAAGCCCAAGCCAACGTCCAGGAGGACAAGGAGACGCCAGGAGGCCAACGAGACCACGCGTCGCCCCGCCACTCTCCAGGAGGAGCGTGGCTGGACAAGGTACGGTTCCGGCTACGGGGGTTCTCAAGGCACTGGGCGGGGAAGGGAACATAGTAAAGGGAGGACACAGTCTCTCTACCTAAAACCCAAGCTGGGCTGCACAAGGTGGTGGCCAGTGGTGATACTCCCTCACAACCCCTACCCCGAGTCTAAGAAGTTCTTTCGGTCCCTCATACTGACCCGAGTTTTTTTGTTTTGTTTTGTTCTTTACTTTCTGGGACAACGACGGAGATCCGTGGTCCCCGGTGTGCATCTCCGGACCCTCGGTGAAGACAGGAATACCTCCTAAACCAGGACTCAACGTCAAGCTAAACCAAGTGTTACCAATTCTATGTGTCCCAAATAAAACGAAGAAAGAAAAAGAATACGGTCGATAGAGCCTCCTTTGAGTATCCTCTCCTGAATAGTACCTTCCCGAGAGGAACCCGTGACAAGGACTCCCTGCTAGAGAAAATAAAAAAGGATGATGAGATGACCAAAGCCGTGTGGACGTTGAAGACAACATCGCAACATGTCTCCTCTCGCCACTCTTCTTATCATGGAGGCTACCCAAAAAGGATTTCCCAGCACTAAGCTCCTCACAAGAACGTGTCATAACTACTCACTACAAGAGGATTTTAAAAAACAAGTTTTTAACAGTTTGCAGAAGACTTAAAGCGAGTGACATGCTCTCATAGACAGGGGTAAGGATTTACAGAGCTTTTGACCCAAATAGAAAAATGCTCGACCTACTTGACGGGATTTCTTTACTCTGGGAATTACGGCCAGCTCAAGATTGCTTGAGCGCAAAGACCGATCAGGTGAATACGAAGACCCCAGGGATCTGAGATAAAAGGGACCAGAGTTATATAAGCATTTATGCATGTAGCATAGAGCTTTAATTTGCACTCGACGTTCTGTTGGCAGCCAATGTAAATCATGGAGCAGGTTGGCTGTGGAAGTGAATTTAGGGGGTGGAGTAGAAGACGTGCGGCAGTGTTTTGTACTATCTGACGCTGCTTAAGCAGGACCTTTGAGACGCCCAGGCCTGGAGATAACCAAGGCCTGGATTACAGTTCTTTGGGATGAGACCAGAAGACATCCAAAACGTTTCCTGAGCGATCTAAGAATACCAAAACAGGTGGCGGCAACCTTTGTGATCTGATAACTCGTAGACAGCTTATCAAGCCAGACCTGTAGATTCTTGACCACAGGTACTGGAGTTGGAACATTGTCCATGGTTACAGACCATAGATGGGGTCCTCAAACGTGCCCTCAAATGTGCCCACCAGCAGAACCTTGGTCTTATCCCCATTTAGTTTAAGGGAGTTGGCATTCATCCAAGATAAAACTTGAGTAAGGCAGATGCTCAGAGCCTCTGCATTGCGATTCTCTTTAGATGACAGGGACGACGATCTGGGCGTCCGTATATGGAGAGTGAAAGACCGTGTGTTTCTGCAGTATCTGCCAATGGCCTTACATAAAGATTGAAAAGGGTTGGACTGAGGGTGGAGCCATGAGGCACACCAGATGATTTTGTCCCGGGAAGATGTGATCTTGCAGAAAATATCCCAGCCAAGACAGGGCTTTGCACTGCACACCCAGGTTATTTAAATTTATTAAGCACGCGTATACCCTCAGATGTCTTGGGGTTAAGGACGGGGTCCTTAGGGCCAGTCTTGGACCCCAGACCCCTAAACCAATACATTCCCTCAAAACACTTCCACATGGTCACTCTTTAAGAGGTCATTCCCTTACTACAACAATGCGACTTCATGGGTGCACTCGATCTGAAGTGGGCTTTCTCCTCGTCGAAGACTTCGTCTTCGGGTAAGAAAAGGAAGGCGAAGAAGCACCGTCGCACTTCGCGTTCTCCCTGCCCGTCGGCCGACGCAATGTGGGATGCGGACGGTAGCTGTCTGCCTCCGCCCGCAAAGCCTGTTGGGTCGACCCTGAGCCTCCCCCCCCCCCCCTCTTCCCGGGAGCCAGAGCGACCCCTGCCCAACTTCGTCGTTTTTACGATCCCTCCACTCCATCTTTGGGCAGCCCGACTCCGCCAGTGCGCCTTCGGGCCCCGCGGACTCGGCTGGGGGCTCTAAGCCTTCGATGCCAGCGGCTTCAGCCCCGGCGCCGCAGGGCCCCCAGTTATCCAGGCCTGCATCTGGATCGGCGCCGGTCGACTTTACGACACCCCCTCCGGCACCGAATCCAGTGGCGACACCTCTGCCCCCTACGACGCCGGTTGTGTCCCCAACCGGCGTCGACCCCAGCCTCCCCCTTGATGTGGACACGGAGCCGGTCTGGCGTCGACCGATACTTTTGTGCCCCTGTTCTCCCCTAGTGTTCCCTATCGCCCTGAGTGGCTTCCAGAGGAGGGTGAGGAGGACTGGGAGGGGTCTGTGGACCCTCTGGCAGACCAGTTGGAGGAACCGGACTGGAGAGAGGAGTTGGGTGAGGTCAGTGATCTGGACACTTCCCCAGACCTTGGCATGCTTTCTCCTCCTACCGTGGTTCCGGAGGAGGGTGCCTCTTACTCTGTGGTGTTGCATAGGACGGCTGAGGCCTTGAACCTCGAGCTTCCTACAGTGGCGGTCAGGACTAACATCCTGACCGAGGTGCTTCAACCGGCAGTGGCCTCTTCGGAGCCCCTGCTGCCGTTCAGTGAGGCCCTCACGGACATCCTTCTGGGCACTTGGTCCAAGCCCAGCACCGGGGCTCCTGAGGATAGGATGATTGCCCGACGCCACCGCTGGCCCTGGGCGACCCTATTTTCCTCTCCCAACACCCTAACCCCGAGAACTTGGTGGTCCATGCCTCGACTTCCAAGGGCGCATTCCCTACTGCTCCACCTGATAGGGGATCTAAGAAGCTGGACCATCTTGGGAAGAAGATGTTTTCTTCCGCCAGCTTAGTACTGCGTTCGGTGAACACCGCATGACTCTTGGGCCGTTACTCCCATTCTGTGTGGGACACAGTCGCGCAGGTGCTGCCACAGTGCCTGTAGGAGGCCCGGGCCGTGCTCTCCCATGCAGTTGCCGAGAGGAGAGACGCAGCAAAGTTCTCCATACGATGTGGACTGGACACTGCCGATTCGCTAGGCAGGATGATTTCAACGTCGGTAGCCCTGCGGCGCTACGCCTGGCTGAGGTCCACTGGCTTTTCGGGTGATGTCCAGTCAACACTTTTGGACATGCCCTTTGATGCCGTCGCTTGTTTGGCGACAAAGCAGACAACGTGCTCGAGCGCTTTAAGGATTCCAGGGCTACGGCCAGATCCTTGGGCCTCGCTACCACCTCTTGCTCCGCGCAGTCTGCTTTTCGCCCCTTTCTTGCCCGCGGAAGGGGTGCCCCGCCACATTCCGCCCAGAGCCGCAGGCCTGCGCAAGCTGTCCAACCTCTGCGCGGCCGGGGACATGGGACCCAGCGTCGTGGGTCTGGGGGCCAGCGGGCAGGCCAGTCCACCAGCGCCCCCTCTGCAGCAGCCTCCAAGCCCTCCTAGTCCGACCTTCCAGGGCCACCAGTTGCCAGTGGGCGGCAGGATTCGCCATCTTCTCCCCCACTGGCTCAACTTCACGTCGGACAGGTGGGTTTTGCAGATAGTCCGAAGGGGCTACTCCCTCCCCTTCGAGACTGCCCCTTCCTCCATGCCACCTGCTTTCCATCGCAGGTCGGAGGATCACTTGGCCCTTCTCCGTCAGGAATTTGCGGCTCTCTTGGCCAAGGGAGCCATCGAGCGAGTCCCTGTGCCCGAAGTAGGTTGTGGTTGTTACTCCCACTTCTTCCTGGTGCCCAAGAAGGACAAAGGCCTGCATCCTATCTTGGATCTCAGGGACGTCAACCGCTTCCTCCGGAAGAAGGTCAAGATGTTGACTTTGGCTCAGGTCCTGTCTGCCCTCGACCCTGGAGACTGGATGGGAGCGTTGGACATGCAGCACGTCTATTTTCACATACCCGTCCTGCTTGCCCACCGGCATTGCCTACGGTTCACGGTAGGCCACGAGCATTTTCAGTTCACCGTGCTCCCCTTTGGCCTTACCAGCGCCCCTTGGGTGTTCACGATAGTGGCGGTGGTCGCAGCTCATCTGCGCAGATCAGGGGTTCCAGTCTTTCCCTGTCCCGACGACTGGCTGTTAAAGGCGACCTCGCCCCAGGCTGTCCACCTCCAGACTACGGCCGACCTACTGCATTCGCTGGGGTTCACCATCAACGTGCTGAAGTCACACCTGATTCCCTCTCAGAAGCTCCTTTTCGTCAGGGCGGTTCTGGACACTGCGCAGTTTCGGGCTTATCCTCCCGAACAGCGAGTCCGGGATATTCGGGCTCTGATTCCGATCTTTCTGCCCCTATCCCGGGTTTTGGTCAGAATGCCCCTGAGGCTACTGGGCCTCATGGCCTCCTGCATCCTGCTGGTGGACTATGCCAGGTGGCATATGCGGGCTCTGCAGTGGGACCTGAAGTTCCAGTGGGCACAGCATCAGGGGAATCTTTCCGATTGCGTCCAGATCTGAGGGCACTGCACACCAATTGCACTGGCGGCTAACGATCCAGGATTGGGTCAACGGCAGATACCTCTCCCTTCCCCAACCAGAGATCATAGTGGTGACGGATGCATCAATTCTGGGGTGGGGCGGCCACATGGGGGTGGCGGAGATCAGAGACCTCTGGAGCTCCGGGAGATTCGTCTTGCACTGAAGGCTTTCCTTCCTTCTGTCAATGGAAGAGTAGTGCAGGTGTTCACGGACAACACCACCGCCATGTGGTACTGCAACAAACAGGGCGGGGGTGGGGTCATGGACCCTATGTCAAGAGGCTCTTCGCCTTTGGACGTGGCTGGAACATCAGGGCATGTTCCTGGTGATTCAACACCTGGCAGGTTCTCTGAACGCCAGGACGGACAAACTCAGCCTCCGGTGCATGATGGCTCACTAATGGCGTCTTGATTAGGAGGTGGTGCAAGGTCTCTTTCAGCAGTGGGGAGAGCCTTGGTTAGATCTATTCGCCACCGAAGAGAACGCGCAGTGTCAGCAGTTCTGTGCGTTGGAATTTCCAAGGCGGCACTCGCTAGGCAACGCTTTTCGTCGCGAGTGGAGTTGCGGTCTTCTATTCGCCTTTCCACCTATACCACTGCTGCCCAGAGTGCTGAAGAAGGTCAAGTGCGACCGGGCCCAAGTCATTCTTGTGGCTCCGGACTGGGCAAGAAGAGTCTGGTATCCTGAGCTCTTGAACATGGCCATCGATCCTCTGATCAGATTGCCTCTTCGCAAGGATCTTCTGTCGCAGCAGCAGGGGACGGTCCCCCACCCCTGTCCAGCCTCCAACTCCTTGCGTGGAGATTGAGCGACGACAGTTCACAGCTTTCGACCTTCCTCCCGAAGTCTGTAACGTTATCTTGGCAGCCAGGCGTCCTTCCACCAAAACGGTGTACGCCTGTAGATGGAACAAATTTGTGGCATGGTGCACAACAAAGGCTGTGGATCCCCTTTTTGCCCCTTTTTCAGAGGTTCTCCTCTTCATTCTTTCTTCGGCCCAGCAGGGCTCTGCTCTGGGCACTCTTAAAGGCTATCTTTCAGCCATTTCGGACTTTCTTCGCCTTCCTGATCAACCTTCTCTTTTCAAGTCCCCTTTTGTAAATCGCTTCCTTAAGGGCATTACTCACCTGTTTCCTCCTATTCTTCTGTAATGCCCCAGTGGGACTTGAACCTTGTTCTGACTTCTCTTATGTGTGCTCCTTTCGAGCCGCTACATAATTGTCCTCTCAGACTCTTGACTCTCAAAACGAATTTCTGGTTGCCATCCCCTCTGCTCGCAGGGTGAGTGAGCTCCAGGCTCTTTCTTCTAAATCTCCCTTCCTGGCTGTTCATCCGGACAAGGTTGTCCTTCGCACTAGGCCTTCCTTCCTTCCCAAAGTGGTTACCTCTTTCCATATAGGACAGACCATCACTTTGCCCACCTTCTTCCTGCCCCCACATCCTTCTAAAGAGGAGGAGAGGCTCCACCGTCTGAATCCAAAACGTGCGCTTTCATTTTATTTGGATCGCACAAAGCAATTCCGGGTGGATGATCAGCTCTTTGTTGGCTATGCGGGCGCCAAGAAAGGTCGGGCCGTGCAAAAGCGGACCATCTCTCGATAGGTCGTTCTTTGCATCAAAATTTGTTATTCCCTAGCGAAAAAGGAACCTCCAGTAGGGTTGCGCTCCCATTCCACCAGGGCGACGGCAGCCACTACTGCTTTGGGACGTGGAGTTCCTCTTCATGACATCTGCCAGGCAGCGATGTGGGCTTCATTGCACACGTTTACCAAACATTACTGCCTGGACAGCCAAGTCCGGAGAGACGGCTTCTTTGGCCGTTCAGTTCTCCAGGACTTTCTGGTATGAACTTAGTTTGCAGCCCCACCTCCGGGGTTGGTATTGCTGGGGTATCTATTCTAATGTAAGGAATCCATAACTAATTGTCTCTTTCAGATGAACAAGTTACTTACCTTCGGTAACGATATATCTGTAAGAGACATATATTAGTTATGGATTCCTTACCTACCCACCCATCCTCCCCATTCTGCGAACTGACTTCAAGGGTAAGGGACTCCCTTTCAGGGCCCTAGTTTTGTGCACCAGTGGTCAGTGTCTTGCATGGCTCTGCGCTTCTGGCATGGAATGTCGTGTAAAGAACTGACGTCAGCGTGCAGGGGCGGCGTCTAAGTAGATACCGCAACGTCATTCTGGCGATCACGACGCCAACGACGAACGCAGAGTCGACCGACGCCACCTAACGACGCGCAGGGGTACTGCTGAAGAAAAAATTCTCCGGATCCAGTCTGACGCTTGGGGGGTAATTGTAAGGTAAGGAATCCAGAACTAATATGTCTCTTACAGATATATCGTTACCAAAGGTAAGTAACGTGTTCTTTCTTGAAATAGATTTCAATTCTTCTTATTTCTAAAACATCATGTGATTTTACCTTAAAAGAGGTTGCCAAATGGGACTTTTACAAGCTACTTGATAGGTGACCGTATTATCTTCTGTGTAGAACGCATATGAGATGATCTGCCTATTGCATTATATTGGATAACACTATTGCAGTGTAGAACACTTGCTATTCTGCTTTTGCCAAGAGCATCTTTTATGCAGGTAAAGAGTCTGGGGCCTTTTGCCTCCTCACAGGAGGCAGAAAATCTAGTGCATTTACTATAAAAGAAAGCCAATCTCCTGCTGAGATCCCTTGCTGAACAGTGGCTGAACCTGCCCTAAAGCCTTTCTTATGAGCCAGGTTACTGGCTTTTCATGTTTACTCAGATGGAAGGGATGGGAATATCTCTTTTCATGGGCCTGAGTTCCAATGGGACACGTTTTACATCTTTTCAGTCAGACTATCCTAAGGATAAGAAGACTTTAAAATGGTTTGAGTGTTGGTTTGTCCTGCACCATTTAGTAACATTTGAAAAACAAACAGTTGAGCATAAAAGGTTGACTACATTAAAGTTGAGCGGAAATTGTAGGGATAGTGTTGTGACCTACATTATTACCAGTGATCGTTCCAAGAAATCAAAAAGAAAATGCTTTTTAACTTTTTTCCCCTTCTTTTTCTACTCCACCTCTTCTCCTCTCCTATTCCTCTTCTCTTCTCTCCCTTCCCTTTTCTCCTTTCTAACATACTTTTTGCAGGGGGTCCCCCCTGCAGGGGGTCCCCCACTGCCTTAGCTACCCCAACGTTACCGTAACCCACCCTGTTTGCAGGGGAACACTTCCCTCACTTGCTTTCACAACACTCAGTTTTTCCCTGTTGGCAGCCACACTTCCCTTGAAGAGGACTGCTCTCATGACCTCAGGAAGGGCTTTAAGTCTCGAAGAGCCATGCTCACACGATACCAGGGAGTCCTTCAGTGAGCATTTCTGGCCCTTCCACCCTTTCTGTTGTCACCATCTTAACAATGTAATGCAGTACATTGTTAGGCGCAGCGTTTTTCAGTATACATAAATGTACCCACAACTTTGTTTTCTACAACTTTTTTTTTTAGTTCGCAGTTGCTTTGGGAATAATTGTATGGAATTTTATTTTTTGACCATTTTTACTGCACACCAAAAACTCTACAGTCAGTTTAAAAATAAAGAAAATAACCGCTTCAACATACAGTGTCAATGTGACTAATCTCTGCATAAAATCTATTATATTAAAAAGATTAAAAAGTGTTTTTAGAATCTGCCCCCCCCCCTTGTAATAGATTATATTTGTAACCTGTTTTTTAGTGGTAGCTACTTCTAGTTCCCCTCAAAGAAGTTTGGATCAGAGAAATTCAGCTCCTCTAGAAGTTACATGTAATGGAGAGTCCAACAGCTGGGTGGCAGCAATGTATCCATCTGTTTCTACAAATGAGAGTGAAGATGAAGAGAGTGTTAACCCTACAGAAAAACTCAAGTAGGTATCACATTTTAAGTGATTTGTATGTGAATGTAAAAGTCTTTAAAATGCATATGATTTTTGTAAATCTTGTCATGCATTGTATCCTGCTGATTGTCTACAGTTGTAATAGTTTAAAAAAAAATATATTTACATTTTTAACAACAGTTTTTGACGAATACATCTGATAGAGACATCGAGCTGCAGATTCCTTAACTTTTGAATTCTTTCCAGGCGCCAGTCTGGATCTGGAAATTTTTCAGCAGTACCTCTGCGCGCCGGGGGATGGTGTCGTACAGCTCTGTAATGACGTCTCCGATATGACGTCAGTGGAGCGATACAAGTCCCCTCCTGCGCGTTGATGTCAGTTTCTTTTCCGCGCTGCAACGAGGATCTGGAGAAGCATATCTCTGGCTGTTTTTCGGCCTGCTGTGACTACCTTTTTTTGTCTGAAAACAGTGTGCTCTGCGCCTTCTGGGTTTAAGTCTTGTGGGTCCTGTGCTCACAAGATGTCCACGCTCTATCTGTATGTGTTGCCTGGGCGAGCACCACGACGCTGATGTGTGTGACTTGTCAGCGGCTGAAGCCTTAGGTGCTACGGGAGCGGTGCATGAAGCTTCTGACGGCACGGTTGTCTCAGACTTCCAGCTCACATCGTCGGTCTTCCTCCCGGGCTAGAGGTTGTTCCCGGGAGCGCCGCTCTTCACCCCGTGGTCAACGGCAACGTTCCCAGTCTCTGTCGACATCACACGGTAGGCGGCGTCACAAGAGTGCGCAGACCCGGGTCTCTATGGCGTGTTCGGATCGCGAAGGTGTCTCTCGCTCTAGTGCGAGACTCCCGCTCCAGCGTCACTCCAGAGCCTCCCGGTTTTCCCTGGAACCGGGCGACTTGGAAGCAGATACAGGAGTACTACGAGGTCATCTGGTCTTTGGGCCCATGTCTCCCTCTGGAGCGGCTGCGAGGCCCAAGGAGGTCGTAGGCGCTGTAACTGTGTCATCGCTGGCTGGTTCGCCCTCGGTGGCAGTTACGGCCTCGGACTTTGAGGCGCCAGTGCACGGTCTTTCGGGGCCACCGATGGTCGTCGGCTGCGGCGTGATGTCGGTCGCCATTATGGTGTTGGTCGTTGCGGCACAGGTAGACTCCGAGCTGGAGTCTATGTGCACTGTAGAGCTGGCTTCGCTGCGACTCCAGATATCTGCGCAGATACCGGCTAACGTCTCTCCTCCTTCCCAGGTGGACGTCGGCACGGAGTCGCCTCAATGTAGTTTATGAAGCTGTATGCAGCACAGGTCATTTTTGTGGAGAATCCACAAGACCGGTTAGGGGGAGGTTGTGAGGAGATGACCCCCCTTGGAGCAGCCAGTGGTGCCTTCTGGGTTGGACAGCTGGATTGCGGAGCTGGCTGAAACAAGTGTGCAAGATTTTTCCCCTGCGTTCTCCCTTTTGTCACCTCTTGGCCTTGCCTCTGAAGCCAGTTCCTCTTTGGCAGAGGTTTTGTTGAGAGTGGCTGATGTCTTGCATCTTACTCTGCCTACTGTGGAAAAGGCTACAGACCCTCTTTTTGAGGTTCCTCATCCCGGCCAATCGGGGGTTGAGCCGGTGCTCCCTTTTTGTGAGGCCCTTACTGACATTTTGTTGGGGGCATGGGCAAAACCTGAGACGGGTGTACCAGTGGGCTGCATCATTGCCCACACATACCGCCCAGCTCCTGGTGACCCAGATTGCCTTGTTTGGCAGCCGGTCCACTACAGCTTCGTGGTCCAGACCATTACGGTGTCCCCTGAGATGGGGAACCTCCCTCATTTCCCCTTTGATAATGAGTCCAGGGTACAGGATTCTTGCAGGAAACAGATTTTTTCCTTAACCAGTGCAGCTTTGCGCTCCACTAATACGATCTGCGTCCTCAGACGTTTACTCCATACTTTGTGGGAGTCTTTGAGCCAACTTTTACCCTTGTTCCCCAAGGCTAACAGGGGCAATTTGCATCAGTTGATTTCAGATGGCCGTCAGGAAGCCAGACTGTTCATCAAATGTGGAATGGATTCCACTGACTGCATTGGGCGGGCCATGGCGTCTGCTGTGGCATTGTGCTGGCACGCATGGTTCCGGGCGTCTGGATATTTGGAAGCCGTCCATTCAGTCTTGATCGACATGCCATTTGATGGGGCTCCTCTTTATGGAGCCCAAGTGGATGCGGCTCTACGCAGGTTTCGGGTTAGTCGGGGAGGTTCAGATCCTTAGCCGGTCTCCCCTTTTCAGTTTGCGTGGATGGGGGTACCCTGTTCTGCGGGCTTCCCTCCTTTTTGCCTGAGTTGACTCTGTATGATTTTTATACCACCGATTGGGCTATGACTTGTTCTGCTGCTCCTGTCCGATACGCTTTGTTGCGGGAGTTGAGGTTCCTCAAGTCTGTTCGGATCGGTCTGACCTATGATGCACTTGTAATATGGCCTTTTCCGGTCTTTTGCTTCCCTTTTATACAGCCACGGTCGTGGATTTTTAAGTTGGGTAAAGCTTAATTTCCTGCCTCAGCTGTTGTGCTTGTGGTGTTGAAGTATTAAGCACTACTCCTTTCTTATTGAGAGAGAGAGAGTTTACCTCCAGTTTTGACTATTTTTGATCTCCGGATGGTCTTCGCAGCTGCATAGCTCTTTTGTTCTTTTATTTTACTCTGATGAGGAGCTTAGTCTAGAGTTCATACCTTTCATGGTATACATATCTGAAAGAGACACGTTAGTGACAGATTCCTTACCTTAGAATATCCCCAGGCGTCAGGCTGGATCCGGAAAGTTTTTTGCGTAGCAGTACCCTTGCGCGTCGGTAGGCGGCGCCGTGCGGCTCCGCGTCCGTCGTCGGCGTCGTGATCGCCGGGATGACGTCGCGGGCAGTACTTAGGCGCCGCCCCTGCGCGCTGACGTCGGTTCTTCTTTTTCCGCGCCAGCAAGCGCAGATCCGGGAAGAGCAGTGCCCTGGTCATTTTTTGACCAAACATTTTGGTGAATTTTTCACTTCAAAGGTGTCGTAGGGATGCCCGGGTTTAAACGTTGCGGCGCCTGTGCTCGGATGATGTCCGTCACAGACCCGCATTGGGAGTGTCTCTTCTGCCTCGGCCGAGGCCACGACACGGAGTCTTGTACCGACTGCCAGGCCCTCAACCCGAAAGCTTTGCGAGAGCGGTCTCGAAAGCTCCTCGATGCCCGGCATTCGGCTCCGCGGAAGCCCCGGTCGCGTGAGAGGTCCAGGGGTCGATCGCGGAGTCCACACCGGTCGTCGGCATCGAAGTCTTCTTCGTCCGGTAAGTCAAAACACAAAAAGTCCAAAAAGCATCGTCGCTCTAGGACTTCGCCTCGCCGGTCTCGCGACTCGGCTGAGGCCCCTCCCGGCACCGTCCCCGCGGCCCCGGACATGCCTGTGGAGTCGCCCCCGCAATACCCGTCCTTCCCGGGTTCGGGGGCGGATCCGGCCCAAGTGCAGGAATTCCTGTCGGCCATGGCCCGCCTCTTCGGGCCTCAAGGTCCCTCCGGTGCGCCTTCGGGCCCCGCGGGCCCTGATGGGGTTGCTCCGGCGTTGCCGACTGCTCCGGCCCCGGCGTCGCACGTGCCTCCAGCCTCGATCCCGGCTCCGGCTTCGGCCCCGGCCTCGATCCCGGCTCCGCAACCCCCATCGACGCCGGTCGACCTAACGACACCTCCGCCGGCGCCGATGTCTCCGGTGCCGTTCTCGACGCCGCCTGGGGCTCTGGGCGGCGTCGTCCCCCAGTTCCTTCCGGCTCCGGACATGGACCCGGACCGACGTCGCTCGACGCCGGTTCCGGCGCCGATGAGACCTTGGGTCCCAAATGTCCCTCCTCCCCCTTATTTTGAACCTGAGGAGGACCAGGAGGACTGGGAGGGGTCTGATGACCCTCTGACACAACAGTGTCAGTACGATGAGGACTGGACAGAGGGTCTAGGGGATGCCAGTGGTCTAGATACTTCCCCTGACACTGGCATGCTGTCTCCTCCCGTGGCTACGGAGGAGGGAGCCAATTTTGCAACGGTGTTGCGTAGGGCGGCTGGGGCCTTACGTCTCCAACTCCCTACTGTGGCGGTCAAGACTTAATATCTTGACAGAGGTGCTTCAGCCGGCAGCCTCCTCTACGGAGACTGTGCTGCCGTTTAACGACGCCCTCACTGACGTTCTTTTGGGCGCCTGGTCCAAGCCCAACACAGGGGCTCCTGTGGATAGGAACGTGTCCCGACGCCATCGCCCAGCTCCGGGCGACCCCCTGTTTCTCTCTGTCCACCCCACCCCTGAGAGCTTGGTTGTCCAAGCCTCCGCTTCCCAAACCGCCTTCCCTACCGCCCCTCCGGATAGGGAATCCAAACGCCTGGATCAATTTGGGAAGAAGGGTTTTTCTTCCTCCAGTGCTGGCTTGCGGTCCATCAACACCGCTTGCCTTTTGGGCCGATATACCCACTCCTTGTGGGATTCGGTGGCGAATGTTTTGCCCCAGTGTTCTGAGGAGGTCCAGACACTGCTTTCCCGCGCCATTGCGGAAGGAAGGGATGCGGCCAAATACACGATACGATGTGGCCTTGATACCGCCGACTCGCTGGGAAGGTCTATTGCAACGACGGTGGCGCTACGACGCCACGCCTGGCTGAGAACCACTGGTTTTTCAGGGGATGTCCAGAATACTCTCATGGACATGCCCTTTGATGGAGTCGGTCTTTTGGGTCCAAAGCAGACCATGCGTTGGAGCGCTTTAAAGACTCACGGGCTACTGCAAAGTCCCTGGGCCTTTCTGCTACACGCCCTCCGCTGACTTCTGCTTTTCGCCCCTATCGTGGCCACGGTAGGGGCGCCCCTTCACGTCAGCAGCCCAGCCACCGGCCCGCGCAGCAGGCGTCTTCGCGTGGCCGAGGACGTGGATTCCGCCGTGGCGGATCGGGCAACCAGCGTGCGGGTCAGGCCACCACCTCCAACCCGTCCGCGGCCTCCAAACCCTCCTAGTCCCTCCTTTCAGGTGCACAGTACGCCGGTAGGGGGGAGGGTCCGCCATCACCTTCCCCACTGGCGTACAATCACCTCGGACAGGTGGGTCTTGGACATTGTCCGAAGGGGCTACTCCCTCCCCTTCGAGTCCACCCCCCCCAGCCATGCCACCTCAATTCCACCGCATGTCAGGGGATCACTTGGTACTTCTGCAGAAGGAAGTCACGGCCCTCTTGGCCAAGAGGGCCATCGAGCATGTTCCGACCCCAGAAGTAGGGCGTGGTTGCTACTCCCACTACTTCCTGGTGCCCAAAAAGGACAAGGAGGACATGCGTCCTATCTTGGACCTCCGGAACGTCAATCGCTTCCTCCGGAAGGAGAAGTTCAAGATGCTCACCCTAGCTCAGGTCTTGACTGCCCTCGACCCTGGAGACTGGTTGATAGCGTTGGACTTGCAGGACGCATATTTCCACATCCCCGTCCTGCCGGCCCACCGGCGTTACCTTCGGTTCACGGTAGGCCCCGAGCATTTTCAGTTCACCGTGCTCCCCTTTGGCCTTACCAGTGCCCCTCGGGTGTTCACGAAAGTGTTGGCGGTGGCCGCAGCTCATCTGCGCCGGGCAGGGGTTTCAGTCTTCCCCTACCTCGACGACTGGCTGCTGAAGGCGGGCTCGTCCCAGGCAGTCGTCTCCCACCTCCAGACTACGGCCGAACTCCTGCACTCGCTGTTGTTCTCCATCAATGTGCCGAAGTCGCATCTGATTCCTTCTCCACAGCTCCTTTTCATCGGAGCAGTTCTGGACACAACGCAGTTTCGGGCCTATCCTCCCGAACGGCGAGTCCGGGATATTCAGGCTATGATTCCGATCTTTCAGCCTTTATATCCTGGGTTTCGGTACGGATGACCCTGAGGCTGCTGGGCCTCATGGCCTCATGGCCTCCTGCATCCTGCTGGTCAATCATGCCAGATGGCATATGCGGGCTCTGCAGTGGGACCTGAAGTTCCAGTGGGCGCAGCACCAGGGCAACCTGTCCGATCACGTCCAGATCTCGGAGGGGACTGCAAAACAGTTGCAGTGGTGGCTCTCGAACCGGCAATGGGTCATGGGCAGATCCCTCTCCCTTCCCCAGCCAGAGCACACAGTTGTGACGGACGCGTCCCTTCTGGGATGGGGCGGTCACATGGGAGAGGCGGAGATCAGAGGCCTCTGGTCTCCGGCGGAGTCCCGGCTCCATATCAACCTTCTGGAGCTCCGGGCGATCCGACTTGCACTCAAGGCATTCCTTCCCTCTGTCAAAGGGAAGGTAGTGCAGGTGTTCACAGACAACACCACCGCCATGTGGTACTGCAACAAACAGGGCGGGGTGGGGTCGTGGACCCTTTGTCAGGAGGCTCTGCGCCTCTGGACATGGCTGGAACATCAGGGCATGTTCCTGATGGTTCAGCACCTGGCAGGTTCCCTGAACGCCAGGGCGGACGAACTCCAGCCGCAGGTGCATGATGGATCACGAATGGCGTCTTCACTCGGAAGTGGCGCAAGGACTCTTTCTACAGTGGGGAGAGCCTTGGTTAGATCTATTCGCCACCGAAGAGAACGCGCAATGTCATCAGTTCTGCGCGTTGGAATTTCCAAGGCGGCACTCGCTCGGCGACGCTCGTCACGAGTGGAGTTGCGGTCTATTGTACGCCTTTCCGCCTATACCACTTCTACCCAGAGTGTTGAAGAAGATTCGGCACGACCGGGCCCAAGTCATTCTTGTGGCTCCGGACTGGGCTCGAAGAGTTTGGTATCCCGAGCTACTCAATATGAGCGTAGATCCCCCGATCCGTCTGCCTCTTCGGGAGGATCTTCTGTCGCAGCAGCAGGGGACGGTCCTCCACCCGAACCTGTCCAGCCTCCACCTGCTTGCGTGGAGATTGAGCGGCGGCAGTTGATTCCTTTCGACTTGCCTCCCGAAGTTTGTGATGTGATTCTGGCAGCCAGGCGTCCCTCCACTAAGGTGGTATACGCCTGCAGGTGGAACAAATTTGTGGCATGGTGCACAGCAAAGGCTGTGAATCCCCTTTCTGCCCCTCTTTCTGAGGTCCTTCTTGTTCCTTCTCTCTCTGGCCCAACAGGGTTCTGCCCTGGGTACCATCAAGGGTTATCTTTGTGCTATCTCGGCCTTCCTCAGGCTCCCTGATCAGCCCTCCCTTTTCAAGTCCCCTGTTGTTAACAGGTTCTTAAAAGGCATTACACACCTCTTCCCTCCTGTTCCGTTTGTGATGCCTCAGTGGGACTTAAACTTGGTTCTTACCTTTTTAATGTGCGCTCCCTTTGAGCCTCTACATAACTGTCCTCTTCGTCTTCTGACTCTGAAGACAGCCTTTCTGGTGGCCATCACCTCCGCTCGGCGGGTGAGTGAGCTCCAGGCTCTATCTTGCAAACCTCCCTTTCTGTCTGTTCATCCAGACAAGGTTGTTCTTCGGACGCGTCCGTCCTTCTTGCCAAAGGTGGTTACTGCTTTCCACATTGGGCAGACCATCACTTTGCCCACCTTCTTTCCGCCTCCGCATCCTTCCAGAAAGGAAGAGAGGCTCCACCGTCTGGACCCAAAACGTGCGCTCTCCTTCTATATCGACCGCACAAAACACTTCCGGGTGGATGACCAGCTCTTTGTTGGCTAGGTGGGCGCCAAAAAAGGTCGGGCGGTGCACAAGAGAACCATCTCCCGCTGGGTTACCTTGTGCATCAAGACCTGCTATTCTTTGGCTAAAAAGGAGCCTCCTGTTGGGCTGCGTGCCCATTCCACCAGGGCAACGGCTGCTACCACGGCCTTGGGCCGCGGTGTTCCGCTGCCGGTTATCTGTCAGGCAGCTACGTGGGCCTCGCTGCACACGTTTACAAAACATTACTGCCTTGACAGTCCGGTCCGGAGGGACGGCTTCTTTGGCCGTTCTGTCCTCCAGGACTTCCTTGTCTGATCTTTGTTCGCAGACCCACCACCGGGGTTGGTATTGCTGGGGTATCTATTCTAAGGTAAGGAATCTGTCACTAACGTGTCTCTTTCAGATGCACAAGTTACTAACTTGTGTAACGATATATCTGTAAGAGACAGTAGTTAGTGACAGATTCCTTACCGCCCCACCCATCCTGCCCGTTCTGCGAACTGATTTCTAGGGTTAAGGACATCCCTTTCAGGGCCCTAGTATTTTTCAGACACCTATGTCAGCTTCTTGCATGGCTCTGCGTTCCTGGCGCGGAAAGTCGTGTACAGAACTGACGTCAGCGCGCAGGGGCGGCGCCTAAGTACTGCCCGCGACGTCATCCCGGCGATCACGACGCCGACGACGGACGCGGAGCCGCACGACGCCGCCTACCGACGCGCAAGGGTACTGCTACGCAAAAAACTTTCCGGATCCAGCCTGACGCCTGGGGATATTCTAAGGTAAGTAATCTGTCACTAACTACTGTCTCTTACCGATATATCGTTACACAAGTTAGTAACTTGTGCTTTACTCTATGTGGAGTATTGGTTGGCTATTGTATAGCTTGTATGTGTACTACTTATGTAGTCTACTTGTTTGCTATTGGATTAGTCCTTCTTGGACTATATTATATGCGCTTTAGGGGCCATTATGGTGGGCTCATAGCCATTATTTTTTTTCGGTGCTACCTTTCACACTCATCTGATTTTTCTTAATCAGGGTATTTTGCGCAGTTTTTTCTTTCTTTACTTGAAACGGACTGCATATGTATTATGATTGTTTGATTTTTGAACACCAGGATTGTATTCTTTAGAATACATGGTTTCGTAGATCCCTCCTTTCTTGGAGGGCATAGGTAATTCCTTTGTTCAATCTTGGAACACAGCAATGTAAACTCAATGCCTTAGACGGTCTGAGAGAGAGTGTCTGAAACGGTTACGGCTGTTTTCATCATGCGCAACATAGTAGGAGATCTTTTTGGAAGAAGGTCTTCTTATTATTATCATACAATGTTCCTGCATATGTTTTTCTATCTAAGGTTAGAGTTTACTGGTCATTTTAAGGTATGTATCTAATTCTTTTTTCTGGAGAATTCATGGCTGTTGCTTCTTGAAGAAGGGTAAATTTTTTATAAACTAACAATCACATTTTCTTTTGGTTCACAAGTGTGATCGCATGTGTTTGCTGCTGGCAAGGGTTCAGTTTTACAGGAGGCATTATCTTAATGCCAGGTGACCTGTGGTGGTACAAGTCACCTAAGGTGGTTTGTTGTTAGGTGCGGTACCTTTCTCGATAATATAAAGTATTTTGAACTGGTTTTTCATTTCTGTTTCGCCATTATGTATACAGTGTATACATGGCTGCGTGCATGTGTAACACGTTTGTTTTTTTAAATAAAATTAAACCAAAAGAGGAGGGAAAGAGGTTTTAGTGTGATGTGGTTGCTTCTCTTTCCTCGTTTCCCTTTGGTGCTTCGAGGTGTCCATGACTCGAGGTCATGTTCAGACACATGGACCATGGGTCTTCAGGCGATGCGGGGACAAGCTTATGTAGATCTGTGCAGTGTGGCAGGAGACATTGGGCGGCGAAATTTCATGAGTTGTTGGGCCACTAGGAGCCCGGGGGGGGGGGGGACTTTGTGGCGAGTTCTATACATCTGGCATACTTGACAGAAGCCTGTACCAGATTCAAAGCTGTTTGGATGTATGGATGTATGATGTAACCTTTGGGTGGTCATTTGGTCAAGCAAATGTTCTTTATACCAGGGAGATATTATTGTTCTCCTTTCATGGTGTACGGATTATGTCTGCAGTTTTGTATTGAGGCTCATTCATCTTAGTATAATGGGGATGAGTCCTTCTTTATGGATTTTTATCAGAAAGGTACTTCTCTGATATTTCTTTATTGATTACGGATTACAAGGCTTTTGTCTTGTTCTTGGCCCTTTTGGTCCACGAGTTTTCTTTCCCCTTGGAGGATAGATGATAGTATCTGATAACTCTCAGATGGTTATTTCGTTTTTTTTCCCCCTTTTCCTTCGGGACTCGATTTTTTTTCTGGCCCATAGTCGTTTATTATTTACATATTCTGTGATAGTGATCATAGGTACTATTAAGAGCCATGCTCTTTTCCTACTATTCCTACGTACATTTATTCGGTTGTTGGTTTTGATAGGCTGGTTCTCTTTGAGAACTGTTGTAGGATTAGTTTGCAGACCCTCCAATGGTGGGTATAGCTATGGTATTTAATTAAAAAGTTAGGAAATCTGCGGCTAGATGTCTCTATCAGATGTACAAGTTACTTACCTTCGGTAACATAATATCTGGTAGAGACACAGTCTAGCCTCATATTCCTTAACGACCTGCCCATCCTCCCCGCTCTGCGTAAGACGTATGAGACAGAGTTGTACCCCGTATCAATGCTTGTTTGTATACTGGTAGTCACGATCTCACGTAATGGTGACTCAACAAACTTTTTATTGTTGTTTTATTGGCTCTAGTATTAGTATGGCCTTCCCTCTCACTTCCATTGGTGAGTGGTCTGTAGAGTGGAGGGTGTTCCCCTTTTTAAGGATGGTTCTGCTTCGGGGTGCAGGGTTTTATGTAGCCTAAGCATCATTAATTAATGTGGCATTTTTACCTCAAACCCTTTGGATGGTATTGGCATACCATGTCATGTTTGTAATTGGTGTTTTAAAAGATTTTGATAGTTTTTGGGCACACTGTTTCCACAGCCAGTTTCTAGAGTGGCTCCGCGTTCTGGTGCGGAAGTTTTCACAAAAGAAGCTGACGTCCGCACGCCGGAGGGGACTTATATGGCTCCACTGTCGTCATATCCGGAGATGACGTCATCACGGAGCCGTAAGACGCTGTCCCTCGACGTGCAGAGGTACTGCTGAAAAATTTCTGGATCCAGACTGGCGCCTGCGGAGAATTCAAAAGTTAAGGAATCTGCGGCTAGACTGTGTCTCTACCAGACATTACATTACCAAAAGTAAGTAAGTTGTACTTTTGACCTCAGATTTCTCCTCTTGTGATTATCTTCAGGTGCCAGACTGATATGGAAAACTGAAAAGGCAGTGCTCCTGTCAGCCAACAGGTGGCGTTCTGCAACTGTTGACTCTGTTCTGCTCTGTAAGTGACTAAGAGCTACATATAAGCTCCACCCATGTGCACTGATGTCAGTTTGTTTCTTTCCACACCTTCAGGGGCGAATCCGGAGCATCGCTCCTACATTTTTCACTTGAAGAGAATCTTCTGCAAATTTTCCTGTGTTGAAGTGACATGTTACCTCCAAAAATGACAGCCTTAAAACTGTATAGGAACTATTGCAGACATATGTCTGTGACAGATTCCCACCAATGCACGACTCCAAGACATGTGTTGACTGTTCAGATGACCCCAATCGGAGAATGTGAAGCGAAATTCCTTGTGGCAAAGCACCAGAAAGCTCTTCGCTGGTCCTGCTCCATGTCTACATCCAGAGGGCAGACCTGCTCCCAAAGTCGCTCCCGTAGTAGATCTTCATTGGGGTCTAAGTCATTGGGTAAGTGAAACAAGAAACACAAGAAACCCAAAGGGACTCTGCCTCTTCCCGCTACTGTTGCGCTCCAGAGAAGGCTTGCTCCCCCCTCCTTACGGAGTCCATTCTGTTTTGGATCCCGATGCATCGGAGTTCCCAGGTCCATTGGCGACATTGCAGCGAGATGAAGCCTTTCAGGAGGCAATGCTGCACATCATTGGCACACTTTCGATTTCGCCAGATGCGCCTTCGGGTCCCAAGGATCTGCAGGCTTCTCTAGTTGGTTTATTGCAGATAGGTTTGCTGTTGTGCCCCTCAAACCCATTTCAGGTTCTGGACTGGCGCGACTGAGGCTGCATCCAGAGCGTGATGTGACAAAACCAATACTGAATCCTTCAGAATCTGTCACGATTCAACTATCGCACAGCCATGCATAAACCCTGCGTCAGTCTTTTAGCTTGGACTCAGGCCAGAGCCAGCCATGCGGAAATGACAGTGGTGGACATGGGAAAGAGTTTGCTTCACCCTATAACTGAAGACAGTTGTAGGGCTCATAGGATGCCAGTGGGCTGGACACCTTGGCTGAATACAATGTTGGTATCCCCTCTTGGACCAACAACAGAAGTAAGTATTTCTTTAGCCACACTGATTAGGAGGCCTGCTGACTTTCTTGACTTTCACCTCCTTATTATGGAATTAAGAACAAATGTGTTGACTGAGGTCCTACACCCTGGCCAGGCACCATCAGAACATATTTTGCCTTTGAAAGATGCACGCTTTTGGGTACTTTAACTAAACCATGCTCTGACGACTGTCAACCTGCCCATCTCCATAGACTTGCTCCAGGTGACTTGGATTTTCTTGTCCTAGCACTCAGCACCTGAAAGCGTGGTAGTGCAGATGTCAAGCAGCCGTGGTAAACCTTAACTCCTGATAGGGAGTCGAAACGTGCGGGTAGGTTTGGGAAGTGAATCTTTTCATCGTTCAGCCTTTCCTTGAGGTCCATCAAGTACGAGCGGTTTGCTTGGACACTACGACCTCGCACTTTGGGACATGTTTGGTGAGATTTTACTTGTGGTTCCCAACAATTTATGTACTTTTTTAGCCAAAACCATTCAATATGGTCAGGATGCAGCCAAATTTGTCATCTTCTCAGGCCTACACAACATGGATTGTCTAGGCAAGGCTGTGGGCACTAGTGCGGTGCTTAGACACTGCGATGGCTGAAGTCCACTTGCTTCTCTCTGGACGTCTAGGCGTCCTTAATGGACATACCTTTCTATAGCTCTTGAGAGTTTAGTGGAAAGGCGCACACTGCCTTTGAGTGTTTTAAGGAGAGACGAGCTACAGCATGCTCTTTGGGCCGTTCACGTCTAATCAAGCAATCTCCATAACAAGGGAGAGGATGTGGCCTAACAGCTAGAGCGGTCAACCTCGAAGTTGTAAAGTGCTCTGATACCACTTTCGGGTCAAGTTCGTGCTATATAAAACTTAAAAAAAAAAACAAAATCAATTTTCCACTTTTAGGGAGATACCGGAGGCATGGCATATAAGCAGGGTCAGACTCCACCACCCATACAACAGGTCTGCCAGCCCTCTCGAGGTCTGGCCATGGTGCCAACAGACAGCAACTGGCCATTAGGGACAGTATACCTCCTAGTTCTTTGCCACCTGGCAACAACCTCTAAACCCCTTTAGTGCACCCTTAGCAGCACACAGCCATCTGAAAGAAGGCATAATTAGCCAGTTCCTTAAGGGGTGATGGAGCGTTAAATTCTACAAGTGGGTCCTGCAGATTCTCCACCAGGGCTACACCCTGCCATTCCTTTTCGATCCACCGAACCTGCCACCTACACCACACCGCATTTTGGAGTATCTTCTCAGTGTCATACGACAGGAGGTGTAAGCTTCTTTTGCCAAAGGAGCCATAGAGAGAGAGTACTAGTCTTGAAAGTGAGGGCTGGATGTTACTCCTGTGCTGAAGGCCTCTGCCCTGTCCTACTTTCTTCACCTATCAATGCATGCCTGCACAGAAAAATTCAAGATGCTTACCCTAGTGCAGGTTCTATCTGCACTCAATCCTAGACACTGGAAGGTAGCATTGGACCTGTTGGATGCTTTCCTGTCGTGCAGGGCTACAGGAGCTACCTGCTGTTCATGGTGACCCACAATCACTTTCAGTTTGCCCTGTCCCTTTAGGCCTCACCAGTGCCTCTCGGCTGTTCAAAAAGATGATGGTGGTGGTCGCTGCCCATCTGCAGAGGTTGGGAATACCAGTCTTCCCCTACCTCGACAACTGCCTGTTGAAGGCAGTCTCGCCACAGTCTGTCGCACACCACCTCCAGACGATTGAAAACCTCTTCACATCATTGGGGTTTTGAGCCAACTTGCCAAAATCACACTACTCCTTTGCAGAGGTTCACTTTCGTTGGAGCCATCCTGGGCATTGTGCACTTTCAAGCCTTTTCTCTAGACCAAGTCCAGGTCATTCGGGCTATGATCTCCATGTTTCAGCCTCTGTCCTGGGTCTCAGTGACTATCTCTCTGAGGCTTCTTGGCCAGCTAGCCTCCTGCATCCTTTTCGCCGATAACGCCAGGTTCACATGCAAGTTCTGCCATGGGAAATGAAGTTTCAGTGGACTCAACATCACGAGAAACCTATTGGATTCCATCCAAATATCGGAGGAGACTGCAAAAGATCTGAAGTGGTGGCTGCTTGATCGCAGTTAGACCAGCGGCAGACCCCTCTTCCTACCCCATTCAAGAATGGCTGGTAGTGGGGGCGTGGCCAACCGCCGGAGAAGATGGCCGCACTCTAACACGGCTCCGGCTCTGATCCCCTTAAACTCCTAAAAATCCGTATGATTATCCGTTCCAGCAAACGTGTTTTTGCCAGAATTGGAGGCGCGAGGGTCGACGACTGCGGTCTGGCGATTGAATGAGACCTGACGGACGCCTGTGCCCTGCTGCGACTCGCGGCCTGCCTGGGGCCGTGCGACCGGGGCCTCGCGTAATCGCTCGGCCGTGAGTAGCGGCCGCAACCGAAAGTGAGAGGCGGCGCCCCTGCCAGAACCTGGAGGCGAGGAACTCCGCAGCCAAGCAGATCCGAGGGCTTACTGCAGTGGATCGAATACCACACAGACAGAGGCGGTTGGCGCAAGTGCATTAGTGTGAGCCTTGTTGCCCGGCCCGTGGCGGGAGGCGCAGCAGGCGCACGGGGGACCTGAGTGCAGTGTTCGTCGTTGGAGTGCTTAGAGTGGGCCCAACCGAATCGAGCTGCAAAGTGCGTCGATGCCACGGAGCAGAGGCTATACGAAGTCCGGTTAGGATGTAATAGGGACATTCTCATTGACCCCCGGTCTCGAAACAACGCATAATACCATCGGGACCTTACAGTCGGTGGTGACCCACAATAAACACGCATTTTAACAAGATACAAATGGAGACACAGGCTGCATAGGTTGGTAGAGACGCCTAGTACTGCCAACTTCATCCACTCGACGGAGCCTCGCCGCACGGGGATCCTCCCTCCCATATATGCATGAACGACTGCATGCGGCTGCACGGCACTAAACGATAGATCGCCTGCAGGGCCCTTCTCTGTGGAAGACTAGCGGAAGACCGGGACGGCCCGGCTGTGGTGACTGCAATACCAGACGGGAAATACAATATTACCATTGTTGGGGGAATGGTGACCCTAGTGAGGTAAGCCGACGGGTGAACGAAACCGGGCAGGTGGTGGGGAGGCCCTGAGACACCTGCTCCCCCCGCGTATCACTACCCAAATTCCTCAGGAAATCCACCATATCCAGCAACAAGGGAAGTCGTGGCTTACACCAACTCAAACTAGACAAGATGATATGGCTCAAGAGTCAGGAGAGACACGAAGCGCAAGTGGATACACCACCTGCTACCCGCGACACGCCTTCAGCACAAATGGACCCTACATTACAGGACATTTGTACTGCTGTCACAGCTGTGCACACTTCATTAGAATCGCGCGTTCCGTTTCCATTGAAGTTGGCCTCATCCGGGCAGACTTTCGCAAAATGAATAATCGTGTGACTGAAGTGGAAGAAGTAACTCTGGGCCTAGCCACCACCTCCAAGGGCTTGGAGAAACAGGTCCAGGACTTGCAAAATATCAGCCAGGCTCTTGCAGACCAACTCGATGACTACGAAGGAAGGGCCAGGAGGAATAACGTGAAAATCATTGGGGTTCCCGAGAAGGCGGAGGGCCAGGCAGTGGACTTATTCGTGGAGGAACTAATCACACAGCGGCTCCGGCCTAAGACTCTCTCCAAACATTTTTTGATTGAACGTGCACATCGAGTACCGGGAGGCAAACCCAAACCTGGACAGCCCCCCAGGCCCATATTGGCTTGAGTGTTTAACTTTCGCGATAGAGACCTAATTCTGCAAATTGCGCGATGTGCTCCTCCGATTAAAATTGATAATAGCACTGTCATGTTTTTCCCAGACTTCACCATGAAGGTCCAAAGACAGCGCAGAAGTTTCCTGGAAGTCAAGAAGTCCCTAAGGGACAGAGAGCTGCCATATGTGATGTTGTTCCCTGCGAGACTTCGGGTGGAAGCTGATGGTAAAGCATGGTTCTTTATGGAGCCAGAGGCTGTTTGGGAGTGGCTGGATGGCTGGCGACAGGTTGGAGGCCCGAATAACTCTGACAGACGTCAAAGAAGGACAGGGAAGGATCGCAATGGGACTATGTCGGAACACTAAGAGGGCGATACCACAGACGCAGAGCGAACAGAGACTGGCCGGCTGGTCCTGCATAATGTAGTGGGGACAGGGACAAAACTAATGCCGTTATGTGAAAATAAGGTTGCCAGCTGTGTGCCCTTTGCAGCTCCTCGCCGGACTGTCCTGTATTCGAGCCCGCATGGAGATCTATAACAGCTGCTGATGAGGAGTTGGTGAGGCGACACCCTGGAACTGAACTGGCTGAGTATATGAACTGAGTATGCTATAATCAGAGACTGTTTGCTATACATATATTTGAGGTTAAGGGGGGCCTAGGCTTGTTGGTTCACATCTCCTCCAAAATTGGAATGGGTGGTCGATGGGCGCTCTGCAATGTTGGGGTGGCGGGTAGTTTGAAGTCAGTCTTGCAGGGAGGCAGGGTGGTTTGGCAAGTTAAGGAGAGTTTATTGTTCACGTGTGTCACAATGATTATTATTTCATCACAGCACACAATCGTTGCTGAATCCCATCCGTTCTGTCTGGTGTACACATGCCACTGCCTACAAACGAATATATGTCGATACTTCGCAAACTAAAACAATGCATACTTTTACAACGCATAGCATTACTTCGCAAGTACTTTGAAATGCATATAAAATGTCTTTTCAACGGATCCCAATTCCCGCATACTTTTACAACGCATTTTTATTTAAATAACCCCCCAACACTACGCAAATTTTTACATCCATTAACACTACCCTACATAACACATACTCCACAACACTACCCTAACCCCTCAAACACTTCCCCCAGCACGACCCTCCCCCTTCCCCCAATCCGGTCCCTACATGCAAACACTACCCTGCACGACCCCCCAACAGTACCCTAAACCCTAAAACACTACCCTACACTACACAAAAAACACAGCACTACCCTAAACATTAAAACACTACCCCCTGCACTACCCTCCTCCTTCCCCCAGTCCAGTCCCTACACTCACACTACCCTACATGACACCCCAGACACTACCCTAAACCCTAAAACACTACCCTACACTACACAAACCACATCACTACCCTAAACCTTAAAACACTACCCCCTTGCACGACCCTCCCCCGGCCCCCAGTCCTGTCCCTACACCCAAACACTACCCTGCACGACACCCCAGACACTACCCTAAAACACTAGCCTACACTACACAAACACCAAAACACTACCCTAAACCCTAAAACACTACTCCCTGCACGACCCTCCCCCCGACCACCAGTCCTGTCCCTACACCCAAACACTACCCTGCACAACCCCCGACACTACCCTTAACCCAAAAACACTACTCCTTAAACACTACAACACTACCCTTAATCCTAAAAGACTACCCCCTGCACGACCCACCCCCTACCCTAAACCCTTAAAAACTACACAGCCCCTCTTACCTCTCTCTCCTCGTGGTTCCTCTCTTCTCCTTCCAGCGTCGTCAGAGGGGCGGTGATCGGTGCACGTCGTTGTGAGGAAATGGAAGAGCCTCAGTTTCCTCACAACGATGTGGATCGCATTACAACGCTTGCGTTGTAACACCGCATGCTATGTAATAACATGCGTAGTAAAGGCTACGTGTTATTACAGCGCATGCGTTGTTACGCTTGCGTTGTAATGGTATGCGGTGTAATAGCCGCGTACTAACGACTGTTCACCCCTACAAACACATTATCTACTGTGTATGTACACGGGACATTTCCGACCCCTCCGTGCCTTGGAGACAATGGCACTGGTGAGGTCCCCATACAACCATAATGGCAGCTACCGACGCCCCCTGTGACATGAGACTCGAGGCGACACTAACCCTGCTCTCCTGTAATGTCAATGGGCTAGGGGATAGGATCAAGAGGGGGGTGGTGTTCCAATATATCAAACGACAGGCGGCAGACATAATTCTACTTGTTGGGAACACCTGTAAGGCACTAGACAGATGGGGATACAAACTTGTAGTCCATGCAGGATTTACTACTGGGTCCAGAGGGGTTGGGATACTAATGAAGAAAAATCTCCCATTTATTGTAACTCAGAAGCACACAGATAACTAAGGGTGTTTTGCTGTGGCGTCAGGGACATGGGAGGGTAGGACTATGAATGTTCTTTCGTTGTATATACCTCCTGCTTTACATAAGATAGCTTTGCCGGAACTGAGTAGGATAATTCTTGCCTTATCGGAAGGTGAAATAGTGTTGGGTGGGGACCTCAATATGACGCTCTGCGACCAACCTGACAGATACCCCCCGAGAGGCACTGCACGAACACAAAGCACACTGGCTGATTTCGCGACAGCGCTAGGCCTGACAGATATATGGCGGACGGCTCACCCGCAGTCACGACAGTATACATACTAGGCTGCTCATAAAAGTCACTCCCGTATTGACCACATATTAACTCTGGCTGACACTGCACACCAATTCATTGAGGTTCAGCATTTAGCGAGGGGAGTCTCTGACCATGCTCCCATAAAGGCACGATATGCAGTAAATGCTTCCCCCACCCGCAGGGCACTCACCATTAATCCATGGTGCCTCCAGGTCCCCCATAGAAAAGATACATTGATCAAAGACACAGACTATTACTTCACCGAAAATGTGGGGACAGTTCAGTCGTCGCAAATTCTGTGGGAGGCCTATAAAGCAGATATTAAGGGTCCGGCTTTATAGGCCTCCCACAGAATTTGCGACGACTTTCACAGTAGGCCACAGGAAAGAGAAAGACAGACAACTTACCGAATTGGAACAGGATTTCTCTTCCAGGGGATACTCATCAAAGTCATAAGCACTGAATTATCCCCGCCCACCTGCGGGATCCCGGAGCATATAGAAATATACATATATATATATGTGCATGTTGGGGATCACAAGTGCATAGCACTTCCGCATCATACATATATACATGTATATAAATACAAAATATATGCAGCCTAACATAATTCCAATAAGGCAAAATGCCAAAATTACAAAGGTTTTCCCTGTACAGACAATCTCCTATATACACTCTGTAATAGAGAACATACACTGTAATAGTGTCATACAAGAAAACCTTTATTTTCAGAAAAGGAAAAAACATGTAATAGCAGGCAGTTGGCCCATAGGCTGCATAGCTGAATAAATATCACCGTACAGTAAAACACTGGCACCTTGCCTTTAAGGCTTCCAAGAACTTGGACACTTTGCCTTTAAGGCCTCCAGGAGACCCTCTGCTCCCATCATGCACCACAGGTGATAGGTCATTTCTTTTTTCCGGCTCCTTCTATGAGGATCCTGGAGCTTGAGCTCGACAGTTTTTCTGACTTTCCTGTCAGGAATTGTTTTCTTCTTTGGTTTTTTGCGGTTTTCCTGTGCTGGCAGTGGTTTATTACCATTCTCTGACAAAATTTCACTCTTTTTCTGTCAGAATGCCGGCTCTTTTCCGCAAATGTCCATCCTGTGGAAAGAAGATGGCCATCTCAGATCCACACTCCGTGTTTATCGCCTGTCTTCCTTCCAGTCACAAGCCTGACACTTGTTATCATTGTCAGAGGTTTTCTGCGAGGACTCTTCGCGACAGGGAGAGGATTCGCCTTCAAGCTGTGCTCGAGAGAGGAAAAGCCCGGCTGGAAAGTGGCCTTGCGTGTCAAGAGCCCTCCTCTCTTCAGGAACACCGACGTCATCATCATTCTGCCTCTTCAACATCGAGGAAACGACAGATTCCGGACTGTTCGCCGTCGACGTCGTTGCCGCCGTCGAAGAAGCGACCATCACAATCTCCGACGTTGAGACGGCGTGAGTCTCCGTCGTCGAGAAAGGCTTTGACGTAGAAGCATACTGCCTCGGGCTCGAGGTATGTTCATGGCGAAGGTCGATCGACGTCAAAACGCCCATCGACGTCGAGACATCCATCGACGTCAAGGCACTCTCCGTCGCCTCCCCGTAGGTCGACGTCGAGGAGTTTGCCGACGGCAAAAGTGCCTCGAGACCAGTCGACGTCGAAGACTTCGAGTCCATTGACGTCGAGGAGGCGAGAGCGTTCGACGTCTAAGTCACTGAGTAGACGGTCGACGTCGAGGACATCTTTGAGGGAGGTGAGGTCGCCGTCGGACAGCGAAGTCCTTAACTCCTACCCATCATCCCACGTCAAGGGAGAGGTCACTGTCGAGGCGCTCGACGTCGAGAGCTAAAGAGCCTGCTGTTGCCTCGGATGAGGTTAGAGCTGCATCTCTATCGTCCTCAAAATCTGGATCTTCTCCAGGACTGCGTATTGTCCAGATCTCCCCGGAGGGCTCTCCGGTGGTTGGTGAAGATGCACGGCGCAGGAAGTCTAGGGCCCTCAGTAGCCCGGGGTCGGACTTTTCCCGTACCTATTCTCCTTCACGTTTGTCCAGGGATTCTCCATCCCCTAAAACACTCGAAGATCAAGGTCACCGACTGTGGTTTCTTCCAGAAGGAGGGGTCCAAGCAGATCACGATCTCCACATGCCCGCCATGCTCGTTCAAGGGACAAATCTCGCTCTTATCATTCTTCTCCGAAGAGAAGACGGCATAGATCTCCCACCTGGTCTTCTCCCACCAGGTCCTCTATCAGAGACTATTCTCCAACATTTTCGGCTACACCTCCATCAAGAGTTTCTCCAATTGATGACCTCAGCACCTTTAATGAGGTTCTCTGTAGAGGAGCGAATAAGTTGAACATCTCTATGTCTGTCCCGGCTGTTTCCTCCTCAGTGATTTTCGAGACTCTTCATCATCGCTCCTCGGCTCGGCCTTTACTTCCTCTTGTCCCAGGCCTTCTCGAACCTGCTATGCAGACCTTTTTGACACCGGCAACGGTGGGAGCTGTTCCTTCCCGAATAGCCAAAAAGTACAAGGCTCCGGACCAAGATCCTTTGTTCCTTCGATCGGATCCTCCTCCGGATTCCATCATTGTGGCGGCTGCTAGAAAGACGCACTCATCTGTCTTCCTCCTCAGCGCCTCCGGATAAGGATAGTAAACTGATGGACTCTTTAGGTAGAAGGATGTGCAACACTTCAGCTTCTATCATGAAGGTCGCCAGTGCCTCCGCTCTGCTGGGGAGGTATGAAAGATCCTTGTGGGATTCACTGGGACGTTTTGCGGACAAACTCCCAAAAGAGGACCAGCAAGACTTCCGAGAAATACTGCAAGAGGGAGGTCTGGTGGCTAATCAGGTGATTAGTGCTTCCGCTGACTCATCCGATCTGGCTGCCCACGGATACTCCCATGGTATCTGTTCGAGGCGTTCTGCCTGGTTACGCTTGACTGGCCTCAAACCCGATGTCCAGCGGAAGATAACCAACCTGCCTTTCAATGGGTCTTCTCTCTTCGGGCCGCATGCGGACGAAGAAATGGCGAAGATGAAAGCAGAGCTGGACACGGTGAAAGCTGTGGGTCTCGAGAAACGGAAGGAGTTTCGTAGGCGCTTCCGCCCCTACGATAAACGCCCGTTCCAACAGAGGGTTCAAACCCCTCAGTGGTCGGCTCAGGGTCAGCAGCAGCAGCAGAGGTCTCACTTCCACCAACGGAGACCAGGAAGAGGAAGAGGGACCAATAGACAGCAGGCCTCTACCTCAAAGCAGCCATCAAAGCAATGAGGGAGTGCTTCCTCTAAACACGTGTGCCACTCCGGTAGGAGGAAGTATCGCATATCGTCTGGAGGAGTGGAGAAACATAACCAACGACAAATGGGTGTTGAATATTGTTCAAAATGGATACTCGCTACGGTTCAAGATCCCACCTCCATCGGTTCCTCCGGACGGAGGAGTCCGCTTGTGTCATCACATTTTACACGAGGAAGTAAACAGTCTTCTACTGAAAAAAGCCATAGAATACGTCCTTGTTCATCAGAGGCGCCAGGGGATATACTCTCGATATTTCCTGGTCGAAAAAAAGAGGTCCGACAGTAGAATACAGACCAATTCTGGACTTGCGCATCTTGAACAAATCCATCCGCAAAGAGAAATTTCGGATGCTTGCCCTGCACCAGATCTTCCCCCATCTACATCAAGGAGACTGGATGTGCTCCATAGATCTGCAGGACGCTTATTTCCACATTCCAGTGTCCAGGAAACATCGAAAATTTCTCCGTTTTGAAGTTGCTCTATGTCATTTTCAGTTCTGAGTCCTACCTTTCGGACTGAAGTCAGCCCCACGGACATTTTCAAAGTGCATGGCAGTGGTGGCGGCTTTTCTTCGCAGACGCAAAATATTAGTTTACCCATATCTGGACGACTGGCTCCTGAAGAGTTCAACTCCATCTCTGCTTCAGTCTCATCTTTCCTACAGTCTCCAGTTACTGAATAAGTTGGGTCTACGAGTCAATTTCAAGAAATCGATTCTCAATCCGACCCAGAACATTCACTACCTAGGGTCGTCACTGGACACCGCGGAGGCAAGCGTGTGTCCTTCGGCGGAGAGGTTTTCATCAATCTGGATCAAATGCCGAGAACTCCTGCAGACTCACCACCCAACAGTCCGACAAGTGTCCTCTCTCCTGGGGTCCATGGCTTCCTGCATCTTCACAGTTCCCAATGCCAGATTGCACATGCGTCCCCTGCAGCAAGCTCTGGAAGACCAGTGGGTGCAAGCGTAAGGCAGCTGGGAGGATCGGATCACTCTGTCCCAGTCTGCCAGGGACTCCATCATGTGGTGGACAAAGCGGTCACATCTAATGAAAGGTGTTCCCTTCCATCAAGAGACTCAGACTCAAACTATAGTGACAGACGCCTCCCTGCAAGGTTGGGGGGCTCATATGAATCACCTTCAAGTGCAAGGGCTGTGGTCGGACACAGAGAGGGGATACCATATCAATTTTCTGGAGTTGAGGGCCGTCCAACTAGCCCTCAAATCTTTCTTTCCGTCTCTTCAGTCCAACTCCCTCTTGATTCAGACAGACAACACCACCACGATGTTTTATCTGAACAAGCAGGGAGGCACCGGGTCCAGAATTCTGTCCCAGGAGGCACAAGCCATTTGGAAGTGGCTTCTGGCACGGCATCTCACCATCACGGCTGTCCATGTGCCGGGCGTCCTAAATGTACAGGCGGACTTCCTAAGCAGAGAGTTCGTAGAAGCGCACGACTGGGTGCTAAACACCGAAGTGGCTCAGGATATCTTTCAAAGATGGGGTGTGCCGGACATAGACTTGTTCGCAGATGCAACAAACGCCAAATGCCCCGTCTACGCCTCCAGGTATCACCAACCAGGTTCAAGCGGGAATGCTCTGTTGATAAGATGGTCTCAGAGCTTACCCTACGCTTTTCCTCCACTGCCTCTCATTCCAGCAGTGATCACGAAGTTCTACAAGACCAACTCCAGGATGATTCTGATCGCTCCGGAGTGGCAACGCCAGTGGTGGTACCCGGATCTTCTACAACTTTCCGAAGTTCCGCAACAGAGATTGCCTTGCCGTCCGGACCTTCTATCGAAGAGCCAGGGGAGAGTGTTTCACCCCAACCTTCCTTCCCTCAGGCTGACAGCATGGCTCCTGAAGTCTTGCAGTATGGACACTTAGACTTGCCAGCGGACTGTATGAACATCCTTAAGGAAGCGAAAAGACCTTCTACCAGGGCTTCCTACGCTTTCAAGTGGAAACGTTTTTACCTATGGTGTTTGAATAATGGTCATGACCCAGTTAGAGGACAGGAACAGGTCATTTTGCCGTATCTCTTACACCTGGCTAAGTCGGGCCTGCAGTTTACATCTATCAAGGTACACTTAGCAGCAATAACGGCATATAGAAAATCACCTTCACAGGGTTCTTTTTTCAAAATGCTAGTGGTGAAAGATTTTCTTGAAGGGTTAAAAAAGGTATACCCACCAGTACGAGCCCCTTCTCCTCATTGGGAACTCAACGTGGTCCTTACCAAACTGATGGGCACACCTTTTGAACCAATACACAAGTCCTCCCTGCAGCACTTGTCCTGGAAAGTGGCGTTTTTGGTTGCTATCACGTCGGCTCGTAGAGTCAGCGAGATACAAGCATTATGTTGTAAGGAACCCTACACTGTTTTTCACTCAAATAGGGTAGTTCTCAGAACTCATCCAAGTTTTCTGCCGAAAGTGATTTCAGGTTTCCACATTAATCAGGTTATCACTTTGCCTACCTTCTTCTCTAATCCTTCTACACCTCCTGAAAGGGCCTTACACTCGTTAGACCTTAAGAGGGTGTTGAAGTTTTATCTGGATAAGACCAAGGTAATAAGAAAGACGGACCGCTTGTTTGTCAACTACGGTCCCATTAATACAGGATTGGCAGCTTCTAAAAGGTCTATTTCAAGATGGATAGTCTCCTGCATATCTCTAGCCTATCAATTAGTTAATAAGTCTCTTCAGGGAAAGCCTAAAGCGCACTCAACCAGAGGAAAGGCCTCTACTACGGCCCTCCTCAGGAACGTCCCTATAGCAGAAATCTGCAAAGCAGCTACATGGCGGTCTGTTCATACTTTCTCTCGCCATTACTGCTTAGATTCAGATGCTCAGGAGGATGCCCAAGTGAGGCAAGCCTCACTGAGGAATTTATTCGCTTAATGTCATGTTAAGATGATCTGTTTTTCAATACTATTTGCTCGTCCGCGAGGTAGTGGGTATGGGCTTGCTACTCTATTCAGTGCTTATGACTATTGATGAGTATCCCCTGGAAGAGAAGGATTAGTTACTTACCTGTAATCCTAGTTCTCTTCCAGGGGTATACTCATCAAAGTCATAAGCAACCCTCCCTCCTCCCCGGACGAGCATTTTTAGTATATATTTCGGTAGTGATTGCATTTTATAATCAGATTGCTACAAGTTAGTACACCGTGCAAAAAGAACTGACCTAACTGTCACCTGTGGTGCATGATGGGAGCAGAGGGTCTCCTGGAGGCCTTAAAGGCAAAGTGTCCAAGTTCTTGGAAGCCTTAAAGGCAAGGTGCCAGTGTTTTACTGTACGGTGATATTTATTTAGCTATGCAGCCTATGGGCCAACTGCCTGCTATTACATGTTTTTTCCTTTTCTGAAAATAAAGGTTTTCTTGTATGACACTATTACAGTGTATGTTCTCTATTACAGAGTGTATATAGGAGATTGTCTGTACAGGGAAAACCTTTGTAATTTTGGCATTTTGCCTTATTGGAATTATGTTAGGCTGCATATATTTTGTATTTATATACATGTATATATGTATGTCGCGGAAGTGCTGTGCACTTGTGATCCCCAACATACACATATATATATATATGTATATTTCTATATGCTCCGGGATCCCGCAGGTGGGCGGGGTTAATTCAGTGCTTATGACTTTGATGAGTATACCCCTGGAAGAGAACTAGGATTACAGGTAAGTAACTAATCCATCCTGACACGAGAACAAGCATTGGGGGACAATCGAGACGAGACCGAGAATCACATTTTGGAACTCAAACGTAAAAAGTACAGAGATCTAGCAAACGAAACAGCTAAAGGCAAACACTGTGCCAAACTATTCAAAAGATACGTGCAGGGAGACAGAGCCAGTAAACTATTAGCATGGCTAGATAGGAGAAAGGGCGGACCGCTGGATCAGAGTAATACATGGGCAGAATGGGACCTGTCTGCACGACCCACAGCACATAGCTGATGGGTTTGCAGAATATTATACGTAACTTTACTCACCGTTTGCAACAGCTACTATAGAAGAAGCGCGGAGATAATAACCGATGTACAAATCCCAACTCTAACCCCAGAGGACCTACAACTGCTGGAAGTGGATATCACTGTCGAGAAGATTACAGCCGCCATACTCAACATACAGTCAGGGAAAGCGGGGGGACCTAATGGTCTCCCAATTGAACTCCTTAAAGTAACGACGTCCAAGGTGGCACCACACCTCCTTGAAATGTACCTCGAGAGCAGATCTGCCGGCATGCTACCCAGAGACTGGTGGCCATTGTTGTGATACACAAGGCAGGGAAACCGGCAGAAGAGTTTGCCTCATATCGACCAATATCCTTATTAAATGTCGAAGTTAAAATTCTCGCACAAGTGTTGGCCCAATAGATTGCTCCCTATAATCACAAAGTTGGTCCACCCGGACCAATCTGAGTTCATGCCCGGCCGCAACACCGCTATGAATCTACGCCTCCTAAATGGAGTGCTTGCTAGGAAAAAAAACACAGTTCGACTGTGTGCGGCCATACTTACATTGGATGCACGTATGGCTTTCGATACGGTAGAGTGACCATATATGTTCGCAGTTCTCCAACGTATGGCTCTGGGGAGGGTATATCTCGATTGGATTAAGCTCCTATATGCTCAACCGCTCGCTCAGGTGGTGGTGAATGGCCATGTGTCCACCACATTCACCCTGCACCGTGGAACAAGACAGGGCTGCCCTTATCCCTTCTTATATTCGCTCTCGTCCTGGAGCCCCTTGCATGTTGGATACGCGGCGACCCATTGATACGGTGACTGAAGTGGGCAAACGAGTGGGAAGACAGAATCTCGCTTTATGTGGACGACATTCTACTCTGTTGCCTCCCCTGGTTCCTCAATCAGTAGGATCCTCCAAATCTGTTCTAATCACAGCAAATACTCTGGCTACACCATAAACTGGTCCAAGTCAGTGTATATTTACTTCACAGGCCTGCGCCAGCCCTCCTGACTAACTGTGAAGCCAGAGTCGTTGAGGATGTGTTTCAATACCTAGGTGTCTACGCAACAGCTGATCCATCGTTTTTCTGTGAACGAAACCTTCTGGGCCCTTTGACTCGACTGCAAAGCGATGTATGCCATTGGCGAACACTGCCTATGTCGCTATTGGGACGCGCTGCTCTTTACAAAATTATGGCTCTCCCTCGGCTCTTATATGCATTGCAAAATACCCCATATAGCGTTCCGGATGCGTATTTTAAATCAATTGATGGGGAAATCAGGAATCTGCTTTGGGACGGAAAGCCACCACGTATTGCTGGGCCTAAATTGGTCCATGGGTGGTATGATGGGGGGATTGCCCTACCGGACATCCAGAGTTATTACTGGGCCGCCCACCTGTCAATTATAAACAGATGGGTATATGGATCACAGCAGGACCCAGCATGTTGGATGGATAGATGGCTGATGGGCCACGCAGGGTACAGAGAGACACTGTACACAAAATTGCATAGACAGCAGCTTACTGGGCCCACTGCTCTTACAGTTGCCATATGGCACACTACCACTGCAAAACTTGGCTGGGGCAATAATTTGACGCAAATGACACCCCTATGGCATGCTGCCATACTGGGCAATTTAAGTAAGTGTAGAGGGTTCGATAAATCGGACACCATCGGAATATCGCAAGTTAGCGACTTAATAAAGAAAGGTAAAATATTGACATTTGCAGAATTGCAAACAGAGTATAAATTATCCATAGGCGAAACCTTCCGATACTTACAAATACGCCATGCCTTACTAGAGGCAACTAAAGAAATAGATAGGATCCCGGAAGCCACCCCACTTGAGGACAGATTACTGGCAGATCCCACGGAGAGTGAAGCAATTTCACTCACGTACTGGAAAATAATTAATAACTTACCAGACCCGTTGAAACACCTATATACACGCTGGCAGACTGACGTGGGAGACTTGGAGGAATAAGACTGGCGTGATGCGCTGTCCTCCCTGCGCGAGGTGGCTATACTGTCACGACTGCTATTTTTCCTATTGAAAGTTTTACACCGCACATATATCACATGCACGACATTGGTCAAGATTGGCCGCAGTAGTTCGACAGACTGTAGAAGAAGATGCAGGGAGGCGGGCACATTCTACCACACACTCTGGGAATGTCCATTGATACAGATTTTCTGGGAGGCCGTTAACCCGGTTGTGAGTGAGGTGAGTGGAATTGCCCTAACACTATCCCCTAAGATCTGTCTCCTCAATATCTGGGACGCCACTGACTTCAACAGTATGGATCAACTGTGGGCAGCCAATGGTTTTACACTTGCGAAGCGTATTATTGCCCGTAAATGGGGAGTTTCAGACCCACCAACAATCGCAAATGGCAGCTGTAGCCGGAGGTGGCACAGGGCTTCTTACAAACACTTTGAGGTCCTTGGCTTGATTTTTATTTATTTGCCACAGTCGAACATGCAGTGTCCAGGTTTTTGCTTGTTGTAGTTCCCACGAAGACCCTCCCTCGGAGATTCATTCTGCATGTAGTGAGGTTCTGAGCTCCTGAATGCCTTTCTGCCACTACCTCTCCTGTCCAGAGTTCTGAAGATCAGGAACGACCAGGCCCAAGCCATTCTAATGCCCAAGGATTGGGCCAGGAGAGTGTAGTACCCGGAACTTCTGCGCTTTGAGCATCTGTACTCTGATCAGACTGCCACTTCGGGAAGATCTGTTGCAGAAGCACAACAGGGTCTTGCACCCTGACCTGCGAGACATGCACCTTTTTTCATGGAGCTTGAGGAGCGACAACTAATCTCCTTTGATCTTCCTACTGAAGTTGTGGATATCATCCTTGCAGCCAGGCACTCTTTCAAAAACTCTCTGTATGCCGGGGTAAGTTTGTGGCTTGGTGCGGTGTCCGTCAGACGGTTTTATTGCAGGCCAAATTCTGTGATACATTGTTTGTTTTGCCTTTAACCCAGCTAGGACTTACGGTGGCCACTGTTAGAGATTATTTGTTATCCTGTTTTCCAGGCAAACTGGTGTTACGGACTCGTGCAGCATTCCTATCAAAGGTGGTGATGCCTTTTCACATCAGGCAAGCCATCACTCTTCTGACCTTCTTTGCACCACTTCATCTTTCGAAAGAGACTTCATGGCCTTGACCCCAGTAGAACACTGAGTTTTTACATCGATTGCACCTGGGAACATCCGGAGGGACAATAATTTCATTGTGGGTATCTCTGGTGCAAAGAAGGGCAAGGCGGTGCAGAAACTGTACTATTTCCGATTGGATAGTTCTCTGAATTAATATCTTGTACGCATTGTCTAAGGAGCACCCTCCAGAATGTCTTTGGGCTTATTTAGCCAGAGCTCAGGCTGCTACCACTGCATTGGCTTGTCCTAGATATGCGTCAGGCTGCTACTTGGCATCAGTGCACACATTCCCAAAACACTATCCCAACAGGACAGTCAGACGGGAAGGTCATTTCCCCTGTTCGGTACTACTGGACTTCTTGATCTGAGCCAGTCCACAGACCCATCACCTTGGGAGGTACTGCTTTGGTATCTATTCACAAGGTGATGAATCTGCGGTTATCCAAAGAAAGGACAAGTTACTTTTCTCTGTATACTCTAACTCCGATTTCTCACCGTTCTCCCTTCTCATTGTTCTGCGGAATAGTCCCTTCATCGGAAAAGGTCCCAATTTTACTGTTCTGCTCCCTGGTTTTTCCAATTCGCTGGTAGTTATTGCTGGTAGCGTCCGCGTCTGAGGGTGCGTGACATGTTTATGAAAAAACACTGACACGTCTGCAAGCATGGGTGGTGGCTCTGTGTTGAGTCAGTCTATGTTGAGTCGCACAGTGCCACAGACAGACACACAGGAGCACTCATTTTTTGGTTTTCTGGATCCAGTCTGGTGGCTGGAGGTGTTCACAATTGAGGATTCTTTCGTTAGATAGAATATCCACCAGAAAGAGCATTACTGAAGGTAATTAACTTGTTCAGCTGGTTTACATTAGCAACAGCTGATTTTCTTTTCTGAAAGCTCTATTCATGATAAGCCTTTTTGTTGTATTTTGTCTCTTAAACCTAAAGTGCTCAGTTACTCATGGTCTAAAATACATTGAGTGATGGGTATCTCTCCAGCCTTTCTTGTTTTATTACAATATCTATTTTTCCTGTGTTGAAAATAAATATTGTTTATTCAAGACTTGCCAAAGACACGCTGAAGTTACAAGCCTTTCCTCTATGATTTTACTCTGTCAAAACAGACATTAGCATTGTTAACATGATGCATCTGTTGGTGAGCAAATAGTATTTTGCAGAATGAACTAATGAATCATTAGTCCCACATGCTATCATTGTAAATGGAGTTTAAATATTGATTACCATATTGAGAGCATTTTATATTTTGAGTGCAAACAAGTTAAATATAACTGAAAACACGAATCCTTTAAAATTCTTACTGAAACATCCTATGAATTGTAGCATCACCTTTTTGATATGTGGTTTTATTGAATTTGCTTTAAGGAAATTAAAAGAAGTAAGGAAAAGATTAAACGAGCTGCGCGAGTTAGTGCACTACTATGAACAAACATCTGACATGATGACGGATGCGGTTAATGAGAACAATAATAATGAGAATGATGAAACTGAGGAGTCTGAATATGAATCTGAGCAGGAAACTCCTCGGCCTGTAATGAACATAAGGTAAGGTGATCTGATAAGGTTTTTATGATACTTGCCTTTGCATGTTAGATCCAGTTAAACTCTCCAGGTACAGTTACATAATTTCCTAATGCTAGATAATATAACGCAACCTCTCCATTTGTTTTGCTTTTATTTCACAGAACCTAATAGTCTGAATAGTGCACTGTACACATTTTCTTAAAGCTATTGACCTACATGATGTTTTAGATCCTTCTCGGGTGTGGACTAGAGATAGCTGTAGCTTTCCCTTCCGAGTCATGTCATAAAAAATACATAATAAAACACATAGATATAGAAACGGGCTTTAGCCAGTCCCCTTTAGCCATTTTTCAGTTGAAGTGTTAAAAAGATTTGTACTGTGTTGTGTTTACTCCTTCAAGCTTCTATAGGTGCCCCTGGACGAAGGTGCAACCTTTTTGAAGCTTGCACCATCAGTGTCCTGCACATGAAGAGGGCATCTCTATGATTGTGAGGAGCAGCTCAGTGCAGCTGTCTATATCTTGGTGGGAGCAGCCAGGTTCAGAAGGGTTTTCCTGATCAATTGGAGGATTTTAAGGCCAGCATGTATAAAATCTGTTAAAAGCTATTCCGTTTCTCTGCATATGGAGGGAATCTGCTTCTTCGGTATGGCTTGCCGACCTGAAGCAGCAGTATCTAAGTCACACTGTGGCATAGTGCGCCACCTGGGTAGTCCTTGCATCACTATACTGTGAGGCTGGCTGTGTCCATCCTGCACTCCTGCACTCTCTGCCACTGCTTTGGTGCTAGTCTTCCCACAGGGGAAGACCTAGAAAAGATCCATTTTAAAAGCTGGCTGTTGTGAAGCAGCGTGTCCGAAAAGTCAGTGATGCACCGTGTTAGAAGAACACTGTCTCTGCCTCAAAAGGTGCTACTTAGTCTATGCTTGCTCATGTTTGTATGAGTCTGTACCTCTGTGTGCTTGTGCCTCTGTGTATATGCTTGTTTGGAAGAAACGACCTACATCCTTTCATTATGCATCTGCATGACTTACTAATTTATTTGCTAAGCTTAGCTAAGTCAGGATTATTTTGCTCATCCATCAGGGTCCAATTGGGGGATAGTTCCAGATATTTTAAAACAAGAGTGTCTTAAGAATTCATGTGGAGTCTGTTCCGCACTTATTGTTCCACTAGCCAAGAGCCTGTATTCATGGGAATTAAATACAGTACCAGGCCATCTAATAAAGGAACAATTTTAGGCAATGCTTAGAGCTTCTCTGCAAATGCATTCTTGGAAGACCGTATTCCTGAGAGAAAAGCTGAGCATGAAACATTGGAGAATACCAACCCTTTTCAATTAAAGCACCTTAAATTAAATTTGTTAAAACAAGGGACCATTTTCTACCAATCCAAGTTCATTCTTTTCATTCTTACATTTCATATAAATGATCAAATTTATTTGCCATTTTTTTCCCCACAACTATCTTTAGCGGCTGAGAGGTCCTTAGACTCACTTCAAGTCGAGATGTTTAAAGTTTTATATTAAGATCAACAGAATTCCAGAAAATAGACCAGTTATGTGTCTCGTATGGAAACTCAAACAAAGGCTGCCTGTTAGAAACTGGGTTTCTGGTTGGCATAGGTATGCACCTTGTCCAAGCAGGAACCACTACCCTTGTCAGGCTAAGTGTAAGACAAACCCTCAATTAACCTGTGCTCACCTTCTGGTAGCTTGGCACAGAATAATCTGGCTTAACTTCGAGGCAATGTGTAAAATATTTGTGCAACACTTCAAACACTAAAAAAGTGAAAACGGTACACAAAATGAATCCACATCAGATTAGAATAATAGAACTTAATGTAATGAATAAAACAAGACCAAACCAACACAAACCCAACAAGTAGAAGTTGAGATATGAATTTTTAAAGAATAAACTGTAAAATAGCGCATAGAAGCAAGAAGTGATGGAATGGAATAATCTGGTTGCGCTGGACCCGGGGCAAAGTCAAACGTTCAGGCCGACTCTGATGGAGTACGAGCCGGATATAGGGACCCACCTGGGCCTGCTGAACAGAAATAACTTGATCCGGACTGGTTCATGGAAGATACATGGTGCAGCCGAAGCGATATGTTGGTTTCGAGCCACGCAGTGGGCAAGATGCATCTACTTTCTCCATGCAACTGCAGCGATAAGCCTGTTGCAAGTGTGATATACTGGTTCCGAATGCGATACACTGCTACTTTTCATGCAGCGGAGGATGCATCCGTTCCGAGAGAGATGCGCTGCTTCTGAAGACAATGCACCGGGTCTGCTCCACGCAACAATGAGGATGCGCCGGTTCTAATCCATGCAAAATCGAAGATTCCCCTGTTCCGATAAGGATGCATGGGTTGGCTTGTAGAAGCACCTTAGGCCTCACTTCCAAGGATCCAGGACTAGTGTGATACCACCTGGCAGGGCAGACTCACAGATGGTAGAGTCCAGGTGCAGCAGCAGAAGAGTTGGAAATCTTTTCTGTCCCTGAGACTTCAGATCAGGAGTCAAGCCAGCTAGCCCTTGGAGTCACTCTGGGTTCAAGTGATGCAGGTCCAGTCCTTCTCACCCAGGCAGAGGAACAGCAGCCAGGAGGGCATCTCAGTAAGGCAGGAGTCCAGCAAAGCGGCAGTCCTTCAGCAGCACAGCAGTTCTTCTTCCTAGCAGAGTTTTCACAGGTCCAGATTAGTACTCAGTTGGTGGTGTCAAAGGTCCAGTAATTATACCCAGTTGTGCCTTTGAAGTGGGGGAGACTTCACAGAAAGGTATTTGAAGTGCGCAGAGGTCCTCCCTTCCTGTCCTGGCTCCAGATTCACTACAGGGAGGTATGCAGTACTTGGTGTGGGGACAGAACACAGCCTTTTCAGGTGTAAGTGTGAGGCTGTGCCCAGCTCCTCCCACCCATCCTGCCCAGAATGGCCCATCAGGATGTAGATGGCCCATCAGTCACACCTAATCTCCATGTGTGTGGCTGTCTAGAGGGAATGCACAAAGCCCAGCCGTCACCCACCCCAGACGTGTATTCAGAGACCAGCAGTAGGCACAGAATGGCAAAAGTAAGAAAATGCCAACTTTCTAAAAGTTGCATTTTCAGACTTGGAACTTAAAATCCAACTGCAACATAATTTGTGATTTTTGTGTCAAATCTGTTTTTATTGAAAATACAAATCGAAACAATACAACAACCAAAATGTAATGAAAAGGAGGAAAGTAGAAAAAGGAAGAAAGAGAAAAGAAAACCAAGGAGGGAAAGGAAAGCGAAGGCCACATCATTAATAACCCTGGAATAGCAATAAATAAAAACACAGGAAGCAAAGCAGTGGCGCATCACAAATCAGTCATACGTAGAAGGACATTACCCTGGGAGAAAAAGAGAAGAAAAAGCATCCAACATGTTTGGGGGGACTAGATGGTGATGGGACTCGCTAGGAGAAAGGGGCTACTGGAAGTGTAAGCGGGGGGGTGGGGGGGGAACGAAGTGTCCCGCAACAAGAAGTAGAGTCCCTGTGAATGGAGAAACCCAGTGTGGAGGAGAACCCGAGGGAAGTCATGTCAACGCACAGGACCAGCACCATGCAGGGAGGAGACTAAGCAGTATCCCCATTGGGCCCCCAGAGTCTGTCCGTGTCACAGGGGAGTATGTTATCCTCAAAGAGGCGTAAAGCCTGCAGCCTCGGGGGCTGGTGATGGGCATGGTCGAGCTTGCAAAAATAATTTACCAATGGTTGCCAAGTTTTCGTGAATTTGGTGTCGCGGAGCTGAAGCCGCGCTGTGAGTAACTCCATTGCCATGGTATGCCACAAGCGGGTGAACCAAACAGTTACTGGGGGTGCTTCAGCCTTCTTCCAGTATAATGTTATTGTTTGTTTAGCTGTGCCAAGCATGTGTAGGTTTAGGTGCCAGTCCTTGTGCGCCATGGCGAGTAAATTCGCAGGTTTGAGACCTAAGATGAGTGTGATCGGGGTTTCGGGTAGTGGGTAGCCAATCACCTGTTTAATGTGACTAAGGACCTCTTTCCAGTAAGTGGTCAATAGCGGGCAATGCCACCAAATGTGGAGAAAATCCCCAGTAGCGCTCGTACAGCGCCAGCAAACAGGGGAGGAATTGGGAAACATTTTGTGCAATTTATGGGGAGTGTAATACCATTTTGTCATGACTTTATATGCAGATTCCCTCTGAGAAATGCTGCGGAAAACCCTCGGGATGTCGCGCCATAATTGCTCCCATTGTTTAGGCGTGATTTCATCAGCGGTGCCGGACTGCCATCGTGACTGATATGTATGAGGAGTAGGTCGAGTGGCATGTTGAAGGACTTGATATGTGCAAGATATTAGACCCCTGGATTCATCTTATGAACGCACCAGTCGTTCGAAGGGGGTGAAAGGACGAGTGGCTCCCGGAGTAGAAGACGACGCCTGTACCCTGTGTCAAAGTTGGAGATATTGTAATCTAGCCCCCTCGGAGAGAAGGAAATCCCGTTTACATTGTGCAAAGGATTTAAAGGTGTCTCCCTCGAAAAGGTCCCGGAGTGTCCGGCACCCCCCTTCCGACCAGGCCAGGAAGGAGTGTGGATGTAGATCAGGTGGAAAATGTGAGTTGCGCGCAATGGGAGTGTGAGGTGACTGGAAGGAAGTGAGGCCCCTGGTGAGCGCCATCTTGTCCCAAATATCCAGCACAGTTTTTGTCGGTCTGGCCATATAAGCGCTGCGCGGACGGGCCTCCCGTGAAAGCCAAGCAAGATCCCAGATGGGTCGGCAGGCCACCGCCCTATCCATATGGAACCAAACCTTCTCGCTATCCAGCGCGACCCATTCCGAAATGAAACGGAGATGTGAGGCCCAGTAATACTCCAATAAGTTGGGACAAGCCAATCTCCCCCCCCCCCCCCCCCCCACCCCCGTCCCGAGGTAGCATGAGTATTTTATTAGAAAAACGTGACCGCCGCCCTCCCCAGATAAAGTTAGTAAGCTTGCGCTGGAGGTTCTGAATTTGGTGTTGCGGAAAAGGCGTAGGCAGAGTTTGGAATAAATATAATATTTTCGGCAGCACCGACATTTTGATCGCGTTCAGACGCCCCAGCCATGAGAGAGGGAGAGATTTCCACGTTCTTAGATCCTTCAAAACGGCCGTTTTACATTCCTGCCAATTGGCTTGTGACCATGTGGTAAGGGTAGAGGTTAAGTTAAGGCCAAGGTACCGAATGGAGTGTGAGGCCCATTGGTATGGAACGAGGGACTGAAGCGCAGGAATCTCGGATACCGGGATTGTAAGATTCAAAGCCCACGATTTTGCATGATTAATTCATAGCTGCCAAGGTTTTAGATTGCTATGTGTGACATTTTCATAATTTCTGTGTAATTGAGTGACATTACAACCACTATGAGTGACACTTTTCTCGCCAGCAAAATCAACCAATAAAAGATGAGGGAAACATAAAGATCAGAAATTTGACCCATTTGAGCAACGAGAAACTCTAAGATCTTAAAACTGCTGCAAATGCATAAGGTGGCTGAGTCATAATTACAACGAAATTATCAAAATATCATACATAGCAATCTGAAACCTTGGCAGATATGAAGGAGGGCGAGCATCACTTCACATGACATAGCATTGAAGACCGTGCCCATACTTGTGTTCTTGACACCGAGTCTTGTTTACTTAAATATTTCATAAAAGTGATAGGAAGTATGTTTTTTATTTTATTGCAATTTTATTGCTTCTCTTGTACAATGCTGATCATATAATAAACTTGTGAGTTTTGGATGGCATAATGTATTGACTAATAAGAATAAAAAGGCAGAAACAATGCCAATTAGGCAAAAATAAAAGATAAGGAGCATTGTAAAACAAGGAGAATAAAACAAATCACTTTTACCAGGTGGTGTTTGTTGTCCAAGATGAGGCCATGCAAAAAATTAATGTGATGGGAAAAGGTTTTTCACTTGGAGTGGGGTGAACAAAGTCGGTAAAGCTGTCACTGCAGGGGCCACCTTATTTATAAGCGAATGCTGTGAGCAGGAAAGTAACTACTAATATTAGCCTTAGATGTCACCACTAGAAAAGAAAAAAAAAAAAGCGGACAGCTAGAAAGCAGGTCACATGGCTCCGCTAAGAATTAACACTAAAAAGAGCAAGGGCTTGCGTTTATACTTCAGAACCACCTAACGGGGTGTGAGAGGCCCTAACACAGAGCCCAGCCGCCTCGGGGCCTATACCGTACATTAATTAGAGTCAGCTGACTGGCGGACTCCGGCCAGCCGTCGCAGTCAGTAGTGTCATGACAGCATGGTGCTGGGCAAGCCTCAGGAGAGGCTGGGAGATGCACACAGCGGTCACAGCAGGCTGTATTATTTCAAAATGTAACACCAGTAAAGTGAGCAGTCCTGGGGTCTGGCTCACCACAGCTACACAATTCACTTACTTGAACGAGTCAAACTAAGAGAACTGCATGTACTCTGTAGCAAAGAGAAACCATTTGTCATTTTTAAAACATACTTGCTGCATATTTGCTATGCCGTGGGTTTTAGAACAAGCTGTGCACGGTTCACCCTGCAACAGAGCCTCTCTTCCTCCTGCAGAGTCCATCTTCTCGTCAAGTCAGTCCGGCTCCAATCGTGCTCTCTAATCTCTCTGGAAAGTCCACTGTCTGAACCGATATCAACTTTTCCAGTTAGATACTGTTCAAGTTATTTTCCCTGGTTCATAAATCTCTTCCAAAGAGGTTTCTTTTTTCCATTCTGTTATTGCAGCGTTGCCTGCAAAACGGCTTGCGCGGAGCCGCGCATTCCTCATTACTTCCCGCTCCCCGGTAGCAGGATGTGACGTCACTGACGTCCCTCAGCGTAATTGTAGCAAAAACCTGACTGGTCATTGGACACTACCTCAGAACATGACTTCAGGCTGCAGGCTGTCAGCCGCGCTGAATCTGATCACATAGGAAGTTGAATTCATTATACTTCTGGCACAACAGTTCAGTTGTCACTGTGAGTGTGAGACTGCCAAAGCCTGCTGCGGGAGCACAGCGCACGCAGTGTACGCCACGGGCATCGCGCTGCTGCCTGCCCTTGAAGCTTTCAGTGGTAGGTGAGACACAATACAGATCTGCGTGACAATGCATTTCAGTGCGGTAATGCGGATTACCACACTGAAATGCGTTAGTCTGATGCTTGATACTTGGCAGGACTGTTAATTTTAAGACCGGAGGCAATTTCAAAAGACTGAAGCAATGTATGAAGGGCGGGCAAAGAGCAACGTGGGCGTGACAACGTAAGAAGGAGATCGTCCGCGAACAAGGCGATTTTTGTGGTCCACTCCTCCATGAACAATACCTGTAATGTCAGGGGATTGACCAATCAGGATGGCAAGAGGTTCTATGACCAGCGCAAATAGCGGAGATAAAGGCCATCCCTGCCGAGTGCCCCTATAAACATGGATAGGACCCATAAGTCAGCTATTAACCCGGACGTGGGCTTGAGGTGAAAGGTAAGGCGCCATGATCCTGGCAATCAACCGAGGTCCCAGCCCTATCTTATGTAAGTCGGCCCTCAAGAAGGCCCAGCCCACTCGGTCAAATGCTTTTTCAGCATCGAGTGACAATAAGCATGCAGGTATGTTACAGTGGTGGGCCTTCCAACTAAGTGAGCGATGCGCCGCACATTATCCGCACCCTGCCGGTGACGAATGAAGCTGACCTGGTCAGGCTCGATAAACCCGGGCAGATGTGGATCCAGACGCTTGGCCAAAATTTTAGTGTAGAGTTTGAGGTCCGTGTTTAAAAGCGCGATGGGGTGAAAAGAGGAGCACAACGTGGGGTCCTTCCCTGGTTTAGGGAGCAGCGCGATCTCGGCCAACGCCATAGAAGAGGGGCCTCCAGTATCAGAAAAGGAAATAAAAAGGCGGAGCAGATAGTCTTGTATCTGCGGGAGAAAAGTGCGATAGAAGGAGACCATCCGGGCCCTGAGATTTACCGAGGGGTAGGTCCTTTAGCGCACCCGTAAGTTCGTCTAGCGTGAGTGGAGCTTCAAGAAGTTGCGCGTGATGTTCAGAGATCGGAGTTCATCTGCATTCCCCCAGTACTGCTTGACTCTGATCCGAATTAGGTGGCTCCTGTGCGTAAAGAGATGTGGAATAGTCGTGAAAGGCTTTTAGCTTGGCGGTTTCAGTGGTAGCCCATGAGCCATCCTCTAATTTAATTTTTGCAGTGTGGGCCTTGGCTGCCCGACTCCGAAGGCGACGGGCTAGAACTGTTCCCACCTTGTCCCCCCTTCATAGTATCGTTGCTTTAAGGCCAATAGGGCGTGCTCCGCCTTATTAGTCCTATGAGCCCGCAGCTGGCCACGAAGCATAGCAAGGCGTCGCTTAGTAAGAGCTAGAGGATGTTCCTGGTCTAGTTTTTCCAGTGTTTTGATGTCCCTGGACAAGTTGTCCTCGAACAAACGAGCCTCTCGAGCCCGAGTTATCGCAATGGAGGTTATGCGACCACAAATTGTGGCTTTAAAGGCGTCCCAGACCACGGGAAAAGGTGTTTCTGGCAGATCATTGGACGAAAAATAGGGCAGGATAGCATCGCGAATCTCGGCAACATCCACAGGGTCCCGGAGGATATGCGGGGGTAATCTCCAGCGGGGGGAGTGGCGCGAGTGAGTTGTGCGATTGTGGAGCAGAAACTCCACATGTGCGTGATCCAAAATGGAAATGTCGGACATAGAAGCCGAGAGAACATCACGTACCAGGGAGTGGGAGACAAATAGATAATCAATGCGGGAGTAGGAGCGGTGGACATGTGAATAATGAGAATAATCTTGTGTAGCTGGGGAGTGATAACGCCAAACATCTAGCAGTCGCAAGTCAGTAAGCTGTTTCTTCAAAGAAGCAGAAATGGCCCCAGCCCTATGAAATGTACCAGTACTACGGTCTGATCCTGCATCCCACACCAGATTGATGTCACCCCCCAAAATGAGCTGATGATCGTCATGTATTATCTGTTCCCGAAGGAGTTCCCTGGTAAAGAGGTCCTGTGCTTGGTTGGGAGCATAAATATTGCAGAGGGTGAATGCCTGTGCCCCAACCCGGACCACTAGTTTAAGAAATCTGCCATCTTTGCCACGAATCACTCTGGCAGCCCCCTGTTGGATGCCCGCCCTGCAGAGAATAGCCACCCCGCCGTTTTTATAGGTGCAGATGCCCAGCATTGGAAGGGATATTTAGGGTGAGCCATAAGGGGGGTATCCGCCTTTAACAGATGAGTCTCCTGTAAGAAGATAATATCTGGGTTCTGTTGCAGTAAATAGCGCCAAATTTGACGACGTTTGTTAGGAGAGTTAAGACCCTTTACATTAAGAGAAAGGAGTTTCAAACAGGGTGGAGAAGTCGTGATAAAAGCTGATTACACCCAACCACCATCAAACGTGATGAGACCAGTATATGGCCCAGAGCCCCCCGCCCTCCCCCCATTAAACCACCATGAAAAATGAACACAGCCAGGATGCATCAGAATAACCAGCAATATACAGGAGGAAGTTGCTACCCAAAGTAACAGCCATCGGCAGAGAAATGGCACGCTCCACATAGCGAGGCCCTCCCTCCCTCCAAACAGGGAAAAGAAGGAAAGAGGAAAAGAAGAAGAAAAAAAAAAAAGGAAAGTTGCGAGATTAAACAACGGCCAACAAGTCCTATTCCAGTCCAGGAGTAGGCTAGGCTCAATAGCACAAGCCATCCCAGAGATGTCACTCTTTTTTTTTTTTCTGCAGAGTTTTATATAGCGCGAACTTGACCCGTATCAGAGCGCTTTACATAGCACCAGTTACGTTACATTAGGACACACATTAATTTTTTGTTAGGCACGGGGAGATTAAGTGATTTGCCCAGAATCACAGGATGTTCAGCGTCATTGCCGAGACTCTAACCCAGTTCCCCAGATTCGAGGTCGGACGCCCTAGCAGTTAGGCAAAGTGGGGTAAGTCTCGAGAAATCAGCACTTCTGAGAGGGGGCACAAGCCGGCACCGCTGCCACATTGTAGCGTCTCCCCGCAATCGTCCAAGGCCCCCTCTAACTCCCTCCCCCCCCTCTCCACCTCCCCTCCTGAGCTGCGCGAGAGGCCAAAAGTCACATGCAGGATGGGGGGGGGGGGCGGCCTCGCAGATCACCAGCATGTGTGGCAGCTCCCCCAGCGATCGCGTGTGCAGCACCGCAGGGCCAGAGGCCAGACACACAGCAGGGGGGAGGGGCCCCCGGTGGGGCTGCGTGGGGGCCAGCACTCAGAGGGCAGTCCCAGAAGTGCCCCCAGCAGGCTCACTTAGTCAGCAAGAGGGGGGCTCTGCAGAGAGGGGGAGCGGCCCAACAGAGACAGGGTATTCCTATGATGAAATTCGGGGGAGGGCGCCCCTCTAAAGAGTCATGGAGGATCACAGCGTCGGTATAACCAGTCTAAGGCCCATATACTGCAGGCACCCACCGAGGCAGGAAGTGGCGGTTCCCAGGGGCCAGTCGTTTAAAGTCACTCCCGCAGTCCCACCTCTCCTCAGCAGGTATGAGTCAGCACCACGGACCCTCCAGGGCCCCAGCGATGTGAAGGAGAAGCTGCAGAGGGATCCGCAGCGTAGACGCCAACTCCCCGCGAGGGAGTACAAGATGGCGGCGGCAGGACTCGGCACCGGCAGATCGACACTCCCCTCGCGCCCCCGGGCGGCACTCGCAGGTCACAGCGCCTCTTCGCGGGTATGGCGCTCCCCTAAGGCGAACCGGCAGAGCTCCCCAGGGCGCTATCGTCCTGCGCCGGAGGGGAACCCTCGCCTGCAAAGCGCTCCCCGAGGTCCGGGGAAACCAAGATGGCGGCCGCGGGTTCCCTGTTCAGGCCCCGCCACCGCAGTCGCGGGAACCGGCACCCACAAAGCCGTATCAGGTGAGCAAACGACTCTCCTATGCCTCCGGTGACCAGGTCAGCCAAGTAGGGTCGCCGACAACGCCCCGGTGCCGCGATAGAAGCTTTCAAAGGCAGCGGCTGGCCGGAGCTCCCTCAGCGTGCGTCTCGCCTCATGTGTAGCGAGACCACGCCCCGCATCATTTGTGATTTTAAATTGTGAGTCCAGAAATACCGAACTTGAAGAATCTCTCTCTTCCCAATTGGTAATTACACTTAAAAGATGTAATAAGGTAATCCCGATATTATCCTATGAAAGAGATAGGCCTTGCAGTAGTGAAAAACGAATTTGGGAGTTTTTCACTACCAGGGCATGTAAAACTTAAAAGTACATGTCCTGCCTTTTAAATACATCGCACCCTGCCCTCTGGGTTACCCAGGGCCTACCTTAGGGGTGACCTTTATTTATAAAAAGGGAAGGTTTAGGCCTGGCAACAGGTTTATCTTGGCAGGTCGAAATGGCAGTCTTAACTGTACATACAGGCTCTGCAGTGGCAAGCATGAGCAATGGTTAGATGGCTACCAAAGTGGGTGGCACAATGAATGCTACAGGCCCACTAGTAGCATTTCATTTACAGGCCCTGGGCACATGTATGGCACTTTACTACGGATGTATAAGTAAATTAAGTCTGCCAATTGGGGATGAGCCCATATTACCATGTTTAGGGGACAGAGCACAAGCACTTTAGCACTTGTTAGCAATGGCAAAGTGCACAGAGTCCTAAACCCAGCAAAAACGAGGTCAGAAAAAGGAAGGAGGTAGGCAAAAAGTTGGGAGGGGTAACCACCCTAAGGCTGTCGGGTCTAATACTTCCCTTTTTTGAAACAGGTTGTATCCTGATGGTCTAATTCTTGTATATGATATTGCCACATGAAAGCTGGCAGACCTTTAAAACATAAGATTTTGAGGGCACTCTACAAGGGGCATAGCGGCAACAGCTGCTCTGTTTGCTAGAGTGTCTTTACTGAACATCTGCAGAGCATCGAATGGTCATTAGCACACACCTTCACCAGATACTATTTTCTAGATGTCCAGTCATCCGCTGAGACAAAGTTGACCAGACGGTGTTATACAGCCTTTTTAGGTCTCGCCTGAGCCAGCGCGCATGCGCTGCTCTGGCGAGACTTTTAGTAAGCGGGTTTTGGAAGTGCAAACAGTGGCTTTTGCTGCGGACTCAGCCTGCGTTCACCGAGCGTGCACGCGCGATCAGGCGCCATATGGCTTCCCTCGCCATCTGGACGCTCGCGTGAACGCAAGCTGGTCGCCAGCAAAAGCCACTGTTTGCACTTCCAAAACCCGCGATTACTCACTTTCACGGCCACGCGGCCGTGTCAGTTTCACGGCCGCGCAGCCAATGCTTGTTATTTTATTTTGGGAAATTGTTGGCTTGTCTGAATCGGAAGTGCTCGCTAGGCACCCGCCTGGCTGGCTTGCTCACATGCCATCCAGGCCCCAGGAAATGAGGCATCGTGCCTCACCGCTGTGCGCCCTTCGCTGGGATTGTGTTCTTCCATTTCCCAGGGCTAATGATGATCACCCCCTCCCCCCCACACACGTGGAGGGCTACAAAGGAAATCTCAGGCCAGGATTCCTGCTGTAGCCAGACACCGAGTTCCTGCCTTGAGTACTCCTTACCGTAAATGCAGCTTACCCCTTCCTCCCTCCCGCCGGCCACCCTGACTGGATCGACGGTCAATTTCCAGGGTAATTTACAGACGCTTTTAGTCATAACTGCTTTTAGCCCTGCGTTTCCTCCGGACCCGGAAGCCCCTCTCCCCACTACCACAGAATATATTTCGGTGCTTTCAGTGTAGAGTTGTGGTTTTATACACTATTCTCATGCCCTTGCCTTTTTTGTGGGTTTGGGGAAGCCTAGAATTTACATTATTTGACTGTGGAACCAGTGTTCGGGCACTCTTACTTAACCGAACAGTGTGATCCTGAGCAATGCAAGTCACTGAGCTTCAAATAGTTTGCCAAAATGGTGAAGTCTTAGAAAAGAACTAATCAATGGTATTCACTACTATAAAAACTAACATCCAGTATGCTGAAAAGTTAGCTTTTCCGAGGCCCCGTGGAATTGCTGTTTTGTATGTTTGCGCAGTTGCTTACAATTTCTAGAGTTGTATATGTTAGAAATATCCTGACCCCTCTCCAGTTGGAACCGAACTGTGGCTTTAACAAACACGAGTTTATAAATCAGCAGTGCTTTACTGTTTGAGCTTGGGCAGAAGAGAAATATTTGCATCGAGTGAATGGACTTCAGGGAGGCCTCGTTGTTACCGTATGTAATTCTTGTAATGTTCGTGCCTTGCACAGTGGTGTCTGTTCTTCCAAGTTTGGGGAGGGCTTTCAGACTGTGGAATTATTAAACTGTGGCCCCCATATCGTCTTTCTCGGTGGTCTGCTTGGGTGACCAGGGGCCCATCACTTCACAACTTTGTATCTTGAGCCACAGCTATTGTTCGAGCTTTGAAATGGACTCCAGTATTAATCGTATTATGGGATGTTCCTATGTACATTGTACAGCTAACCATGGAATCCCGTAGTGTGCGCAGAAGCAGTCGTGTGGGTACTTGCCCATCAAGGGCTTGTTACAGTGAATGTACACTGTCTGGCACGGGTAGCTGTCGAGCACTTGAGCTGTACCTCACTGAAGAGGCCTATGACGCTGGAATATTCCAGGGGTGGTTTGTGTTCCTGTTCGGAGAGGGCGCGGCCCAACGCTTTGTGTTGGACTGGGCTATATGGGGCAAGCAAAGACTTCTGCCCATGTTGTTGGTCTGTCAGTACTGTCACAGGCGAGCGCTAAAATGACGGAATAGATTTCTTAATTCTCGTAAGCATACATTTTTTATGTCTGTCTTCTGTGGAGAAGGTGTTTGGTGGCTTGAAATAGAGCTGACAATCCTGATAAACGTTGTACTGACGTTTGCCTTTTCTAACCGCAGCTTATTTCCAGTAATACCTGCTCCAGGCGGGTGGCACACTAAAGGGGGCTGGGGGATGGGTCTGGTTTCCAGGTTCCACGCCTCTCTCTTTTGCTTCAGGGCTCCATGTGCAAGCTGTGCCTTAAACGGAGTCCAGAAGGCCCCCTCCGACCCCCACCACGCACCCTCCTTCCTTCTCCCCAGGCGGCGATGAGTCAGGGGTCTGTCACCATCCTCCCATCTGAGTCACTCTGGTGCTTCCTTGTCACACACAAGCGGGCATGTGTGATCCTCGGCCAGATAAACCCGCTCCTGACATCCGATGCAACTGACTTAGGCTGACTATCGTTAGTCATTCGGAGGAATGATTACTGCCAGGGCGCCTGTCGGTACTCCCTGTAATCGGTCACACTTCACCCGGCAAAACCTGCTGGTTGGGCCAGTCTAATGCACCCGGGTTCCCTTCTTGTGACTCACTTGGCTTGGACGGCGCGAATCTGACTGTTTTGCTGTCGGATGCGCTTTAAGAAGGGCTGTTTCTTTCGTACACCACCCAGACTGCGATTGGCTTCGCTTCCAGCCACAAAATGGTACCGTTTTCCACAAACCTACATAAAAACACAATTCGCAAATAACCGTATAGCGAAGATTCCCTAAATCTTCGTATTTAGGATGCAGTAAATGTAAACGTGAAGTCTTACACTTCAGTTTGTTTTTTTACTTACAAGGTCCCAAAGGCGAGACCTATTGGCTATGCCAATGCTTGTTTGTTGAAGTAAGCCTCATGTCCACCGATTCTCTTTAATAAGTACTGCTTTGGCAATCCAAATTCCAGAATGACAATCTTTAAAGAAAAAAAAAACAGTGCTGAATCAGAAAAATTTATTTACCTGTGCCTACAGTTCTCTTCCAGGGGATCCTCATGAATTGCCGTAAGCACTGAATAATCCCACCCATGCACGGGAGCCCGGAGCACTTCTTTAAAGAGGAAGTATCTTGCCACATGCTCATCTTCACCTTGCTTTAAAAAGGCCAAGTTTTAACATATAACTTTAAATATTTTGTTGCAGCCTTTAAAATAGGCTAAATTGACCAATTCCTTTAATTTAGTTTTAAAAAGGCCAAGTTTATAATGAAATTTGGAAAATTACCAGAAAAATTGTAATTTTTATTAAAAACCTCATTCAGAAACCTTGTTGAAAAGAAAGTGGGGCTGAAGGAATGAGGGCAAAGTAGTTCTATAGGCTGCAGCTATGCTGGTATAAGATCTGTCACTGCATCTTTAAGGGACCATAGCCCTGCAGTATCCCATCATGCTCAAGAGTTAGCAGTTGCCTCCGTTATTTTTTATTTTTACACTCCGAGAGAGAGAGAGAGACACACTCTCACACTTACTCTCACACTCACTCTCACACTCACTCTCACACTCACACTATACTAAAGAAAATAAAATGACTATTCATTATCTTTCTTTTCCACCACGGAGGAGAGAGGTCTTCTCATTATTTCTATGGTGAGTCTCCTGAAGGAGAACTAGGATTACAGGTAAGAAACCCTTTCTTCTCATTCAGGGGAAATCCATTATTAATCATAAGCAATTAATAGAGCCGCAAGACCATCCCTAAAAAGACGATGGACAAGTAGACACATGATCAATAGGAGTAATTAAGCAAAGAGATTTCTCAAGGTGGCTTGCCCTATCTGGGCATTCGGTGTAGCAGCTGAATCAAGACAGTGTCTGGTAAAAGTGTGCACAGATCTCCATAAGGGCTACCTTGCAGATTTTGCAATGGGAACATTTCTCATTAAAGTAGCCATAGCAGATTTATCTCTGGTATAATGGGCATTTGGCTTACCAGTTAGTTTTGTTTGCTTTCTGATAACTTAAAAGAATGCAAGAAACCTTCCATGTGGACAAAGATTGTTTAGATCTAGCTAAACCAGTACTTAACAGGCCATAATTTGCAAATAATTGTTCGGAGTTAAAAATATCTGAAGATTTGTCAAGGTAGACTTTAAGAACCCTTCTCACATTCAATGTGGGGAGAAATTTTTCTGCTGGAGTAGTAGGTTCTGAAAGAACAGTGGGAAGATAATGGTCTGATTTATGAATATCCAACACTACTTTAGGTAAAGATTTTGGATGAGACCTCGTAACTACTGTTACTATAAACAAAAATATACGGTTCATGAAAGCATAAAGCCTGAAGTTTGCTAACCCTGCGTGCTGATGTGACTGCCACAAGGAAAGTTGTTTTACAGGAAAGGTGTTGTAAGTAGGCTTTAGGGATGGATTCGAATGAAGAACCCATGGGATTTGAAAGTATAATGTTAAATTCCAAGAAGTCTTTAACTACCGGGATCTTGAAAATGGACGTTTGTGAAGGACATTTTCTATAGGCAGGATAGCAATCAAGTGAGCTTTAGTAGAAGAGAATTTTAAACCAGAATTGGGCCAAATGAAACTAATATGGTAGTAAAGCTTCTTGGCCGGTGGTCGGATCAAAGTTCTTGTCAGAACACCAAATTCAGAATCTTTTCTATTAGAAGGAGTAAGAAGCTCTTGTAGATGGACGTTTAGCTTCTCTAGAATGGCCAAGCTGTATAGTGAAGGCTCAAGTGTCCATATTGGATGAGTTCAAGAGCCAGGCTGCAAAACTCAATGAAGGAAGGCTAAATCTAATCTAAATCTAAAGGCTGGGATGTGTTATCAGGCATCCAAACTTGATGAGACGGTCTGGTCTGCATGGATGCCTCATTCGGTAGACCAGTCGATTCATAGGGCATTTCCATTAGTCCCTGGCTGGTAGAACCTCAAGGCTAAGTCTGGACGGTTTTTGTTCTCTGTGGTGGCTAACAGATCTATACGAGTATTCTCCCAAGCGCAGAAAATGTTATGAACGATTGATTTTGATCTGCTTAGGAAGACTCCTTGAATGTTTTGGTCGCCCAGGAGATAGGATGCAGTGATTCTCAGGTTTCTCGCTAGCAACCAGTTCCTGATGTATTGGTCTTATAGAGACAATGCTGTGGACCTCGTTCCTCCCTGTTTGTTCAGGTAGTACATAGTTGTTGTGTTGCCCATCTGAACAGGGAGTGAGTCTGTCTTCAAAGATGGTAAGGAAGAGCCAACATCTTTTAGGTCCAGTGTGCTAGTATAAAAACTAACACTGGCACTTTAAGGGGGCATAACCCACCAGTATCCCATCATGCTCTGCAGGTTGCATTTACATCAGTTCTTTTTATCGGTTCCTGGTGATCGGATTTTAAAGCACTGAGCTCTGCTTTTTTAAAAACTTTTTCTCATCTCCGATCTCTTCATATTAGTTTCTGAACAGCTTTTATCTACTTCTTTTGTTGTCTGTTATTTTTCTGTCAATTCGCACAGGAACATTTCATACCATCAATAGCAGCAGCAAAAGTCTTTTTAGCAACAGCAAAGATGACAACCAAAAGGGAGAGGAGGCCACTAATCGACTCCAGCAGGAAAACCTCCTTCAGGAACAAAACAGTGGGTCTCTATTTACCATTTTTTCAGTTACCCACTCCGGAGAGGGGGAAGCATCACCAAATAAATGGAATTGTGGAATTGCATCACAAAACACTCATGGGTACTGAATATTGTACAGGATAGTTCTCTTCCAGGGGATCCTCATCAATAGTCATAAGCACTGAATATTCCCGCCCACGTGCGGGGACCCCGGAAATATAAAAATTATATATGGAAATCACATATATACAGCTCTACATATATGCATATACATATATCATTTTTTCTCATACCAATGCAGCTCTCAATAGGAGGCTAAACAATGTAATTACACACATAAAAACTACCTTTGCCAATATATAAAAACACCAGAGGACAATTAGTACTTGAACTCTGTTTTTAATGAGCAAAATACTCATAAAGAGTAAAAACTGCAAAATAAGTAGACATTGTTAGCCTACAGGCTGCATTGTAAACCAATAGCATAGAAAATGAAAACATTTTCAACAAAAACTGGCACCGTGCCTTTAAGGCAGCCATGACCCCTAGCTTCCCATCATAGCCTCAGGGGTGACAGTTAGGTCAGTTGTTCTTTCCGGCTCCTTCAGTCAGGACCCTGGATTTTCAGCTCTTGCTTTTTTGACTTTCTGTCAAAAAATATCTATAAAGATCTAGTTTTTCTACTTTCACTCGACGTCTTTTGGTCCTAGAGTGCAAGTAGCACCTTTTGTGTTTCAGAAAAGGTTTATTTTTGGAAATGCCTTCTTTATTCGATCCTTGCCCGTCATGTGGCAAGAAGAAGGCCAGAACAGATACACATCCTGTGTGTATTCTCTGCCTCCCTGAGTCCCACTCTTCTGACAACTGCCAGCATTGTAAGAAGTTATCAAGAAGGACTATCAAGGAGAGGGACAGGATCCGTCTCTATGGCCTCTCTGAAAGAGGTAGGTCTCCTGTGAGGCAGAAGAAGAGGAGAACTCGGTCGACGTCGAGAGGAAAAGCCCCGACCTGTTCTCCGTCAGGCGTCGGTATCGACGTCGAAGAAATCGGCGACGAAGAAATCGGCGTTGAAGACTTCGGTGATGCCGGCGCATCATCATTCGACTACGAAATCTTCGCCGACTGAAGGTAACAGGTCCTCCGTTGACGTCAACCAGGCGGCGCTCAACGCCGAGAGACAGGTCGGCGCCGGGTGGGCGTACGACGCCGAGGCACAGCGCTCCGTCGTCGCAGGCGCGATCGACGTCGAGGCACAGCGCTCCGTCGTCACAGGTGCGATCGACGTCGAGGCACAGCGCTCCGTCGTCGCCTCATCGACGTCGAAGCACATCTACCCGTCTCGTCAGCGGCGATCGACGTCGAGGCGCATCTCTCCGCTCGCCGCCTCCTCATCGGCGATCGACGCCGAGACACAGATCTCCGCCGGGATCAAAGCAACGATCTTCGGCGCCGAGACACAGGACACCTCCTTCGGCGTCGAAGCAGACGATCCATCATTCCACGCCGTCGAGGCGGATGACTCCGCCGAGTGGATTTTCGGCGCCGAGACCAAGACCTCCGTCGCCGGCAGTCCAACGCCGGTCGACGTCGACACAGCAATCTCCTGAAAGGGTGCAGGGAGTGTCAAAGCAGGACACTGCACCAGTGTTGGAGAGACGTTCGTCGCCGAGAAGTCCACTTTCTAAGAGAAGAAAGTCAACGCCGAGACATACGTCTCCGTTGAGAGGGCAGTCGACGCTTAGACGCTCCAGGTCAACGTCAAAGCGCCCTTCTGGAAACACCTCACCTCCAGTGAGCCTGTCTTCGTCACCTTCAGGTTCGTCCAGATCCCCGGAGGTGGTTATCTCGACGTCCAACAGCCCAGTGTCAGGGGGTCACCAAGATTCTCCAACAAGGCATGAAGAGCTGAGCTTCACACCTCCTGCTCAGTCTCCTAAGGAAAGAGAGAGCCACAGATCGCCTTCCATCCATTTATAGCCACGATGGCACAGGCCTCTACATCACTGGGCTACGGACAGGAATTACTCGAGCCATCAGAACAGATCCCCGTTGGCTCGTTTAACTCAGGATAAAGAGCGATCTCCTTCAAGAACAAGAGCTCGCAGCCGCACACCGGTGCACTCACACAGGAGGAGGTCTAGATCAAGAAGCAGGAGGAGAGCACACAGATCGCCTACTCCGTCCTCTTCTTCCACTCATACATCCCATAGAGACTATTCGCCTACTTTGATCGAACAGTCCACCGTCGAGGGTCTCTCCGGTGGACGACATCTACACTTTTCAGGACATTCTTGGCAGAGGAGCTGTAAAGCTGGGTATCCCTATGCCAACTCGTCAAAGCAAGTCCTCGGTGATTTTTGAGACTCTACACCAAAGAGCAGCAGCTAAACCTCTGCTTCCCTTGGTACCAGGCATCATAGAGCCAGTGATGGATATCTTTCTCACGCCAGCGAGTGTTAAGACCGCCCCAGCGAGGATCTTAAAAGTACCGTTCACCAGAGGACGATCCGCTCTTCCTCAGGGCTGACCCTCCTCCGGATTCAGTCGTAATTGCGGCGGCAAAGAAGACTCATGCGGTGGCATCCTCCTCTACTGTCCCACCAGACAAGGAGAGCAAGGTGCAGGATTCCTGGGGAAGGAAGGTTTGTGGCACTTCGGCCTCCATGTTGAAGGTCTCCAATGCAGCGGCACTCCTGGGCCGCTACGACAGATCTCTGTGGGACTCACTACAGAGATTCACTGAAAAGTTGCCACAGGAAGACCGTAAAGATTTTGAAGAAATCTTAACAGAGGGCAGTCAGGTGTCTAACCAGGTCATCAGTGCTGCGGCGGATGGAGCTACCCTTTCGGCACATGCTTATGCTCATGGGGTATGCGCAAGGAGAACATCATGGCTACGTCTTACAGCACTCAGGCCAGAAGCGCAGTCACGCATCCTCAATCTTCCGTTCTCTGGTTCCTCTTTGTTCGGGACTCACACGGATGAAGAGATGACGCGGATGAAAACGGAACTGGACACGCTTAAAGCGGTGGGCCTGGAGAAAAGAAAGGAATTCCGTAAGAGATTCCGTCCTTACAATAGACGATCCTCCCAACAGAGGGTTCAAACCCCTCATTGGCAGAAAAATCAGGATCAGCAAGGCCAGCAAAAACGCAGTATCGGGCAGACGCTCCTCCAGAGGAGGAAGAAACCAGCAACAAGGCAACAATTCCGCCAAGACGCAGTCGAAACAATGAACACTCACTTCCCTGTCGCCGTTCACCACTCCAGTGGGGGAAGTATCGCAGATCATCTCGAAGAGTGGCGAGCTATCACAAAGGATCGGTGGGTACTAGCCACGTTGCAGAATGGGTACTCTCTACGTTTTCAACATCGCCCACCATCAATCCCTCCAGTTCCTCCGTCGTGTCACCAGTTAAAACTCTTGCAGAAAGAGGTTGCCACCCTTCTCAGAAAGTCAGCCATCGAGAGGGTGCCAGTATCTCAAAGAGGAAAAGGGGTTTACTCAAGATATTTTTGGTGAAGAAAAAGGCCAAAAAGCAGAGTACAGACCCATTCTGGACTTGCGGTCACTCAACCTATCCATAAAAAAGGAAAAGTTTCGCATGTTGGCTCTCCATCAAATATATCCACATCTCAGGCAGGGGGATTGGATGTGCTCGCTGGATCTGCAAGATGCATATTTTCACGTTCCGATCAATCAGTATCACAGACAGTACCTGCGATTCCTAGTGGGATCCGCTCATTACCAGTTCAAGGTTCTACCCTTCGGGTTGAAGTCAGCCCCCAGAGTGTTCACGAAGTGCATGGCGGTGGTGGCAGCCGCACTGCGCCGCAGGGGCGTCTTCGTATACCCGTACTTGGACGACTGGCTGTTGAAAGGTCCTTCCCCAGACAGTGTGAGGATTCATTTCTTGAGCTGTCTCGAGCTGTGTCACCGGCTGGGCCTGCATGTGAATTTCGTCAAATCAACTTCACAGCCAACACAGAAAATACATTTTTTAGGAGCTCTGCTAGACTCCACGGTAGGAAAAGTGTTTCCTTCGGAGGAGAGACAGTGTTCCCTCATACAGAAATGCCAGCTGGTTCTGCGCAACAGAAAACTACCTGTGCGTCGGATTGCCTCCCTGCTAGGGTCGATGGCATCCTGCATCTTCCTGGTTCCCAATGCCAGACTACGAATGCGTCCTCTTCAGCAGGATCTGGAGGACAAGTGGGACCAGCAGACCGCTCGTTGGGACGAAAAATAAGTCCATCAAACGCGGCTCGAGCTTCCATACCTTGGTGGATGAGAAAACAAAATTTGCAAGTCGGAGTTCCTTTCCATCAACCTCCGCCTGCTCAGACACTGATCACGGACGCCTCGCTGCAGGGTTGGGGAGCCCACATGGGTTCTCTCCAGACTCGAGGACTGTGGTCTCCAAAGGAGCGATCCTATCACATCAACATGCTAGAGCTGAGAGCAGTACACCTAGCCCTCAAAGCTTTCCTCCCCTCGATTCAGGCAACCTCAGTGTTAGTACAGACGGACAACACCACCACCATGTACTACCTGAACAAACGGGGGGAACTCGCTCACGCACACTTTCCCTGGAAGCTCAAGCACTCTGGCATTGGCTCTTGGCTCGGAATCTGGCAGTCACAGCAGTCCACCTGCCAGGAGAACAGAACGTGAGAGCGGATGCACTCAGCCGTCACTTCGAAGACAGAGAAGACTGGGTGCTCAACGACGAGGTCGTCGAAGACATCTTCCAGACATGGGATCGTCCCACCATCGACCTCTTCGCGGACGATGAAAATGCCAAATGCCGAGACTTCGCCTCACGGTTCTACCGACCAGGATCGAAAGGGAATGCCCTTTTGATAGACTGGTCAGGGGCATTTGTGTACGCCTTTCTACCCCTTCCGCTGATCCCGAAGGTGGTGACCAAGCTGTCCCATTCGTGCACGAGGATGATACTAATTGCCCCGGACTGGCCGAGACAATGGTGGTACCCGGACCTTCTGCACCTATCAGAGTGTCCTCACAAGAGGCTGCCGTGCAGACCGGACCTGCTGTCCAAGATGAACGGGAGGATTCATCATCCCAACCTTCCCTCACTGAACTTGGCGGCATGGCTCCTGAGGTCCTCCAGTATGGCCACTTAGGACTACCGCAGGACTGCATGTCCATCTTGAAGGAAGCAAGAAGACCGTCCACGAGGCATTCGTATGCATGCAAGTGGAAACGGTTTTACATGTGGTGTATGCAGAACAATTGTAACCCATTCAAAGGTCAGGAAGAGGTCATCCTTCCTTACCTACTTTATCTGGCGAAAGCAGGTTTGAAGTTTTCTTCCATTAAGGTACATTTAGCAGCTATAACTGCATATAGGCGTTCAGCTTCTCAACCTTCCTTCTTCCAGTTACAGGCTGTTAAGGATTTTTTGCAGGGTTTAAAGAAGGTCTATCCTCCGGTACGGCCTCCTTCACCACCCTGGGAGCTTAACCTGGTGCTATCAAAATTGATGGGTCCGCCTTGAACCCATACACAAAGCAACCTTACAGCATCTTTCTTGGAAGGCGGCTTTCTTGGTAGCGATCACGTCAGCTCGCAGAGTGAGTGAAATACAGGCGCTCTGCTCCAAAGAGCCCTATACAGTCTTCCATCTTAACAGGGTTGTGATGAGGACGCACCCCTCTTTCCTTCCAAAGGTGGTGTCGGATTTTCATGTGAATCAGACCATCTCTCTACCCACCTTTTTCCCAATCCCTCCACTCCAGCTGAGAGGGCTTTGCATTCTCTGGACCTCAAAAGGGTTTTAAAATTCTATCTGGATCGGTCCAAATCTATAAGAAAATCTGATCAACTATTTGTTAACTATGGGTCGATCAGATCTGGGTTCGCAGCTTCAAAGCGCTCCATCTCCAGATGGATAGTTTCATGTATCAAGCTTGCTTATCAATTAGCGCAGAAGCTCCTGGAGTTTACTCCCAGAGCGCATTCTACTAGAGGGAAAGCGGCTACTACTGCTTTTCTTCAAAATGTGCCCATGTCTGAAATCTGTAAGGCGGCAACTTGGAGGTCCGTCCATACATTTACGAGGCACTACTGTCTGGAATCAGACACCAGAGCAGACACCCAAGTAGGCCAGGCCTCCTTGAGGAATCTGTTCAACAGCTGATTTCGGCTGTTATGTTTCTTTGTGTTGGGTCACTTTACTCATTTACCTGCAGGTGGTTGATGGGCTTGCTATTCTATTCAGTGCTTATGACTATTGATGAGGATCCCTGGAAGAGGAGGATAAGTTACTTACCTGTAATCCTAGTTCTCTTCCAGGGGTATCCTCATCAAAGTCATAAGCAACCCACCCGCCTCCCCAGGTAAATGAGAGATTTCTAAAGTGTTAAAGGATATCTTTGTGCCCTGACCTTCAGGGTTATGCAAAGAACAACTGACCTAACTGTCACCCCTGAGGCATGATGGGAAGCTAGGGGTCATGGCTGCCTTAAAGGCACGGTGCCAGTTTTTGTTGAAAATGTTTTCATTTTCTATGCTATTGGTTTACAATGCAGCCTGTAGGCTAACAATGTCTACTTATTTTGCAGTTTTTACTCTTTATGAGTATTTTGCTCATTAAAAAACAGAGTTGAAGTACTAATTGTCCTCTGGTGTTTTTATATATTGGCAAAGGTAGTTTTTATGTGTGTAATTACATTGTTTAGCCTCCTATTGAGAGCTGCATTGGTATGAGAAAAAATGATATATGTATATGCATATATGTAGAGCTGTATATATGTGATTTCCATATATAATTTTTATATTTCCGGGTCCCCGCACGTGGGCGGGAATATTCAGTGCTTATGACTTTGATGAGGATACCCCTGGAAGAGAACTAGGATTACAGGTAAGTAACTTATCCTTACTGTCTGATTCACCCATCCACTACCAGCTATACCACCAAAAAAGTAATCAAATCGACATCTAGAAATGCTTCAACAAGAATTCTATATACTCCTACAATTCCTACAGAAACAAGCTGTTGAGGCTGCACCTTCTTTCCAAAAATCGAATGGTAATTTATTCCTGTTATTTTTGGGTAAAAAACAAAGGTCCAAAGGATGAATTCATATCCATCTAGATCTGAATGTCACAAACAAATGGATACAAAGTGAAAGAAATTCAGGATGCTTGTTACATCAAGTTTATCCTCCTATGTGATCCACCAGTGGGTTTGGTTATGCTCCATACCTTCAAGATACGTACTTTTATATACCAATATACAGGAACCACAGCTATTTTTTTGGGGGGGGGATTCATAGTCAGAAACCACAACCACTACCAGTACGACGTACTTCCTTTCGGCATTATATCCGCCCCAAGATCTTCCTGAAACTTTGACTGTTGTCATAGCACACCTCAGGAAACGCAAGATCGTAGTCTATCAGTATCTAGACTACTGGCTCATCAAGGTGTCCACACACCAATAAGTTTGTCAACATTACAAAATATCCGCCTGTTCATAGCGTGTGTGGCTGTAGATACACATGATCTGCATACTTTTGCCATTTAGTGTTGGGCTCAGGTGATTAGAACTGGTTTTTCTGCGACAGTCTTTTGAGTCATGAGGTCTCGGTGACTCCTTCTCTGCTTGTGGATGCACTTGGGCATCGACTTCATTGTTAGGTTGTTTCTCCAGTATTGATATCTTTCATAGATTCACATGCTTGTATCTTCCCCTTCGTCATGGTGGGAGTCTCGCAGTAGTTAGAAAAGTAGTACCATAAGAGTACATTATAAACCACCAAAGGGAAAGGAAAACTTTAACATTCGTTAGCCTCTTTATGTAGGCCCAAACTCTGACCAATCAGAGACGAGCCCTAGACCTCAACTCCCCAGCAGAGCCACCAGACCTCAGATTTCTAACCGCACGTCGTGTGTAAGGGAGTCTCCCTGAGCTCTGCTCAGTTTGTCAGTGAGTGAACTTTTGACCCTGCTAGAATTCACATCCAGGTACTGTTTTTCTACATTCTTTGCTTCTAAGATGTCAGAGGGAGCTAAGAAAAGTCTTTTAGACCTTGCAGGTCTTGTGGGAAGGCAAGACTTATCCAGTATTGGGGTATCTTTCATAGATTCACATGCTTGGAATCATCCCCGCCGACGAGGTGGGAGTCTCTCGGTACAATAAAATATATATATCATAGTCATAAAACATATATATATAGGCTACTATGTACAGTAAAGTCACTACATTAGCCTATCCTAGTCCTTTTGTAAAAAAAGAACCAAACTTGGAACACAGCCAATCAGGCTGCAGCACCCTCTTAGAACTTTCCCCCCAGAGAGGCAGACCCTCAGATTTTCTACCGCACGTCGTGTGACAGGGAGTCTCCCTGAGCTCTGCTCAGTTTTTTCTTCACCTTTGGCTGAACTTTGTAAGTAATTATGTCTGATTCTTCAAAGAAAAGCTTGTTTTTGCCCTGTCCTTCATGTGGGAAGAAGAGACTGTATTTTGAGGATCCCCACAAAGAATGCATCTATTGTCTTTATCCAGCTCATAAAGTCAAGGACTGCAGGATTTGTAGAACCTTTCCTGCCAAGACTTTAAAAGACAGAGAAGGAAGATTGCTGGTTTGGCTGGAGAAGTTGAAGGCTACTTCTGACGTTGTTTCAGGAGATGATGGCAGTGATAGTCCTCAGGCGTCCACCCCTCTTGCCAAAAGAGAGAGAGATCTGATGATCCCCTGAGCGACAGAGCAAGACCTTGAAGAAGTCTCATTCCGAGACGGGTCACTCTTCCTCTAAAAGAGAAGCTTTCATTCTCTTCAGAGGTGAAAACTGTGGAAAAAATGAAGATTCCTGTTAAAATTGCTCCAAAACAGCAAAAAACTCACTGTGAGTCTGTCAGGAACCCGTCGACGTCGAAAAAAGCACCGTCGACTATGAAATCTCCTCAGACGGTGAGTGATTCCTCGTCGTCGACGAAGAAATTCCCGTCGACGACATTACCGTCGACGATTGTATCGTCGACGATGCCCATAACATCGACGCCTGCATCGTCGTCGACAGGGCCCATTCCGTCGACGCTCTCGACGTCGACGACGAGTCTCCCGTCTACGGCTCCACCGTCGACGATAATACAGCTCCCGTCGACGAAGCCGCCGTCGACGACGATCCAAATTCCGTCGACGAGCCCACCGTCGACGGGGCCGCCGTCGACGGTGAAACACCTTCCGTCGACGAGTTCGCCGTCGACAGCAACTTTGACGACGACAACTTCGTCGACGATGGGATTTCCGTCGACGACGTCAATGGTTACAACGTCGACGACAACTTCCATTATGGCTATTTCTGAGGCTAGTTCACCGTCAATGTATATTTCGACGGCGCTGAAGCGTAAAAGACCTGCATCTTTACAAATTACGCCAGTGTTGTCATCAAGATTAACATCATCATTCCAATCTTCAAAAGATTATTACCAGGACGTTTCACATATTTCTCCCTTGCCTCCTAGTCACTATTTAGAGGAGTCTGATGATGGACTTTTTAGCCCAGCACGCAACCCTTCTCAACTCCGGATTAAATATCAGGATGAGGAGGATGAGGAAGAGTATTACGAGCCTTGCGAGTCTCTGCAAGGTCCTCAAGAGCCTTCATTTCAGCATGAACCTATGGTGCAAATGCCTGTTGCCTTAATGCAGGATCTAACTGCTATGCTGAGAGATTACCATACACGTTTCCCACCAGCGGCACCTATACAAGCACAACCTACTGCACCTACAGGTTTGCAGATTGCAAGTACTTCAACACCTATTATTCAACCGCAGGAAGTCCTACCTGCGCAGCATCTATCCCATGATGATGATGGGGATACTGTGGCTGAAGAGGGAGAACTACCAAACTCACCCACAACTGTGGATGAATGGGATGAATATTTAATTCCTACGCCATCTTCACCAGTTCCTCAGGCAATAGATTCCCTCCAGAGGATATTGGAGGATTTCACGCAATTATGGAGAGGGCAGCAACCCGGTTTCATCTTACCGTAACTGCGAAGGAAACTGATGGTTTTCTTTACGATTTTAAGGACCAGGGTAGGAAGTCCGTGCGTTCCATTCCCATAATAGATCACATCTGGGAAGAGGGAGCTAAGATAATGAAACAACCGTTTTCAGTTCCTGCGATTCTCCCTAGAATCGATAAGAAATACAAAGCACCGGATAATACTCCTGCTTGCCTCTCCGGACATCCTACACCAGATTCCGTTATTGCACAAGCGGCTCAACGGAAGTCTCGGAATCCATCCATTCCTGTGACTTCACCTCCAGATAAGGATGGAAGACGTCTTGATAACATCGGTAAGCGTTTCACCACCATGGCGGGTGCCTCAGTTCGTGCAACAAATTCTTTGGCGATTCTAGCGAGGTATGACCGCCAGCTATGGTCTGATATCTCCCCATACCTCGATTACTTACCTGACGATAAAAAACAAGAGGCGAAGAAAATTCTTCTTGAAGGAGAAAGGGCTGCATCAGAAATTATAGATATTTCTATGGACATAGCCTCCTTGGGCTTTCGCCAACTTGCCGGAGCAGCAGTCCTTAGACGTCAGGGATGGTTAAAATCTACCACCTTCCGCCCTGAAGTCCAAACTAAAATCTTGGACATGCCATTTGATGGTGATGTGCTTTTCGGAAAGCATATTGATCAGGCTTTGCAGAACATCAAAAAAGATACTGACACAGCTAGAGCCCTTGGCACTTTACAGTATCGAAAGACTCCTTTTCGAGGATCCAGAGGCAGAGGATCGTATTCCTTTCGTGGTGGCTATCAGAGATACCAAAGCCAAGGTAACCAAGGAAGATATAATTACCAACAGCAACAACAGCAGCAGTCCTATAGAAATCCGCCAGCTGCCGCTTACAGACAGCAGAATAGAAGACGTCAATCTCAAGGCAGAGACTCTGCTAGAAGGCAGTGACGACGACTTAGCACCTGCAACGGATCTGCCGCATCCTCTTTACAAGATCCCAAAAGTATCCCAATATGTCAACAATTGGAAAAGGTTAACCACAGACAAGTGGGTCTTGGATATCCTCAAATTTGGGCATACACTGGAATTTATCAGTACCCCCCCTCCTCATCCACCTTTAAAGAAACAACCTTCACATCTTGTTCTTCTCAGGAAGGAAGCAAAGATTATGCTTTCAAAGGGAGCGATAGAAAGAGTGCCTCGCTCTCCAAGTGGGGAAGGGATTTTACTCCCGCTTTTTCCTGATAAAGAAAAAGTCTGGAGAATGGAGACCTATCCTGGATCTAAGGAAGCTGAACAAATATCTTCAAAAGAAATCCTTTCGCATGGTCACGCTTCAAGAAATCCTTCAGCTTCTGGACCATGCAGATTTCATGACAACATTGGATCTCCAGGACGCATATTTCCATGTCCCCATTCATCCCAAACATCGGAAATTCCTTCGTTTTACTGTAGCAGGTGCTCATTTTCAGTTCAAAGTCCTCCCTTTCGGCCATGCGTTCAGCCCCGAGAGTCTTTACTAAGTTCATGGCCCCGGTGGCGGCTTATCTCAGACTTCAAGGAATACAATTGTTCCCTTATCTGGACGATTGGTTGATAAAGGCACCTACTTGTCGGCAGGCATCTCGAGCAACGTCCACATGCCTTCAACTATTTCAGTCTCTGGGTCTGGCCCTCAACATCCAAAAATCAGTCCTCGTCCCTTCACAAAGGATTCAATTTCTGGGAGCGATACTAGATACTATTCAGGACAAGGCATTCTTGTCCAAAGAAAGGCAAGAACGTCTGATTTCTCTGGCATCAGACCTCAAAAGAAAACGGTTCGCTTCTGTGAGAACCATCAAGTCATTCCTGGGAATACTTTCCTCAGCAATACTACTAGTACCTCACACCCGTCTAAGGATGAGGCCGATCCAAGAGGAGCTGGACAGTCAATGGCTGCAGATCTCGGGGTCGTTCGACGACATAGTTATAATAACTCCAACTATGCGGAAAGCTCTTCTTTGGTGGATGCGCTCCAAGAATGTCTTTATCGGGCTTCCTTTTCTTCCTTCTGTGCCGGAGTTCATCCTGACCACAGACGCCTCCCTAGAAGGATGGGCGCGCACCTTCAAGATCTGTGCATAAGAGGAAGGTGGTCCTCGGCGATGGCAAAATGCATATCAACTTCCTGGAGCTTGAGCCATTTTCCTGGCGTTGCAATCTTTTCTCCCAAGGCTTCAAGGGTCAACAGTTCTCATCAGAACCGACAACACCACCTGCATGCATTACTTAAACAAGCAGGGAGGTACCCGTTCACACATTCTGTCTCAAGAAGCTCAGAGCATTTGGGAATGGCTGCTGTATCACAACATCACAATCAAAGTGGAACATTTGCCAGGAATTCACAACACTCTAGCGGACACTCTGAGCAGGACGTCGAAGTCCTGTCACGAATGGGAATTGGCTCAGTCAGTAGTGGATCACATATTTCAGATGTGGGGGAAACCACATCTGGATCTCTTTGCCTCCAAAACCAATCGAAAGTGCCCGTTCTTTGCCAGTTGGGAACCGGAAGAGGGCTCGTGGGGAGCGCCTTCATGATGAGGTGGACAGGGATCTTTGCTTATGCATTTCCCCCTTTCCGTTGGTCCCAAGACTCCTACGCAAACTCAAGATGGAGCCTTGCTGCATGATTCTAATTGCTCCGCGGTGGCCGCGTCAGCATTGGTTCACGGAGCTTCTCTTGCTATCCAAACGCAGGCCATACCGCCTTCCTGCAGTTCTGACCCTGTTGTCGATGAGCAAGGGCCAGATTCTTCATCCTCGTCCAGTCCAATTGCATCTTCATGCAGGGTTTCTGGATTCACAGAATTCAAGGAGATAGACCTACCCCAGGACTGCAGAGATATTCTTGCTAGGGCAAGAGCTCCTTCTACCCTAAAGACCTATGCGTTGAAATGGAAACGATTCTGTGCCTGGTGTGCTGACAAAGATATACATCCTGTTCGATGTTTTCCAGATAAAGTTCTGCCTTATCTCCTGTCATTATCTAAGTCTGGTCTTATGTTTGCTTCTGTCAAGTTGCATTTAGCGGCTATTTCAACCTACAGACGTTCTGCAGGAGCTGCATCCCTTTGCTCTAATCGCCTGATCAAACAATTTTTAAAAGGACTATTCAGAACTTTTCCACCTGTCAAAGCTCCTCCTCCAGAATGGAGGCTTAATCTGGTATTACAACAACTTATGAAACACCCATTCGAGCCTGTTCACAAGGCTGACCTCAAATACCTTTCTTGGAAAACGGCGATTTTAGTGGCACTCACCTCTGCTCGGAGAGTCAGCGAAATTCAGGCTTTCACTATCAAACAACCTTTTTGCAATTTACCAATGATTATGTTCTCCTCAGAACTAATCCTACATTTATTCCGAAAGTTCCCTCTACATTCCATCTTAATGAGCCTGTGATACTGCGTTCTTTCTTTGCCAACCCGTCTTCCTCTGCTGAAAAGACTTTGCATACCTTGGACGTTAAAAGGTGTCTGAAATTTTATATTTCACGAACTGTATCCATCAGGAAATCGGATCAACTATTCATTTCTTATGGTGGTCAAAAGCCTGGAACAGCGGTTACGAAATCCACTATTGCAAGGTGGATTGCATCTACTATCCAATTTTGCCATAATAAGGCTGGACATGCTTTATCTTCAAGAAAGACCTAAGGCTCATTCTACAAGGGCAGTGTCCTCATCTACTGCTCTATTTGCCGGAGTACCCATAGACAAGATTTGCCGTGCTGCAACCTGGAAAACTGTGCACACTTTTACCCGGCATTACTGTCTGGATCTGGCGACAGAGGCTGAATCAGCCGTGGGTCAAGCAGTGTTGCAGAACCTTTTTAAATAAGGTAAGCCTCTGTTTGGAGGTGATTACGTTATTGCATGTTCATATATACATGAGTATTATTATTATTCTGTGTAATTTTATATATATATTTATATTTATCCATATTTTGTAATGTTTCTTTTCTCTGAAGATCCCCACAAGGATTGTCTTTATTGCCTTTATCCCAAACATACAGCCAAGGACTGTAAATACTGCAGAACTTTCTCAGCCAAAACTCTAAAGGATAGAGAAGCAAGATTGTTATTATGGGTCCAGAAGAAAAATCCAGATTCTGGTTCGGATGTTGAAGAGAGTCCTGGGCCATCCTCAGCTGTGAAAAAGCATAAAAATGAGGGCTCTACCTCATTAAAGGCTGATCCTAAGAGGTTGTAAGCAGAAAAGTCATCTTCTGCCTAGAAAACAGCCCTTAAGCAGAAAGACTCTGGTCTAAAAAAAGCTTCTGCTGCTTCTCTGCCTGTTACACCTCAAAAACAGGCTTCGTCGTCGAAAAAAGCCCTGTCGACGGATCCGTCGAAAGCTTCAGCCAAGTCCCCATCGTAGTCTATGGCGGCGACCGCGTCAACGACGGCTGTGGTGACGGCGTCGTCGACTAATACAGTGACGACTATTTCCTCGTCTACGGCATCGTCGCCGGCACTAACAACTACGACCACTACATCGACGATCACGTGTACGGCCCCGTCGACTGGCATTCCGTCGACGACTGTTTTGAAATCTCCTTCTAGACCGCCGATATCGACGACGATGACTTTCAGGCGTCTTCCGTTGTCGACGGCGTCGTCGACGGTTCAAAAAGAGGACATGAAAAGTGTCCAGTTTCTCCAAAAGTCGCCAGGTTTGACATCTTTATCCAAAATATCACCTTTTCCTCCTTCTCATCTTCTTGATACGGAGGAATCAGGAGATGAAAGTCTCTTTGGTCCAGCTTACAGCCCTTCACAACTCAGGGTTAAATGCCAGGACACTGATGAAGAGGAGGACAGGCAGGGTACGTCAGTTTTTGGAAGGGGAGTACTCTTTCACGGGGCATCCAAGGGTCCAGCGATACGACTCTTTTCAAGAGCGCTATCCGTGCGAAGCTTATGAGGAGCGTCAAGAGGTACGAAGGGATTCCATGTTGGTGCCAACCTCCCTAGTCACCGACCTTCGGCACAGGCTCAATGATTACCATCGTCGTTTTCCAGACTCTCACGCTCCAGTTCCGTTGACACCTGGAGGCCAGAGCATTCAAGTTGCTTCATCACCGCCAGTGGTTACTCCGCCGCCTGTTGCGCAGGAGGAGAGACAGGCTCCTCGGTGCATTATTATTCAGGATTATATCGAAAGTGAGGCTGATGATCAACCCGAGGAAGGTGAGATCAGTCAGGATCCCGTCTCACTGGGCCAGGATTGGGATGACTATGCCGCTCCGTCTTCGCCATCACCTTCTCCTCCTCCAGCGAGTTCTCCCCTGGGGGATATCGGGGGCGTCCACGAGTTGCTGGAAAGGGCCTCTAGAAGATTCGATTTGCCTTTGCCTGTGGTGCAAGCAGAATGTTTCCTTTATTATTTTAAGGATCCAGCTAAGAAGTCAGTTCGATCCATACCTATCGTGGATTATATTTGGAATGAGGGTTTGGAGATTGAGGAATCTGGCATCAGTTCCAGCTGTGTTGCCGAGGATGGAAAACAAGTACAAAGCGCCTGATTCAGCTCCGGCGTGTTTGATCGGTCACCCCCGGCCGGACTCGTAATAATGCAAGCGACAGAGGCGCTCCAGGAATCCGCAATCCCCTTGTTCGGTGCCCCCGGGCAGAGAAGGCAAGTGGCTCAATAGCATTGGCAGACGTTTTGCTACTATGGCCGCCACTTCCATCAAGGCCTCTAACGCCTTAGCGATTTTAGGACGGTATGATCGTCAGTTATGGTCAGATCTTGCACCTCTTCTTGAACATCTACCCGAAGAGAAAAAGAAGGAAGTGAAAGATCTCCTGCAAGAAGGCGCTAGAGCTTCTTCGGAAGTAATCGATGCTGCAATGGATTTATCTTCAATTGCGTTCAGACAGATGGCAGGTGCCGCGGTTCTCCGCAGACGGGGGCTGGCTTAGAGCGACGTCCTTCCGCCCTGAAGTCCAGTCAAAGATTTTGGACATGCCCTTCGACAGAGAGAATCTGTTTGGGAAACATGTGGATGATGAGCTACAGGGTATCAAAAAGGATACTGAGACGGCGCGATCATTAGGCACGCTACAACAGAGGCGCTTTCAGTCCTTTCGTGGAGGTAGAGGAAGAGGACAGTTCCAACAGAGATCATCCTACCAGTCTTACAGGTTTCAGCCCCATTTCCAGCAAGGTTACAGACCGCAATATGGAGGACAACAACAACAGCACTTTCGTGCTTCCAATGTGTCATACAGTCAGCAATCAGCTAGACGCAAGCCTTCAACACGAGGAAAATCGCAGGATTCCTCTAGACGGCAGTGACGTTTCCCATCCTTAAGCCACCTCACCTCGACTTCAGCCCCTGCAGTCTCATAATCTATCTCCATTACAAAGGACAAATGGGTTCTGGATATCATCCATCAGGGCCACACTCTAGAGTTTGTCCACAAGCCCCCTCGAAATCCTTCTTCAAGAAGGATACATCATTATCTCCTTTTGTTAAAGCAGGAAATCTCGACCTTGCTAGAAAAAGTGGCAATAGAAAGGGTTCCTTTCAGTCAATGAGGAAAGGGCTTCTACTCCAATTTCTTTCTCATAAAGAAAAAATTTGGGAAATGGAGACAGGTCATGGACCTCATGCAGCTGAACAAATACATCAAGAAACAATAATTCAGAATGTTATCCCTGCAAGAGATTCTCTTATTGGTAAACAACGGAGATTTTTTAGCGTCCCTCGAGCTCTTGGACGCATACTTCCACATTCCAATTCACGCAAAGCATCGCCAATTCCCGAGGTTCGAGGTGGCTGGGAATCACTACCAGTTCAAAGTTCTGCCCTTCGGCCTTCGTTCAGCCCCCAGAGTCTTCACGAAATGCATGGCTCCGGTAGCGGCGTTTCTGAGGAGGCAGGGCAACCAGGTTTACCCCTACCTGGACGATTGGTTGGTGAGAGGGCCTTCGTTCCACTCTGCAAGAAAATCTACACAGGCTTGTCAACGGCTGTTCAGGTCTATAGGCTTGCAGCTCAACGTAGAGAAGTCATGCCCGGTTCCAAGTCAGAAGCATATTTTTCTCGGAGCGGTACTGGACACCAGCCTGAAGAAGGCGTTTCCCACTTTGGAACGAAAAAACTAAATCATGCACTTAACAAACCTTCTGCGCACAAAAGAGTCCACTTCTGTGAGAGTGTTCAAATCTTTACTGGGGATGATTTTGTCATGTATCCCGTTGATTCCGAATTGTCGACTACACATGAGGCCTATCCAGGCAATGAAACAGGCTCTGTCATGGTGGGAGAAGGAATGCAATATCTCTCCATGCCTCTCCTTCCAGGCGATACAGCCCAGTTACATTATGTAACACGGACGCCTCCATGGACGGTTGGGGGGGCACATCTTTAGGAGTTACAAATTCATGGGAAATGGTCCGTGCAAGAAACGCAACTGCACATCAATCTCTTGGAATTGAAAGCAGTTTTCCTGGTACTGCAGGCGTTCCTTCCGAGGATCCAAGGCTCCTCTGTTCTAGTAAGAACAGACAACACCACAACGATGTTCTATCTTGCCAAACAAGGGGGCACCAGGTCTCTCCGTTATCGGACCAGGCTCAGGAAATTTGGACGTGGCTCATTCAGCAGAAGATAATCTTGCAAGTAGAGCATGTTCTAGGCGTAGACAACGCCTGGGCGGATGCTTTAAGCAGAACCAATTCCCAGTGTCACAAATGGGAGTTAGATTGGAAACAGCTGCGGCGAGTGTTCAGGATGTGGGGTACTCCAAAACTGGATCTCTTCGCAACAGCAATCAACAGGAAGTGTGAAAGGTTCGCCAGCGGATTTCCACAGGCCAAATCTTGTGGAAATGCTCTGCAGATGCAGTGGGCGGGGATGTTCGCCTACGCTTTCCCACCGTTTCCACTCATTCCAAGAGTGCTGAGCAAAATGAAAAAGGAACCATGTCATCTCATTCTCATTCTCATAGCTCCGGCTTGGCCGAGGCAGTTTTGGTTCCCAGAACTTCTCCTGTGCTCGATATCTCCGCACATTCTCTTTCAACCATTGTCAAACCTACTGTCCATGGACAATGGCCAGATAGTTCATCCTCAGATAAAATCTCAAAGTTCGTCAGCCTGGAACCTCACGACTATGAATTCACAGATCTAGATATCGCTCCAGACTGCAAATCCATCCTTCAGCAGGCTAGAGCTTCATCCACGAATAGGGCATATGCTGCAAAATTGAAGAGATTTTGTCACTGGTGTGTAGAGAAGGACATACACCCTTTACTGTCGACCCCAGAACAAGTATTGCCTTACCTGCTTCATTTGGCAAAGTCAAAGTTGGCTCATTCGTCACTCAAAGTCCACCTGGCTGCAATCTCCAAGGTTTCGCAGAAAACCGGGAGAACTCTCGCTGTGGTCAACGAGGATTGTTAGAGTTTATGAAGGGCCTCTTCAGGGTTTTTCCATCCTTAAAGCGTCCGGAAGTCCCTTGGGAGCTGAACATAATCTTTGCTCAATTGATGAAATAGCCTTTTGAGCCGATCCACAAAGCTGACTTAAAATACGTGTCGTGGAAGACAGTTCTTCTATTGGTCCTCACATCGGCTAGAAGAATTAGTGAGATTCAGGCTTTCACGGTGGCTGAACCCTTTCTTCTGTTCAAGCAGGACAAAGTGATTTTGAGAACCAACCCTCACTTTATACCAAAGGTTCCAACTTCTTTTCACTTGAATGAGCCGGTAGTGCTCTCAACGTACTTTGGAAATCCGTCAACTCTGGCTGAAAGAGCATTACATTCTTTAGACGTAAAACAATGCATCAAATTCTACATCCATAGAACAAAGACCTTCAGGAAATCGGATCAGCTCTCTATATCTTTTACTTCTCCAAGGAAAGGGCAGGCCCTTTCAAAGAGCAGCATTGCACGTTGGATCTCTTCTGCAATTGTTTTCTGCCATAACAAAGCTGGGAAGCCTCTATATGCAAAGGTGTCTGCACACTCCACAAGGAAGATGGCAGCCTCTGCAGCCCTCTTTGCAGGGGTATCACTTCCAGACATTTGTAGAGCGGCAACATGGTCCAACATACATACGTTCACCAAGCACTACTGCCTGGATTCGGCATGGAAAGCTGATGCGGCAGTGGGTCAAGCAGTCCTGAAGCATCTGTTCGCTTGAGGTAGTCTATTTCTTTAGTTATTTGGTTATTTCTTTATATAGGTATATATATGTGTGTGTATATATGTGTGTGTGTATATGTGTGTGTGTGTATATATATATATATGTGTATATATATGTATATATGTGTATATATGTGTATATATATGTATATATGTGTATATATGTGTATATATATGTATATATGTGTATATATATGTGTATATGTGTATATATATGTATATATATATATTATCTACTGGCGGTCGCCAGTAGATAGTTATAGTTAGGACCTATTATCCATAGGAAATCCGTAACATTCTATTCCCAATAACTTTGGCGTCGTTTGACGAATCATCGCGAAATTTTCAAAACTAGTGAGGCGCTCCGGTCTTGAAAGTTTCGGGGTGATTCATCAAGCGGGGGCCGAGAAAAAAGGGGGGGGGGTCCCAAAACGTGTTTTCTCCATGTTAATTCCCATAGGAAATTTTAGCCATGGCTACAGCCCAAACTGCTGAACGGAATTTCACCAAATTTGGCAAAAAGATAGTGCTTGGTTCAGAAAGCACCCTTTTTAAAAATGGTGTAAATCCGTTCAATAGTTGCTGAGAAAATCCAAAATAAAAGTTTCGATATCTATGGCCGCGGTGGATCCGCGCACCCTCCCGACCACGAGCTGCATGCTAATTGGCTGTCAACACTCCAAACCAGGAAGTGTTGGCAGCCATCTTGTTCCTCAGTAGAACCGAGGAACAAGAAAGCAGTAAAACAAGTACGCAAAAAGGGGGCAGGGTAGAAACACCCTGACCCCCAAGGTCTGCTCAGGGGGTCCCACAAGGACCCCCTGGGCAGAAAAAAGCAGAGAAAAAAAAAGACCGGCATCGTGCCGGAGGCTCCGCCCCTCCCTGCAGCAGTCTGCAAACGCGCCCCCTGGCGCATTTTAAGAAGGGGAAGTAATTCCCCTTGAATACTGGGGGTCCCTGAGGCCAACTAGCCCACCAGGAACCTCCGGTATGCTCCCAGGGGCTGCGTTGCAGAGAGGTGTACAGAGGCCACGCCCTTTTACACCTCTCTGCAACGCAGCTCTGTGGCGCTTTGGAGGTACATGGTGGGCTAGTTGGACTCCAGGGGCCCTCAGTATTCAAGGGGACTTAATCCCCCAACCTAAAACGCGCCACGGGTCGCGTTTGCACAGTGGTGAAGGGAGGGGCGTGGCTTCAGGTGACATGTGTGCAAACAGGCCCCGTGGCGCGTTTTAAGATGGGGAATTAAATCCTCTTCAATCCTGAGGGTCCTGGGGGCCAACTAGCCCACCAGGTACCTCCAGTAAGCGCCACGGAGCTGCGTTGCAGAGTGTTGTAAAGGGGCGTGGCCTCTGAACACCTCTCTGCAACGCAGCTCTCTGGCGCATACTGGAGGTATCTGGTGGGCCAGTTGGCCCCTAGGGACCTTCGGGATTGAGGAGGAATTAATTCTCCAACTTAAAACGCGCCACAGGGCGTGTTTGCAGACATGTCACTTCAGGCCCCACCCCTTCCTTCACCATTGTGCAAATATTCCTCTAAAATCAGCCGAACTACGAATTCCGATTTACTCACCTGTTATCAGGAGAGATCTCAGTGCTGCATCTTTGAGCCCAGTACTGATCCTGAAAAGTAATTTTAACCGTACTTACCAGTAACTTGAATTTCCTTCCATAGGCTAACATTGACTGGTTTTCAGCAGAAAAGTTTCAAAGTGTCGATTTTCACAAACTACAAATATTCCTTAAAAATCGCCTGTATGACTTAAACGCATTCTTTCAACTGTTTACAGGAGATGCACCAGTGCTGGATCCAGGATCCACCACTGAGTAAGAAAAAGTAACGATAACACTACTTACCTGCTAAGTGAATTTCCTCCCATAGGATAACATTGGTGATTCTATGTCAAAAAGTTTCTAAGTGTCAACTTTTAAAATACAATAATATTCCTTAAAAATCACTACTGTAACCAAAATGCTTCTACTCAACTGTTTACAGGAGATGTCCCAGGACTGAATCTAGGATCCAGTCCTGTGGTTAGAAAAGTAATCCATAAAGTAACTAATTGCATTTAACTAGAAATTCTCATTGAGCTCAATGTTGCATTGTGTTTGAAATTGTGTTGCCCATTGCAACAACTGTAACTACTGTACTTAAAAGTCTATTGTCTATTTGCAGAGTATTTAAACTAAAGTAATTCATTCTGAGAAAGTATATTTTGTAATGTAATGTATAATGTAATTACAATGTAATTTAAAAATAAAATATGTAAAAATAAATAGTTTAAAAAATGTAGTAAATCAGTATCAAAAAATAAATATAACAATTAATACATTTAAAAATTGTCATTTACAAAACCTTTGAAATTCACTGAAAAAAACCATAGTTTTCAGACATGCTATAGTTAGGAATTAGCATTTAAAAAACCTTTGAAATTCACTGAAAAAACCATAGGTTTCAGGCACGTTATAGTTAGAAATTAGCATTTAAAAAACCTTACAAATTCACTGAAAAACCATAGGTTTTAGTGACAGTTATAGTTAGTTGGACATTGCACTCGTACAAAACCCGTGAAATTCCCCCGTTATAGTTAGTTCAGCTAACTATAACTCGCGCCCGCATAATGCACTGCTGATGACGTCACATATTACATCACTCATGACATGGTCAGTGACATCACTGATGACATCACTGATGACATCATCCACGTGATAATTTGATGCACCTCCTCACACCCTAATATAACCTTTGATACACTCACTCTAAATTACAGACTGCCATTCGCAAAACCATAGACACCAACACCAATAACTACATACCCACTCACTGATTCTTAGGTCTACACACACATCCACTCACTCACCCGTACAGTCACTCATACTTGCGGTCACTCAGTACAGGACTATCATATGCACTCTTACTCCTATATAGACACTCAAACACCGCCACTCATCCATAGAGGTACTCACACACCTAGTCAGTCATGCAAATAATTAAACACACTGCCATTTACTCACCTATACAGTTATACACACACCAGCTCACTTACTCATACAAATACTAGCACATTCTTACGCTCTTATACAATCACTGATACAAGCACACACTCATCCATACAGTCACTCTCACAATCACACACTCTCGCTTATAGCTATTTATATACTCCAACACACATATATACTGCCTTTCACATATGTAGTTACTCACACATGTACCACTGGGACATACATTCACTCACTAACACACTCTTACACACACTTACCCACCCATACAGTCTATCACAGATGCACTCTTGAAACCATCCACCCAGTGAATCACCCACTCACACATCTATGCACAGTCGCACACACCCCACCCACACAAACACTCAGGCACCCATACAGATACTCAGACAACCAATCAACTCATATAGACACTCATGTAGCTATTCACAAACCCATGCAGCCACTTACACAGCAATAGACAGACGGATACAGACATTCACCCAGTTTAGTCACTAACCCATGCATTCAGTAAGATACGTTTAATCACTCACTTATAGAGTTAGTCACGCACCTACTAAATCATCCATACAGACACTTATACACCCACTCATTCTTCAATACGCCTTTCCCTATATATATATAAAAAATATTTAAACTTTACAGAAACAGTCACTGGATGATGTCATCAGTGATGTCATTTGAGATGTCGTCAGTGATGTCATCAGCGATGTCACTGGCAATGTCATGCGTGATGTAATATGTGACGTCATCAGCAGTGCATTGCGGGGGCGCGAGTTATAGTTAGCTGAACTAACTATAACGGGGAATTTCACGGGTTTTGTACGAGTGCAATGTCCAACTAACTATAACTGTCCCTAAAACCTATGGTATATATATATATATATATATATATATATATATATATATATATATATATATATATATATATATATATATATATATATATATATATATATATATATATATATATATATATATATACATACATATATATATATATACATACATACATACATACATACATACATACATACATACATACATACATACATACATACATACATACATATATATATTAATTACCTACTGGCGGTCGCCAGTAGGTAGTTATAGTTAGGATCTAGTTTCCATAGGAAAAGCGTTTTTTGTTTTCCCAATAACTTTGGCGCCGTTTGACGAATCTTGTCAATTTTAAAAACTAGTAGGGCGCTCCGGTCAGCTCCTGTCTTGAAAGTTTCGGGGTGATTCGTCAAGCGGGGGCCGAGAAAAAAGGGGGGTCCCAAAACACGTTTTCCCCTTGTTATTTTCCATAGGAAACTTTAGACAAAGCTACAGCCCGAACTGCTGAACGGAATTACACCAAATTTGGCAAAAAGGTAGGCCTTGGTTCAGAAAGAGTCCTTTTTGATAAATGGTGTAAATCCGTTCAGTAGTTCCTTAGAAATTAGAAAAAGAAATGGTTTCGATATCTGTGGCCACGGTGGGTTCGCGAACCCTCCCGAGGACGAACTTCACTCTGATTGACTGTCAACACTCCAAACCAGGAAGGGTTGGCAGCCATCTTGTGACTCGGTGGAACCAAATCACAAGAAAACAGTGAAAAAAATGTTTAAAAACAAGAAAAGGGGGCAGGGTAGAAACACCCTGACCCCCTAGGCCTGCTCAGGGGGTCCCACAAGGACCCCCAGGGCCAAAAAAAGCATTTTTTTAAAATAATTTCGGCGGAATTCGCGTTGGGGTTGCGAATTGCGCCGAAATTATAAAAAAAAAATGAGGCCCCCGGGTGGGCCAGGTCCCGGGGGCATTGCCAAATTAATAATAGCAGGGGCCCGCAGGGGACCGCCACCTACCCAGGGCTGTGAAAAAATGCGTGGGGGGTCCCAATCCCCCCCACGCTGCCCCGGGGACCGCCACCTCCCCGGGGCTTTAATAAACAACCGCGGGGGGGCACGCGGCCCCCCAGCAACCCCGGGGACCGCCACCTCCCGGGGCTGATAAAAATGCGTGGGGGTCCCAATCCCCCACGCTGCTCCGGGACCGCCACCTCCCGGGGCTCTTTGTTTAAATAAAACCTGTGTGTGGGGGGGCTCGAGCCCCCCCACACGCCCCGGGGACCACCACCTCCCCGGGGCACTAAATATGTAAAGGCGGGGGTCCGTTATGGACCCCCGAGCCCCACCACCTCCCCTTACCTCCAGTAAGCGCCACAGAGTTGCGTTTACTGGAGGTTCCTGGTGGGCTAGTTGGCCCCCAGGGACCCTCAGGATTCAAGGGGACTTAATCCCCCAACTTAAAACGCGCCACAGGGCGCGTTTGCACTACTGTCACATCAGGCCCCGCCCCTCCCTGCACCACTGTGCAAACGGGCCCTCTGGCGCGGTGTAAGTTGGGGATTAAGTCCCTTGAATCCTGAGGGTCCCTTTGGTCCAACTAGCCCACCAGGTACGTCCAGTAAGCGCCCATGAGCTGCGTTGCAGAGAGGTGTAAAAAGGGACGTGGCCTTGGACCACCTCTCTGCAAAGCAGTTCTGTGCCGCTTCCTGGAGGTACCTGGTGGTCTAGTTGGCCCCCAGGGACCCTCAGGATTCAAGGGGACTTAATCCCCCAACTTACAACGTGCTAGGGGGCACGTTTGCACAGTGGTGCAGGCAGGGGGCGGGGCCTGATATAAGAAGTTAGCAATCCTGCTGTGTGGGACTTACTGGTGGTAATAAAAGGGATAGTTGGCCCCCAAGGTTGACGTTGGGGCTAACTACTCCTGTTACCTCCAGTAAATCCCACACAGTGGGATTGCTAAGAGATGTTTCGGAGGCCACGCTCACCTTTCTCCACCACTCTGGAAACGCGACTGGTCTGTTATAGTTAGAAATTAGCATTTAAAAAACCTTTGAAATTCACTGAAAAAACCACAGGTTTCAGGGACGTTATAGTAAGTTGGACTTTTCTCTTGTAAAAAACCATAGAAATTCCCCCGTTATAGTTAGTTCAGCTAACTATACCTCGCGCACCCGCAATGCACTGCTGATGACGTCACATATTACATCAATCATGACATGGTCAGTGACATCACTGATATCATCCACGTGAAAATCTGATGCACCTCCTCACACTCTAATATAACCTTTGATACACCCACTGTAAAATAGACTACCATTTTCGAAACCATAGACACACCAATACAAGTTTCTACATACGCACTCACTGATTCCTAGGTCTACACACACATCCACTCATTCACCCATACAGTCACTCATACATGCAGTCATTCATCATTACAACACTATCATATGCACTCATACACCTATACAGACACTCGCACACCACCACTCATCCAGAGTTACTCGCACACGTAGTCAGTCATGCAAAGAATCAATCACACTCCCATTTACTCACCTATACAGTTATACACACACCACATCACTTATTCAAACAGAAACAAACGCATACTTACTGTCTTATAGAATCACTGATACAAGTACACACTCATCCATACAGCCACTCTCACAATAACTGACTCTCACGTATAGTCATTTATATACTTCAACTCTCACATGCACTGCCTTTTACATATGTGTTACTTGGACATGTACCATTGAGACATCCATTCACTCACCTACACACACACACACACACACACACACTCACTCACCCACCCACCCATACAGCTGTTTCCACATGCACTCTTGAACCCATACACACAGTGAATCAACCACTTATATACATACAGGTACATAGGTTACCTCTTTTGTATTTTTGTCTACTTGGTATCTCACAGCTTTATGGTTATAGTCATTGACCTGGTTCTGGTGATATATATATATATATATATATATGTGTATATATAATGTTATATCTCGATGTATGTTTTAAATGATTAGTCCATTCTCAGTACGTATGAAGTACAACGCCTAGTCGCAACGAGTTTAAGAATGTTACTGCTATCTACTCTGATACAAGCATGTGAATCTATGAAAGATTCAATACTGGAGAAAAAACAAGTTACTTACCTGTACACTGTGGTTCTCCAGTATTGATATCTTTCATAGATTCACATGCGGCCCTCCCTCCTCCCCGTCTAGGCTTGCCACTTCTACCTCATGCTACTACTCACCTTAGCACACTTGTGCGCGAAATCTGAGGTCCGGTGGCTCTGCTGGGGAGTTGAGGTCTAGGGCTCGTCTCTGATTGGTCAGAGTTTGGGCCTACATAAAGAGGCTAACGAATGTTAAAGTTTTCCTTTCCCTTTGGTGGTTTATAATGTACTCTTATAGTACTACTTTTCTAACTACTGCGAGACTCCCACCATGACGACGGGGAAGATACAAGCATGTGAATCTATGAATGATATTAATACTGGAGAACCAGTGTGCAGGTAAGTAACTTGTTTTTTTTCTCCGCCATCTAGTTTGGACTAGATTCAGTGTGCTCTCGGTCTCAATGAGTTGGTCGGTTACCATCGTGGCCTCAAGGTCCTTTATCTTCCATCCCGTGTAAGAAGGCTCTTTGACATGTTTCTTCAGATGGTGCTGATTCCATTACTCGAGTACATTGTCATTGTGTGACCGGACCTTTCGGTCCACAAAGTCCTTTGGGCCACAGCGGGCTACGGACTATCCTTTAATGAATGAGCACTAGGGGTAATGGGACGAACACTGTTCAAGAGATGCCTTCGTTGTCACTCTAAATACCTCTGAGCCGAACTCCACGCCGTCTGCAATCTTTGTCACTCGCCAGAGCACGACGAGAGCCGCTCCAACTGTTGCTTGCCATTTTGCAGCAAGAAGACTGCACCTGCACTGAGACGCTGGATATCTTCTGTGAGGTCAATCATCGCTGTTGCTGAAAAAAAGGAGGAACCATTGGGTGAGTCACCCCATCTCACAGCACATCAGCCAAGTACCCAGTTCCTTGACTCTAACGCCTTGGAGCTGAGTATAGACTCTTCAAAGGGCCTCAATACTCTGCCGCTCTTGAGTTTGAGCTCACCTGTACGAGTTGAACCCAACTTACTCATAAAGTCTTAAAGCGTGATCGGTACCTAACCAACTTTGTATCCCAGACTCGCTCTCAATGTCTAGGAATGCCCTATCTTCGAGAGGCTGCAGCAGGAGCTCAATGAAAGACAGCGAAAGATCATTATCCACCTTCGCACAGGCAGGATCTCTGCCTTGGAGAAGATTCTACCAAAGAAACTTGACTTTGAGGAGGCCTTGCCATCCAACACTCCTGTACCACTTTTGTCTGCCATAAGGCCTAAAGATGAATCCTCAGCTTCTCTCCCCTTTCTTCTTCCCCCCTTCTCCTCCTCCAACTCCAACACCATCTCCTTCACTGCTCCCTCCCTTACCACCCTTACTTATACTTCCACTTCCCTCAACGATGTCTTCACCACAGTGGTTCCTGGAGTCAGACTGCAATACTGGCAGTCTTAGCCCTTATTCCCCAACCGAAGACTTTGTCCCAGTCCATCTTGGTGCCTCAGGGGATCCTTGGGAGAATTATGATATAGACCCTCAGACAAACCCTGACCTAGAACCTGTCCCAGTCACAACTCCCCGCCAGATGACACCATGGCATACCACTGCGTTATTCAATGTGCAGCCGCTTACTGTAAGCGAGAGATGTTTGCCACCCCGGAGGAGGATGACGTCTTAGTAGAACCGCTGTCAAAGATGAGCGCTTTATCCAGTATCTCCTGATGCTCAAGGGGATGATTAAGTCAGACCCTGAGATCTTGAAGGAGCCGGTGAAAGCTTGCTTGGTAGCACCAGATGTTAAAAAGAAATATTAGCCTTCGCCCTCTGACTTAATCTACATCCGGGATCATGTTCCACCGGACTCCTTAGTAAATACAACTGCTAAGAAGAGGGCAGCTGCCCAGGCCACTGGAGATGCTCTGCCTTCTGACAAGGAAAGTAAGCGAATCTATGCTGCAGGGTAAAGAGTAGAGGTGTGAGTGGCCACATACTGGTGCATTGCCAATTCTGTAGGCCTCCTTTCCCTGTACAATGGAGCCCATTGGGAGGAGATGGAAGGGCTCTTACAGCATCTCCCTGAATAGTATCGTAAGCGAGGGGAAGAGCTAGTGAAAGAATGCAAGACTATTTCTAGTGCAACCATCAGGTGTGCACTGGATGCAGCAGATATGCCCCAGCGATATTTAATTTGATTCTTGGATATTGCAAGTGACTATGTAAGCCATTCGAAGAGCATCTGCTGGACACTGGTGTTTGAGTTTCCCAGCTACATAATGGCTTCACTGAAACTAGAGATGTTTGGTATGATTCCAGTGATTGACCCAGAGGGCACCTTAGATGTCCCAGTGAAAACCTACCAACTACTAGTGTGCTGGCTCGCTGGTGTAGCCCAGCCTGCCACCACAGACCGGTTTTCGACCCCCTGCTGGTGAGAGCCCACGCTCTCTGAGGACCGAAACAATGCCTGCTCCGGCCAGAGGTGTTGTCACCCCCAACGAGCAGGATTGCTAAGTGTTCAGCATATCCAGGCAGGAGGCTTCAAAGGCCTCTATCACCTTTGACATGCAACCCAAGGCTTCCACAGACATGGGAAATGCCACCCCGGGCCCATTTGGCACCAGGACAGGTGGGAAAATTAGCTAGTCAGGAGGCATGTCCCCCTCTTAGGCTAGTACTACCCTTAAGGTGGGCTACCTGAAGTGGACTAGACTTTTAGAATTCCACCATCTTAGTTTTGCCGGAATTAGGCTTTGAGTCAGGGTTATGCCCACTTACCACAGGAAGTGGTCATATAGAGGGTGTAGACACCCTAAAAGTAAGTAGCCCATTGGCTACTACCTGTCACTCCCTGTAACACCCCTAAATTGAATATTTAGATGGCACCCCTCACACCAGGAACTCTGATTCGACGGATAAAGAAGATAAGGACACCGAGATCTGCTAGAAAAAGCGAGAACTGAAGACTACTGGGAACATTTGACGCCAAACCCTGCCTGCCTTACTAAGTCTTGACAGTCGGGACCCAGCGACTCGTCCTTCAGCTGAACTCCTGCCAAGAACTTGGGTGGGCTGCCCACCTATCTCCCTTGAAGTAGAGGAGCTACTCCCCTGCAGTCCTCAGGCACCAAAGCGCAAAGTCTGGTCTACTGAGTTGGCACTGCCCAGCTAGCCCGACTCAGCAGCTCCACAGAAAGAGTACCCTGTGCTCCTGGAGGTCAGATCTGTCCCCACACCCAGTGAGAGGACACCAACCAGAGCTGTTCAGGACCAATACCCGGGGTACTAGACCCCTTGCAACAAGCAGAGACAGTGAGAGTCCACTCCAATGACTTCCAAGACAAAGCAGCCACAGAGTTACGTCGGCACCTCAGAGACCCACTTCCAGCGTGGCCCTGCTGTCCTGATTTTTGCACTCTCAACCAGCGAGACCGATGACCGCAAGGCACCAGGACGCACAGAGCCCAGCTGACCTTTCTACTCTGTACCCGAGTCCCCCAGCCCAGGTACCGACGAACCAACTGTGCTCCCTCGTCCCCGGAACCCTTGTGATCCGAGCTCCCCCGTTGGGAGCTCCCTGACTGGTCCCCAAGTCGTCCTCTGCAGCCTGTTTCTAGGTGGCCCCCCCTTCTCCTTACCGGCGTGGCACGCACAACTACCAATGGGACCAGCACCTCTGCACCTGGACGCCTGAGGGCAGGTAACTAGAAACTGGTGGCAGTACTTTGGACCATGACCCCCCTACGACCCTAAGTTTCGAAGGAGACCCCAGAAACCAAAAAGCAAATAACTGTATGCTATACATGCCTTTTCTTCCATATCAAAGCATTTTGCGTAAAGACTCATCTAATTGAATATTTTACTTGCCTGCTAAAATCAATACTTTAAAAAGTACTTACTTGCTAGCGAAGTACTTGGTATCAAAATTTATATAAAAATACGACAATTCTTTTCAAAATTTGTCTCCGATTTATTCTCGAGTGTCTCATTTATTGCCTCTGTGTGCATCAACAAATCTTTAGCAGTACCCTCCGATACACCTAACTGCTCACCCAAACTCCTACAAAAGAGAGCATTTGGGATATGATTTGTGCCTCTGTAAACCAATCAGGGTTTGCCTGGACTCTTTACACAGTGTATCTCATTTTGGTCCACTATATAAAGATCCAGCTTCCTACACTTCCCCAGATCAACCCCCAGTCCTTTCTTTGGTAACAACAGGGTTATCACCCACAGGGGTTCCACACAGGGCTCCTTAAGAGGAAATGCCTCCAAGGGCAGAGGCTCCCTCTAGTAAGGGAACCTCAACCTCTAAGATCTGACTCCCCACCCCCCTCCCCCCCAATCGACCAGCACCTTTTGTGTAGGGGAAACATCAGGGATTTCTTCCCTGCTGGGTAGAGATCACCCCGGACTGGTGTATCCTATTCATCATCGAGCGCGACTACTGCCTGCAGCTCATCAGAGCCCCACCAAACATACTTCCTTGCACCCACAACCTCAGCCAAGAACATCTAGCGTTGCTACAAGAGGAAGTTTAGGTGCTCCTCTTCAAAGGAGCTGTAGAAGCTGTGTCCCATCAACATCCGGGCAAAGGCATCTACTCTCTATACTTACTCATTCCCAAGAAGGACGGATCCCTCAGACGAATCCTCGAGCCCTGTCTTCTCAAAAGATGCATCCTGTCATTTCCCCATGGTCACCAAACAGGATTTCATACCTCCATCACAGCAAGGCTGCTTCATGGCTGCACTATACCTTAAGTGTGCCTACTTTCTCATCCCAATCCATCCAGCTCACCGGCGCTACCTCTGCTTCAAGGTAAGTTGTCAATACTAACAATTCAAGGGTCTACCTTTTGGCATTACCTCAGCCCCAAGGGTCTTTACAAAGTGTTTAGCGGTGGTAGCCTTTCACCTCTGGAAGTGAGGGACATGCATCTTCCCCTATCTCAACTGGCTAATAAAGAGCTCAAACAATGATGGACGAACCCAATAGATGTAATCACTGAAAGGCAGTGTTTGGAATCCACTAGGTGTGTTAAAAGACCACTCACACACCAACCTAGTTGGTGTCATGCTTCATCATTGGGGTCCCAACCGGGTGGCCGAATGCCCCCCGGTTGTGCTACGACGCCTGGTTACAGCGGAGCTGGTATGGTGCAAGTGTGTGATGTGATGTGGGTTTAAAAATACCTCTGAGAATCCTTGCCTGTGTATTTATTAGCGGCGGCTCAGGATATGGTTAAAAAGTATGTGTGTAACAACTAAAAAAGAATTAATTATCTTATAGTTGTTTGTGATGGGTCTACATGTTTCAGCCCGCAAAAGAAAGTGGGAGGGGCTTTCGTCAGGACCGTGAGAAGTGGTGAGTGGCAAAGTGTGTAGTGCCACGTGAAAAAGGTGAAAAAGTTCTTTTAATAGTACCTACACACGCGCTAAGGTGTGTGGACTGAGTGTCTACGTACTTACGGACACTTTTAAGAAAGAACCTGTGGAGAAAAAACAACACAGAACATATATATACACACTAGACAGCATGTTTAAGCAACTTAAAATGCAATCTTAAGTGCTAAGGTTCTCAGTGCTGTAATCGTCCAAATAGTCATGCCTAGTGATTGGTATGCTCAAGGGCATATATAGACATATGTATAAGCACGCAGTGGGCATGCTGCATGCAGCGATAATACTGGGACTATATTGGTGGTGTCCAGTTATCTCAATACTCTTAGGCTGTAAGGTAAAAGGATGACACGTAGGTGGCAACCAAGGGGTGTCATGATGTTGGCTGTGGCCACCGAGTAGTGCAGTGCTGCTGCGCATAGTTGTGGGAATTTGCTACAGTGATGTAGGTGCCGTGTAGGGCATACTGGTAGTGCGCGCACTCGTTGAAATCGGCACTGTGCAGTCATGCGTGGCGCGCAGGTTTTATAAAAGCTAGGAAAATAAAAATAAAAAACGCTTAAGGTAGCAGCGCTGTGGATCAGCGTGGAATAATTACAATATGGCTGAGAAATAACAGCTGATCGGGGCTCGGAAGGAGTTCGCTCCTCAATCAGACTCTAAAGGAAGAGAAAATGAAATGAAAATAAAGGTCAAGGTGAGAGAAGCATTAGGACGTAGCCACTGCTGGTTTGTGGCATTTGGATAGCAGCGCAACCTTACTTGAACTCAGAGCGTAACCCGCTGTAAACCTGGTCTGGTCTCCTGTCGTCCCGGATGGAAGTGCGGTCCGGCGCGGGCTCGGTTTAAAAAGCCGGCTGCAGCGGTGGTGTACGTGCCGAGATGGGCATGGGCGCTGTGGGAAAGACTATGCGCGCATGTGCGTGAACAGAGCGCTATTATGCGCGCATCCGCGGTTGGGAAAATCAGTCCAAGCAGACGCGCATGGACAGAAAGGCCTGTATTCCAATAGTTCGACCATATTGGAATGATTAAATGGTGCCTTCATGTAGTTGGAAAAGGTGTGTGCACAACTCCCAGGTATTACTGAGGCATAGTGCAAGGATGCACATAGAAAAGAGTACAATAAGGAAAGACAAGTCCCTGAACACAAGGAGTCTCCAGGTGTATGTTGGCACTGGCATTGTCTCGGGGGACAGAGTAGGTCACAAGCAGGCTCGTGTGAAAGGTTGAGCATAACGAGTCGATAGCGAGTGTGGCTGGACGCTCAGAGGGGCGCAGCTGGAATTGTGGAGCGACGTGAAATCTGTCTCTGATAATCTCACATGGGTGGGTTGTACCTATTGCGTAGTCAATGGTACAGAGGGAAGTCCATGTAGTTTTATGTTCTCCTAAGACTGTTCCAAGGGATATTGTCGTTCAAGCCTGTGATGTGACTCGAAAGGCGATATATCCACCTCTGTTCTTTTTCAAGTAGACGACTCTGGATATTGGGTAAAGTAGGGTCCAGAGCCTCTATGACCACCCATTTCATGTCATTAGTCGTGTGGCCAGCCTCGAGGAAGTGATTTGTCATCCTGGTGGTGTTTTTCTTGCACCGTATGGTGCTGCGATGCTCGCAAATCCTTGTTCTTATCTTTTGCGTCGTCATGCCGATATATATGAGATTGCAGGGGCATACGATCCGGTATATGACATGTTCAGTGTTGCAATTGGTGTGTTTTCTCAACTCCCACATTTTACCTGGTTCTAAGTTGAGGTTTTTCACGGTCTCCGTGATGTGGCAAACACTACAGTTGCCGCACGGAAAGTGACCAGTAATGCCCGGGAGCCTCTAGGCATTGAGAACTGTGCTTGCAGGTCTTGCTGATGGTATGGGTCTGGTGGACACTATGGCGTCTTTTATGGATCTGGCTCTTGTGTTAGAAAGAAGGGGGGGTGCCCAGTTAAGGTTGCCTGTTTTCAATATTTTCCAATGTTTGCGTATGATCTGTGAAACTTTGTTAGAGACTGTGTTATATGTTGTAACACACGTGCGTGGTGTAGGCTCTGGGTCTCGCGCTTGTGTTTCGATGAGTCCTTCGCGGTTCTGATTTCGAGCCCTCTTGTTGGCTTTGGTCGTAATGTGTTTGGGGTATCCTCGTTGGTGTAGTTTGTTGCTAAGATCTAGGGCTTGAGATTTGTAATCCTTGATTTCGCTGCAGTTTCTGCGTAGCCGGAGGTATTGACCATATGGGAGGTTTTCGCGAAGTGGTCTTGGATGGAAGCTGGAGAAGTGAAGAAGAGCTCAAACAGACAAGAATGCCTGACCACACTCAGGCCGCAGTCTCTCTACTGCACAGCCTGGGGTTTACATTGAACGCCACCAAGTCACACTTGGAGCCGCTTTAAATTCGACCCTTCTTTGGGTCAGTATTAAACTCTTTAGTGAACAAAACCTTCTCCACCCTCCAAAAGGTGCGATTTTTCTAGCAGATTCTTCCTCTTTTTTTCAGCCACTCCCTCCACTTCTAGTTTGCACAGTGATGCGTATTCTGAGAATGGCGGCTTTATGCATTTCTATAGTGCCCCCTGGCAGGCCACATATGAGCCCGCTTCAGGAATTTCTCTCAAGCCAGTGGGTGGTCATTTGGAAGATCTCGTGTTGGTAAGGGCCACCACCCATCGCTCTCTGCAGTGCTTTTGCAGACCCAGTTCTGCAAGTGACCATCACCACAGGCGCATCTATAGTCTGCTTGGGAGCACACCTCAAAGACATGACACTCAAGGGTCTGTGGCCACTTCGTCAAAGGAGTTTCCACGTCAACCTCTTGGAACTCTTAGGGATTCATCGAGCCCTCAGAGCCTTTCTTCAGCAGATTCAAGGGTAGGTAGTCCTGGTTGCAGACAACATGACTGCTATGTTCTACCTACAAAAGCTAGGAGGCATTCACTCCCCTCCGCTATCGGCCCTCTTGCAGCAAATCTGACGCTGGGCCATCAATCACCAAGTTCATTTCATGGGAGAGTATCTTCTGGGAGTGGACAAGGACTTTGCAGACCAGTTAAGCCGGGCACAGCAACAAGTACACAAGTCGGTACTCCACCCGTAAGTACTCCTCCCTTACTTCCAGAAATGGGGGACCCCAAACATAGACCTTATTGCTTACGAAAATACAAAATGTTCAAACGTCGCTGCTATGTTTTTCTCACCCACAGTCCATGGGCAATGCTCTGTGGGTGAATTGGTCAGGGAAGCTCAAGCAAACAACCTTCACCCTCATCCTGGTGGCTCCAACATGGGCCAGACAACCATGGTTCTCGACTCTAGTAGAAATGCCCATCACCCCTCACATGAAGCTCCCCAACAGGCTGGACCTTTTCACACAAAACCAAGGCAAAGTCCTATACCTGGACCCTAGACAACTCAACCTGGTGATTTGGCTCCTGAGGTACTAGAGTCTGGTTACCTTGACCTACCTCAAGAGTGCATGGTCATTCTCTGAGATAACAGGGCCCGCTACATGCACCTGCTATGCTGCTAGGTGGAAGCGGTTTGTCCACTACTTTACTCCAAAACACATGAACCCTATGACGCAAGACAGTATTTACTACTTCCTACACTTAGAAAAGTCAGTTTTAGCCTACACATCAATCCAGCTACGTTTAGCCATCACTACTGCATACATGCAAAACCGGTAAACCGTCTTCCCTCTTCAGAATTCCTGTAGTTAAAGCTTTTATGAAGGGCATTAAGCGTGTCATTCCACCAAGGGTAGCCCCAGCCTGGAATCTGTGTTATTCTCTCCAGACTTATGGGGCCCTCCTTTGAGCAACTGCATTCATGCCCGATGCAGTTTCTCTCTTGGAAAGCTGCTTTCCTGGTGACTATAACGTCTTTGACGGATTAGTGAACTACAGGCCCTCACATTACAAGAACCTTTCTTCCAGGTACATCGGGATAGGGTGGTTCTTAGAATCAATCTAAAATTCATACCCAAGGTAGTCTTCTCATTCCACCTCAACCAAACCATTGAGCTCCCGGTCTTTTCCCCACAACCAGACTCCGTATGTTAAAGGGCGGTTCACATATTTGATCTTAAACGTTTTAGTACTACACTGATAGAAATGCCCTGCAACAAACAGTTGCTGTGTTTTTCAAAAGGGCTTGGTTCTAAGGCAGGGATTGCCAGGTGGATTGTCAAATGCATCCAAACCTTCACCTTCAAACAGGGGACTCCTATGGCCTTTTAGGGAACACACCCATAACAGACATTTGTAAAGCTGCTATATGGTCCAATCCACACACATTCATTATTGTGTACATTTTTACTAGACAACAAGCTAGAGTTGGTCAAAGTGTCCTTCGGACTCTGTGTCAGAACTCTGCTCTATCCACTGGCTAGCCACCGCTTAAGGGAGTACATGCATTACAGTTGATGCAGAGCATGTGCATCTACAGCCACACATGCTACAGACCGATAGTGTAACTTCAACTGTAAGCATTTGTTTGTTGCATGTAGTGCTGCAGATTCACATCTAACGAAAAGGTAGGTGTCTTCTCTAGTGGGCTCCATATGAGACTGCTACTGGAATGTCTTTAAGACCAGTGAAGTCAATATTACAGGTTGGGGTGCACATATGAATAACCTTCAAATCCAGGGTTTGTGGTCCTTAAAAGAAATTAAATGCCTCATCAGCCTACTGGAACCATTGACGTTGAAGCATCCTGGAACTTCAAAACCACCTCAGATGTTGACAGCCACCAACCATACGCTGTTGATGCCTTGTACGACGTTAAGACCAACATCACTATCGTCCCACATTACTGTGCATTGACTTACGGAGCTAGAAAAAGGAAAGTACCTCTGATATCCGACTTAGTGTACTATTGAACCTATTCCCCTTTACAAGAGATTTCTCCTGAGGTTAATTTTTTATGCACATGATCAGCAAGGGGTTCAAAATCTCTGCTTTTTTCCGCGGGCACCCCAGCTATTCAAGTGTCTTTGGCATCTCCTTGGCTTCCTCCAGGGCTATACCACCAACTCCTCCCTTTTACTCCTGTAAGACCTGGAAGTGAAAGGAGTCATCACACACAGAGTTGTCCTTCTAGAACTCCAAGAAGACATTCAACTAAGAGCCCCTGTCTAAGACGGGAATTACTTTCCAGATCACCAATAAGAACTATAGACAGTTTTGTAGAGGGAGAGCAACCTCCTAGTCCCGTTCTAAATGCTCAAGCAGAAAATCTTCTCTTTTGTCAAGAATGAGATCTCCATCTTGGACCTCTTCCTCAGGTCGTCCTTTCCTTAGACTAACCCTCCAACTCTGATTCACCTCTGGAAAGAGTCTGTAACATCCTTACTTTCATTCATCTTCATCCGCTCCTAACTACCTGGTATTAAATCAAACATGAACACCCTATTTTTACTTCATTATTGTATCCTCTTTTTTTTGTTTTTTTGTTGGCTTGCTCTTGGTATATTATTAGCACCATCATGCTGGAGAGTGTGTGCATGTGCTTTATAAATTAATAAATTAAATGCATTTATGTGACTGCGTTCTTTTAGGAATGTGTTATCTTTTTATCTTTCCATGCTATTATACCTCAGTACCTTACTTTGTATTAACCAGATATCACCAAGACGTTTTGACTTTAGAACACTTTACAAAGATAACCTTACATTGTATTGGCATTTCTTGAGCTGCATTCTATTGTGCTTCTTCTTCCTTGTTGCAGTCAGTACATTCTACATTTTCTCACTTAATTTCATTCCTTATATTGCTATTTATCATGCGCATATATATAGATTTGTGAAAGGTTATATTATATTAAAGCGCAATAAAATTGGAAAGCAAGCTTATTACACAACCTATAGCTGACCTGATTTGTATGATTTTTCGTTAGAAATCCTCAAAGATTTGGCAGCTGGGTTGAAGTGAACAGCAATTCTAATGCCCAGTGTGCAACTAATAACCGAGATGGAAGGCCTCTCAACACAGATTGTGAAATAAACAACCGAACTGCTGCAAATATAAGGACTTTAAATATGGCGTCATCATTGGGTATGATTTTACATTGTAGAGTGTTTTTGTTTAACTTGATATTGCATGTTTTTTACCTTTGCTCTTCTGTGTGCTTTTCTAATACAAATTTGATCTTTGAATACTATGTAAAATTCAAGATTTAAAGTTCTTCCACCAGCATCTAAAATATCATGAATTTCTTCATGCAAATCACTGTAACAAATAACTGTATGTGCTCTTTATCCATTTTCTGTTGCGTATGAGCCTTCAGTTTGTATACTATTTCCTGTATGATGGAGATGTTTAAACTTATCAACACTTCCTGTGCCTGTGTGAATTAAGGGTGACAAACTTATTAATACTCATCTAAAAGCAGTGATTTTACCCATTTATAATTTTTTTAAAGAATCTACCAATTAGAAATTGAATGGATTTATGAAAGTATTAGACTTATGAAAAAAAAATTAAATCCATAGAGCAAAAGTCTGGGAATTCATCATTCGATTGGGGTATATCTTTCCAAGGTTTGTCATGATCTAATAGATTACTGTAAAATATTAAACTTTACCAATTTGAACCAAGCATTTCTGGAAACCATCTTGATATTATTATAGGCCCTAGTCTGTTCTATCTCAGTGATCATCTCTGCAGTCTGTGTACCTTTTGTGTTTCACTTTGAGTTTTATTTGGGGGAGGGGTTTTCCTGCCTTCAATGCGCGGTTTTCACCTACCTTCCTCAGCGAGTAGTAATATGTATTTCAGTGTTGCAGTACCTTCTTCCATACCTGGAAAGGCAGGCCAGGTTTAACCTGCTGTTTTTGTAAGTTTATCACACTGTAAAATTTGCACCTTTTGAACAAAAATAGGGCTTGTGCTCTTTTTGGAAGTGAGCAATTGATCGCCACCATAGACAGTGCCCATGTTCCTACACTGTCCCGCTATCGATTTTACTCATTTTTCTAAAGCCTACTTGTACCCACAGTGAGTGTTCTTGGACTAACAGGTTTTTATTGTTATTTTTCCTTACTGTCCTATAACAAATTGGTTCCAGTAGGCTGATCAGGCTGGGTACTTCCAAGGGGAATACCTGCATGCAAGAACAATGTGTGCCACCTTCTCCTGACTCTATTATGGCATTTCTAGTAAGGCAACTTTACTTAGCTCTTCTTCCCTGCCAGACTAGTTTTAACAGGGGCTGATGACGTTCCCTGCAGAAAGAAGAGAACCATAGCACCTGCATCACATTAAGACATCCGAGGAGCACCCCATTCTTCACCAATGAAACCGATGCCATTACTTACAGTGGGTGTGATACTAAATGTAATTGACATTTGGAGTCCCACAGTGATTCTATCCTTGTTGTGATGGATAAGGTAAGCAGTAGTGTATGCTATTTAGATATGAACCTACATAAGAGCACCTGTCTTCCACTGCAGCCCCTAATCAGGCAACATATTGGTGACTTGCCTTTTTGTCAATAAATGTTCTGCAGGATCCCTAGGAACTTCAACTGTTCTGCTTACAAAATCTAGGTTCTCAAGCATTGGATCATCCTAGTTACTCCAGTATTGGAACTTTCATAGATTCACATGCTTGAATCATTACCCGTGGTCGAGATGGGAGTCCCCGGTATATTTAAAAAGTAATTTCAGATTAGACATAGGACTAAAGGCTTAAGGCCTCATTATTTAGTAACATATCCAAGTCCTTATTTAAAAAAAGGACCCAAACTTAGAAAACAACCAATCAGATGACACCACCCCCTGTAGATCCTTCCTGAGAGAAGCTCTAGTCCCTCAGATTTTATACTGCACGTCGTGCTAGGCAGTCTCCACTGAGCTCTGCTCAGTTTTTCCTCAACTCTTTGGAATCACCTTTTCTTCAGGTTTTTTCTTCTTTTGAATAGATATGTATATATTATGCAGATCCCAGTATCTGTTTTTAGGTGGAATAAACTGATGCCTCTATGTCAGACACACCTAAAAAAGGCCTCTTCAGGCACTGTGGCACCAGCAGGAAGAAGAGACTGTGCATCAATGATCCCCACAAGGACTGCCTTTATTGTCTATACCCAGACCATAAACCTAAGGTAAGGTATGTCGCACGTTTTCTTCAAAGACTGAAAGATCGTGTGGGGAGGCTTTTACTATGGCTGCAGAGGTTTAAGACAGATGTTCCTGTTTCTGCTGAGGAGAGTGTTTCCTCAAGATCCTCCTCTAAAACACCTCAAAAAAGACCACTGGATGACTCTCCAGGTCCTTCCTGTCAACAACCTCCAAAGAAGTCGCACTAAAAGTCTTCAGAAGGTGCTGGAAAGCAGGACCCATCTTCCAAGTTGCCTCCTCCACAACAGGAAAGAAGTTCAGTTTCTGTCAAAAAATCCTCTCAGAAACCGGCTTCAGAACCTTCTACTCCACCTGTGAAGGTTAAACATACTTTCAAAAAGTCTACCTCAGCCCCGCCCATGGACAGCTCGTTGGCGGCAGCCTTGACGACGAGGAAATCCTCCTCGCCAGTATCAGTGTCATCGGTGGCGATCTCCTTGTTGATGAAGTCATCGTCGACAAGCCAGGTCCCCTTGTTGACAGTGAAAATCACCAAGGCTTCTAAGTCATCGTCAATGAAGCTTCCGAATACGAAGATGACGAGTCCTTCGACGGCGATTCCCGTGTCAACAACGAGCCTACCGTCGACAGCCCTCTCGTCGACTATCTCTCCCATCATTTTGTCGACTGCCTCGTCGACGTTTGTATCGTCGACGGCGATTCTATTGTCCACGCCTGTATTATCTGCGGAGGCATCGCTGTCATGGTCGATGCTGCTTACCTCCGTCGACAGCTCATCGTTGACGACAACAGTCACTTCCAGGATCCAGTCACATATTCCAGTGACGACGACTGCGTCGACGACCCCAGCATCAAAAACAGGAAAATAGATTTTTCACCCAAAATTTCAGCAAGAAAAGCTAACTCCTTCTTTGACATCGCAAGTAGAGTCCAGCCCTTGTTGCCATCACACCTCTTAAATGATGACGATTATTCTGACGACGACAGCCTGTTTGGGGCAGCGCAAAGTCTGTCAGAGCTTAATGTAAATTACCACGAAGACTCGGATGAGCAGGAGTATTATGGCCAGCAATTTTATTACTCTGACCAACGCCATCAACCACAACAGGACATGGTATGCCATCAATCTACTCTTGTTACGGATCTACAATCCATGTTAGTGGATTACAGAAAGAGATTTCCGCCAACATCGCCGTCTCGTTCACCAGCACCTCCTCCACCTCCTATGGTACAAAGTCAACCTCCATCTTCTCCTCAATCACAAGTACCTATACAACAGCTATCATCCTCTGAGGATGAGGAAGAAGAGCAGGAGGAAGGGTAAATACAGCAGGGACAACTGCAATAACATGACCAATGGGACGATTACATTATTCCTCCACCAGCGTCTCCATCTCCTCCACAAATGGATTCACCTCTAGAAGACATAGGTTTCCATAACCTCTTAGAGAGAGCAGCCAGGCGTTTTGAGCTTCTGATGCCTGTGCATCAGCCGGACTGTTTCCTTTATGAGTTTAAGGAACCTTTCAGGAAATCAGTCAGATGAATGCCCATTTTTTACTATATCTGGGACCAAGGTTTGAAAATAATGAGGAATCCAGCAACTGTGCTGCCAGTCTTACCAAAACTTGATAAAGTATAAGGCTCCTGACGATGCGCCTGCTTGTCTCACAGGTCATCCAAGATCTGATTCAGTGATATCACAAGTGGCACAATGTAGATCGAAGAACCCTTCAGCACCATTATCGGCACCCCCAGACAAGGAGGGTAGAAGACTGCACAACATAGGCAAACGTTTCTCAACTATGTCTGCATTAACGGTCAGGGCTTCTAATTTCCTGTCATTATTAGGACGTTACAATAGGCAAACGTGGTCAGATATTGCCTCTTATATCAAAAATCTTCCATCGGACGTCCAAGATGAGACAAAGAAAATAATGCTGGAGGGCGAACGCTTCGCCTCAGATAATAGATTATGCGATGGACATCGCTTCCACCGGTTTCTGCCGACTGGCCAGGGCGGCAATCTTAAGACGTCAAAGATGGCTGAAGGCGGCAACATTCAGGCCGGAGATTCAAACCAAGATTTTAGATATGCCTTACGACGGAGGGGAGCTTTTTGGAAAGCATATTGATGAAGCTTTACAAGGGATAAAGAAAGATACGGATACTGCTAAGGCTCTTGGCACTCTTCAGTATAGAAAGATGCTCTTTCGTGGTGCTCGGGGCAAGAGTCTATCATCTTACAGAGGAGGCTATCAACAGTACCGGTATCCCACTTATACCTCTTCCAGCCAACAATACAGACCACAGTTTGCCCAGCGGCAACCACCTACAGCTGCCTACAACAAGTCTTCTTTCAGAGGGAAAGCAGAAAGACTGAAGGATACTAACCATCATCCATGACCTTCCACTACTGCCAGCTGCTACTTTTCCACCTCCTTCCAAAGTAGGAGGCAAAATTTACCATAGGTCAGCAACATATACGACAAATTTGCCGCACAACCTAAGGCCGACCCTTTGACGGCTGTCCTCAGCAATGAAGAATGTTCCCCTTCTTTCCCGCAATTCACTCAAGTCTCACCAAAACAGATCTCTGATTTAATCGCCACCATTAAATCAGGTTCCCCCACTGACCCCTGCCCCTCTTCAGTCTTAAAACTGATCCCGGATCTTATAGCTCCCAACCTAACAGATATCTGTAATGCCATGGTTCAAACAGTTTGGTTACTATCTAAACTATAGATGTGCCCTAAACAATGAAATACCCTCACATCTAGGGGAGAAATCTCCCGAGGCTAGTACATGCTGGACGCCTGCACCTTATTGGGATTGCGTCGGGTGCCGGCTCACTCGCACCTACCCTCTACCAGCGACTGCCTGCTTGATACTGGGGAGATATCTTTGCCTCTCTCTATTTCTTCTTCCTCTTTTTTGACTCTACTCTCAATCTTTTCTTGTTGATGAGAGGGTGACATTTTTGCACCCCTATCTTGGAACAGTGTCTCTTGTGATTTGACGTTCACTTATGGAGCACGGACACTGGACCTTAACAGGCTCCTGGTCCCCCCCCCCTTTTCTTCTTTTTTGACGTAGTCAAGGGTCCTACCTGCAACGCCGCAAATGCATCTACCAAGGCCTGTCTACGCCTTTTCAATCAACCGGGTCTCACCTTAAATCCGGAGAAATCAGTCCTTCAACCTACCCGGCGACTAATATTTTTAGGAGCCATCCTGACTACTACCTTAAACAGGGCTTATCCTACATTGGAAAGACAAAAAAAGCTTCTAAATTTAGCGGGCAGCATACAAAGAAGGAAGTCTCTTTCCGTGCGCCTTTACAAATCATTCCTGGGCATGATGTCCTCTTGTATTCTTCTCATCTCTCACTGTCGCTTGCACATGCGTCCTCTTCAGGAAGCTCTGAACATCCAATGGGTGCAGGTCAACGGAACATTCGACGACTTGATTCAAGTAACTCCATCCATGGTCACCTCACTACTTTGGTGGGCACAGCCTCGTCATCGGTCACAAGGCTTACCATTCCTGCCGCAATCCTCTCCCCTGGTGATAACAGACGCTTCTCTGGAGGGCTGGGGAGCCTTCCTACAAGAACTTCAGATCTTCGGCAAATGGCCACCATCTCAAAGGAACCTACATATAAATCTTCTCGAACTAAGAGCGGTGCTCCTTGCTCTACAAGCTTTCCTGCCCAGGATAAAGAATTCCTCGGTGCTTGTCAGGACAGACAATACTACGACAATGCACTACTTAAACAAGCAAGGAGGAACACGATCTCTTCCTCTGTCTCAAGAAGCTCAGCTGATTTCGAACTGGGCAATTGGGCACAAGGTCTCTCTGACAGTGAAGTATGTACCAGGGAAGCAGAACACCATAGCAGATTCGCTAAGCAGATTACAAACAATCTGCCATGAGTGGGAGTTGAATCAAAGCACTCTAAACCGAATTTTCTAATGCTGGGGCAAGCCAGTTCTAGACCTGTTTGCCACTTGCGACAACACCAAATGCCAGTACTTCGCAAGCTGGCATCCCTAACCGGGATCCTGGGGGAATGCCTGTTCAATAGCATGGTCCGGCGTATTTGCCTACGCTTTTCCTTCCATTCCTCTCCTTCCAAGGGTGCTAAAGAAGATGAAGGCGGAACCCTGCAATATCTTAATGGTGCCAGCGTGGCCTCGCTAACATTGGTACACAGAACTCCATCTTCTCTCTCTGGAACCTCCGATACCCCTCAAGCCGATTCTGTCTCTTTTAACCATGAACCAGGGACAAGTTCAACATCCATACCCAGGTTCTTTGAGGTTATCCATTTGGCTTCTGAGTCCCAGTAGTTTCAACACTTAAACATCCCACAAGAATGGAGAGAAGTCCTGTCTCGAGCTCCAACGGACAGCACCAACAAAACATACTCTTTAAAGTGGAAAAGATTAGGTATTTGGTGTAGATCAGCTATGGTGCACCCTCTCTGGTCATCTCCAGAGGAGATTTTGCTGTATCTCCTCCATCTGGCACGTACAGGTTTAGCTCATGCTTCGATCAAAGTACACTTAGAGGCTATCTCCCGTTTCCAGGGATCATCTGAGATCCCATCTTTGTGGTCCAGCAGACTGGTAAAGCAATTCCTTAAAGGACTCTTCAGGACCTTTCCACCTGTGAAAACTCCTCCGACATGGCAACTCAACACAGTGCTTGCACAGCTAATGAAGCACCCTTTGGATCTATACATAGAGCTGTTGCAAAGTTCCTCTCCTGGAAGATCGCTCTCTTCCTGGCCCTTAGATCTGCAAGGAGAGTTGGTGAACTCCAAGCTTTCACTATCCAGGAACCCTTTTTACAGCTTAAACATGATCGGGTCATTCTACGGACCAGTCCTAAGTTTATCCCTAAAGTCCCCTCGGACTTTCATCTTAACGAACAGATTGTGCTAAAATCTTTTTTCCCAAATCTTCAAACAGCTGAACGTGCTTTGCATTCCTTGGATATCAAAGGATGCCTAACATTCTATCTGGACAGAACCAAATCCTTCCGCAAATCCACTCAATTGTTTGTAGCTTACAGTGCACCTAGGAAAGGTTTCCCTCTCGCAAAGCATCTCTAGATGGATATCTACCGTAATCCTCATCTGCCATCAACAGGCAGGCCAGCCTCTGCTGTCAAAGGTCCGTGCTCACTCTACTAGAGCTGTGTCTACGTCTATGGTGCTGTTTGCCGGTGTGTCATGTCAGACATCTGTAGGGCAGCACCCTGGAAGACGCCACACACATTTACTAAACATTACTGCTTGGACTCTGAGGTCATGAGAGATGCTGCAGTAGGACAAGCGGTGCTGAGACATCTGTTTCAATTAAGGTGAGCCTTTTTAGGTCGAGCATTCGAGACCTCTTTATATACTTTAGTATATACTTATATGTGTATGTACTTTGTGGGCTCTGGAGATCAGCCCTAGGACGTGTCTGCTTCTGCTTAGGGACTTTTTTTCTGTTCAACGTCCTCTATTTAACTGTCTCGATAGAAAACGACCAATAGAGGTCAGTAAAATACCAGAATTGCTTTCTGCTTGTTCAACTACCTCTATTTAACTGTCTTGATAAAGACCGACCAGTAGAGGTCAGTAACATACCAGAATTGCTTTCTGCTGAGGGACTTTCTTTTTTTATTTTTCTGGCAACTGCCTCCATTTAACTTTCTTGTTAGATAAAGATCAGCAGAGGTCAGTAAGAGTGTTTTTGGATGTTAATTGAGGAGCCTGACTCACTCACTCACGCTCCCAACCTACGGAGGATATGCTAATGAGCAAAAACGGGATGCGTGTGGAAGGTATTCGAGTAGGATAATTCCTACGATGATCGTGCTGCAACAGATGGTTTCTCCTGGTCGCACGCAGAATGAAAACACTGCGGCATTTCACCTGACTGTTTCCATACTTAAACCACTTGAATATCAGTGCAGATACTGAGCGTCAATGTCCAACAAGGCTCAAATGTAAGGACTTCCAATTACACATCTTTAATTGTACTGCACTGTGGGAGTTGATGTTTTCAAGTCAAGTCACATGATTAAAAAATCTTTTGAAATAGCACGCCCAAGCACACGTTAGTGTCTGCTTCCTCCTGTGATCAAGGCTACACAGCCGAAACGTTGGGAAAAGGGAAGTAGGCGCTGCTGGACTGTGCGGGAGCTTGAGTTGCAGTATTGGGCCTCATAACTTTGTTTTGCACGGCAAGTGCTTTTGTGGGATGTTCCGTGCCCATTTTCAATGAGGCCGCCCTGAAGGGTCTTGGGCTCCAGAAACGGAAGAGTGTTTTTGGATATATATATATATATATATATATATATATATATATATATATATATATATATATATATATATATATATATATATTCACTGAAAAAACCATAGGTTTTAGGGACAGTTATAGTTAGTTGGACATTGCACTCGCACAAAACCCGTGAAATTCCCCCGTTATAGTTAGTTCAGGTAACTATAACTCGCGCCCCCGCAATGCACTGCTGATGACGTCACATATTACATCACTCATGACATGGTCAGTGACATACTTTCTCAGAATGAATTACTTTAGTTTAAATACTTTGCAAATAGGCAATAGACTTTTAAGTACAGTAGTTAGTTGTTGCAATGGGCAACACAATTTCAAACACAATGCAACATTGAGCTCAATGTGATTTCAAGTTAAATGCAATTAGTTAATTTATGGATTACTTTTCTAACCACAGGACTGGATCCTAGATTCAGTCCTGGGACATCTCCTGTAAACAGTTGAGTAAAAGCGTTTTGGTTACAGTAGTGATTTTTAAGGAATATTATTGTATTTTAAAAGTTGACACTTCGAAACTTTTCACATAGAATCACCAATGCTATCCTATGGGAGAAAATTCACTTAGCAGGTAAGTAGTGTTAGCGTTACTTTTTCTTACTCAGTGGTGGATCTTGGATCCAGCACTGGTGCATCTCCTGTAAACAGTTGAAAGAATGCGTTTAAGTCATACAGGCGATTTTTAAGGAATATTTGTAGTTTGTGAAAATCGACACTTTGAAACTTTTCTGCTGAAAAACCAGACAATGGATTCCTATGGAAGGAAATACAAGTTACTGGTAAATACGGTTAGAATTACTTTTCAGGGTCAGTGCTGGGTTAAAGATGCAGCACTGGGTTCTCTCCTGATAACAGGTGAGTAAATCGGAATTCGTAGTTCGGCTGATTTTAGAGGAATATTTGTATGTTACAAAAATCGACACTTAGAAACTTTTTCAGCAAAAAGCAGGCAATGATATCCTATGGAAGGAAATTTAAGTTACTGGTAAGTACGGTTAAAATTACTTTTCAGGATCAGTACTGGGCTGAAAGATGCAGCACTGAGGTCTCTCCTGATAACAGGTGAGTAAATCGGAATTCGTATTTCGGCTGATTTTAGAGGAATATTTGCACAATGGTGAAGGGCGGGGCCTGAGGTGACATCTGTGCAAACGCGCCCCGTGGCGCGTTTTAAGTTGGGGGATTAAGTCCCCTTGAATCATGAGGGTCCCTGGGGTCCAACTAGCCCACCCTGTACCTCCAGTATGCGCCAGGGAGCTGCGTTGCAGAGAGGTGTTCAGAGGCCACGCCCCTTTTACACCTCTATTCAACGCAGCTCTGTGGCGCTTTCTGGGCGTACCTGGTGGGCTAGTTGGCCCCAGGGACCTCAGGATTGAAGGGATTTCATTCCCCATCTTAAAATGCGCCACAGGGCCTATTTGCACACATGTCACCTGAAGCCCCACCCCCTCCCTTCACCACTGTGCAAACGCGCCCCGTGGCGCGTTTTAAGTTGGGGGATTAAGTCCCCTTGAATCCTTAGGGTCCCTGGAGTCGAACTAGCCCACCATGTACCTCCAAAAGCGCCACAGAGCTGCGTTGCCTCTGCACACCTCTCTGCAACACAGCCCCTGGCGCATACTGGAGGTTCCTGGTGGGCTAGTTGGCCTCAGGGACCTCCAGTATTCAAGGGGATTACTCTCCTTCTTAAACGCGCCAGGGCGCGTTTGCACACTGCTGCAGGGAGGGCGGGGCCTCCCGGCACGATGCCGTTTTTTTCCTTTTTTTTTTATGGGAGGGGGCTGCGTGGCCCCCTTCCCACGGCCACTTTTGGCCCCGGGACTCCATCCCCCGGGGCCTGAGCATATTTTTTTTTTTAACGGGAATGGGGCCGCGTGGCCCCCCTTCCCTGGGCCTCCTATTGGCCCCGGGACCCCATCCCCCGGGGCATGCCCTCTTTTAAAAAATATTTGGAGGGGGCTGCGTGGCCCCCTCCTCCAGGCCATTTAAGGCCCCGGGACCCCATCCCCGGGGCCTGGCCTCGTTGGAGACTGTGGGGGGTCCCCAATCCCCCACAGTCCCAGCCGGCTCCCCGCCTCCTGCGGGAGCCGGCATTGCTTTTCCACATGGGGAGCAGCTAACATGCTGCTCCCCGTGTGGAAAAGCAATTGGGCTTGCATTTTGAAAGAGAGGCAGGTTTCCTGCTCTCTTCAAATGCAAACCAAGCTTGCGATGCTCCCGTCCTGTCATAGCAAACTACAGTGTCCCGGGGTAGGCACCCCGGGACACTGCAGAGAGCCGGCCCTGGTGGTCCCCAGGGCCATCACTGGCTCCAGGAGGGGGCGCGCGGCCCCCTCCCAACTTTGTTCAAAGCCCGGGGAGGTGGTGGTCCCCGGGGCTCTGGAGTCCGTAACGGACCCCCATATTTAAATCTTTAGTGCCCCGGGAGGTGGCGGTCCCGGGCGTGTGGGGGCTGGAGCCCCCCACACAGGTTTTTAAAATAAAAAACAGCCCCGGTGGGGCTGGTGGTCCCAGGGGCAGCGGGAGGCGCACAGCCCTCCCGCCATCATTCTTTATAAAGCCCCGGGTGGTGGCGGTCCCGGGGCTTGGGGGCCTTAGAGGCCCCCCATAAACAATAAACCCACCCCCCGCATGCCCCCGGGACTTGGGCCACCCGGGGGCAAATTTGCATCGAAGCGCGGGAGACAGCGCTTCGATATTTTTTTTTTTCGGCAGGATCCGATTTTTTTTATATTTTTTTTTATTTTTATAAAATGCTTTTTTCTGCCCAGGGGGTCCTTGTGGGACCCCCTGAGCAAACCTAGGGGGTCAGGGTGTTTCTACCCTGCCCCCTTTTTGCGCTTTGCGCACTTGTTTCTGTCACTCGGTTCTACCGAGGGACAAAATGGCTGCCAACACTTCCTGATTTGGAGTGTTGACAGCCAATTAGCATGCAGATCGGGAGGGTGCGCGAATCCGACGCGGCCATAGATATATGTGATTTTCCTTTTGATTTTCACAGGAACTACTGAACGGATTTACCCCATTTAACAAAAAGGGTTCTTTCTGAACCAAGAACTACCTCTTTGCCAAATTTGGTGTAATTCCGTTCAGCAGTTCGGGCTGTAGCCGTGGCTAAAGTTTCCTATGGGAAAATGAATGTGGAAAACACGTTTTGGGACCCCCCTTTTTTCTCGGCCCCCGCTTGACGAATCACCCCGAAACTTTCAGGGTAGGAGCGGACCGGAGCGGCCCATAAAGTTTGAAAATTTCGCGAAGATTCGTCAACCGACGCAAGAGTTATTTCAAATAGAATGTCGCGGATTGGCGACCGCCAGTAGGTAATATATATATATATAAAGCTAGAGTGTTTCACCATATGTGGGACACTCAGTGTTTTCGTTTTTAATCCAGCGGCAGGCGAGGGAATGTACAGGCACAGTTATTACGGCTGCCAATTGATTTATTTAGCGATGGGAGCGCCATAGAAATTGCATTAGGCAATAAATAATTAAGACAGTGACGCTCCATTGCTGCCCCTTCATTGGCCAAGGATCCACCAACCATATGGCAGGACCGTTTTAATGACTGTGTTTGTTTTATTAACGGCTTTTCCGCACTGATGACGGCAAGAGCCAGAAACGCGTCTGCTGATGTTTTATAGCCGATACATACCCCGTGAGTGCACCGGACCTTGGGAGTATTATGAACTCCTTGTTTTTTGCTGTTTTTAAGCGGTTTCCACCACCGCTCCCGGTTGCACCCGCCGCGAGTTCGGCAAGCCCCAGGTGGAACACTGCTTTGGATATATATATATATATATATATATATCTATCTTTATTAATTACATAGCCAAATGTGCTAATTACTCCTCTTTACTCTGATTCAAGCATGTGAATCTATGTAAGTTCCAATACTGGAGTAACAAAATAAGTTACTTACCTGTAACTGTAGTTCTCCAGTGTTGGAATCCTTCATAGATTCACATGCGACCCACCCACCTCCCCTAGAAAGTCTCATCTTTATCTCTCAGTTACTTCTATTTGTACGCACTGTTTAAGAAAATCTGAGGGACTAGAGCTTCTCTCAGGAAAGTTCTACAGGGTGGTGTCATCTGATTGGTTGTTTTCAAAGTTTGGTCCTTTTTTAAATAAGGACTTGGATATGTTACTAAATAATGAGGCCTTTAAGTCCTGTGACATTACTTTTTAAATATACTGGGGACTCCCATCTCGACGACGGGGAGTGATTCAAGTATGTGAGTCTATGAAAGATTCCTATACTGTAGAACTACAGTTACAGGTAAGTAACTTATTTTCTTTCAAATGCTTGTATCATTTTCCATCAACAGGGTGGGTAATCCCAATAATTTTAAAATACCATTAACAGTGTTAAAATGGCCATGGCACCCACAAAAGTTTGTTTAATAGCACATCTACTTTTTCTTTTTAAATTTCTTTATTAATGCATTTGCACATTAACGTATATGCATTATGAACATGTGAACATAACGGTATCTCTTACCTTTTTTTTCCCGTCAGTATACATGCATAGCCATGATGACCTTGCCCATTCCTGTGTGCTCCCCTCCTCGACTTGCAAATCATCTCTTCCACCCCTCCATTAAAGGAAGTATCCTTTCCTTTATTCGTGGTTACTCTGTGACTACGCACTACGCACTATCTTTTTATCTCATTATATTGTTTGTGAAATATAATATACAAATGTTAAACCATACCATTGGTGTATGTGGTTTCTTTTTCCTCTGACATCCCTCCAACCCTTTCATTGCGATTGCGCATTGTATTATCAACACTTGGTTGTACTATTCAAGTGTGATATCTAGGCATATCACACTGAGTAGAAAAAGAAATACTTGGTTGTACTATTCCACAGGAACCGCTGTTTCGGATACTAATCAATTACCCTGGTTCCTTAGTGAGTAGGGTCCCCTTGCTTTCTGTTTTAGATATCACACTGGGACATTTCCTAGAGAAAAGGTAAGTCAGTTTTTGTATATTTGCACGATCTTAGAGTTTCATTCAAACCAACTCCACACAGAACAATTTTCACAAGTAAGCAGTTCAATGCCGTCCTATGGGAGAAAACAATGTTAATGACTTAAGGGCAAGTACTTAGGTTTGGGAGTTTGCTTTCTGGGGTTAGAACCAGGGTTCCCCCAGGGTCGAGGATGCACTCTCAAAACAGCCCCAGCGGCACTAGGGCGGCCGGGTGCTCAGTGCTGAGGCCCAATTTTATCCAATGGGGGTTAGGGGGCCTCGGGCTGGTGGCTGCTCATGAGCAGGCCACAAGGTTGTTGGAACAAAGCTCCTTGACTTAAGATCAGGGCAAAGGGGGATCCGGTTTAGCACCCACAGCGGCACTATGGCAGCCGGGTGCTGGGTTGGCGTCGGGTGCCCTGTTACTTTCAATGGGGATTCTCTGGTTTGCAAAAGCACTGCAGGCTCGGGAACGAAGATCTTCTGGAGGAGACCACCAAGTGGAGAGGTAAGTTGGGAAGCTGGGGGTTGCCTGGACACAGTCGGTTGGGCCACCCAAGGCCGTGGGGCGTCGGGTGCAGGGGTGTCCTTTGGTGTCAGGTTTTCTTACCAGCTCCTGGTCGGGGGGACCCTCTGGATTGAAGCTGCAGGCGTCGGCTGGAGGCTTGAGGCAGGTCAGTGGTCACTGGATCTCGGGTCAGGATCACCAGGGAGACCTCCTCGGGGTGTTGGGCCACTTGAACGTGGGCGTCGTGTGCAGAGTGGTGCAGAATCGCGGATTTGGCCGGAGCCAGAGACTGTGGGTGAGCAAATCCGGTTCTCACGGGAGAAAAAGTCTGGTTTGGGAAAGCAGGGCAGGTCCTCCGGGTTCTTGAGGGCTGCTGGCTGCAGGACACACCGGGATCTCACTGTAGTTGGTCGAGGTCGGGACAAGCTGGTAGGGCTGGGGCCAAGTCATTTGGTGTCCTCCTCCTCTTCTTCAGCACGGCTCTTCGGTCCTTCGTCTAATTGTTTCATCTTGTCTGAGGAGGCAAGGTTCAAGGGTGCCCCTAAATACTAAATTTAGGGGCGTTACAGGTAGGTACAGGTCGCAACCAGTGGGTCCCTTCATAGGGGTGGGTACACCCCCTATTATGCCGCCCTCCAGTGGGAGCGGGGCATAAGTCTCACTCTGGTTGGCTGGGTCCCCCCGTCTGCATGATGGCGGGGACTGAGAGTTGTGCTTCACCTCGCCTCCCCTACCTGAGGGGTGGGGTTGGCAAAGGTGGGCACACCTCTCCTAACTTGGTTTTCCTGCCGATTCTCCTGCCCAAAATGGGGGGCAGAACTGGTGGGGACCAGTTGCTGGTAGGAGCAAATGGCTGGGGTAGCTCACAAAGGTGGCAAGCCTTTGAAAGTTCCCCTTCGTAGACACTGCCCATCTAGGAGGAGGAGGCTTGGCACCTCGTCCCAGGATGTGCTTAGTTTCAGGTAAAAGGTACAGGGCCTCTAAGGGTGGCACAATAAGTGCTGCAGCTCTTAGAGGTCTTCCCAGGTCACAGTGCCCTTGGTACCAATAGTACCTTTTACAAGGGACTTACATGTGGCCAGAGAGTTGCCAATTGGGTTTTGCAACTGTACATATTAGGGAAAGAACATAGGCCCTTGGTACCTGGTTGGCAGGAACCCTGGGGCACACTCAGTCAGAGTACATCAACATTAGGCAAAAAGTGTGTGTGGGGGGAGAGGGGGGGGGGTCAACCATGCAAAAAGGGGCACTTTCCTCCATGCACTGATAGATCTTGTGCCGGAAGATAAACGGTCGGAGGCTATAAGAATACTTAAAGGAGAAAGGACATCTTCTGAAGTAATTGACTGTGCGATGGAAATTGCTTCCACAGGATTCCTCAGCTATTCGGTAAATACATCTATGATGCCTTATTGACAATAAAAAAGGACTCCCGCACAGCAAGATCCCTTGGCACCCTTCAGTTTTAAAAGTTGCCTTTTTGGGGTCACAAGGAAGAAGATTTTCATCAAATAGGGGAGGGTATCAACGCTCTTAGCAGTTCCAACCCTCCCAGTCACAATACAGGCCCATTTATCAACAACAACAATATCTTCAACCGCCTGCAGTGGCTTACAACAAACAGTGTGTTCGCCGAAAGCAGCCTCCCAACACCTCCCCTCCCCAGGGTCGGGACACAGATCATAAACAGTGACCTCAGTCAGGTGCCAACTACATCCAGTCCCCCACTTCCGTCTTCCCATAGAGGTGTGGGTCTCTATTCCCGCTTCTTCCTTAAAAAAAAGAGTGGAATGGAGACCCATCCTGGACTTTCAGAAAGCTAAGCAAATTCATGTGCAAACAGTCTTTTCGGATTGTTACTCTCTGACATCCTCCATCTCCTAAACAGTGGAGACTATAAGACTTCTCTGGCCTTACAGAATGCATACTTATCGAGTATTAGGCTATCTTTCATAGATTCACATGCCTGAATCATTCCCCGTCGTCGGGATGGGAGTCCCCGGTACATAAATAAAGTAATGTCTCATTAGACATATAGAGTAATAGGCTAAGAGCCTTACATTAGTAACATATCCATGTCCTTTTGTAAAAAGGACCAAACTCTAGAAAAGAACCAATCAGCTATCACCACCCTGTGGAACCTTCCTGGAAGGAGCTCTAGTCCCTCAGATTTTCTACCGCACGTCGTGCTAAGGGAGTCTCCACTGTGCTCTGCTCAGTTTTTTCCTTGTTTCTGGATTTTCAGTGATTTTTTTCTCCACCATTCCTTCTGTGTGAAGTTCTCAGTATCTTCATGACAGATTCTCCTAAGAAAGGCCTTTTTAGGCCCTGTGCTTCCTGTGGTAAAAAGAGGCTTCATGTCGACGATCAACACAAGGTCTGCCTCTACTGTCTTTACCCGGATCACTCTTCAAAGGACTGTAAGGTATGTCGTACCTTTTCTTCAAAAACCCTCAGAGACCGGGAGGACGCCTTTTAATTTGGCTGCAGAGACTTAAAGACAAAGACCAAGTTTTGTCTTCTGAAGAGAGTGAGGGCTCCTCCAAATCTTCAAAATCCTCTCAAAAAAGGCCCAGAGTTACTTCTCCAGGACCTTCGTCGCAGCCCCCTCAAAAGAAGACGCACAAAGTCTTCAGAGGCACACCTTAAGGCTTTACCAGCGAAGGTTGCTCCACAGGAGGTTCTTCACACCTTTAAAAAGCCTACTTCCACCTTGTCGATGACTGCCTCGTCGACGGTGGCTTCAACTACGAGAAAATGCCCATCTACAGCCGTGGGAGTGACCTCGTCGACGACAACTGTCTCTACCTCTTTGGCGTCCTCTGCATCGTCCACGTCGACGACTTCATCGTAGACGGCGGTTAAACCTGTATCGTCGACGATAAAAATGAAGAAATCATCGTCGACGACCAAGCCAGCGTCGACGCTACAATCGCCGACGAGCGCGTCGACACCTGCGTCGGCGAGGAATGTTCCGTCGACGGTCACCCCGTCGACGACGAGGGCCCCGTCGACGACGACCACACCGTCGACCAGGGCTCAGGCGACGACAACAACACCGTCGACGATGGCTCCGTCACTGGGAGCTTCGTCGCTGTTACCCTCAAGTGTGTCCGTCGGTGCTTCACAGTCGACGACTACACCGACGACGGACTCGTCGACGACACCAGAGTCCAAAGTACAAAGTGCGTATGTCCATCTTAAAATAACTAAACGCACGTTGACACCTGCCCGGACTTCTCCTAGCAGGGTCCAGCCATTACCTCCGACTCACCTTTTGGAACAAGAGCAAGACTCAGACGATGGCAGTATGTTCGAAACGTCTACAAGTCCTTCTGAACTTCATGTCAAATACCATGAGAGTTCGGACTATGACGAACAAAGACCAGACATACTTTCCTGACAGCCATCCTCCCCAACCTGCCATGGTTTGTCTACCTGCGTCTTTGGTTTCTGACCTCCAATTTCTAATTACTGACTACAAGCAGAGATTTCCTACTTCTGCTACGTCTCCTGCTCCAGTTGCCTCTCCACCGCCAAGGCTACAACCTCCACCTCCACCTCCACAGTCTGTGCATGTAACGCTACCACCTCCACCTTCCACGGATGATGAGGAGGATGACCAACAAGAGGAAGGAGAACTCCATGATTCCCAATCGACTCATGATGAGTGGGATGACTATGTTATCCCGTGTCCAGCGTCCCCGGTGCCTACTCGAGCTGATTCGCCTCCTGAGGATATCGGGGGTTTTCATAATGTCTTGGAAAGGGCTGCACAACGTTTCCAGATCCCAATGCCTTCTCTCCAACAGGATTGTTTCCTTTATGACTTTAAGGAACCTTTTAAAAAGTCTGTAAGATCTATACCCATTATAAACTACATCTGGAATCAGGGTGTTAAAATAATGCACAATCCATCTTCGGTTGCCCCAGTGTTACCTCGACTAGACAAAAAATACAAAGCTCCGGACACCGCTCCGGCCTGCCTTACCGGACATCCCAAGCCTGATTCCGTCATCACTCAGGCTGCTCAGCGGAAATCTAAAAACCCTTCTGCTCCGCTGTTCGCTCCTCCAGACAAGGAAGGCAGACGACTTGACAATATTGGAAAACGTTTTTCTTCCATGTCTGCATTAACAGTGCGTGCGTCTAATTCCTTAGCGTTATTAGGGCGCTATAACAGACAGATGTGGGTGGACATTGCTCCATACTTGGGTGCCTTGCCGGACGAATCTAAGGAAGAAGCAAAGAAGATCTTGCTAGAGGGCGAACGTTCGGCTTCCGAAATCATCGATTGTGCGATGGATATCGCCTCTACTGGTTTCCGCCAACTCGCTGGCGCTGCCGTACTACGACGCCAAGGTTGGCTGAAGGCGTCTTCTTTTCCGGCCGGAGGTCCAGACAAAATTCTGGACATGCCCTACGATGGTCAGCTTCTTCTTGGCACACATATTGATGAAGCTCTTCAGGGCATAAAAAGGATACCCGACACGGCTAGGGCTCTGGGTACCCTTCAATTTAAAAAAAAAACCCTTTTCGTGGATCAAGGGGCAGAGGTCAACTACCTCCAGGGGAGACTACCAACACTATCGGTCTTCCTATTCCTCCTCCAACCAATAACGGCCACAATACCAGCAACGTCAACAACAGCAATCGTCTTACACTAAGACCTCCTTTCGAGGAAGAGGAGGACGACAGAAGGACACTACTCGGCGGCAATGACTTTTCCCTACCGCTGGTCTCCATTTCCTCTCCACCCTCCAACATAGGAGGAAGGATTTTCCATTTCTTACACAATTGGAAACAAATAACAACGGACCGTTGGGTTCTTCAACTAATACAATTTGGACATTCCCTGGAGTTCATTCAAATTCCTCCCCAGACCCCTCCTCGACCTATGCTTCACAAACATCTACGCCTTTTACTCCTGGAACTTTCACTTATGCTCCAGAAGGGAGCAATAGAAAAAGTTCCTCTTCATCAACGGGGAAGGGGTTTTACTCCCGTTTTTTCCTGGTGCGCAAAAAGGAGAAGAAATGGAGACCAATCCTAGACTTGAGAGGTCTCAACAAGTTTCTAAAGAAACAGTCGTTTCGCATGGTAACCATCCAAGAAGTACTGCAACTTCTCAACGCAAACGACTACATGGTGTCTTTGGATCTTCAAGACGCCTATTTCCATATCCCTATCCACCGGAATCACAAAAAGTTTCTGAGGTTCGCCGTGGCAGGCAGACATTACCAATTTCGAGTCCTGCCCTTCGGGCTCAAGTCAGCTCCACGGATTTTTACGAAATGCCTTTCTCCAGTGGCTGCATACCTCAGGCAACAACACCATCAGGTCTTTCCCTACCTCGACGACTGGCTCGTCAAGGCACCTTCTCTAGACGGCGCGACCAGGTCTTCCAACGCCTGTCTACAGCTTTTCAGTCGCCTTGGACTCACTCTCAATCAGGACAAGTCTGTCCTCCATCCTTCTCAGCGGATATCCTTTCTGGGTGCTACTCTCGACACAACCCAAAAGAAAGCTTTCCCATCACAGGAGCGACAAAACAAACTACTTCATTTGGCAAACCAAATAAAAACCAAGAAGTCCCTCTCAGTACGCCTCTTCAAATGCCTAATCGGAATGATGTCGTCCTGTATTCTGCTAATTCCTCATTGTCGCCTCCACATGCGCCCTCTCCAAGAAGCACTGTCGGCTCAATGGATTCAATCCGAAGGATCCTTCGACGATTTCATTCAGGTGACCCCTCAGATGGTCACTGCTCTACAGTGGTGGACTCGTCCACGGAATCTTTCTCGGGGCCTGCCCTTCTTGCTCCAAGCTTCTCCACAAATCATCACAACAGATGCGTCCCTGGAGGGTTGGGGAGCTTTCCTCCAAGAGCTCCGAATCAGCGGAAAATGGTCTCCTTCCGAACGGAAGCTTCACATAGACAGCTCGCAGCTCGAGGAGGTTTATCTGGCTCTCTTGGCGTTCCTTCCCAGGATCAAACGTTCTTTAGTGCTTGTCCGAACGGACAATACTACAACAATGCACTACCTGAACAAGCAGGGAGGTACTCGTTCACTAACACTCTCTCACGAATCTCAGAAGATCTGGAACTGGCTACTTCTCCACAACATTTCCCTTCGGGCGGAATACGTTCCAGGAACAGACCACGTACTGGCCGATTCACTAAGCAGGCAACAAACAACATGTCACGAATGGGAGTTGAACCAGCGGACTCTCAACCGCATATTCTCCCAATGGGGCACTCCTCTCTTGGACCTATTTGCTACCAAGCAGAACGCCAAATGCCAAAACTCGCAAGCTGGCATCCCCAACGAGGATCTCTAGGGAATGCATTTTCGATTGCATGGTTCAACGTCTTTGCATATGCTTTTCCACCGATTCCCCTAATTCCCAGGGTCTTCAGGAAGTTGAAGGCAGAACCCTGCGCGCTCATCCTGATATCTCCTGCATGGCCACGCCAGCATTGGTTCACGGAGCTCCATCTTCTCTCCCTGGAGCCGCCGATCCCTTTGAAACCGTTTCCCTCTCTCCTCACAATGAACAGAGAACAAGTCCAACATCCGGATCCAGCATCTCTAAGGTTATCGGCTTGGCTCCTGAGTTCCGAGAGTTCCATGGCCTAAACATTCCTCCGGACTGCAGGGCAGTTCTGGCTCGGGCTCGAGCCGACAGTACTAACAAAACATATTCCTTAAAATGGAAGAGGTTCTGTATTTGGTGTAAGTCGGCGAACATACACCCTCTTTCGTCTTCTCCAGAGCAAATATTGCCTTACCTTCTCCATCTGGCAACTTCAGGTCTTGCTCATGCCTCTATTAAAGTTCACCTGGCAGCTATATCCCGTTTCAGGAGATCTTCTGCAGGTCCTTCTCTTTGGTCTAGTAGACTGATTAAACAATTTCTCAAAGGCCTATTCAGGACTTTTCCTCCCGTCAAATCTCTGCCTCCCACTTGGCAACTCAACACAGTTCTTGCTCAGATCATGAAACACCCTTTCGAGCCAATCCACAGAGCTGATCTTAAATATCTTTCTTGGAAGACGGCACTCCTTCTAGCCCTTACCTCTGCAAGGCGAGTAAGTGAGCTTCAGGCATTCTCAATTCAAGACCCTTTCCTTCAGTTCAAACATGACAGGGTTCTATTGCGAACTAATCCTAAGTTTGTGCCCAAAGTCCCGTCAGACTTTCACCTCAATGAGCCCATAGTCTTACGGACCTTTTTCCAAATCCTCAAACGCCCGGCAGAAAGAGCTCTACACTCTCTAGACCTTAAACGCTGCCTTAAATTCTACCTTGACCGGACAAAGTCGTTCCACAAATCCAACCAACTCTTTGTGGCTTACAGTCGACCTAGGAAGGGTCTTCCACTTACTAAACAAAGTATCTCCCGGTGGATCTCTGGAGCTATTACTTTCTGTCACCAGCAAGCGGATCAACACTTGTGTTCCAAGGTTCGAGCCCATTCCTCTAGGGCGGTTTCTACCTCCATGGCACTCTTTGCAGGTGTGCCTATCACAGACATTTGCAGAGCGGCAACATGGAAGACGCCGCATACATTTACCAAGCATTACTGCTTGGATACGGAACTCATGAAGGATGCTGCAGTGGGACAGGTGGTGCTACGTCATCTATTCCAATAGAGGTGAGCCTTCTTCTCTTCCCACCATCCTTGCTCTTATACGCACATTTCTTTATTGTGTTCTTTGATGGTTTTTTTCTTTGATTGCAGTTTGGTACTTTCTATGTTTCACATTGATATGTTATTATCTAGTGAATTGGTATATGCTGTACCATCCAAAATGTGGTTATCATTGCTTACTACTCCGATTCAGGCATGTGAATCTATGAAAGATACCCTAATACTGGATAAGAAATGCGTTACTTACCTGTAACTGCAGTTATCCAGTATTGGTATCTTTCATAGATTCGCATGCAACCCACCCACCTCCCCTGGAAGGGCTCACCTCATGCTCTCAGTAATACACCTACTTAGCACTGTGCTTACGAAAATCTGAGGGACTAGAGCTCCTTCCAGGAAGGTTCCACAGGGTGGTGATAGCTGATTGGTTCTTTTCTAGAGTTTGGTCCTTTTTACAAAAGGACATGGATATGTTACTAATGTAAGGCTCTTAGCCTATTACGCTATATGTCTAATGAGACATTACTTTATTTATATACCGGGGACTCCCATCCCGACGACGGGGAATGATTTAGGCATGTGAATCTATGAAAGATACCAATACTGGATAACTGCAGTTACAGGTAAGTAACGCATTTCTTCCACATCCCCATACATCCCAACCACCCCAGGAGTCTCAGATGTATTTTATTTTTATAGTCTTGTAGAATGCACAGCTACCCAAAAGGGTTTCCCGGCGCTAAGCATGACAAACGCCAGACTGTCAACTTAAAATAGCCATGTCTTCAGGCCTTTGCAGAATGCAAGAAGAGAGGTACAGTCCCTGAGGGATTTGGGAAGGGAGTTCCACAATCCCAACACTGCAAAAGAACGCCCTTACTTCCAGGCCAGGTGGAACTCTGGTACAGTGCAGAAGGCCAAGTTGGTAGATCTCAAACGAGAAGGGATGTAGGATGTCACTAGGTCCTGGATGTAGCATGGACCTGTTAGAGCTTTGGCCTTACACCTGTAGCAGAGAGCATTGAATTGGATTTATGTAGAGACTGAGCCAGTGCAGCTCAAGAAAAGATGAGACTGAGGTGTTTGGGAAGCCGGACAGCAGTCTGGCCGCCGGATTCTGGACCTTCTGCAGACGCCTGATAGATGCCTGGTGTATTCCCAAATATAGGACATTACCATAATCCAATCTAAATAGTAAAAAGGCTCGACTCCCAGTCCTTTGGGCAGGTTGGGGGAATCGTCCAAATGATCTTCCTCTCCTATTTCAGCACAGCAAAACAGGTGGAGGTAACTTTAGACACCTGAGGTTTCATTGATAGTTTTCCATTAAGAACAAAACCAATGTTCCTAACCTCGCAGGACAGAATGGGGAGAGGTCCTAAGGGAACGGGCCAGTGTTTGGGGCCCAAGGCTGGACACGCTTACCCAGGTTAAGATCAGGCGGTCCATAGGCCTGAGCAGATGACAGTGAGAAGATAATTTACGTGTCCTCTGCGTGAGAAAAAAGGGTCAAACTGCAACTCGTAGACCTCAAGTCAGTGCAACTCATTTTCACCAAATGCCTGGCACCAGTCGCAGCTACTCTCAGAAAACAGTCAACGGGTATTTACCTACCTGGGCGACTGGCTGCTAAAAGCTTCATCGCTGTTGAAAGCATTCGAAGCAACAAAAGCTTGTCTCGCATAATTCAGCAAGCAGGGTCTTACTGTGACTCTTCGGTCCAAAGCAAAGCATAATATTACTGAATTGCAAATTGGACACGATCCAGAACAATGTTTATCTCTCTCAACTCAGGCAGCAAAGACTAGGAAATTTAGCAACCAAATTATGCAACAGAAAGTCTGTTTCAGTACGTCTTTGCAAGTCGTTGCTGGGCATGATATCCTCCGCAATCAATATAGGACCTCATGCACGCCTGAGAATGAGGCCATTGCAAGAGAAGCTACAAAAACAATGGCTACAAACCGAAGAGTCGTTCGAGGACATCATAGGCATCACACCAAGGACGATGGAAATGCTAGAGTGGTGGTCTCAAATCTCTCACCTCTCAGAAGACCCTCGCGATCTAGCCCCCAGATACCCAACTTCGTTATAACTACAGATACCTCTCTGGCCATCTGCAAAGCTTGCTGATTCAAGGGAAATGGTCTGCCCTGCAAAAAGCTATTCACATCAACTGCTTGGAATTGAACACAATCTTCCTCATCCTGCAAGCTGTTCTTCCAAGGATAATAGGCTGTTTGGTGCTGGTCCGTGCAGACAATATGACCAGCATGTATTATATAAATAAAACAAGGAGGTACACGATCACTGGCGCTTTCCCAAGAAGCTCAAGAATTGTGGAGTTGGCTGACAGCCCACGAGATATATCTCAGAGCCGAAAATGTGTCCGTAGTAAGTAATACTTTAGCAGACACACTCCGCAGAACCAAGAGCAGCCCCCATGAGTGGGAACTGGATCATTTGGAACAAGACAGAAAACGTTTACTCTGGGGAAAACCCTCACTAGAGCTCTTTGCTATAGACGAGAACAACAAATGCCAGTTCTGTGCCAGTCGATACCCGCTGCCTGGGTCATGGAGGAATGCCTTTTTGATCAGATAGTCCGGGATTTATGCATATGCTTTTCCCTCCTTTTCACTCGTACTGAATGTTCTCAACAAAATGAAGACGAAGCACTATCGCCTCATCCTCATTCCTCCCAGGTGGCCCTGGCAACACAGGTTTACGGAGCTCCTCCTGCTGTCGAAATCCAGTCCCATTCATCTCCCGGCCACACCAACACTGTTGACCATGAACCAGGGAGCAGCCTCTCTCCATTTGTGTGCATGGCTCGTGAATTCTATGAGTTAAAGGACATGGACATTCCTCAAAACTGTAGGGATATCCTATCCAAGGCAAGAGCGGAAACAACTAACAAAACATGCAAATTGAAATGGAAGCAATTCTGTTTATAGTGTTTTCTCTCTCTCTCTCACTCTCTCTCACTCTGGGTTGATTAGAGCTTTCCCTCCAGAATGGCATCTCAATGTGGTTCTCTCCCAACTTATGAAACTACCCTTTGAAACTATTCAGAAAATGGGTCTAAAGTTTCTCATGTGGAAAGTCGCATTACTGTAGGCTCTCGCTTTAGCTCCCAGGCAGTGAAATACGGGCTTTCACAACACGAGCCATTTCTACTTTTCACTGAGGAATATGTGCTTCTCAGAACAAATCCCAAGTTTATTCCCAAGGTTCCATCACAATTTCATCTCAATGAACCTATCACACTTCGTAACTTTTCCCAAATCCAACATCACCAGCTGAAAGGTCTCTCCATACCCCAGACATCAAACCAAACAAGTACGGAAAACTGACCAGCTATTGGAACTAGGCAAGGCGCTTAAGTGACAAAAGCAACCATTGCAAGATGGATTTCTGCAACCATTCAGTTTTGCCACTCCAAGGCTGGCAAACCTCTAACATTAAAGGCAAGAGCACATTCAACAAAGGCGGGATCCACTTTGGCTGCCCTGTTTTCAGGTGTTCCTTTGGAAAAGATCTGCTGTGCTGCAACATGGAACAGCTCCCACACGTTCATGCAGCACTACTACCTGGAATCATCACGCCGCAGTGATGCAGCTGTAGGACAGGCGGTGTTATGGCATCTGTCCCAATAAGTTGTTTCTATTTCTGAGGCATTTTTGGATATTCATTCAGTGTTATTGATGATTCTATTCACATTCATATTATCATATAAAGCATGATTGTTACATCATACTTACAGTATTTATACAATCATAGATGTATATTGTAGGAAAGTAGGATCTGTTTTCATTGTTACCCCCAATTTATGGCTGGTGTCAATGTGTTTTTGACCTAATCTGCTGGGTTCTGGTAATCGGGACCCCAGCATCTGTGATCTCTCCCCAAAATTTGCTCTGGTAAGTACTTTGGTACCTCCACAATTGGCTACTGGTGTACCCTTATAAGTCCCTAGTATATGGTACTGAGGTACCCAGGGCATAGGTACACCATGGGCAGCAGCATGTATTGTGCCACCCATGGGATGCCACTTAAACTGTGACTACAGGCCTGCCATTGCAGCCTGTGTGAGTTGGTGCTTGCACCCCTCACAACAGATATAAGTTCCCTTATATCTGAGGTTAGTACGCTTAAAAACTATGTCACCCCTTGTAGGAGGCTGGCTCTGTATATTCTATACCAAAGTGAGGTATAGTGTGCACAGAGTCCAGTGGAACCCAAAAGGTAGGCAGAGGTGAAGTAGATAGCACCTCACTCTCTATTTGTGGTGGTGTGGTCGAGCAGTAAGGCTTTATCGAGGACAGTGTTAAGCATTTATTGTACACACTCAGTCAGCAAATGAATTCAAAGACTGAACTTCAGACCAATTGTTTTTGTATAAAAATATTCTTTTAGTTATTCTATTTTCTAGAACCAAGCAAGCCTGGTATAGGTAAGCAATAAATACTTTACAGTAGGTGTGCAGTTGTATCACAGTTTACATTGCAGTTATATTTGCACTTTGTTTTGATTACAGTATTGTTACTGAAAATGCAATGCTTAGGAAATACAGTACATATACTTTGTATAGGCTTTTTAGTAAAATGACCAGTAAATTACTTTGCAGATTACTTTCCTTACACAGTACAGTATACCTGGATACTGCACTGGGACATTTCCTGTAAACAGGTGAGTAAAAGCGTTTTTGTTATTTCGTACAATTCTAAAAGGATTTCTTAGGTTTTCCAACTCCACACTTAGAAACTTTTCATAGAAAAACAGTCAATGTTAACAGGTAAGTACTATGTTGTGGGACTTGGTGTTCTGGGGTTAGACTCGGGGGTCCCCCAGGGTCAAGGATGCTCTCTTGTTACACCCTCAGTGAAACTAGAGCGGCTGAGTGCTGAGGCCCAATGTTATCCAATGTGGGATAGGGGGTCTCCGGTTGGTGGCTGCTGACGGGTTGTGGGAGCAAAGCTCCTGGACTTAAGCTCAGGGCAAATGGGGGTTTAGGCCAGCACAAAAGATGCACCCTCAGCGGCACTGGGGCGGCCGGGTGCAGAGTGCTGTTTTGGCGTCGGGTGCCTGGTAGCTTTCAATGGGGAGTCTCCGGTTTGCAAACATACTGCAGGCTCGGGGACGAAGGTCTTCTGGGTGCGACCACCACTAGGAGAGGTAAGCTGGGATGTTGGGGGTTGGTTAGGCACTGTCGCTTAGGCCACCCAAGGCCGTGGGGCGTCAGGTGCAGGGGTGCCTCTTAGGGTCGGATCTTCTAACCAGCTTCTGCTCGCGGTTGGGGGGACCTTCCGGTTTGAGGCTGCAGGCGTCGGCTGGAGACTTGAGTCAGGTCAGGGGTCACCGGATCTTGGGTCAAGATCGCCAGGGAGACACCTTCTTGGTGTTGGACCACTCGGGCCGTGGGTGCCGGGTGCAGAGTGGTGCAGACCCGGGGATCCTTGCGGAGCTGGAGTCTGTGGATGAACAAATCCGGTGTTCACGGGAGACAGAGTCTTTGGGATGGAAGGCAGGCAGGTCCTCTGGGTTTCTCGAGGTTGCTGGCTGCAGGACACACCGGGATTTCGTTGGAACAGGTTCGAAGTGGGGACAGGCCGGTAGGGCTGGTGCTAAGTCAGTGGGTGTCCTCCTCTTGTTAGCTTCGGCACGGCTGTTCGGTCCTTCTTCTTTTCTTCTTCTGGTTTCTTGTCTGAGGAAGCAAGGTTCAGGGGTGCTGCTAAATACTAGATTTAGGGGCGTTACAGGTAGGTAAAAGGTTAAGACCAATGGGTCCCTTCCCTTTGGTGGGTATATCCCCTATTATGCCACCCTCAAGTGGGAGGGGGCATAAGCCTTTCCATGGTTGGCTGGGAACCTCCATCTGCAAAATGGCGGGGACTGACAGTTGTGCTTCACCTCGCCTCCCCCACCTGAGGGGTGAAGTTGGCAAAGGTGGGCACACCTCTCTTCCTCACTTGTTTTTCCCGCCTGTTCTCCTGCCCAAAGTGGGGGTCAGAACCAGTGGGGACCAGTTGCTGAAAGCAGCAAGTGACCTGGGGAAGCTCACAAAGGCGGCAAGCCTTTGAAGCTTCCCCTTCGTGGACCCTGCCCATCCTTGAGGAGGAGGCTTGGCACCTTGTCCTAGGATGTGCATCGTTTCAGGCCCCCGAGAGCAGCAGGCTCTCAACCCAGGGGTCCAGAAACATGTCTGGTAGTGGCAGCTGAAAGCAGCCACCCCGCCTGGACACTAGTGGTAGGTCGTTTTTCAGGGGGAATCTCTAAGATGCCCTCTGTGTGCATTTTTCATTAAATCCCTCAGTGTGGGTTTAATGTGCTGAGACGTTTGATACCAAACTTCTCAGTTTTCAGTGTAGCCATTACGGTGCTGTGGAGTTCGTAATGACAAACTCCCAGAACCATATACTCTTTAATGGCAGCACTGCACTTACAATGTCTAAGAATGGACTTCGACATTGTAGGGGTACAAGGCTCATGCACCTGTACCCTCACCACTGGTATAGTGCACCCAGCTAGAGGGGTGACCGATCTATGCCAGGGCAGTGGGTTGTAGGCATGGCACAAAGTGTTCTCTTCCAGGGGATCCTCATCAATAGTCATAAGCACTGAATATTCCCGCCCATGTGCGGGGACCCCGGAAATAATAAAAAGAATATATATGAAAACATATATATATATATAATCATTTTTTCTCATACCATTGCAGCCCCTATATAGGAGGCTAAACAATGCAATAATAAAGAACTGTTTTTGTAATTACATATTATATACATAGACCACAGGAGGGCAAGTATCACTTGAACTCTTTTTAATGAGAAGACTCATGAAAACTGCAAAAAAGCAAGCATTGTTAGCCTACAGGCTGCATTGGAAACCAATAACAGAAAATGAAAGCAATTGTAACACAAAAACTGGCACCGTGCCTTTAAGGCAGCCATGACCCCTAGCTTACCATCATGCCTCAGGGGTGACAGTTGGGTCAGTTGTTCTTTCCGGCTCCTTCAGTCAGGACCCTGGAATTCACAGCTCTAACTTTTTGACTTTTTTGTCAAATAATTCTATTCTACTTGTGGTTTTCTACCTTTCACTCGACGTCTTTTAGGCTCTTGAGTGAGGTACAACCATTTTTTTGACAAAGTGATTTATTTTCTGTCATAATGCCATGTCTTTTTGACCCTTGCCCCTCCTGTGGCAAGAAGGCCAGGTCTGACACACATGCTGTGTATATTCTCTGCCTCACTGATTCTCATTCACCAGAGACCTGTCAGCATTGTAAGAAGCTGTCCAGGAGAACCCTAAAGGACAGAGAAAGAATCCGTCTATATGGGCTCTCTGTAGGAGGTAGGTCTCCAGTGAGGCAGAAGTAAAAGAGCAAGATCGACGTCGAGATGCAAGATTCCAATCTGTTCTCCATCGGCGTCGAACTTACCAGCGGCGAAGAAACAGAAGTCGTCATCGTAGGCTTCGACGGTGCAGGCGCACCACTCGAGTTCAAGACCGAAGACGACGGTCCCAACGTCGAGTCACCAGGTAACGGACCCTCCGTTGACGTCAACCCGGCGACGATCAACGTCGAGGAGCAGGTCTCCGTCAGCGTTGGGTGAACGTTCGACGTCGAGGCATGATACTCCGTTGGCCCCCTCTCGCAGGCGGTCGATGTCGAGACACAAGTCCCCGTCGACGTCGTCTCGAAGACGATCGACGTCGAGGCATAAGACTCCGTTGGAGGCTTCGAGGACAGGTTCAACGTCGAAGCAGAAGTCTCCGTCGTCGACGTCCAGACAAAAAACTGTCGGCGTCATCTCAGAGGAGGTCGACGTCGAGATACAAGACTCTGTCGCAGAGGCGCTCGACATCAAGGCACAGGTCACCGCCGGCGCCTATTCGGCGTTTGAAGTCAAAACAAAGGTCTCCGTCGGAATCATTAGAAAGACGTTTGATGTTGAGACAAGGGGCTCAGTCATTGTCAATAGAGGGACGTTCGACGTCGAGACAAACTCCTCCGTCGACCAGGCAGCGTTCGACGTCGAGGCACAGATCGACGTCGAGGCATCGGTCTCGATCCGGCTCACGTCCAGTGACCATTTCTCCGTCTCCATCACCGACGTTGAGGGCACCAACGTCGAGGGCAGAATCTCCAGTGATGGTTCACTCAGTGTCTCCATGTTCGACGTCGAGACACTCTCACCAGTCTGCATTGACCCATCGCAGTGTTTCAAGACGCTCTTCGTCATCCTCAAGATCACCGGAGGTGGTTATCTCGACGTCGAGCAGTCCATCGTCGTCACCTGAACGCCCCCGTTCATCTGAAGCTCCTGCACGGGAAGAGAGGCCGAAATCTCCATCTGTACACCTCTCTCCTAGATGGATGTTGCCTCTACATCACTGGCAAAAATCTGATACTACACAAGCACGGAGTAATCAGGACTACTCCAGTCCTCTACACAGATCTCCTCTAACCCGACTGGTGCAAGCGGTAGATCTTTCTCCTACTACTCCATCAAGGGGTCGAGATCGTACACATACTCCTGCACCCTCTTCAAGAAGGAGATCCAAGTCTCTGGGTCAAAGGAGAAGACACAGATCTCCGACACGCTCACCCACTTCCACCCATTCTTCAAAGAGGGACTACTCTCCGACTCTTACAAACAGCCCACCGTCGAGAGTCTCTCCGTTGGATGACATCAGTACCTTTCAGGACGTTCTAGCCAGAGGGGCAAACAAATTGAACATCGTTATGCCCACTCAGCAGAGTTCATCCTCAGTAATTTTTGAAACTTTGCATCAGAGGTCAGCAGCCAGACCATTGTTACCACTAGTGCCGGGGCTTCTTCAACCGGTGATGGACACTTTTCTGACGCCGGCGACACTCAAAACCGCGCCTGCGAGAATCTTAAAGAAATATAGACCCCCGGAAGAGGATCCGTTATTTCTCAGATCTGACCCTCCTCCGGACTCAGTAATTATTGCTGCTGATAGAAAAGACCCATGCAGTGGCCTCCTCATCAACAGCCCCACCTGATAAGGAGAGCAGAGCACAAGATTCGTGGGGGAGAAACGTCTGTGGCACGTCCGCTTCCATGCTGAAGGTCTCCATCGCCTCAGCGCTAATAGGGCGATATGATAGATCCTTGTGGGACTCGCTGCAAAGATTCACAGAAAAGCTGCCCAGAGAAGACCGTAAGGATTTTGAGGAGATATTGCAGGAAGGCAGTTTGGTGGCGAACCAAGTTATCAGCACCGCAGCTGATGGAGCGACGTTGTCTGCACACTCCTACGCACAGAATCTGTGCCAGAAGGTCATCATGGCTCCGTCTAACTGCACTAAAACCGGAATCGCAGTCCCAAATTCTCAACCTCCCTTTCTCAGGCTCATCCTTGTTTGGCACTCACACGGATGAGGAAATGTCGAGGATGAAGACAGAGCTTGATACCCTGAAGGCGGTCATGCTTGAAAAAAGAAAAGAGTTCAGGCGCCATTACAGTTCATACGACCGGCGGCCCTTCCATCAGAGGGTTCAAACCCCTCACTGGCAAAGGCAGCAACATCACCAAAGCCAATCGAGATCACATTACCAGGGCCGTCGTGCCCCCAGAGAAAGAGGAACCCCTCGGCAATCCCACCGCCTCAGCGAAAACACCATCTAAGCAATGAGTGTCCGCTTCCCCCATCGCAGTTTCGCACTCCAATGGGGGGGGGAAGTATTGCCAACCATCTAGAAGAGTGGCGTGGTATCACAAAAGACCAATGGGTGTTAGCTATGCTGCAGAATGGGTACTCTCTACGTTTTCGGCATCGGCCTCCTTCGATCCCTCCAGTAAAAACAACGTGCCACCAGATGAAAATACTGCAACAGGAAGTATCCATCCTCCTGCGAAAATCAGCCATCGAGGAGGTCCCTGTATCGCAAAGAGGTCGAGGGGTGTATTCGAGGTACTTCCTAGTGAGGAAGAAAGGTCGGAAAGCAGAATACAGACCTATTCTGGATCTCCGGGCCCTCAACAAATCCATCAAAAGAGAAAGATTTCGCATGTTGGCTCTCCATCAAATATATCCACATCTGCAGCAGGGAGATTAAATGTGTTCGCTGGACCTGCAAGATGCATACTTTCATGTCCCGGTCAGTCCACATCACAGGCAGTTCCTGCGTTTTCTGGTGGGATCGACCCATTATCAGTTCAAGGTTCTGCCCTTCGGGCTAAAGTCAGCTCCTCAAGTGTTTACAAAGTGCATGGCAGTAGTGGCAGCCGCTCTACGGCGCAGAGGCATCTTTGTATACCCCTATCTCGACGACTGGCTTCTGAAAGGTCCCTCCCCCCAGATCGTGAGGAACCATTTTCAGCAATGTCTAGACCTCTGCCAGCAGCTGGGTCTCCACGTCAACTTCGAAAAATCAACTCAGCAGCCCACGCAAAGGATTCACTATCTGGGTGCAACAATAGACTCCGCAATAGGAAAAGTGTTTCCTTCGGAGGAGAGACTGTCATCTATCACACTAAAGGGCAAGCAGATTTTACACAGCAGCCTGCCTTCGGTCCGTCAGGTTGCCTCTCTCCTAGGGTCGATGGCATCCTACATCTTTCTTGTCCCCAATGCCAGGCTGAGAATGCGTCCTTTACAACAAGATCTGGAGGACAAGTGGGATCAACGAACGGCTCAGTGGGACGACAGGATACAGCTATCAGAAGCAGCCAGAGCATCAATTCCATGGTGGATGCGGCAGGAGAATCTGCTGGTAGGGGTTCCATTCCATCATGCACATCCCTCTCAATCATTGATCACGGATGCCTCCCTCCAGGGTTGGGGAGCTCACATAGGGTCCCTCCAGACTCAAGGTCGATGGTCAACAAAAGAACAGTTGTACCACATCAACATGCTGGAACTGAGAGCGGTACACCTAGCTCTCAATGCTTTCCTCCCTTCGATTCAGACCAACTCCATTCTAGTACAGACGGACAATACAGCCACCATGTACTATCTGAACAAGCAGGGAGGAACTCGATCGAGGACCCTATCTCTGGAAGCTCAAGCTCTCTGGCATTGGCTCCTTGCGAGGAATCTATTGATAACAGCAACACACCTACAGGGAGAGCAGAATTCACAAGCAGATGCTCTGTCGTCACTTCGAGGACCAGCAGGACTGGGTTCTAAACGACAAAGTGGTAGAAAATGTTTTCCAAGAATGGGGTCGGCCAAGCATCGACCTGTTCGCAGACGACACAAACAAAAAATGCCGAGACTTTGCATCAAGATACTACCGACCACGGTCGAAAGGCAATGCCCTTTTGATCAGCTGGTCAGGGGCATTTGTGTACGCCTTTCCTCCCCTTCCACTCATACCGGAGGTCGTGACCAAGCTCTCCCACTCAGAAACGAGGATGAATCTGATTGCTCTGGACTGGCCGAGGCAGTGGTGGTACCCGGACCTTCTGCACCTGTCAGAATGTCCACACAGGAGGCTGCCGTGCAGACCGGACCTGCTGTCCAAGATGAACGGGAGCATTCATCACCCCAACCTTCCATCACTGAATTTGGCAGCATGGCTCCTGAGGTTCTCCAGTATGGTCACTTAGGCCTTCCACAGGACTGCATGACCATCTTGAAAGAAGCTAGAAGACCCTCTACAAGGCACTCCTATGCTTGTAAATGGAAACGTTTTTATTTATGGTGTGTGCAAAACAATTGTGATCCTACCAAGGGGCAGGAGGAAGTGGTGTTGCCCTACCTGCTTCACTTGGCTAAGGCAGGCCTAAAATTCTCTTCCATTAAGGTACACCTAGCTGACATTACGGCATATAGGCGTTCTCCTTCTCAGCCTTCCTTTTTTCTACTGCAGGTAGTAAAGGACTTCTTGCAAGGCTTAAAGAAGGTCTATCCTCCTGATCGGCCTCCTTCACCTCCCTGGGAGCTGAACTTAGTTCTATCTAAATTGATGGGTCCCCCATTTGAGCCTATCCACAAAGCAACCTTACAACACCTTACGTGGAAGGTAGCTTTCCTAGTGGCGATTACTTCAGCTCGCAGGGTGAGCGAGATCCAAGCTCTCTGCTCAAAAGAACCATACACAGTGTTCCACCTCAATAGAGTTGTTCTGAGAACCCACCCCTCATTTCTTCCGAAGGTGGTGTCAGATTTCCATGTCAACAAAACCATTTCTCTACCAACCTTTTTTCCTAATCCCTCCACTCCAGCGGAGAGGTCACTCCACTCCTTGGACCTAAAAAGGGTTTTAAAATTCTATTTGGACAGGTCTAAGTCAATTAGAAAATCTGATCAATTATTCATTTATTACGGTTGGATCAGAACAGGTTTTCCAGCATCCAAGTGTTCCATCTCCAGGTGGATAGTTTCATGTATCAAACTGGCTTATCAGTTAGCACAAAAGCCTCTTTGGTCTAGGCCCAAGGCCCATTCCACTAGAGGAAAAGCTGCTACAACTGCTTTCCTTAATAATGTACCGATTTCCGAGATCTGTAAAGCAGCCACTTGGAGAGCTATACATACATTTACAAGACACTATTGTCTTGATTCAGATACTAGAGCAGACACCCAAGTAGGCCAAGCCTCCTTGAGGAATCTGTTCCAACACTGATTAATTCTGTTTTTTTGTTGGGTCAATTCTTCTCATTTGCCCGCAGGCGGTGGATGGGCTTGCTATTCTATTCAGTGCTTATGACTATTGATGAGGATCCCCTGGAAGAGAAGGATAAGTTACTTACCTGTAATCCTAGTTACCTTCCAGGGGTATCTTCATCAGTCATAAGCAACCCCCCCGCCTCCCCAGGCAAATGAGACGGTTTTTACTGTTAAGATATATCTTTGTGCCCTTACCTTTGGGTCTCCGCAAAGAACAACTGACCTAACTGACACCCCTGAGGCATGATGGGAAGCTAGGGGTCATGGCTGCCTTAAAGGCACGGTGCCAGGTTTTGTGTTACAATTGCTTTCATTTTCTGTTATTGGTTTCCAATGCAGCCTGTAGGCTAACAATGCTTGCTTTTTTGCAGTTTTCATGAGTCTTCTCATTAAAAAGAGGTCAAGTGATACTTGCCCTCCTGTGGTCTATGTATATAATATGTAATTACAAAAAGTTATTTATTATTGCATTGTTTAGCCTCCTATATAGGGGCTGCATTGGTATGAGAAAAAATGATGTGTGTGTATGTATGTATATATATATATATATATATATATATATATGAAACTCCACAATCCCGTCACTCCAACTCCTCGGAAAACAGGTCAGACCACACCGTGCTGAAAGTTCAAAAAGTGTTCTTTATTGCGTGAAGAACAGCATGACGCGTTTCGGCCGTGTTGCCACGGCCTTGATCACATGACACGCTAGGACCATTTACACCTTAAATAGTGACAACAATTAACCCCTACCCTCTCAGCCTATCGCAGTATACCATGAAAATAAGCAACATACTACCTAGATCAGGAGAAATACATTATAGCAGAAAACAGACTATCTTTAAGGGATATACAAATACATTTTGCAGTATAATAAATGAATTTACACTTAAATTAATCTACCACAATCGATAATCATTATCCCAAATGGTTCACCCTGATCAAAAAAACCATCATACAATGTAAATTAAAAAAGCGGTAAAAAACAGGCTGATACAGTGAAATATAATAAAAAATAGTGCAAGTGCAAAATGTTAAAATGTTAATAATCAAAAAAGGGATTCTACATCTCTCACAAGGCCGCTATTAAAATCATAGTCAGACCATGGGTAATAAATTACATGTGATAAATTCAAGAGAGAACGTAATGATTTAGCCCATATGTGATTTATTTATCTTCAAACCTGATAGATGAAAAGTCCATATTAAAAAAGGGGGAGCATGTTCCTATTGCCTCTCACCAACAAGCCTGCACCATGAACGGATATTACCCGCTGCCTCAAATCAATAGCTATAGATGCATCATCATATTTAAACAGTAGTCTAAATCCCAAAATTACCATATCACCCGTCACCATCGACATCATTGTTGGTGACAGGAAATTACCTCCTCAAGCTATGTTTATATACACAATAGTCATAAAAAAGATTTTAATCACTCAACTCCAATGAAGAAGTAAAGTACTAAAGTGCATGTGCAATAAAGATATGACATGTAAATTTAAATAAAATATAAAAACAATATGCCAAAGGAGGCAATATAAAAAATGGGGATAAAGACAATGTCTCATAAAGTGCAAGTGCACAAATGCAAATGAGCATAGCAGCAGAAAAAACCCATCAAAGGGCAAAATATCCAATACATAAAGTGCTAGTGCAAATGCAATTCAAGAGAAGCAGACTGACAACAAAACATAGAAATACGGCAGACTAAACTCAGATACCTCCATATTATATACATCAAATGGTCAAATGGCACAAATAGATGGATAAAATGTATAGCAAAAATCCCAACCGTCTCAAAATCCAGTACAAAAACCCCAATGAAAACCAAGAAAAAACCAACAGGTTAAAACCAGGTTAAAAAAGCGGCAAAGACTGGCTAAAAGAACGGCTAAAAGCATGCCAACAATAAAATCCACCCATAAAACCTGAATACATGAAAAATAGAAGGAGACTCTCATAAAAAATTGTGCAAATCCTCCCCTGTGTTAAGTCCATTGGGCATCTTGGTGTCAAGTAGTAATATATAATGGGATTCCAATTGTCTCAGTTTCTTTTCCTATTACCTCCCCTCTGTAGTTTAGGTACCGCATCGATGACAAAATACGTCAAGTTATTCAAGTTATTCTGATGAACTAACTTGAAATGACGAGCTACAGGATAACTTGGATCCGAGTTAACGATAGCTCGTAGATGTTGTAAAATGCGTGAAAATACCTGTAACTTTGTACTACCTACATACTTCAACTTACAAGAACATTCCAGTATATATACTGCATGATCCGTCTTGCAAGTAAAAAGCCTTTTATTTTAGTAGGAATAGATTCAAAGGCGTTATTAAACTCACAGGTATTGATACCAAACTTACATGCTCTACAAGAGCTGCACTTAAAAAACCCTGTACGCTTAGACAACCAAGTACTAGTTGTAACTACCTCTGGACTAGTTTTAACCAGGGCATCCCTCATAGAGGGCGCTCGTCTAAAGGTAATTTGGGGAAGATCAGGCACTAATTGAGACATGGTTAAATCAGTTTTAATGATAGGCCAATTCTTATAAATTACTTTTCTTAACTCCTTATCTTGACTGCTGAAAGTAGTTATGAGCCGGACAGGATCTGGATCTTGGGGAGTATTAGTGGTACTGAGATTATGTTTGTGCATAGCTTTGTTGGTTACCGTCCCCAAATAATCATCACGACTCAAGTTATTGGCTTTAGCTAATGCTGTTTTCAGGTCTTTAATTCTGTATCCACGAGCTAGAAATCTTTGGAGGGAATCGTTTTGACAGACAGCAAGGTCTGAATCAGAACTACAGATTCGCTTTATACGAAGAAATTCTCCGTAAGGAATGCTCTTTATGAGATGGCGGGGGTGGGAACTTTGAGCGTGAAGTATTGAGTTGCCCGCTGTACTTTTCCTGTGGAGCTTAGTTTGTATTGTGTTATGATCTATATACAGCTCAACATCAAGAAATTGGACAACCTTGCTACTAATTTGAGCAGTAAACTCTAAATTGAGCATATTATCATTGACACATTTCACAAATTCATTAGCTGATTCCTCTGACCCCTTCCAGATGACACACACGTCATCAATGAACCGCCACCACTGAATGACATGAGTTTCATACAGCTTCCCGTGGGTGCGTCTGAGGACATGCTCCTCCCACCAACCAACGTGCAAACACGCATAGCTGGGGGAGAAGCAAGCCCCCATGGCCACACCACGCAGTTGCTGGAAAAATTCATTATTGAACATAAAATAGTTATTGTTCAAACACAGTTCAATCATGTGTAACAACATGGCATTATGTTGATAACAATCAATACTCCTTTTTTCCAGATAGAATTTAACTGCATTAAGACCATCATTATGCCGTATGCTAGTGTACAATGAGCAAATATCCATGACTAAGAATAAATAATCCTCCTGCCACTCGATGGTTTGTACAATGGATAAAAAATGCCCAGTATCTTTGATAAAGGAAGGTAGTTGTTCAACAAATTCGTGTAAAAAATAATCAACATACTTTGACATAGCTTCAAGTAAACTCCTTTGGGCTGATATAATAGGTCTACCTGGAGTAGGTTCCACTAGTTTATGTACTTTGGGAATAAAATAAAGAACCGGAGTTATGGGAAAGTCAACTGTCAAAAAACTGTACTCATATTTATTGAGTAAACCATCCCTTTTCCAATTACCAAGTTCTTTGTGGACCAACTCCTTCACTCGCCTCATGTCGTTTGCCGTGGCTCTTAGGTAACAAGAGGCATCATTGAGATGGCGGTATGCCTCTTCTAGATATAGATTTTTGGGCCACAGTACAACATTGCCCCCTTTATCTGCCTTAGCTACGATTATATCAGCATTCTCATTCAATTTCTTCATAAGTGCTGAATATTGCTTGTCTCTATAAGACCGATGTTTCATAGTTTTCAACACTTTACGATTGAGAGCTTTTAAGTCATTGATGACGCAATCACTGAAAACGTCAATGGCATCTTTTGGCATAAGAGGGATGAAAGTCGAGGCAGGGCGAAATGGACTAGCAGAGGATGGATTACCAGTAATACCCAAATTGGACAACTCCTCTTGTGTAGTATATTCCTTATCCTCAGAATTATCAGCAAGGGCATGCATAGTTTTCAAAATAGAAAGGTCAGATACTTGTAAAGACATACTCGGTTTCTCAAATGCCTTTACCCTAGAAGCAATGGTAGTAGCCTTACTCAATTTGAAATGTTTAAGCAATTTTAATTTCCGGATAAACTTAAAGACATCAATTCTAGTTTGAACATATTTGAACTGGTTAGGTGGACAGAAAGACAAACCAAGCGCTAATAGTTGGGTTTCTGCAGCGGTAAGATCCATATCGGTTAGATTGATGACAGTATTATCAGGTGTAACTTGAAGTCCCGTAGTTAATTTCTCTTTCTCGTATTGCGCCAACTGCCCCTGTTGTTGCTGCTTGATTTTACATTTGCGCCTTTGCTTTCTGCATTCATTCCTCCTTCTGCGCCTCTCTTCGCTCGGGTGCTTTGCCGCAATGTTTGGCGGCGATCCTCCACTAAAAACCAAGCTCCTCTGAAGGTGTGAAGCTTGTTGGAATCGTGGATGCAGCATTACTGGGGCCACTTTCCTCCGACCCTGTACTACTAGCTGCCGAACTGAATTCCGTGTGTTCAGGATCACCTACATTCGCTATTGGAGCTATTGGTGTTTTAGGTCCCATGGCCTGCCTTTTAACAGTGTCAAATTTGCGCGCGAATGTAAAGATTCTACCAGATTCATAGTCTCTTTTATCCCTAGCAAACTTGAATATTTTACGGGCTTTGATGGTTTCCTCATGCTTCTTGAGGCGTAAATCGATTTCAGCCCTGCTCTTTTGAATTAAATCCTGTTGTTCGTGTACCGCCAACATCTGATTAATTGATTCAATCTGCTTCAGTATTTCCTCTCTGTCAATCTCAGCGTATTTAATTAGCATAGAAACCATATTCATCGATGCTTCAAGATTATTAATAGCCCACTCCTTAAGCATTAACGGGTTGGGGTTTTCAAAAGAAGGAGCAATTAAAACCCTCAACCCACGTGGTACTCGTCCCACCTCTCTGTATTTTTCAAGTGACCGCTTCTCCCACCATTTAGTGAGTTCAGTGCGAAGGAGTTTTTCTAGATTTTTAAGTTGCATTTTCATGTCGTTTGAGGTCTTAGTATTATGTACCCCTTTTTACACCTCTCTGCAACGCAGCTCTGTGGCGCTTTCTGGACGTACCTGTTGGGCTAGTTGGCCCCCAGGGACCCTCAGGATTGAAGAGGATTTAATTCCCCATCTTAAAACGCGCCACGGGGCCTGTTTGCACACATGTCACCTGAAGCCCCGCCCTCTCCCTTCACCACTGTGATTAACTCCCCTTGAATCCTGAGGGTCCCTGGGGTGCAACTAGCCTACCATATACCTCCAAAAAGCGCCATAGAGCTGCGTTGCAGAGAGGTGTAAAAAGGGGCGTGGCCTCTGTACACCTCTCTGCAAGGCAGCCCCTGGCGCATACTGGAGGTTCCTGGTGGGCTAGTTGGCCCCCAGGGACCCCCAGTATTCAAGGGGAATTGTCTCCTCTGCAAACGCGCCAGGGGGCGCGTTTGCAGAGTGGTGAAGGAAGGGGCGGGCCTGCGGCCCGATCGTTTTTTTTTCCCTCTGAAGGGGGCTGTGTAGCCCCCTTCCTTTTTCCTATTTTTAGGCCCTGGGGACCCCATCCCTCAGGGCCTTACCCCTTTTTTTTTTTTTCCATTAAAATTAAAAAAAAAAAACGGGAAGCGGGCCGTGTGGCCCCCTTCCCTGGGCCTGTATTGGCCCCGGGGACCCCATCCCCCGGGGCATGGCCTGTTTTTTTATTTGGAGGGGGCTGCGTGGCCCCCTCCTCAGGCCATTTAAGGCCCCGGGGACCCCATCCCCCGGGGCCTGCCTTGCACTTTTTTTTATTATTTTCTTTTTTTTACTTTGGGGAGGGGCTGCGTGGCCCCCTCCGTGGCCACTTATGGCCCCGGGGACCCCATCCCCGGGGCCTGGCCTCTCGTTGGGGACTGTGGGGGTCCCCAATACCCCCAAAGTCCCGCCGGCTCCCCGTGTCCTACGGGAGCCGGCATTGCTTTACACATGGGGAGCAGCTAACATGCTGCTCCCCATGTGGAAAGCAATCAGCTTTGGATATTGGAAGAGAGAGCAGGCTTCCTGCTCTCTCTTCCAATATCCAAAGCAAGTTTGCAATGACAGGACGGGAGCCGCGAGGCTCCCGTCCTGTCATTGTAAACAGCAGTGTCCCGGGGTAGGCACCCCGGGACACTGCAGGAGCCGGCCCTGAGGGGTGGCGGTCCCCAGGGCCATCAAGGGCTCCAGGAGGGGTCGCGCGGCCCCCCTCCCCTACATTTTGAAAGCCCCGGGGAGGTGGTGGTCCCCGGGCTTGGGGGTCCAAAACGGACCCCCATTGTAATTTTTCTTAGTGCCCCGGGAGGTGGTGGTCTCCGAGGCGTGTGGGGGCTGGAGCCCCCACACAGGTTTTTAATAAAAAAAAGAAGCCCCGGGGAGGTGGTGGTCCCGGGGCTGCGGGAGGCCTCAGAGCCCTCCCGCACCATTCTACATAAAGCCCCGGGGGTGGTGGTCCCCGGGCTTGGGGGCCCTTAGAGGCCCCCACACATAAAATTAACCCCCCCCAGCATGCCCCCGGGACTTGGCCCACCCGGGGGCCAATTAACATCGAAGCGCGGGAGACCGCGCTTCGATTTTTTTTTTTTTTTTGGCAGGGTTCGCGCTCCCTGAGCGCATCCTGCCGATTTTTAAAAAAAAAAAAAAAAAATTTTTTTGCCCAGGGGGTCCTTGTGGGACCCCCTGAGCAGACCTAGGGGGTCAGGGTGTTTCTACCCTGCCCCCTTTGTGCGCTTTGCGCACTTGTTTCTGTCCCTCGGTTCTACCGAGGGACAAAATGGCTGCCAACACTTCCTGATTTGGAGTGTTGACAGCCAATTAACATAAAGCTCGTGCTCGGGAGGATCCGCGGCCCTAGATATATCTATCTTTTTACTTTTCATTTTCTCAGCAACTACTGAACGGATTTACACCATTTAACAAAAGGGTTCTTTCTGAACCAAGAACTACCTCTTTGCCAAATTTGGTGTAATTCCGTTCAGCAGTTCGGGCTGTAGCCGTGTCTAAAGTTTCCTATGGAAAATTGCATGGGGAAAACGCGTTTTGGGACCCTCTTTTTCTCGGCCCCCGCTTGACGAATCCCCCCCGAGACTTTCAGGGTAGGAGCGGACCGGAGCGGGCCACAAAGTTTGAAAATTTTGCGAAGATACGTCAACCGGCAAGAGAGTTATTTCAAATAGAATGTTTTATTTGGAGGGGGCTGCGTGGCCCCCTCCTCAGGCCATTTAAGGCCCCGGGGACCCCATCCCCCGGGGCCTGCCTTGCACTTTTTTTTTTATTATTTTCTTTTTTTTACTTTGGGGAGGGGGCTGCGTGGCCCCCCTCCGTGGCCACTTATGGCCCCGGGGACCCCATCCCCCGGGGCCTGGCCTCTCGTTGGGGACTGTGGGGGGTCCCCAATACCCCCAAAGTCCCGCCCGGCTCCCCGTGTCCTACGGAGCCGGCATTGCTTTTACACATGGGGAGCAGCTAACATGCTGCTCCCCATGTGGAAAGCAATCAGCTTTGGATATTGGAAGAGAGAGCAGGTTTCCTGCTCTCTCTTCCAATATCCAAAGCAAGTTTGCAAGAAGCTCCAGCCTATAGCACCTCATCTTCCGAAGATCAACGTCCTCACTGCATCCTCTGCACTGTGGGCCTCCATCTTTGGTGATCTACTCGATGTCTTTCTCTTGCTTCAGTGGTCTCCCTTGCTTGCGCCTTGTCTGACTCTCCTGCACTTGGTGAGCCCCTTGGACCTTGCTGGTCCCAGCAACCACATATCTTCGCTTTCCTCGTCATTTGCGGCTACCAAGGCTCGTTGGTGCTCCCACCGGACACCGACCACCTAGTCTGGTCCATACAGCTCCAGTGACAAGGTCACCGTCTTCTCTTCTGAACCTCCCGACATCGATGGGCTTTGTGCTTCCGTGCCGCCTGGTCACCTCTGAATGGCATAGACTCTGTCCTCTCTGCTTGCAGGTTCTTCACTTCCAGAATCCACACTTGGATTCCCCTGGATTACTTCACAGTCTTCTCCAGAGGCATCTTCGTCGAAGTCTCCTATTGTCGTCTATGGCAGGTTCTGACGTCACTTAACCCCTATGCACTCTGCTTCCCTGGTTCTGGTAAATTGGTTCCTGGGGCATCCATAGGTGGGGTGGCTCTCCAGCCCTCCGTCCACAAAAGGGTTTCTTTGGGGTCCTCTGGGAAGGGTCGTTCTTTAAAACTGCAACCATAACTGCTCCATAGACTTGCATTGGGCACACAACTGTGTTTTCACTCTGCACACCGCCTCCTTGGAGTTCCTGGGTACTTACCTTGGGTGGTTTCTTGTGTCCCCAGAGTCTTCTGGTCCAAATCGAGTTCTCCTTTGCAGTTTGCATTCCACTTTCTTACTATATCGTTTGGTCTCCCCCTGGAGACCAGTGTAAGTTTTGTGCTACTTATCCGATTATTTAAGAGTATTCTTGTGTATTGTGTTGATATCTCCGGTAATGATTGTGTTGTGTAATAAATACTTAATTTTCATATACACTGTGTGGTTCTTTTTCCTCTAATCTACACTGTCGAATAAATGTGGTAAAACAAGCTGCTTTACACTGCTTCAAGATAAGCCTGAAGGCTGTTCTCCACAGCTACCCCTTTGAGAGCTCTGAGGTTATCAGCGACCCCTAAAATCATCATAAGGGTTGCCTGGATTAGTGCAAGGTGCATCACTTAAACAAGTGTGCACCATAAACCTAAACCAGACTCCTACATATATTTTGATGTGTATTATATATATGTATAGATATAGGGATTCGCTAAACTGCTACCCACCATTCGCAAGGGTACTTAATTTACTACAATGTTTACCTACAATACTGCTTGCTATTCTGATTCAAGCATTTGAATCTATCAAGGATCCAATACTGGAGAAGAGAATTACTTGCCTGTAACTGCAGTTCTTCTGTATTGGTATCTTTTATAGATTCACGGGTCCCAACCTCCTCCCCCGAGAGGCTCCCTTTATAGATTGGGTACAATTTATCCCACTTGTGCTTGAAAATCTGAGGGAAGTAGCCTCTCTTTGGAGTATTCTGGAGGGTGCTTTTGCCTGATTGGGTATATTTCAAATGTGGTCCTTATTTAAAAAAGGACGTAAATAGGCTACTAAGGTGACTGTATATTGCCGTTGTATCGTATGTTAATGATAAATACTTCTTTATTATGGCACAATGGGACTCCCACTTCAACGACTGCGAATGATTCAAGCATGTGAATCTATGAAAGATACCAATACTGGAGAACTTCAGTTTCAGGTAACTAACTCATTTTCATATCATGTATGAGGGAGTTCCCAGACAGAGCTGTGCCCTTTGCTTTCTAATAACGACCTTACCTGGATTTTCGGCATCTTCGCTTTCCCTGGTCAACTCTAGCTTCAGCTTCACTCAATGAGTTGTTTCAGGTGAATTTTAAATATTTTGTAGCCCAAGCGAGGCCCCCTCAGCTGTCACCATGAAAGATAAGGAGAAGAGATCTCTCCTCAAGTCTTTTTCTCCATGTGCCATCTGAAAGATGTTTCATTCAAAAACTTTGCAGAACATGAAAAGGTGGCTGGCCCTATATCTACTCGAGAAAAAGGTTATTTCTCCTCTGAAGGGCATGCCATTTTCTCAGGGATTCTACCATGTGAAGTACCCCAACAAGTGCTTCCATAGGATGTTGCAAAAGAGGAAGCATATGGAACCTCTAGAGCTGGAGTTCTCCAAGAAAATACCTTATTCAGTCTCCACAAACAGAAATTCAAGGGTTTACTCAGAAAAGGCAGCATAACATCAGACGCTCCCCCACTCTACACACCTTCAGGAAGAGCCTCAAGACCTGGCTCTTCGACTGATCCGGAGCTGCAAACCACCCCCCCCCCTCCCCAAAAGCGCCTTGAGACCCTCACGGGTGAGTAGCGCGCTTTATAAATCCCTGATTGATTGATTCATAAAGGCCCCCGAACAGCTTTCACAAAACATAGCACAAAACTTAATTCTGTAGCCCTCTCAACATGCCTGTCAAATTTGTAATTGATGAAGTTATCACCAACGGCCTCCCGTCAATGGCATTGACCTATGACATCGTTATCAACGATCTCATGAATATCTTGGTCTTACTAGCAACGACCACTTCGGAAAAAAAGACATCCCGTCATCAAGCAGGAAGACCATGTTGACTACCTGTAGGAGGCTGGCTTTGTATATGGTGTACTAACTTATTTAAGTTATGCACCTTGCACTAATCCAGGCAATCCTTATGGTGATTTTAGTGGTCTTTGATAACCATAGAAAGCTCTCAAAGTGGTAGCTGTGGAGAGCAGCCTTCAGGCTTATCCAGAAGAAGTGTTAAGCAGCTTGTTTTACCAGTTTAATCATGTAGTGTAGGTTAAACGAAAAAGAACCACACAGTGTTTATATAAAAATACTTCTATTTATTACACAACACTCACTAACTCATTGTTCTCTTCCAGGGGATCCTCATCAAAAGACATAAGCACATGAATATTCCCGCCCATGCGCGAGACCCCGGAAACACATTACATATATGTGAAAAACCATATATGTAGCTCTATATATATATATATATATATATATATATATATATATATCCATATATATATAAAAATACACAATGTAGCCTCCCATAAACATGCTGAGCAATGTTGTAAGGAATTCTCTTGCACATAAACATATTCCAATAAAGCAGGGAGAAAGAAACTTTTGAAAACTGCTTTAATAAACAGCAGACAACACAATCCTGCACGGAATAATGAAGAAAACATTGCCAGCACATAGGCTGCATTGTGGAAACATTAGTGTAGAAAGCTGAAAAGCTAACCCACATAAACACTCAGATAAACTGGCACCGTGCCTTTAAGGCAGCCATGACCCCTAGCTTCCCATCATGCCTCAGGGGTGACAGGTCAGTTCTTTCCGGCTCCTTCTGTCAGGACCCTGGTTACTTCAGCTCTACCTCCTTTTTCTGATTTTCTGTCAGAAAATACTTCAATTTTGGATAAAAACCTCTTACTTCGACATCTTTTTGGTGTTAAAGTATTTCTCTACTGTTTTTTTTAGAGAATTGAGCATTATTTTACAACAGAATGCCCTCTCTTTTTGACTCTTGCCCTTCCTGTGCCAAGAAGGCCAAATCAGACATCCATCCTGTCTTTATTCTGTGCCTTCCTTCTGAGCATAATCCTAAATCCTGCCAGCATTGCAAGCTGCTGTCCAACAGAACTCTAAAGGACAGAGAAAGGATTCGTCTCCATGGATTGGCTGAGAAGAGAAAATCACCTTCTAGAGACAAGCCTCCGATGAAGAAGAGGAAAGGGAGCTCATCTACAAGTAAGATTCCAGTATGCTCTCCATTGGCGTCGGGCTCGGCGCCTCAAATCCCTTCATCGGCAACAAAAACGTCGACGAGAAAACCATCGACGGCGGGCTCGCCGTCGAGAGAACACCGGTCGTCGTCGAAGAACGCAGGTACGTCGAATCCTCCGCCGTCGTCAACCAGGCGACGATCGGCGTCGAGGAGTCTCTCTCCGTTGGTGCGGGCTCGCCCAGCATCGAGACACAGATCTCCGTCATCGCCGTCGAGACAGGCTCCGCCGTCGCAGGGCCTCCAGCGTTCGGCGTCGAAGCAAGCATCTCAGTCGACGTCACCCAGACGACAGTCGACGTCGAGACACACCTAGTCACCTGAGGATAGACACTCATCGCCTCCGCCGTCGCCCAGGCGGCGTTCGACGTCGAAGGCAAGATCCTCTCCTACGGCGAGGTATTCGACGTCAAGACCAAGGGTAAAATATACCAAACGTCGTTCGACGTCGAGGCGGTGGTCTCCATCGACGGCGAGAAGGTCAGCGTCGAGAGAAAGATCGACGTCGAGAAGGTTTTCTCCGTCTACCCGCTCATCGTTGAGGTCTCCACGCTCAACGTCTAAGGCGAGGTCTATGGGCTCCAGACACACTGAGAGGTCGACGTCGAAGAGAAATTCACCAGTGATGGTGACACAGAGCAGGTCGACGTCGAGACACACCCCATCGACGTCACATCCCTCATCCAGACGCCGATCACGCTCTAGAAGCTGCAGAGAGTCATCTCACTCCATCCGGAGCTCACCCCAGACGGTGGCGTCATCACGCAGTGCTTCTGTTCATTCGCAGGAGCCTACAAAAGCACCGCCAGGAGGTTCTCCAAGGAGACAGCGATCTCCTTCCATCCATCTCTCTCCCAGATGGCTTCAACCACTCCATCATTGGCAGACGGGGTCCACAGGTCACGCTCAACGACCTACGACCTACTCCAGTCCGCAGCACAGATCACCATTACAGCGTCTTGTGCAGGAAGTGGACAAATCACCCACCACTCGGGCCAGGGAACACCGAGGCAGATCCCCTGAACGCAGGTCGTCTCAGGGACATCGCAAGAGGCGACGTACACCATCTTGGTCTTCCTCTTCGACACATTCATCCAAAAGGGATTACTCGCCTACCCTGACGGATAGTCCTCCCTCCAGAGTGTCGCCTATTGATGATGTGAACACTTTTCATGATGTTCTCACCAGAGGGGCTCAGAAGCTGGGCATCACCTTGTCAGCTCCTCAGACAACAAAGTCCATCATTTTTGAGACTCTCCACCAAAGGTCTGCGACTAGACCATTGCTTCCTTTGGTCCCTGGCATCATCGAGCCGGTAATGGATCTCTTCCTTGCCCCAGCATCGGCTAAAGCAGCCCCAGCTCGGATTCTTAAAAAATATAAGCCAGCTGCATCGGATCCACCTCCGGACTCTGTTATAATTGCAGCAGCGAAAAAGACGCATGCGGTTGCATCTTCCTCCTCCGCTCCTCCGGATAAAGAGAGTAGAGCACAAGACTCTTGGGGACGGAAGGCTTGTGGCTCTGCAGTGTCTTCTCTACAAGTGTCCAACGCTGCGGCTCTGCTGGGTCGTTATGACAGATCACTATTGGACTCACTGGAGCGCTTAAAGGACAAGCTCCCAAAGGAGGATAAGCAGGACTTTTCTGAAATCCTTCACGAAGGTGCTCTGGTGGCTAACCAGGTAATCAGCACTGCAGCAGATGGTGCGTCCCTGGCGGCTCACTCGTATGCACATGGCATATGTGCACGACGATCTTCCTGGCTGCGCCTCACAGCGTTAAAACCAGAAGCACAACAACGCATCCTGAATCTCCCTTTTTCTGGCACTTCACTGTTTGGTGCTAACACAGACGAAGAAATGGCGAGGATGAAGGCCGAGTTGGACACCTTAAAGGCGGTGGGCCTAGAGAAGAAAAAGGAATTTAGGAAGAGATACCGGCCCTACAATCGGAAAAACTACCAACAGAGGGTTCAAACCCCTCAATGGTCACAAAACAAACAGGGCAAATCCCAGTATCAATGCCGCCGTTCCTCGAGAGGAAGAGGAGGACATCAACAGCAGTCCTCCTCTGCATCAAAAACTGAAGGGAAGCAATGAGTTTCTGCTTCCTCTAGCACCGTTGCACACTCCAGTGGGAGGAAGTATCTCAAATTACATTCAAGAGTGGCGCAACATAACCAAAGATCAGTGGGTGCTAAATATACTTAAAAATGGGTACACACTACGTTTTTGGACGTCCCCAAGAGACATTCCTCCTGTGAAATCTCATCATCTACATATAGACCTCCTGCGTCAGGAAGTGTCGACCCTTCTCAAAAAACGAGCAATAGAAGAGGTCCCTCAAGCGCAGAGAGGAAAGGGAGTGTACTCACGATACTTCCTTGTTCAGAAAAAAGATCAACCGAACAAGTTCAGACCAATTCTGGATCTACGTTCTCTGAACAAGTCCATCAAAAAGGAAAAGTTTCGCATGTTGGCCCTCCACCAAATATTTCCACATCTAAGGAAAGGCGATTGGATGTGTTCGGTGGATCTACAAGATGCGTATTTTCACATCCCAATCACAGCACGACATCGCAAGTTCTTGCGATTCACGGTGGGAACAAGACATTACCAGTTCAAAGTCTTACCCTTCGGCCTAAAATCAGCTCCAAGGGTATTCACCAAATGCATGGCAGTATTAGCGGCAGCATTACATCGCCAAGGCCTGTACGTATATCCATAGACTGGCTGCTGAAGGGATCCTCTCCTCAAATGGTGCAGGAACACCTTCGCACCGGCCTAGATCTCCTTCAGCGCTTAGGCCTGCATGTCAACCTGGACAAGTCGATCCTTCACCCAACTCAATCACTCCACTATCTGGGCGCCAACCTCAACTCCGACCTCGGAAAAGTGTTTCCTTCGGAGGAGAGATTGTCATCAATGAAAGACAAAGGCAACATCATCCTTCAGGCTCATCAGCCGTCAGTAAGAGAGGTGGCTTCTCTACTGGTTTCGATGGCCTCGTGCATTTTTCTCATACCCAACGCCAGATTGAGGATGAGACCGTTACAACAAGATCTCGAGGACAAATGGGATCAATCCTCGGGTCAGTGGAACGACCGGATTGTCCTCTCTCCTGCAGCAAAGAAGTCCATTCTCTGGTGGCTGCAACCACAGAACCTACTGGTGGGAGTCCCTTTTCATCAACCTCTGCCAGAGCAATCTCTGATCACGGATGCATCACTTCAGGGCTGGGGAGCGCATCTGGGTCATCTGCAAACTCAGGGCAGATGGACCAGCAGAGAACAGACATATCACATCAATATGCTGGAACTGCGGGCGGTTCATTTAGCCCTCAAAGCTTTTCAACCGTCAATTCAGCTCGGATCGATCCTAGTGCAAACGGACAATACAACCACCATGTATTACTTGAACAAACAAGGTGGAACTCGCTCTCGCCCTCTGTCTCTCGAATCCCAGGCGATCTGGCACTGGCTGCTAGCCAGGAACCTATCGATCACGGCAATACATCTGCCGGGAGAGCAGAACGTGCGAGCAGACGCCCTCAGACGTCACTTCCAAGAGCAAGAAGACTGGGTGCTCAACGACGAAGTGGTGGCAGAAATCTTTCATCAATGGGGTCATCCTTCCATCGACCTTTTTGCAGACGATCAAAACAGAAAATGCCACGCCTTCGCATCCAGGTTTTACCGACCAGGAACGAGAGGGAATGCTCTTTTGATAGATTGGTCAGGGACGTTTGCATACGCCTTTCCACCCCTCCCTCTAATTCCGAAGGTGGTGGCCAAACTTCTGCGATCCAGAATGAGGATGATACTCATAGCACCGGACTGGCCTCGCCAATGGTGGTATCCGGACCTTTTGCAACTCTCGGTTCGCCCGCATCGGAGACTTCCGTGCAGGCCGGACCTTCTCACCAAAATGGGAGGGAAAATTCTCCACCCCAGCCTTCCCTCGCTCAGCTTGACAGCATGGCTCCTGAAGTCCTGCAGTACGGACATTTGAACCTCCCTCAGGACTGCATGGATATTTTAAGGGAGTCAAGGAGACCTTCCACAAGATCCTCATACTCTCTAAAGTGGAAAAGGTTTTACTTGTGGTGTATCAGTAATGATTGGAGTCCAATTAACGGGCAAGAGGAGGTAATCTTGCCGTATTTGCTATATTTGGCCAAATCTGGTTTGAAATATTCTTCCATTAAAGTGCATTTGGCGGCTATCACAGCATATCGTAAATCACCTAACCAGCCTTCTTTCTTTCAGCTTCAGGTGGTCAAGGACTTCCTACAGGGGTTGAAAAAGGTTTATCCCCCTGTTCGACCTCCTTCTCCTCCTTGGGAGTTGAATTTGGTATTGTCTAAATTGATGGGACCTCCATTTGAACCCATTCATAAGTCTACATTGCAACACCTTTCTTGAAAAGTAGCTTTTCTAGTAGCAATTACATCAGCACGCAGAGTGAGTGAGATACAAGCACTCTGTTCTAAAGAACCCTATACGGTTTTCCACCATAATAGGGTGGTTATGCGAACTCACCCTTCCTTCCTACCTAAGGTTGTGTCAGAGTTCCATGTTAATCAGACAATTTCTCTACCTTCTTTCTTTCCCAGTCCATCCACACCAGCGGAAAGGTCTCTTCATTCGCTAGACCTCAAGAGGGTTCTCAAATTCTATTTGGATGCAACAAAATCCATTAGAAAAACGGATCAATTGTTTGTAAACTATGGCTCTGTTAGAACAGGCTTCCCAGCTTCTAAAAGATCCATTTCAAGATGGATAGTATCTTGTATAAAGTTGGCATACCAAATTGCAAATAAGCCTCTGTTTGCCTCCCCTAAAGCTCATTCTACTAGGGGCAAGGCTGCTGCGATTGCATTCTTAAATAATGTACCGATGGCCGAGATTTGCAAGGCGGCAACTTGGAAATCGGTCCATACGTTTACCAGGCATTACTGTCTGGATTCTGACTCCAGAGCAGATACCCAAGTGGGCCAGGCCTCCTTGAGGAATCTGTTCCAATGCTACCCTATTGGAGTCGGTATAGGCCTTATGGCGTTTATGTATCTTGATGGTACTCTGTTTACTTGCCCGCAGGATGAGGGGATGGGCTTGCTATTCTATTCATGTGCTTATGACTATTGATGAGGATCCCCTGGAAGAGGATAGGTTACTTACCTGTAATCCTAGTTCTCTTCCAGGGGTATCCTCATCAAAGTCATAAGCAACCCACCCGCCTCCCCGGGCAAGTGAACATGATTCATACATCTCTTTGAAAAAAGGTCTGCGGATATCCGCAAAGAACAACTGACCTAACTGTCACCCCTGAGGCATGATGGGAAGCTAGGGGTCATGGCTGCCTTAAAGGCACGGTGCCAGTTTATCTGAGTGTTTATGTGGGTTAGCTTTTCAGCTTTCTACACTAATGTTTCCACAATGCAGCCTATGTGCTGGCAATGTTTTCTTCATTATTCCGTGCAGGATTGTGTTGTCTGCTGTTTATTAACCACTTAACTGCGGCGGCAATTCCGCCGCAGTGCGGCGGTTTAGCAGAGTGGGCGGGGCCGCGTCGGCCAACGGACGTGCGCAGCACTACGGAGGTAGTGCTCGCGACGGCCGTTGGCCGACAGAAGCAGCGAAGGGGTTAAAGCAGTTTTCAAAAGTTTCTTTCTCCCTGCTTTATTGGAATATGTTTATGTGCAAGAGAATTCCTTACAACATTGCTCAGCATGTTTATGGGAGGCTACATTGTGTATTTTTATATATATATATATATATATATATATATGGATATATATATATAGAGCTACATATATGGTTTTTCACATATATGTAATGTGTTTCCGGGGTCCCGCGCATGGGCGGGAATATTCATGTGCTTATGACTTTGATGAGGATACCCCTGGAAGAGAACTAGGATTACAGGTAAGTAACCTATCCTTATTTCTCCTATCCGGAGATATCAACACAGATACACAGCAATACTTCAATTGCAATAAGGTAAGTAGCATAAAATACAGTGGTCTCCAGGGGGAGACCAAACCATATATTAAGAAAGTGGAATACGAACTGCAGGAGAGGACGGGTCTTGGACCAGAAGACCCAGAGTAGACGGGGACACAAGGAACCACCCAAGGTAAGTACCCAGGAACCCCACGGAGGCTGTGTGCAGAGTGGGAATCACAGCCACATGCCCAGTGGAAGTCAATGGAGAAGTCACGGTTGCAGTTTTGCAGAAAAGGGACCCTTCCCAGAGGACCCCTGAAGAATTCCCTTGGAGGACGGAAGGTTGAAGAGCCACCCCACCCATGGATGCCCCGGAGACCAGGTTACCTACACCAGAGAAGCCAGGTGTATAAGGGTGAAGAGACATCGGAAACCTCCATAGACGACAATGGAAGACTTGGAGAAAAGTGCCTCTGGAGAAGAAGGTGAAGTCCGGTGGAATCCAAGGGTGGATTCTGGGAGTATAGAACCTGCAAGCAGAAGGGACAGCGTCTATGCCACTTAGGAGTGACCAAGAGGCACGGAAGAGCAATGCCCACCGATGTCGGACAGTTCAGACGAGTTGACAGTGACCTTGTTGTTGCAGCTGCGAGGACCAGGCGACTCTGAGGAAGACCAGGAGCCGTTCACGAGCTGTCGGATGTTGGTGACCAGGGGATTGGTGTCCTGCGGAGCAGTAACAAGCCTTGGTAGCCCCAACTTTCTTGGAGAACGAAGGAGGAGCAACGTTGGGACAAGCAAGGTCCAAGGGACTCACCAAAAGCAGTAGATTCAGAGCAGGCCCCGAGGAAGCAGGGGAGCCCCCTGAGGCAAAAGAAGACCCTAAGGAGGGCCGACAGGCCGAAGGCACAGGAGTTGCAAGAGGACCTCGAGCAGCTCACCAAGAAGGAAGGCCCACGGTGCAGAGGATGTGGTGAGAACACTGTACTTGGCAGGAAGAAATGCTGGAGGCTGGCACTTCTAGTAGCCCGAAGATCTCTGGAGTGCAGAGCCAACAAGCCTTGGCAACAGCTAGTCAATGCAGTGCAAAGGGTTCGGTCCCAGTGGATACTGGTCTTAAAATTGCAGAGGACAGGTCAGACCTCGAGGGAGTTGCAGAACCACCACCTGTGTTGCTGAGCCTTTCGAAGTCTGTGGGACGACAGGAACAGCAGAGCAGTCTGCTTCGTTGCAGTGCTTGCAGATGCAGAGGAGTAACTCAGTCACTTCAAGGGAGATTACTTCGGGTGTCTTTGATGCCCACAGGTCTGTTGAAGATCCTGGAAGAAGCACAGACACAGCCAACGAATAAGACTTGCAGAACAGTGAGACCAGGAGCAGCAGGAGTCTACCTTGGTGCAGTCTCAGTTCCAGGCGAAGTCCAAGTGTCCAGACGGTCGAAGAGTGGCGTGGTTTCAGGCTTGAGTCTTGTCCCATGACAAATCTAAGGAACCACCCACAGGTAAGCCCTTAGGTACCCTACGGTACGAGTATGAATGACTCTTGGATCCCTACCAGAGGAGGGGCTGGACAGAGGCGAGGATACTCCCATGTCCTTTGTCCAGTTTTGCGCCAGTGCGGGAGCCAAGGGCTTCCTGAACTGGCTCAAACTTGAGTATGCAAGGAGGGCACCAAATGTGCCCTTCAAAGCAGTCTGGTTGCGCTGGCAAGCACCCCCGGCCCAGCTCAATACACTAAGTCCTGTCTGGGAGGTGGTCACACCTCTCTGTGACCGGAAGACTTCTGTTCTACCTTCCCCTGCTCGAGTTTGGCTCAGCAGTAGGAGGGCAGAATCGGGTCTGTGGTCGGCAGCAGCATTAGCTTGCTTTCAGACCCTGAAAGGCTGTTACCGGTAGTACAGGGGTGTACCCTCAAGGGAGTCCCACAGTACATGGGATCATACTTCCAACGCTTGAATCAGTGTTTGGGTATAATTCCAACGTGTTTGACACCAAACATGTCCGGGTTCGGTGCAGCCACTATATAGTTAGACATCTTGTAGTGACTGATGTCCACTATATGTATTAAAATGGCTGACCGCACTTACAAAGCCTGGAGAATCGACTCCAGGGTTTATAGGGGTGTCCTGCTCATGTAGGGGCACCCTCTCACTTATAACCAAGCACCCTGCCCTCAGGACTGAAGAGCCTTCTATAGGGATGACTTATAGGTTTTAAGTGTAGTGACCTCCGGTATTAAGAAACATATCTGTCGTGAGAGGTGCAAGCACCAACTCACACAGGCTGCAATTGCAGGCCGGTAGTCACAGTTTAAGTGGACTCCCCTTGTTGGCACAATACATGCTGCAGCCCAGGGGAGACCCCTGGTGTACCTATGCCCTGGGTACCTTATTACTATATACTAGGGACTTACAAGGGTACACCAGTAGCCAATTGTGGATGTACAGAAGTACTTATCATGGTCAATTTAGGGAGAAAGCCCAGTGACTGGGTTGCTGATTAGCAGGATTCTAGTCCGACTAGTCAAAAACGTACTGACACCAAGCAAAAAGTGGGGGTAACCATGGAAGCAGATCCTACTTTCCTATACTACCATTCTGTCAATAATGAATCCAGTGCAGCAGAGTCCCCAGTCAACTGCTCTACCCCCACTGTATCCAGTACCAATATTGAGCCCATCAAAGATATCTGACATATGTTGTTTAAAAAAAAAATTATATACCTTTATTGGCATTTCAGCAATACAGAGGTCCACATAATGCTCACCGACTGTGTGCAGCATAATATTAGCTGATGACATAGCCTTTTCCAGCAACACTATCAACATAGATTGGGCGATCAGCACAGCCAACATTAGTTCCATAATTGCAAAAGCCTTTGTATCTATTGAAACACAATATATTAAATAAATAGTTTTAACTGGTATCCCCCCAAACCCACCTCCCCGTGCTCTGCTCAATTCACTTCGTTCTCAACATAACAGCCCTGTGCAGAAGCTTAAGTGTGCAAAGGAGTGACCTCCTCCGCAATTCTCACATCTTGACTATTACTCTTGGTTTCATTGTGTAGCACACCGCGTTGACACTCCGTTCGGTACCCGGGAGACATCTGACATCTTTTTCTAACATTGAAGTTTTCACCATCTTATTCACCTTTGCCTGTGAAGCTGCCAAGTTTCTTACTTGTCTGTATCCTGGATTCGGCAGTGAAGAGGGATGTTGGTGACCACAAACGGGTTTCAGACAGTGCTTATAGCCCTCTGCTACTGGACATCTAGTACATACTGGATTATGAAGAGGAGGAATCTGGAAGATCGCCACAGGGAGAGACCATTAGTGGTTATTTCTACGACTTGCAAGGATACAGTGAATGACTCTCTGCATCTTATGCCAGAAAGGTGCGTCCCACAGGAGTCCAGCCATATTATAGGTTCCAGTCAACAGATGATGGAAACTTTACAGAAGTTAGATCCTCAGCTACAGCATTCCTAAGCTCCAATTACCTCCATAGTAGTTACCTCTTCCACTGTCACCACCACAAGAGCTGCTTTAACTTCCCTTGTTACATCCTCTGGTGCCTGTCTGCCACCTCTGTCGCTACACAGTTTCTTCTACCCCTGCAGAGATGGAGACAAGCAAGTATTGATCATAAAACGGATCTGGAGAAGGAGGTTGATGTTCAAGAATCGGGACAACAAGCATCAAGACAGTGTAAAGTGGAGGGATTTCATAATTCCTGAGATATTGTACGGTTTGTACCTCCTTTGGTAAAACTGTGCGTTTGTGGAACAACATAAACGTCAGGATTGTGCCAGACTAATTCCGTGCACACCCTCACGGTATGTTGGCCTATAGTCCTGCTAGCTCACAGTGCACTATCCAAACTCCTAGCCTTACGGGGTAACAAATATGCAATTAATAATAGAATGAAACATATTCCCATAATTAGCAATACAAGAACAGTGGACAGAATGAATAGTTCCACCATTGTGCTAAAACAATGAATATATGCTGGCATATATGTAGTGTAATGTAGTCTCATGTACTGTTATGCTCCTACCGAACGCTCCCTAACCTAGTTTGGCCTAGGGTGGTTTATCTGCCAAGAATTCTTGCCGGGTGATCTAACTCCCCATTACCTGTGGGCAAGTGTCATCAGGCTGTCCGTCTTGGTGTAGAGAAGGACATCCCTCGTGGAGAGGACGGGAATCAGCTGAGCTAGAATCCTGACATAACGCGATCTCGAAGTGTCAGCAGATTGCTCCTCTGATTTTTAACGAGTAAGTGAATTTTTATATTTAATAAACAGTGCCCATGTTGGCATGTCGAGGTCTTTATCAGACAGCAATTGTTTGTTAGCTAGATAGTGTCGTCACCCGCTGGGCAACAATAAGCCATGCCATTTGTGCAGTGAGCTCTATACATTGTACTGAGGTTTCAAGGTGTCATTATAGTGTGCCTGCGAAGTTTAAATGTAAGCAAATGCTGTTGCAGGGAATCCTATCCTGCCCTGACACGTACACAAATGTATGGTAAAAGTCACTGTTTTCTAGAAAGAAGACAACTTAAGAAACATGAGCAGATAGATGGCATCGTTTTGAGCCGGGCCATATTACAGGGAGGGGGATTAAATACCTCTGCAACTCGACAGCTTGATCTGGCTCTATAACCTGGTGGAAATGGTGGCTAAGAAATTTGGGGTGAGGGTTTCTACATTCATGATAGTTTGGTATATTGTTAGTATTCTCCTAATTGTAATGGAATATGGGTTGATGTTAATACATTTCTCATGGAAAAGCTAATACATTTCTTTTCCTTATAAAAGGAAGGCTTTTTTGAAAACTGGTCTAACTTCACCACTAATTGTTAATTTGCATTTCTTCTGTTTAGATTGTGTGTATAACAGGGATGAAGACAAAGATGGTTATGTAGCACATGAAGGTGAAGATGATGATGAAGATGATGATGAAGCTAATGATCAAGCTAGTGAAGATTCTGTATCGAGTCAGAGAAGCAGCATTGTAGATAATAATGCACCTGTAGATGCAGAGTTTGAGCAGAAATTTAATCGTCTTGTAGCTGCAAAGCAGAAACTGAGAAAGCTACAAGATCTTGTTGCTCTGGTGCAGGTAGGCTCTTGTTGTGAACAGCCATGAGTTTTTTTGTTGAATGAATGTCATTGGCTACAATACAATAGTTGCTTGGTTTAGACTGATTGCTAACAAATCTTTCTTGCAAACATCATGAATTATTTGTCAAAACGCATTCCTTTTTAAAAAACACTGCTATATTGTAGCGGCCATCAGGAAACCCAATATGTTCAGCATAAGGTTGTAAGGAACGATATGTCTTTGAGGCACGTTTTGTACAAATTTGAATTTTGTTTGCCCATTGTGGGAAGTTTTCTCATGAGTTCAAGGCCAATAAAGTGTTACTTGACTCAAATTGGAACAATAACAGCCTTTTACTGCGGGTGTTCTGGGCGTACATTATTATAGAGCCCAAAAGTGATCACCAAGTACGCACCTTTTGCTCTTGAGACTCAAAATAGCAAAGTTTAGCAGTCCAAGGCATACATGGGCTGGTGGTATCCAGCCAATGCATTAATTAAGCGGAAAATTATTTTACTTTAAGCATAACCCAGTATCGTACATAAAAGTCAGAGGGCCTCAATAAAATACAGTTTTCAAGGGGGGTAACAACTGTGAGAAGGAACCTGTTTGAATTCAGTGCAAGATAGGGCACATTAACCCTTGGGGGAAAGTAGTGTTTAAGGTTTCCAGTCTACCCTAACAAAGTGATTGTGGTCTTGCTTAAGTGTGAATTATCACAGTGTCAAAGGTCCCCCGACAGTGTCTCTTCCCTGTAATGTACCTTCGCTCACAGATTAATTAAAAACAGGAGCGGTCAGTAGGTAATTCTCTCTGGCAGGCAACATGTAAAAAGACCTGCCAGGCTAACCTTTTGCTGGTCCCACTGTCAGCCCTCTATAGTCTGGTGAGGTGATGGTAGTACTGCCTGGTGAAGGATTGTGCATATGGTTGCCCCTCCAGACCACAGAGACAAACCATATGTCGCATTTCGTGTCATAGTGAGCCCTCAGCGTACCTACAGATTGGTCATGAGGGCTGAGGCCAAGAAATCAAAAATTACCAGTGAATCGCTACCTCAGGATCTCTGACTAGGGTTGCATGCTCTCCTGCTCCATGAAGAGGCCCTTCTGCGTCCCAACAGCCATTAAGCTTTAAAGGGTTGCTAAAAAAACACCAGAGTTTCATTTTAGCCTTGAAGTGATAGAGACCATTTCGTCCATGATTTAGTAGATAGTGAGATCAAATGTGATCACTAAAGAGAGCATTTGTGGCTGGGTTTTCCAATATATATTTTTTTAAAATAATTTTTATTTGCGGGATAACTATAGTAATACATTGCAAATAACCATAGCATTACATTACAGTTTGAGCAGACAATACACAGTCTATTGCACATTTCAACATATCTCACATTTTGTTAGTTGTACTCATGCAAGTTCTCGCTATGTGCTATGAAGTGACTAACAAGGCACGTCAATACAAGGTTGTATATCCCTATTTTTCTCATTACAACCAAACTATATGTTCGAGGCATGTGAGCTGTAGGTCACATGCTTTGCATACTCCTGCCATCTAGTGTTAGGTCCGGATGTTTGCAAGTTGTTTCTCTTCAAAGAAGTCTTTCCTGTCACGCGGTAAGGGGACTCCTCCTTTCGGTGATAGTGAGCATGGGCATCGACTCCATTGATTCATTGTTTTGTTTCCTCCATCGGGTTCGGGCGTGTATTTCTGTGCTCCGATTCGAAACCGTTCCTCGGGTTCCCCTCGGTGTGCAATTCACTTACTCTCGACGGTATTGTTGTTCGATCGCGTTTCCCATTCTCCGCGTATCTTATCGGTTCAGAAAAATCACTTCAATCGGAAACTTCATGGAAGGCCATCGGGCCTAACCCGCGTCGGGCCACCTCGCAGTCGATTGAACGGACTCCATTCAAATTCTGTACCGGGTGCCACGCCAAGTACCCGCGCACCGACTCGCACAAAGTGTGCAACTTGTGCCTCTCCCCGGAACACAACGAACAAGACTGCGACACGTGCAATTCTTTTCGATCTAAGAAGACGCTCCGTGACCGTTGGGCTCGACATCACGAAATGCAACAACAACAAAGCGGCTCCATTCCGGATCTCTTTGGAGAAGATTTCGAACAAGACGTCTACAACGCGCAAGGATCCGAGGAAAAAGAGGAACTCATTTCCGTGTCAGATGCCGACTCCGACATGGAAGAAGAGATTTCGCTGGGTCAGCGTACCGTGAGTACTGATCCTCCCCTGGCCCAAACCCAACCTCTGCCCAAGAAAAAGGCCCTGGTCCCACCTCTGCCTTCGGGCCAAGGTCGGCACCAAGAACACGTTTCCAACGCCCCGCCTTTGGGCCTGGCACCGAAACAAATACTAAAATCTTCCGGCGCAAGATCGAGTCGGCCTCATTCGGGCACCGAGCTGAAACAATCGGCATTGAAACCGAAACGTGTTTCGGAGCCAGCTCCTTCGGTACCGAAACAATCTTCGGATCCGCAGACTTCGGCGCCGAAAACCTCGGCTCCAAAAATATTGGCACCGAAAGAAAAACGGCTCCTACTCCATCAAAAAAGCCTCGTTTCGACGTCCCGCCTTCAAACCTGGACCCAAAACAAAAGAAACTGGTCATCAATCCCAAAACTGGACATATTCACGCACAATTGCCATTGAAATGCAAACCAGGAAACGGAGGACACTTACCAAATTCCTCTAAAGAGAAATTTTTTTAGTACTAACCCCTCTCCTCCTCCTCTAACACCTCCTTCCCCACCTAACCCAAATTTGTTGATCACACCCACAAATTCACCACGACCACAAACACCTGATAACCAGGATGACGGTGGACGGGGTAGATGATGATAATCCTGATCCATGGAACGATTATAACACAGATCCAAACATAAATAACGATCCTGATCTATACCCTACAAAACCCTCTCCACCTGATGATAATGTAGGGTACATAGAACTAATAAATAGGGCTGCTGAATATCATGGAGTTCAGCTTCATAAAGAGTCACTTGAGGATTTTCTCTTTGAGACACTTAGTTCTTCCCAAAGATCCACACACACACTGCCTATGCTTAAGGGTATGCTAAGACATGCGGACGACATCTTTAAAGATGTGGTTCGCGCACAAATTCTTACACCAAGGGTAGATAAAAAGTAGAAATCTGCACCATCAGATTCAGTTTACATCAAGGGTCAGTTACCATTGTATTCCTTAGTGGTTTCTAATGGACGTAAACGGGCAAACTCACAAACATCGGGGTATGTCCCTCCTCCTGACAAGGAATCTAAACTGATAGCAGGCCACGCCCCCTGCGAATGAGTCATCCCTCAGCAGGTTGCAGGTGGTCCAAAATACCGCTGCGCGACTCGTCACGAACTCTCCGTTCAAAACCCCTTCCCTTGCTCCATAAGCTCCACTGGCTCCCAATCCGCAAGCGTGTCAAATTCAAAGTCTGCTGTATGGCCCATAAAGCCCTGCATAATAAAGGCCCTCTCTACATCTCTAGGAAACTTAAGCCTTACGCTCCCTCTAGGACCCTCAGGTCAGGCAGCAAATCACGTCTCGTAGTCCCCAAGGTTAGGAAAACGAGACTAGGTGGGAAATCTTTTTCCTACCTCGCTCCCCTGTACTGGAACCAGCTTCCTATACACCGGAGACAATGCCCTGACTATTCGCGCTTCAGGAAACTCCTTAAGACCACCCTGTTTTAACATTTCTCATCAGCCCGCTGGCAGCTCCGTCCAAAGCGCAGAGATACCCCTCCGGGGGTGATTCAGGCGCTATACAAAACCCATAAATAAATAAAATAAATAGATGCCTCAGGAAAAAGAGTAGCTGCACAGGCAGCCAATCACTGGCGTATTGCCAATACCCAGGCTCTTTTAGCTAGATACGACAGAGCGCACTACGACGTACTGGAACAATTGCTCCAATTTCTACCAGATGAACATAAGTCTAAAGCACACGACCTAGTTCAGGAAGGAAAACTAATTTCAAACACATCTATTAGATGCGCTTTAGATGCAGCTGACACTGCGGCTCGTGCAATCAACACCAGTGTCTTGCTAAGAAGGCATGCCTGGCTTAGAATTTCAGGGTTTAAACCCGAAGTACAGGCTTCTATTTTAAACTTACCTTTTGATAAAGAGCATCCCTTTAGTCCTGTTGTAGACACTTCCTTAAAGAAGATGGACACAGGCGTTGCAAAATTTATGGGAGCCCTACAGTCCCCATCCAATCTGGGTTTTTTTCGTCGCTCCTTCTACAGGGGGGGGGGGGGCTCCAAAACAGTATCTACAGACAACACCTCTACTTCCTATAAAGGCAACAGTCCGTGATCTGCTTCAGGAGGTTACTTTTGAGTCTGATTTAGAGACAATAATGGCAAGGGAAGAGGTAAAGGTTCCACACCCGCACCTCCCCCTCAACAACCAAACAGTGACTTGCCTCCCCTTCCCCCGATCATTCCACACCTGTCAGGGGACGTCTCTCTCAGTTCCTCCACGTCTGGCATACAATAACTTCATACAGATGGGTCTGAGGAATTATCCAATCTAATTATTGCCTGGAGCTTACCAACAATCCCCCAAACATTCCTCTACGTTCACCCAAATTGTCACCAGAGCATCTACACCTCCTCAAACAGGAGGTTCACTCACTTCTGCAAAAGGGAGCTATAGAGTCCGTACCATTAGAATATGAAGGGTCGGGTGTGTACTCCCTATACTTTCTCATACTGAAAAAAGGACGGCACTCTCAGGCCTATATTAGACCTCAGAGAGCTAAATCAATATATTCACTCAGATCACTTTCATATGGTTACTCTTCAACAAGTGCTCCCACTCCTACAGCAAGGCGACTTTGTCTACTCTAGACTTGAAGGACGCATACTTCCATATTCCAATACATCCCGCTCATTGCAAATATCTCAGGTTTGTGGTAGTGGGACAACACTACCAGTTCAAAGTGCTTACATTCGGAGTCATCACTTCTCCCAGAGTATTCACCAAATGCCTAGCAGTAGTCGCTGCTCACCTGCGAAGACAGCATATTCATGTCTTCCCATACTTGGACGACTGGCTCATCAAAGCCAGCTCTTACCCAAAGTGTCTCCAGCACACTCAAATAACACTGCAATTACTGTACAATCTGGGGTTCACAGTGAATGTGTTGAAGTCCCATCTTCAACCCTCCAATACACAAACATATTTGAGAGCCACTCTCAATACTCAAAAAGCTCTAGCCTGTCCCAATGCAGCCAGAATCTGCAATATTCAGGCTCTAATCTCCCAGTTTCAGCCTGACCAGTCACTACCAGCTCGAGTATATATGCAGCTACTGGGAATGATGGTGTCTTGCATCATTCTAGTTCCCCATGCAAGACTTCACATGCGTCGCCTTTAAGAATGCTTAGCACGTCAGTGGAATCAGTCTCTGGGTCAATTGTCAGATCTAGTGTTAGACCGCCGCACCCATCGCTCTCTGCAGTAGTGGAATCCACAAAACTTACCAAAGGGTGGCCCTTCATCGACCCAGTTCCACCGACCGTGCTAACAGCAGACGTATCGTTCACTGGTTGGGGAGCTCATCTCCATACTCACACAGTTCAAGGTTTGTGGGGTCAAAAGCAAAAGCAATTTCACATAAATCATCTAGCTAGCAGTATTTCTAGCGCTCAAAGCCTTCCACACTCACCTTGCAGGCAAAGTTGTCCTAGTCCGCACCGACAACATGACAGCCATGTATTATATACAAAAACAGGGGTGGCACTCTCTCCAACTTTCACGCCTTGCACAAGCCATTTGGAGGTGGGCCATACATCACAATATCTCTCTCCTGGCAGAGCACCTCCCAGGTGTAAACAATCAAATTGCAGACCTTCTCAGCAGGCAGAGACAACAGATTCACGAGTGGGAACTTCACCCTCAAGCCCCCATCTCATTCTTTCTAATGTGGGGTTTTCCACAGAATGATCTGTTCGCCACACACAAAAACGCAAAATGCCCAAACTTCACCTCCAGGTATCCACACCCATTGGTCAAAGGCAATGCACTATGGATGAACTGGTCAGGGATATTTGCCTACGCTTTTCCGCCTCTCTCACTCATTCCACTAGTGGTTCGGAAGCTCAGACAAACATCCCTCACACTGATCCTAATAGCTCCCACATGGGCCCGTCAACCTTGGTTCACTACCCTGTTGGAGCTCTCAGTAGTTCCTCATCAAAAACTACATCTCACACCCAGTCTCCTCACACAGAGCCATGGAGACATAAGACATCCAGATCCCAAACAACTCAACCTAGCGATCTGGCACCTGAAATTATAGTTTGGTTATCTGAACCTTCCACCAGACTGTATGAACATCATTAAAGAGGCCAGAAGGCCTTCTACAAGGGCTTGCTATATATTGTAATAACCATATCAACCATATCAACCCGTTAGATGCTTCCATTTAAAATATCAATTGTTACTTACTACACTTGCAGCAGTCAGGATTGGCTTACACATCCATACGCTTACATCTCGCTGCAATAGCTGCATACCTTAAAAATAGACAGCATCTGTCCCTTTTTAGAGTACCTGTTATCAAAGCTTTTATGGAAGGACTCAAAAGAGTTATTCCTCCAAGACTTCCACCCGCTCCAGTGTGGAATCTTAACATTGTCCTTACCAGACTAAAAGGTCCACCCTTCGAGCCATTGCGTAAATGTGAACTGCAATTTCTCACTTGGAAAGTTGCTTTCCTCATTGCTATTACATCACTGAGGAGAGTGGGTGAGCTTCAGGCACTAACCATAGAGGAACCGTTTTTCCAACTACACAAAGACAAAGTGGTTCTTCGCACTAACCCTAAGTTCCTACCTAAAGTAGTATCTGCCTTTCACATCAATCAATCTGTTGAGCTACCTGTGTTTTTTGCTCAACCAGATTCAGTGTCAGAACGAGCTCTATACACTTTAGATGTTAGAAGAGCATTATTATATTACATAGAAAGAACAAAACCATTTCGTAAAACAAAACAACTTTGTGGCTTTTGCTCCACCACACAAAGGCAATCCTATATCTAAATCAGGTATTGCTGGTTGGATTGTCAAATGTATTCAAACATGTTATGTAAAAGCAAAAAGAACTTTACCAATACCCCCTAGAGCGCACTCCACCCTCAAACTAGGGGCTACTATGGCTTTCATAGGAAACATCCCCATAGCTGACATCTGTAAAGCTGCAACATGGTCTACACCGCACACATTCACCAAGCACTATTGTGTAGATGTGTTCGCGAGACAGCAAGCTAATGTAGGGCAGGCAGTACTTAAAACACTCTTTCAGGCAACAGCTACAGGTTAGCCACCGCTTTGGGAGAATACTGCTGTACAGTCTATGCAAAGCATGTGATCTACAGCTCGCATGCCTCGAATGGAAAATGTTACTTACCCAGTAAGCATCTGTTCTTGGCATGAGGAGCTGTAGATTCACATGCGCCCACCCGCCTCCCCGGGTACCTGTTGCAGTTCTTTCTTATCTTATATACATACGCATGGACATTTCTATTCTACACTTGCTAACTCCATTCTCACCCTCTGCGGAAAAACAATCTAACAATGGAGTCAATGCCTATGCGCACTATCACCGAAAGGAGGAGTCACCTTACCTCGTGACAGGAAAGACTTCTTTGACCCAACACTAGATGGCAGGAGTATGCAAAGCATGTGAATCTACAGCTCTACATGCCAAGAACAGATGCTTACTGGGTAAGTAACATTTTCCTTACATTTTGCCATTAGGCATCTAAAACCACAAACATCGCAAAAACTTAAAGGCATAGGGGGACTAGGCAGCAATTAACTGGTCAATCTGTAGTATATCAGTTGGTGTCGTATGGGCTGATTTTCCAATATATTAACGTTTTTTGAGGCTCCAAGCTAGATGTGCAGCAAGATCACTAGGCCCACCTGTCTTCGTCAAAAAACCTCTAATACAGCTTTAGTGATTTGATTTCATAAACCTAAAATTCAAATTATGTTGGCATGCAAAAATGTATTTTGCTCATGCTTTCCCAAAGCTTTAGAGTATACATTGTAATGCAACACCTTAGGCCAGGCAAACTCCGGTCTTGCAGAACCTTTTCATTGGAGTAGCCCTGTACCTATTTGGCTCCTGAGCTCCTTTTGGGATGGCTTACTGTGCCAGTGTTGCATTCAAGTTGCAAACAATTGTAATGACTTAATAGCAATAACCCCCTGCCGGGCCCAGTTTTGTATCCCTGTAGTATATGCCCTAGAGTGGTAGTTATGTGGCACATTGACTCTCACTTAACCATAGAACAGGCCTCGAGAAGTCTACTTGCTATGGCGAGTCATATTTTATCAGGGCAAGCTATTTTTAGGACCTGCTGGCTGGTTCTGGCGAGCTCACAAATAACAGGTGTTCTGTACACTCAGTGAATGAGCAATAAAGATGTCTTTAAATCTTGTTTTTCCCTTATCACATTTGCTTTGCGTTCAGAGAGAGAGAGAGAGAGAGGTCAAAAGTCAGTTTGTCATATAATTACTTTTCTTTCTCTGACGGCAACATTAGAAGATTTTGTAAAGTAAACTGACAATCGTGCTGTACAAAGAGTGTGCAATGAAAGGCTGTAGAATGTCAATTTTTTTGTTCTAACACACAACATATAATTAGTTTGTAAGTGAACTGTACAAACATTTCGAAATATATATCTGAAAGAAACATGTTGGTGATAGATTCCTTACCTTAGAATTACCCCCAGGCGTCAGACTGGACCCGGAAAGTTTTCGTCAGCAGTACACCTGCGCGTCGGAAGGTGGCGTCGTGCGGCTCCGCGTCCGTCGTTGGCGTCGTGGTCGCCGAGATGACGTCGCTGCAGCTACTTAGACGCCGCCTTCGCGCGCTATCGTCAGTTCTTTCTTTTTCCACGCCAGCAAGCGCAGATTCGGAGAGAGCGGTACCCCCAGTCACTTTTTGACTGAGTTTTTTCGAGGCTGTTTGTCTCTATTTTTCGAGTCGATCGACTCCTGGTGCAGTAGGGATGCTCGGCTTCAAGACCTGCGGGGACTGTCATCGAATGATGTCAGTGACGGACCCGCACCGCGTGTCTTTACTGCCTGGAGCGCGACCACGACCCCAAGTAGTGCTCCGACTGCCGGGCCATGGCGCCGAAGACTTTGCGGGAGCGGTCCCGAAAGTTGCTGGAAGTCCGGCAGTCTGCTCCGCACCGTTCAAGGTCCCGGTCCCATGGGAGGTCGAGGGACCGGTCGCGGAGCCGCCACCACCGTTCATCGGGATCGAAGACTTCGCACCCGGGGTCAGGTAAGACGAAGCACTCAAAGAAGTCGAAGAAGCGCCGTCGCTCTCAGACTTACCCTCGCCTGTCGAGGGTGCGGGTGGTGCCTCCCCCGTGGCTCCGGCGGAGCCTACGCAGTCGCCGCCGGCCTACCCGCCCTTCCCGGGTCCGTCGGCGACTCCGGCCCAGCTGCAGGAATTTCTGTCAGCCATGGCTCGCCTCTTTGGGCCGTCGGGCCCCGCAGGCCCGACTGGGGGTCCTAGCTCTTTACTGCCGGCGGCTCCGGCTCCGCTGTCGGCTCCGGCGCCGCAGGACCCCCATGGATCCAGGCCTGGATCCTGGTCGACGCCGATTAACCTTGTGACACCTCCCCCGCCGTCGACCCCACCAGCACCACCTCTGACGTAGCCCGGCCCACCGGACGACGTCGCCCCCGGTTTCAGCCCCGATGTGGATACGGCGCCGGACTGGCGTCGCTCTATTCCGACGCCGATGGGGGATTTCTATCCCTATGTCCGTCCTCCTTATTTTTGGCCCGTTTATCAGCCTTCGGAGGAAGGGGAGAACTAGGAGGGGTCTGAGGACCCTTTCACAGCACAATGCGAGTTTGACCCGGACTGGGCAGAGGAGTTGCGGGATGCCAGTGGTCTTGATACCTCTCCTGACCTTGGCATGCTGTCTCCTCCTACCGTGGCTACGGAGGAGGGTGCAAGTTACGCAGTGGTGTTGCATAGGGCAGCCGAGGCCCTCCACCTCGCGCCCCCTACAGCGGCCGTCAGGACTAACCTCCTGACAGAAGTGCTTCAGCCGGCGGCTACCTCTTCGGAGCCACTGCTGCCTTTTAATGATGCACTTTCAGACGTTCTTTTGGACACCTGGTCCAGGCCCACCACAGGGGCTCCTGTGGATAGGAACGTGGCCCGACGCCATCGCCCGGCCCCGGGCGACCCCCTTTTCCTTTCCCAACACCCCACCCCTGAGAGCTTGGTTGTCCAAGCCTCTGCGTCACCGAGCGCATTCCCTACCACACCACCAGATAGGGAATCCAAGACACTGGAGCAATTCGGTAAGAAGATTTTTTCTTCCGCCAGTTCAGGGCTGCGGTCTGTGAACACTGCATGCCTCTTGGGCCGTTATTCCCACTCAGTGTGGGATACGGTGGCGCGCGTGCTGCCTCAATGTCCGGAGGAGGCCCGGACAGTGCTCTCTCAAGCTATTGCTGAAGGGAGGGATGCAGCCAAGTTCACTATACGTTGTGGCCTTCACACCGCCGACAGGGCGATTTCCACGACAGTGGCGCTCCGCCCCCACGCCTGGCTGAGAACTGGTTTTTCTGGGGATGTCCAGAACACTCTGATGGACATGCCCTTTGATGGCATTCGCCTTTTTGGCAACAAAGCAGATAGTGCGTTGGAGCGCTTTAAGGACTCGCGCCCTTTCCGCCACGCGCCCTCCTCCGCCTTCTGCTTTTTGCTCCTTTCGTGGCCACGGAAGGGGCGCCCGACACGTTTGTTTCAGAGCCACAGGCCTGCGCAGCAACAGTCTCAGCGCGGACGTGGGACACGCCTGGTCAGGGGACCAGCGGGCGGGTCAGTCCACCTCCACCCCTCTGCCTCCAAACCTTCCTAGTCCGGTTTTTCAGGCCCATCAAACGCCAGTGGGCGGCAGGATTCGCCATCACCTCCCCCACTGGCGCACCATCACTTCGGACAGGTGGGTTTTACAAATAGTCTGAAGGGGCTACTCCCTCCCCTTCGAGACTACACCTCCAGCCATGCCACCCCGGTACCACAGCATGTCGGGGGATCACTTGACACTTCTTCAACAGGAAGTCGCGGCCCTCTTGGCCAAGGGGGCCGTCGAGCGCGTTCCTGCGCCAGAAGTAGGACGTGATTGTTACTCCCACTACTTTCTGGTGCCCAAGAAGGACAGGACGCATGCCCATATCTTTGGACCTCAGGGAGGTCAATCGCTTCCTCCGGAAGGAGAAGTTCAAGATGTTAACTCTTGCTCTAGTCTTGTCCGCCCTCGACCCTGGAGTCTGGTTGGTAGCGTTGGACCTGCAGGACGCATATTTACACATTCCTGTCCTGCCGGCCCACCGGCGTTACCTACGGTTTACGTTAGGCCACGAGCACTTTCAGTTTACCGTGCTCACCTTTGGCCTTACCAGCACCCCTCGGGTGTTCACGAAAGTGATGGCGTTGGTCGCAGCTCACCTGCACAGATCAGGGGTTCCAGTCTTCCGCTATCTCGACGACTGGCTGTTAAAGGCAGGCTCGCCCCGGACAGTCGTCTCCCACCTCCAGACTACCTCCAGACTACGGCCGACCTCCTGCATTTGCTGGGGTTCTCCATCAATGTGCCGAAGTCGCACCTGATTCCCTCTCAGAAGCTCCTCTTCATCGGAGCGGTTCTGGATACGACGCACTTTCGGGTCTATCCTCCCGAACGGCGAGTCCAGGATATTCAGGCTCTGATTCCGATCTTTCAGCCTCTATCCTGGGTTTCGGTCAGGATGCTGGGCCTCATGGCCTCCTGCATCCTGCTGGTCGATCATGCCAGATGGCATATGCGGGCTTTGCAGTGGGACCTGAAGTTCCAGTGGGCGCAGCATCAGGGGAACCTGTCCGATTACGTCCAGATCTCGGAGGGCACTGCACAACAATTGCAGTGGTGGCTCACGAACCGGCATTGGGTCAATGGCAGATCCCTCTCCCTTCCCCAACCGGAGCACACAGTGGTGACGGATGCGTCCCTCCGGGGATGGGGCGGCCACATGGGAAAGGCGGAGATCAGAGGCCTCTGGTCTCCGGCAGAGTACGGGCTCCATATCAACCTTCTGGAGCTCCGGGCGATCCGACTTGCACTGAAGGCATTCCTTCCCTCTGTCAAGGGGAGAGTAGTGCAGGTGTTCACAGACCACACCACCGCCATGTGGTACTGCAACAAACAGGGCGGGGTGGGGTCGTGGACCCTATGTCAGGAGGCCCTGCGCCTCTGGACATGGCTGGAACATCAGGGCATTTCCCTGGTGGTTTAACACCTGGCAGGTTCACTGAACGCCAGGGCAGACTAACTCAGCCGCAGGTGCCTGATGGATCACGAATGGCGTCTTCACTCGGAGGTGGCGCAAGGTCTCTTTCAACAGTGGGGAGAGCCTTGGGTAGATCTATTCGCCACCGAAGATAACGCGCAATGTCATCAGTTCTGCGTGTTGGAATTTCCAAGGCGGCACACGCTAGGCGACAAAGGCCTGCGTCCTATCTTGGACCTCCGGAACGTCAATCGCTTCCTCCGCAAAGAGAAGTTCAAGATGCTCACTCTAGCTCAGGTCTTGTCTGCTCTCGACCCACAAGACTGGCTGGTGGTGTTGGACTTGCAGGACGCCTATTTCCACATCCCCGTCTGTAAGAAAGTGGCTCTGTATATACTGTTCCCAAATAGGTTCAGTGTGCACAGAGTCCACAGTCCCCAGAGGTTTGGCAGAGGCTAAAGTTAGATATAACCTTACTCTCTAAAGTGGTAGCTTGGTCGAGCAGTAAGGCAGTATCAGAGGACAGTGTAAAGCATTTGTTGTACACACTCAGTCAGCAAATGGTCTCACACACTCAAGAACTGAACTCTAGGCCAATGGTTTTGTATCAAACTATATAGTTGTTTTATTTTAGAACCAACAATAGGTATCAAAATATACTTTTTCAGCATGAGTTACTTTCGTTAGCTACTTTTCAAATAGGCAATAGACTTTTGAATACAATAGTTACAGTTGTTGCAATAGGCAACACAATTTCAAACACAATTGTAACATTGAGCTCAATGGGATTTTTAAGTAAACTGTAATAGAATTACTTTACGAAGGTTTTTCTTACTCAGGGCTGGATCCTGGATTCAGCCCTGGTGCATTTCCTGTAAACAGTTAAAGAAATCGTTTTTGTTACACAGGCGATTTTTAAGGAATATTTGTATGTTGCAAAAATCGACACTTGGAAGAATTTCTGGCAAAAACCAGGCAATGTTATCCTATGGAGGAAAATCAAGTTATCGGAAAATCACAGTTGTGGTCACTTTTTCTAATCAGTGCTGGGTACCTAGATCCAGCACTGGGATCTCTCCTGAGAACAGGTGAGTAATTTCGTTTTTGATATTCGGACGATTTTTAGTGAATATTTCAAGATTTCAAAAGTTGACACTTAGAAACTTTTTTCGAACAGTCCATTGAAATGCATTGACTTTTACTATAATATGCAGGTAGGTAATTATCGCGTTACTTTTCTAACCTCAAGACTGGGTCCTAGAGTCAGTCCTGGGACACTTCCTGCAAACAGGTGAGTAAAATCGTTTTGGTTAAACACACAATTTTTAAGCAATATTTTTAGTTTTTGAAACTCCACACTTAGTCGTTTTTTCAGAGAAAAATACCCAATGTTATCCTATGGAGGGGAAACAAGTTATCGGTTTGCAGGTAAGTTTTTGACTGTGCGAGTCCAGGTTCTGGGGTTAGACTTGGGGGTCCCCCAGGGTCCGTGATGCACTCTTGTTGCACCCACAGCGGCACTAGGGCGGCCGGATGCAGAGTGTTGAGGCCCCAATGTTATCCTATGGGGGATAGGGGGCCTTCGGTTGGTGGCTGCTGGCTAGCAGGCCACAGGGTTGTGGGAGCAAAGCTCCTGGCTGTAGATGTGGCACAAAGGGGGAAGCAAGTGAGCACCAAAAGCGCACCCACAGCGGCACTCGGGCGGCTGGGTGCAGGGGGCTATTATGGCGTCGGGTTCCCCGTTGAAGTCTATGGAGATTCTCCGGACTGGACAAACACTGCAGGCTTGGAAACGAGAGTCTCCTGGGATCTACCAACACTTCGAGGGGTAAGTTGAGATGTATTGGCTTAGGTAGGCACCCTGGGTTTGGGCACACAAGGCCGTGGGGCGTCGGGTGTAGGGGTGCCTTTTAGTGTCGGATTTTTCTTACCCTCTCTGGTCGCGGTAGGGGGGATCCTCTGGACTGAGGCTGCAGGCTTCGTCTGGAGGCTTGAGGCAGGTCAGGAGTCGCCGGATTCCAGGTCAGGATCGCCGGGGAGACCTCCTCTGGGTGTTTTTTTACTCGAGCTCGGGCCGGGTTCGGCGGGTGCAGAGTGGGCTGGATTCGCGATCCCGGGCTGGTGCCAGGGGTGCTGGTTTTGAACAAATCCGGTGTTTACGGGAGAAGCAGGCGGTTCAAGTGAAGGCAGGCAGGTCCTCCGGGGTTTGTGAGGTTGCTGGCTGCAGGACACACCGGGATTTAGCAGAAAGCAGGTTCGAGGGGAGACAGGCCGGTAGGGCTGGGGCCAAGTCAGTTGTTGTCTTCCTCTTGTTAGCAGGCTGCACAACTGTTTGGTCCTTGTTCTTCTTTTCTTGTTGTCGTTGCTGGATCTGAGGAAGGAAGGTTCAGGGTGCCCCTAAATACTAAATTATGGGGCGTTACAGGTAGGTAAAGGGCAGGGACCAATGGGTCCCTTCCCTGGGGTGGGTACACCCCCTATCCTGCCCCTCTCCTGTGGGAGGGGGTCAGTAGCCTAGTCCTGATTGGGCAGGGCTCCCCATCTTCAAGATGGCGAGAGCCCGGAGTTGTGCTTCACCTCGCCTCCCCCACTTGAGGGGTTCGGTTGGCAGAGGCTGGCACATCCCCTTTCCTCCCTTGCGGTTTCCCGCCAGTCTTCCCGCCAGAGAGGGGGTCAGGACCGGTGGGGGCCAGTTGCTGAGTACAGCAAGTGGCCTGGAGAAGCTCACAAAGGCGGCATGCCTTTGAAGCTTCCCCTGCCCGTCCTGGGGGAGGAGACCTAGCACCTCGCCCAGGATGTGCATTGTTGCAGGCCCAGGAGAGCGGATGGCTCTCCACCCAGGGGTCCAGCAACATGTCTGCTGTGTGGCAGCCGGGGCAGCCCCTCAGACAAGACGTGGATTTTAGGTTAGGTTCAGGGGGCAACTCTAAGTTGCCCTCTGTCGTGCATTTTACATTAAATCCCACACTGGCATCAGTGTGGGTTTAATGTGCTGAGAAGTTTGATACCAAACTTCTCAGTCTTCAGTGTAGCCATTATGGTGCTGTGGAGTTCGTAATGACAACCTCCCAGCACCATATACTCTTAATGGCATCACTGCACTTACAGTGCCCAGGAATGGCCCTGGGTACTGTAGGGGCACAGGGCTCATGCACCTGTGCCCACACCACTGGCATAATGCACCCAGCTAGAGGGGTGACTGAGGTATGCCAGGGCAGTGTGTTTGTGGGCATGGCACACAGGGATGTGTGCCATGTCGACTCTGTTTAGTTATGCACCAAGACACTCAGCCTGCAAAGGCAGGGTGTGTGTGTCAGGGTACAGGGCCTCTAAGGGTGGCACAATAAGTGCTGCAGCCCTTAGGGGCCTTCTCTGGTCACAGTGCCCTGGGTACCTAGGGTACCATTTACCAGGGGCTTACCTGTGGCCAGAGATGCCAATTGGGTTTAGGCTTTAGTACAGTTTTAGGGAAGGAACACAGGCCCTGGGTACCGTATTGGCAGGGACCCAGGGCACACCAAGGAAAACTGCATCAGTTATCAGGCAAAAAGTGGGGGGGTTACTGCAACAGAAACCCACTTTCCTACACCGTCCTGCCAGCCCAAAGGCGTTACCTACGGTTCATGGTAGGCCACGAGCACTTTCAGTTTACCGTGCTCCCCTTTGGTCTTACCAGCGCCCCTCGGGTGTTCACCAAGGTGATGGCGGTGGTCGTAGCTCATCTGCGCAGATCAGGGGTGTCAGTCTTCCCCTATCTCGACGACTGGTTGTTGAAGGCGGGCTCGCCCCAGACAGTTGTCTCCCACCTCCAGACTACGGCCGACCTCCTGCACTTGCTAGGGTTCTCCATCAATGTGCCGAAGTCGCACCTGATTCCCTCCCAGAAGCTCGTCTTTATCGGAGCGGTTCTGGACACGGCGCAGTTTCGGGTCTATCCTCCCGAACAGCGAGTCCGGGACATTCGGGCTCTGATTCCCATCTTTCAGCCCCTGTCCTGGGTTTCGGTCACAGTAACTCTGAGGCTGCTGTGCCTCATGGCCTCATGGCCTCCTGCATCCTGCTGGTCAATCATGCCAGGTGGCGTATGCGGGCTCTGCAGTGTGACCTGAAGTTCCAGTGGGCGCAGCATCAGGGAAACCTGTCCGATCACGTCCAGATCTCGGAGGGCACTGCACACCAATTGCAATGGTGGCTCACGAACCGGCATTGGGTCGACGGCAGATCCCTCTCCCTTCCCCAACCGGAGTTCACAGTGGTGACGGATGCGTCCCTCCTGGGATGGGGAGGCCATATGGGAGAGGCGGAGATCAGAGGCCTCTGGTCTCCGGCGGAGTCCCGGCTCCATATCAACCTTTTGGAGCTGCGGGCGATCAGGCTTGCACTGCAAGCATTCCTTCCCTCTGTCAAGGGGAGAGTAGTGCAGGTGTTCACAGACAACACCACCGCCATGTGGTACTGCAACAAACAGGGCGGGGTGGGGTCGTGGACCCTCTGTCAAGAGGCTCTGCGTCTCTGGACATGGCTGGAACATCAGGGCATGTCTCTGGTGGTTCAACACCTGGCAGGTTCTCTGAACGCCAGGGCGGACGAACTCAGCCGCAGGTGCATGCTCGATCACGAATGGCGTCTTCACTCGGAGGTGGCGCAAGGTCTCTTTCAGCAGTGGGGAGAGCCTTGGTTAGATCTATTCGCCACCGAAGAGAACGCGCAATGTCATCAGTTCTGCGCGTTGGAATTTCCAAGGCAGCACTCGCTCGGCGACGCTTTTCGTCGCGAGTGGAGTTGCAGTCTATTGTACGTCTTTCCGCCTATACCACTTCTGCCCAGAGTGCTGAAGAAGATGAGGCGCGACCGGGCCCAAGTCATTCTTGTGGCTCCGGACTGGGCTCAAAGAGTATGGTATCCCGAGCAACTCAGTATGAGCATCGATCCCCCGATCCGACTGCCTCTTCGGGAGGATCTTCTGTCGCAGCAGCAGGGGACGGTCCTCCACCCGAACCTGTCCAGCCTCCACCTCTTTGCGTGGAGATTGAGCGGTGACAGTTGATTCCCTTCGACTTGCCTCCTGACGTTTGTGACGTTATTCTGGCAGCCAGGCGTCCCTCTACTAAAGTGGTATACGCCTGCAGGTGGAACAAATTTGTGGCATGGTGCACAGCAAAGGCTGTGGATCCCCTTTCTGCCCCTCTTTCTGAGGTTCTACTGTTCCTTCTTTCTTTGGCCCGGCACGGCTCTGCTCTGGGCACTATCAAGGGCTACCTTTCTGCTATTTCGGCCTTTCTCAGGCTCCCTGATCAGCCCTCTCTTTTCAAGTCCCCTGTTGTAAATAGGTTTCTTAAAGGCATTACTCACCTTTTTCCTCCTATTCCTTTCGTGATGCCTCAGTGGGACTTGAATCTGGTTCTGACGTACTTGATGTGTGCTCCCTTTGAGCCACTTCACAACTGTCCTCTTCGTCTTCTGACGTTAAAGACTGCTTTCCTGGTGGCCATCACTTCCGCCAGGCGGGTGAGTGAGCTCCAGGCTCTTTCCTGTAAGCCTCCTTTCCTTTCAGTCCGTCCGGACAAGGTTGTGCTCCGGCCCCGTCCTTCCTTTCTGCCAAAAGTGGTTACGGCCTTTCACATTGGGCAGACTATTACCTTGCCCACCTTTTTTCCGCCTCCGCATCCTTCCAGAGAGGAAGAGCGGCTCCACCGTCTGGACCCAAAACGTGCGCTTTCTTTTTATCTTAACCGCACACAGCAGTTCCGGGTGGATGACCAGCTTTTTGTTGGCTACGTTGGCACCAAGAAAGGTCGGGTGGTCCATAAGAGAACCATCTCCCGCTGGGTTGTCTTGTGTATCAAAGCCTGTTACTCTTTGGCTAAAAAGGAACCTCCGGTGGGGCTGCGTGCTCATTCCACCAGAGCTACTGCAGCCACTACTGCATTGGGACGTGGTGTCCCCCTGCAAGACATATGTCAGGCAGCCACGTGGGCCTCGCTGCACACGTTTACCAAACATTACTCCCTGGACAGCCAAGTCCGGAGAGACGGCTTCTTTGGCCGTTCTGTTCTCCGTGACTTTCTGGTGTGATCTTTGTTCGCAGACCCACCACCGGGGTTGGTATTGCTGGGGTATCTATTCTAAGGTAAGGAATCTATCACTATGTGTTTCTTTCAGATGCACAAGTTACTTACCTTCGGTAACGATATATCTGTAAGAAACATTAGTAGTGATAGATTCCTTACCGCCCCACCCATCCTCCCCGTTCTGATTTCTAGGGTTAATGTCATCCCTTTCAGGGCCCTAGTTTCAATGCACCAGTGGTCAGTATCTTGCATGGCTCTGCGTTCCTGGCGTGGAAAGTAGTGTACAGAACTGACGTCAGCGCGCGTGGGCGGCGTCCAAGTAGCGCCTGCGACGTCATCTCGGCGACCACGACGCCAACGCCGGACGCGGAGCCGCACGGCGCCCCTACCGCCGCGCAGGGGTACTGCTGACGAAAACTTTCTGGATCCAGTCTGACGCCTGGGGATATTCTAAGGTAAGGAATCTATCACTACTAATGTTTCTTACAGATATATCGTTACCGAAGGTAAGTAACTTGTGCATTAAAGCCTGTTATTCTCTGGCGAAAAAGGAGCCTATGGTGGGGCTGCACGCCCATTCCACCAGGGCGACACCACGGCATTGGGACGTGGTGTCCCCTTACAAGACATCTGTCAGGCAGCTACGTGGGCCTCGTTGCACACTTTTACGAAGCATTATTGCCTGGACAGCCAAGTCCGGAGAGACGGCTTCTTTGGCCGTTCTGTTCTCCGGGACTTCCTGGTGTTATCTTGGTTCGCAGACCCACCACCGGGGTTGGTATTGCTGGGGTATCTATTCTAAGGTAAGGAATCTATCACTAACATGTTTCTTTCAGATGCACAAGTTACTTACCTTCGGTAACGATATATCTGTAAGAAACATTAGTTAGTGATACATTTCTTACCGCCCCACCCATCCTCCCTGTTCTGCGAACTGATTTCTAGGGTTAAGGTCATCCCTTTCAGGGCCCTAGTTTCACTGCACCAGTGGCCAGTATCTTGCATGGCTCTGCGTTCCTGGCGCGGAAAGTCGTGTACAGAACTGAGGTCAGCGCCCGAGGGCAGCGTCTAAGTAGCTGCCACAACGTCATCTCGGCGACCACGACGCCAACGGCGGACGCGGAGCTGCACGACGCCACCTTCCGACGCGCAGAGGTACTGCTGACGAAAACTTTCCGGATCCAGTCTGACGCTTGGGGGTAATTCTAAGGTAAGGAATCTATCACTAACTAATGTTTCTTACAGATATATCGTTACCGAAGGTAAGTAACTTGTGCTTTAGTAGTTATGAAAGCACATTTTTTGTCATTCTGTGTGATGAACAAAAAGATTTGAATAGGCTAAAAACAAATCAGAATATTTTATTTAATGATGTGCAAATGACAACTATTTTACCTGAAACCCGATTTCAACAGATTGTTTATAATATATATAGTTTTATCAGTGAAACTACATTAGAGGGAAGGTGTGTGGCACATTTCAATGCGCTGTTCGTAAATGACTGTGCACTACCACATCATGCTTTAGTAATATATTTATTAAAAGTAGGTTTTAAACATTAATTGAGAAATATTCCTGCCCCCGCCCTGATGGCAATACTATTAGTGAAATAAGAGGTATGTCAGGGGTCATGTGTACCCCACATGTGGGCTGGATTCTTATTATTCATGGAGCAAATATTTAGTGTATTAAATCAAACAAAAGAGTTTTTGATACAGTAGAAATGCTGAACTCACATATTTGAAGTTGCACACAAATGTGTTAATGAAGAAAAAAGCGGGTTTGTAAAATAAAATATTTGCCTAGGATCAGACAATTTGAGACCAGTTTTAGGGTCAAGTACATTAAAGTTAAGTCAAGTAGATTATCCAGCATTGGGGTATCTTTCATAGATTCACATGCTTAAATCATTCTCCGTTGTCGAAGTGGGAGTCCAACTGTACTATAAATAAAACAGAAATAAAACTTTCCATAGGCTATCATGGTGAGAACCATCAATTTAATAGCCTACCTCCTTTTAAAAAAGGACTAAATTTTGGATACAGCCAATCAGTAGGTAGCACCCCCTAGAACCTTCCCAAGAGAGGCTGAATCCCACAAATGTTCTCCTTACGTCGTGTGTGAAGGGAATCTCCCTGAGCTCTCCTCAGTTATTCTAATACTTGTCATATTTCCTACTGGATATTCATCATGTCTATAGGAAGGGCCTGTTTCGCCCCTGAAAGTCCTGTGTAAAAAAGAGGGTCCATATTGATGATCCCCAAAAGGATTGCATTTACTGCCTCTACACTCAACATGAGATGAAACAGTACAAGATCATCTGCACTTTCTCATCAAAAACTCTGAGACAGAGAAGGCAGGCTGTTACTTTGGCTCAAGAAGACGCAGAGGACATCCCCTGATGAGGAGAGTGACACCTCTTCTAAATCTCATAAGAGGCCCAAATCGTCTGAAGGTAAGTCTGAGGAGGGCAAAAAACATCTTAAAACCTCCCATCAGACTTAAGAAGCTTATAAGAAGGAGAAGCATCCCAAAGTCTCCTCAGAGCCAGCGTTGCCATCACATTCGGCGTACTCTAAGGGAAAAGTGGAATCTGCCATCTTTTCAGGGCATAAATCCACTCACAAATCCCTCTCAGCGTCCGTTTCACCGTCAAGGCCTAGAACTTTGCAGATGATGACCCACTCGTCGCCGAATCCCTCGACTGCGGCAACATCATCTACGGCGGCCATCAGCGATCTGATCTCGTCGACGATATCATTACCGTCGAAGCCATCGGCGACGACAATACCACGGTTGACGAAGTCACCACCGTCTAAATCCGTACCAGCGTCAACTACATTACCGTCAACGAGGAAACATCTCCGACGACTGTCCTGTCGACGACGGATTCCTTGACGCCACTCACGTCAAGGACGCAAATGACGACACCGTTGACCACATCAAATACAGAAAGTACAGACGGTACAGTTGATGCCACCACAACAGGTGTCCAGAATGAGTAAGGCATCCCTACGGCCTGATTACTCATCACCTGGCAAGATTTCACCTTTGCCCCAGAGTCACTTACTGGATACTGAGGAGACGGACAGCGATGGTACCTTTGGGACAGCTCACCGTCCCTCAGAGCTCAACGTTAAGTGTCAGGAGGAAGATTAAGATTATTTTGATGAGGACAAATAGTATCAACACTACTATCAGACTCCTCCCAAACAATACCAACATTACAGGCATTACATTAACCTTCCTAGACAAGACTCTCTGCAAATTCCGCCCTCTTTAATCCAGGATTTGCAAGCCATGCTAACAGACTACAGAAAACGGTTCCCACTCCAGGAAGAACAGACTACGGCGCCACCACCACCGCCGTCTACAGTGCTGTCTACACCATTATTGCCGCCGCCTCCTCCTAGATGAACACCTCGTCCTATCATTCCAGTTCCTCACAGGGACGATCCATCCTCTTCGGAAGAGAACGCGGAAGAGGGCGAAATCCAGGAACCCCCACCGCCTGTGGATGAATGGGACAATTATATTATACTAACGCCATCGCCACCTCCATATCATCCTTCTGACTCTCCTCCAGAAGATATTGGAGGATTTCATAACTTGATGGATAGGGCTATCTCCAGATTTTAGTAACCCACAATAGTGAAGCAATCAGATTTCTTCCTTTATGATTTTAAAGAACGGTCAAAGTCGATAAGGTCCATACCTATTATCGACTATATCTGGTAGGAGGGCCTTAAGGTCATGGAAGTCACCAGCCACAGTAGTGCCAATATTGTCAAGAATAGACAAAAAATACAGAGCCCCCAAGGATTCCCCGGCATGCCTTACGGGTCATCCCAAGCCGGACTCCGTAATTTCTCAATCGACACAGAGGAGATCGAAAAATCCTTCAACCACCATTGCGTCCCCTCGGTACAAAACAAGACGTCGGTTAGATACCATCGGAAAGTGATTTTCATCCATGTCCGCAATAACTGTGCGGGCTGCCAGTGACTTGTCTATTCTTGGTCGTTATGATCGGCAGATTTGGTCCGATTTTGGGGCCATGTTGGATCTCCTTCCTGAGGAAAATAAGCAGGAATTTCTGAAAATTCTAACAGACGGAGAATGCACAGATGCTGAAATAATGGACTATACCTTGCGTTCTTTGTTTAGTATACTAAACAAAGAACGCAAGGTACAGGCTCACTCTTTTTTCAAGTATATATAAACGGCCCTGCCTGTGCCTTGCCCCATGGGCCTAACTCCTTTTTTTCTGAAATAATAGACTATGGCATGGACATAGCCACCACAGGCATCCGATAAGTAGCCGGCGCGGCTGTATTAAGACGTCCAGGGTGGCTTAGAGCAACATCATTTCGTCCATAAGTACAATCTAAAATCCTGGACATGGCTTATGATGGTGACAGTTTATTTGGGAAACACATGGAAGCTGTATTAGCCATTAAGACCGATAAAGACACGGCCAAGTCTCAGGGGATCCTGCAATATCGTAAAGTACCGTTTTGAGGCGCACATGGATGCGGTTTCTCAGGGTATAGAGGGGCCTACCAACGCACTCAGCAGTATCCGCCCTTTCAACCACAGTACCGACAAGGTTACCAGCAATCAGCATATCCACAACCAACTTCAGCTGTTTTCTCCAGACAAGGCTCTCGCGGGAAACCACAAACTCAGAGACGCGACTTGGGTCTTAAGCAGTGACGCATTCGGGTACCAGTTACTACCTGTCCTCCCCCAGTAGGTGCGAACATTTCCAGTTACATCCATCAGTGGCGCAACATTACAATGGACAGATGGGTCCTGGACTTGATATCCTATGGACACACTCTAGAGTTTGCCAAACGTCTGCCAAACACTCCACCCATGGGATCGCACCCCCCTAGTCTTCACTTACTAAATCAGGAAACGAAGATTATGCTAAAAAAGGGAGCAATAGAGAAAGTTCCTGTAGCACAAAGAGGGACATGTTTTTACTCCTGTTTTTTCTTGATAAGCAAGAAATCAGGGAAGTGGAGACCTATTTTAGACCTCCAACAGCTCAACAAATTCCTCAAAAACAAACCTTCAGGATGATCATGCTCTCAAATATTCTTCACCACCTAAACAGTGGAGACTAAATGACCTCTCTGGATCTGGAGAATGTCTACTTTCATGTTCCTATTCACCCCAAACATTGAAAATTCCTCCGATTCACGGTAGCTGGTACCCATTATCAGTTCTGAGTCCTTCCCTTCGGCCTGAAATCCACTCCGCGGATCTTCCCAAAATTCCTGGCCCCAGTTGCTGCCGCCTTATGAAACCAAGGTCATCAAGTATTCCCATACATGGACGACTGGCTCCTAAAAGCTCCTACGGCCCGTCAAGTTGCCAGAGCTACAGAAGCCTGCATGACTCTTTCTCAAGCTGGGCCTTGCTATAAACCAACGAAAGTCGTCAATCCTTCCCAGTCAGACATTGACTTTCCTGGGGGCAGATCCAGACACAACCCAGAACAAAGCCTTCCTCTCTCGAGACAGGCAGAAACGGTTGCAAACCTTGGCCCTCAACCTATCAAGAAAACAGTGCACTTCAGTGAGAACATACAAGTCACTTCAGGGAATTCTGTCTTCCGCGATCGACTTAGTACCTCTTGCTCGTCTTCATATGCGACCTTTGCAAGAAGAACTTCAACTGCAATGGATTCAAGCAATGGGATCCTTTGACGTGATTTCTATCACTCCACGCATGAGAGAGGCTTTCAGATGGTGAAGCCTAACGTCACATCTTTCTCAGGGTCTCTCATTTCTGCCTCTGGTTCCAGAGTTTATCATCACCACAGATGCTTCCATGGAGGGTTGGGGAGGCCATCTGCAAGACCTCCAAATACAAGGAAAATGGTCTTCTTCCCAACGACTAATGCGCATCAACAGGCTGAAGCTGAAAGCTATATTTTCTCCCTCCAGGCTTTCCTTCCTCGGATAGAGGGATCATCGGTGTTAGTCCGGATGGACAACTCCACAAGCATTTTCTATGTCAACAAACAAGGAGGAACCAAATCTCTTACACTTTCTCAAGAGGCTGCAGAGCTCTGGAATTGGCTAACAGAACGTGGAATCTCCCTAAAAGCGAAACATGTCCCAGGGCTCCGGAATACTCTGGCAGACACACTCAGCAGGACAACAAACAGTTGCCATGAGTGGGAGCTGGACCAGGATCAGGTAGACAGGATCTTCTCGCAGTGGGGGAAACCAGCTCTGGACCTGTTTGCAACCAACTCCAATTTCAAATTCCGGTTCTTCGCCAGCAGGTTTCCTCTCCCAAACTCTGGGGAATGCCCTTTCAATGCGTTGGTCCGGGATATATGCTTAAGCTTTTCCCCCCATCCAATTGATTCCCAAGGTACTGCCCAAAATGAAAGCGGAACGCTGCCGCCTGCTTCTCATAGCCCCCAGGTGGGCCAGACAGCACTGGTTCTTAGAGCTTCTCCTCCTCTCAGAAGCCAGGTCCATCCGTCTTCTACCGACGCCAACACTATTAACCAGGAACGACGGCCAGATAGGTCACCCGGAGCCAGCATCTCTCCAATTGCATGCGTGGCTCCTGAATTCTATGAATTTAAGAATCTGAATATTACTCGGAGGGTAAAGATATTCTCGCCAAATCTTGAGCGGAAAGCACCAACAAAACATACAAGCTGAAACGGAGGAGATTTTGGTCTCTGGTGCTATCAAAACAAATTGCATCCCTACCTATCTATTCCAGAACAAATCCTTCCGTACCTGCTTTCCGTGGCAAAATCAGGCCTGGTATATCCTTCAGTTAAAGTTCATCTCTCTGCTATATCTCGATATAGACGCTCGCCTAAACTCCTGTCTCTCTGTTCCACCAGAATTGTAACGCAATTCCTGAAAGGACTGTTTCGAACCTTTCCGCCTGTACAACCTCCTCCGGAGTGACGCTTAAATATAGTACTGTCACAATTGCTGAGGCAAACCTTTGAACCCATCCATAGTGCAGACATCGAATACCTAACGTGGAAGGTTTCTCTCTTGCTCGCTTTGACATCCACCAGGAGAGGCAGCGCATTACAGGTTTTTACTATACAACAACCCTTTCTATGCTTCACGAATGAAATGGTAATTCTTAGGTCGAATCCAAAATTCATCCCCAAAGTTCTGTTTCACTTCCACCTTAACGAGTCTATCGTTCTCAGAACTTTCTTCCCTGATCTGGTTACATCAGCGGAACGAGCTCTGCATACTTAAGTTAAGACATTAAAAGATGTCTTAATTTTATCTACAGAAGCCTAAAACTATTGGCAAGACTGATCAGCTGTTTGTAGCCTATGGACAAAGTCATCAAGGAACAGCTGTTACGAAGGCTACTATTGCCAGATGGATTGCTGCAACAATTCATTTTTGCCACGACAAGGCAGGTAAGACTTTGACCAGAACAGTTAAAGCAGACTCCACAAGAGCAGTCTCCACCTCGGCTGCTATGTTCGCAGGAATCCCATTGGAAAAAATCTGCAGAGCTGTAACGTGGAAAACCACGCACTCATTCACAAAACATTACTGCCTGGAATCTATGCAACATGCTGATGCAGGTGTGGGACAGGCAGTGCTTCGCCATTTATTTCAATGAAGTGAGTCTCTTTAAATAGAGAAGTTTCATTCTGCTTTATGTTGACATGTGTATCAAATAGGTCTTTTCTATTCATTAATGAAAAGATTATGCTTGCTTTATAATATATTATTAATAAGTATTCTAATGTCTTTACATATTGTGTGCATATTATGTTGTACGGTTCTCATAAGAAATATGTGCATGTATACAGTCTCAAATGGTTCTAGTACTCCCACCATCCTCTAAGGGTACTTAATTGTTTACAGTACTGCTTGCTATTCAGACTGAAGCATGTGAATCTATGAAAGATACTCCAATACTGGATAAGAAATAAGTTACTTACCTGTAACTGCAGTTATCCAGTATTCATGATCTGATCTAGTGCATCTTTTCAAGATCTAAAACTGTGCTTTAGCCCTGGTATAAAACTGTTTCAGCCCTATGAGAAATTTTCACTATTTTTATGTATTTGGTGACTTATGTTAAAACATTTTTTCCATGACAAAGAAGCAGATTATGAGGTATATACCAGTTGTCCTCTTTGCAGGTAGATTTTCTATGTTTCAAGGAGAGGGATGTGAAGTAAATGAATAGGAGAAACTTATGTTCCCCTTGTTCTTTTATGTCTTATAGCAGGAAGTGGGTTGTGTACCAAAATTTAGATTCCTTGCAAAGACCTTTTCATGCTTCCCAGCTCTTTGATAAACAGTCACCTTCTTGGAATTAGGTTAATACTATTTATCTAAGACCTAAAATAAATAACAGCCTTGATGTTATACACACACACACCACGCACACCCACCAGACATTCGTTTTGTGCAGCAGATGCATTTGTCCATCTGATTGAATTACCAGCATTAGAACTTATGGCCTCAAAGGTTTTTACACAGATTATTGCAGCAAGTATGTAACCTTGTGAGCTAATTTGATTGGAATCTGTAAAGTGCAGGTGACTGATAGTTGCCTTCAGATGACCGTTTCCAATAGCATGTGCCCAGCGTACCAGTCTTTTACTGGTCATTAGCAAATTCTTCCTAAATAACACAAAATGAACAGATAGATTTGAGGGGCTTTAAGAATGATTAATTTTCAAAAGAAAGCTTCCTTCTTCCCTTGGATACCTTTAGCAACCAAAATCTCTACCCTACTATGCTGGTTATTTAACCACTCAACACCAGGTTGACTAGGTTTTCTTAGCAGGGTACACTACAGATATAGTTGGGGAATCTGACTCAACAACCCCCTGAATCTCGCTGATTAAGATACGCCCACAAACTTGTCTGACCAAACTTTGTTTTGTGAACGAATGTCAGGATCTTGAATTCGACTCTTCTTTACTGGCAACCTATGCATTGCTATATTTTTGGGGAAATATGCTTGTGTTTAGGATTTTGGCAGCAGCTTTTGCAGTAGAATTGTGGTAGACCTGTCCTATTGGCAGTGAAAGCATGCCAGCTTTAGTATACAGATAGACAAAGCAAGAATTGATCTATTGTATCTGAACAAAATAGAACACTACCATACAGTTATTTCACTAATGGATGTGATTTTATTTCATCACAGCACTGGAATGAATCAAGATATAAAGTACAAGAAAAATCGTAACTAAATATTTTTCTACAAACAGGTGCACAAAAAAGGTGAAGTGAAGGTGCATGGAAGGGATAGTGAGAAAGGACAGTAGTGCGCATATATATACATCAATAAATAATTAGATAAAGGACTATCCAGACAGTTTCCTGCCAAATACATTAAATGTCAAATCATAACATAATTGCAGATATACATTCTCTGTCATATATGCCTGACAATAAAATAAAGAAGTGTCGACGTTTCGACCCCTAAACGGAACAGCAAAATTGGCGCATTGGGGGCGGGGTCTTCATCAGGAAGTTAGATCCTAGTGCCTCTGTCTTTTTTCGTTTTTTCCTCGTAGGAACTCACACAGCCCAGCTTATTTATCCGCAGCCTGAAGCAATATAGCTGCTGTCACTGGTAATTAGACTATCATTAATATGACCATTGATGAATTTCTCTATTCTGACCCGCCACCCGAATAATCTCATTCTATTGTCCTTAGGTGCTTCCTCCTCACTTTCACCTCAGTCCTGCTGAAGACCCCGCCCCCAAAGCGCCAATTTTGCTGTTCCGTTTAGGGGTCGAAACGTCAACACTTCTTTATTTTATTGTCAGGCATATATGACGGAGAATGTATATATGCAATTATGTTATGATTTGACATTTAATGTATTTGGCAGGAAACTGTCTGGATAGTCCTTTATCTAATTATTTATTGATGTATATATATGCACACTACTGTCCTTTCTCACTATCCCTTCCAAGCACCTTCACTTCACCTTTTTTGTGCACCTGTTTGTAGAAAAATATTTAGTTACGATTTTTCTTGTACTTTATATCTTGATTCATTCCAATGCTGTGATGAAATAAAATCACATCCATTAGTGAAATAACTGTATGGTGGTGTTCTATTTTGTTCAGATACAATAGATCAATTCTTGCTTTGTCTATCTGTTTTTAAATTGCTCTCCACTGTGACATTAGTTTATTGTACCACTATTTACCCAGGTCCAGTGGTTGTCTGGGTTGCCCCATTGCTTTATAACTCCGCTTTAGTATACTGGCAACACACCTTCACCCTTCGATTCATGAAACTCAGAGGGTGGCCTAGTCCTTGTAGTTGCTCAGTGACTCAATCATTTACCCACTCAATACAGAGGGAACCCTACAGATATTAAATTGCCAAGCTTAAACTACAAATCTTAGTTTCTAATGTTTTTTCTAATGACTGTATGGATGATTAAATCAGCCCACTGCAATTACCTTCATTTGTTAAGTTTTCGGAATTTCTTTTGTTGTATGCTACTAAAGTTTATGTAACAAATACTTATCTCTAATGTTAGGATGGCGAAGAGGCAGAGGCTTGTCCTGTTAATAGATTGAACCGTGTTGGTGATGTAGTGGCAGATGAACATCAGCCAAATAACATTAGGCCCAGTGCCTCAAAATCACAGAGAGATGTGGCGCTCAATGAAAAAGCAAGGTAAATATGTTCCTCTTTGTTTTTAATGTTTTTTTTTAACAATTTACGTGATTTAAACTGAAAATAATTCTGATACTTTAGGGAGAAATTTTATGAAGCCAAACTTGAACAGCAACAAAGAGAATTAAAGCAGCTACACGAAGAAAGAAAAAAACTTATCAACATACAAGAAAAGATTCAGGAATTGCAGAAGGCGTGTCCGGACCTTCAGGTAAAGGATTACACTTCATAAATGTTAGAGCAACCTATTTAATATTAACCTTAATGGGTCGGTATGAAATGATGCAATGTCATGTGAGCCTCCATTATGGGATCTTAATTAAAATACTTTAACATTTGAATATATGTGCAGCATCCCGGAAACACAATTGTGTGTGTGAGATTAGAGAAATAGATTCCACTGCAGCAATTAATGAAGAAGCTACTTATTCTGTAGGAAAGTGTTTTGAATTGCTAAAACTGTTTACCTTGTTTAACAAACCTGCCCAACTTTCTTTCCCAAAACATGCTGATCCTGGTTATAATATTCTTGGTAAATTCCATGTATATTGGACAGTAGAACAAATGTTGTAAATGGGTGCTCAATTTAAGAGGTATGTGTGTATATATATATATATATATATATATATATATATATTTTTTTTTTTTTTCAACAACAGCTTACACTGCGCACTCCTTGGTACAAAAATATTTCTTTTATTAAGACCTCCTTCTCCTCAACCTACGCGTTTCGAACACAAAGTTCTTGTTCACGGTAGTATACTACCGTGAACAAGAACTTTGTGTTCGAAACGCGTAGGTGGAGGAGAAGGCGGTCTTAATAAAAGAAATATTTTTGTACCAAGGAGAGTGCTGTGTAAGCTGTTGTTGAAAAATAATTAGCGAGAGGTGGTCCTGTCTCGCCACGAGCACCAGCTGGAGGGTGCTCCCCCCGAAAAGGACCGTGCTTGCTGATATTATATATATATATATATATATATATATATATATATATATATATATATATATATAATTCCCATGTTAATTTTTGTTCTCCATTATGCAAATCATTTTGTGCAGAATTACCGAAAGCTTCCATTAATATGAAGGGCTTGCACCAATTTAAAGTTCTTTTGTGTTAGTGTAAAACTGTGCATTATTTTCTGTTCTATTCATAGAAGAGACATTTTATTGATTTATTTTGTTTCCGTACCATGTCATTCTAATCTACAATTCTCACAGAGGAAGTGTGTATCTCAAAAGCCAAAATCTGACTTGTAAGCTTGTCTCGGTGCATAAAGGTGTGTCTCCTAACTAATTAAATTAGGCAGGCCAACCGTAGACCTGCGTAATTCAAATTGGTTAAGCCCTCTGATCTTGCAAATCAAAAAACAACTAATTCAAACTGACATACTCACCCTATTGACCACACTTTTCCACAGCACCAAATCAGACTCCAGTCTGCAATGGTAACGGTTAGAAAGTCGTACCCTGAACAATTGAAAGGCGCCATACAAGTGTTAAGTAAGAATGACTGTTAATAAAATTTGCTCAGTAGAGAGTCCATTCACCCTAGAGAGGTAAACTGCCTCTTTTATTTAATGGTGTTTATTTGGTCTTCTTAAGATACACATACATTCACATTCAACCTGACTGGCTGATGAAGATTAAACAGATAATTACCAATCTCCAACTATCCCTCCCTCTCCCACTTTTCCTGTACCACACTCCAATTGAATTCCCAAATGCACATGAATCAAAGGCTCTGTAGTAAAAGCATGCCCTCAACTTCAGTTCTCTTCTCATTTAGACTTCTTTGAATTTAATCCCCGAGGTCCCTGAACCAATTACGTCACCTTCAGTGATACAGTTGGAGTGTTGAGCTTGTGAGCTCTCTGTGTTTTGCAGGCAAATATGTCAAAAAAGGAGACCAGTCTGTGCTAAAAACACTATTGTGACTATCCTGTCTACATGTTTAAGGTGTAAATCTAATACTATTTAGAATCGGCCGCATGGTGTAGCCTGACATGTTCTAAGGAGACAAAGCGTTGTCCTTATAACCTGGAAAAGGCAACAGTTTGTGCACCTTGAATGCCAAGGACTGGAACAGGAGCACAGTACGTAGTGCCGAATTCCTTTCTGATGGCCACCTTTTCTCGAACTAGATCTCCAACTTTTAGAAGCCAGCTGGAAACTGGAAGTGGTTCTTCAGTACACGAAGAGAGAGATTTAGGCAATTGTTTGCGAGATTGAGCATCACAGAACTTAACCATTGTGCTGTATTACAGGACCTAGTAATCTACATCAAAGGTTGCGGTTGCCGCCACAATGTCAGACGAGCATTCTCTCTTGTTGGTTTCACGTACTCTTCTTGTCTGTGTCCAGATCGCCCTTCTCTGTCGTACTGTTGGTTAGAAGAGTCCTGAAAGGAACGAGGAGAATGGGGATCAGGAATCTGATACCTATCAGGAGTCTTGATTTTAGTGTGATCATGAAAATCATCGTCTTTCAGAGGACTCCGGCAGTGGAGAACCTCCACGCTGTTTATCTTTCTGTTTAGATTTATCCTGTGTTTTTTTTTAGTAAACTTACAGGGCGGTCTGGCATCCTTGTCTGAGCTAGGCTTGCCAAGCGGTGGTACTGAAGGTCTGGTTACCAAACTATTATGCCCTAAAGACGTATATACATTAGCAAATATAACAGGCAACTGGCATTCGCCACCTCGGTAAGTTGCTGGCGTATAGTCAAAGACGCTTCTTCACCTTTAACATTAGAAAAAATACTTTTGTAGAGAATTTTCCACAAGCTTCATCCCCCAATCTAGGGTAGGACCTGCCCCCTGTTCCTTCTGTATTTGTTTGAGGACGCTTGGTAAATCGGCCATCGAGGGAGTGCCATAACAATGAAAGTTAGCAGTGGCAAAAACAGTCCCCCAGGTATTGCAGTCAGCGAGAGTGGGAACCAGTCCAGCGGGTAAGCTCATTGTTAAGATTCTGTGCTCATCTTGTGGTCCCGTAAGGCAAAACACAGCTTCGAGTTGATAGATTGTTTGGAGGTGGGGGGGAAGGCAGGCAATCAAAAATGGTATTTCCTCACGATTTGTGGACCGTTTGCCCTAAAGTGAATAAACAATTACAGGGCTAATGACAGGCGCTGCATGCAACTGGGCTTGCGCTTGCAGGCAAAGTTTAGCTGGACCAGCTAGCAAAGTATGTGAAATATACTGAGTAAGAGGTCTATTTAGGACGACAAGAACATTATACAAAGCGTGAGTTTGTACTAAATTCAAATTACCCAAATCAGGATATGGGGTATAACCGGCAAGTGCCGGCCACGTGGTCCCTTCGTTACTCAAAGGGCCCATTCGAACAGTCCCAGTGACATGGGGAAGGGTGCCATTAAACCAAGTCTGGTGTTCCCAGACAGTAAGAGTAATTTCAACAAGTGCATATGGTCGATACGCAGAATGAGCCTGGGGCGTAGTATATTCATGAAAAGTATCATCATTAGCGTCCACAGACGGAAATGTTACCCAGGAATAAAAAACTTCAAAGCAGAATGATGCGTCCGCCTCTAAAACAAAAATCACAGGAGCTCCAACATTAGGGACTCCATGTTGTATCAAATGTTGAGTTACGGGTGGATGGCAGTCAACAGCAGTAGCAACGGGTTGCCCCATAATTAATCAGTAATGGATTCAAAGCATAGCACAAACGGGGTGTAAACCTTATCAGTCAAGCTTGAAAAACCAACAGAACTAGGTGATCCCTAAAAAACTGTGGAGGACAAATCCCTAACACTACGGACATCTCTAATAGAGAGCTGCAAAGGTATTGTGGACGAGCACAAGTAGTACTCTGGGTTCCCGCAAGTAAGTACCCGACCAAAACGTTGGTGGCACCATGTCGCAGGGATTCTGCTCCGAAACAGAACTATGCTTGGAACCATAGAACATCAGTATGTAGGGACTGAGTCACCATACTACCTCAGTATCTTTGAGCCTGACTACCTATAGTGCCTCACTTGCCCTACTAACCTTACCAGAGAAACAAATTGATTGTAACTCCAGAACACAACACTACATTCTTGACCGTCTCAGAGATCACGGTAACAGGACACAGCCTTTCGCTTTCTCACTCGTACTCGTCCACAATAAGATGTACAAGAGACACAATGGAAGTTTAGAATATTTATTTAAACTATTGTGCTGTAAAATGCAGTATTCGTGCCACGATTAGAAAACGGATGCATACCAAAAATACTGTTAGCGTGGTTAATAAACCATATACCATAAAAAGCCCTGCCATATTATAAGACCAATTAGCCTCCCTCCACCCCCCTTTTCCTACTGAAGCTAAATGATTATATATCAAAGATCCCTGGGTTTAGTGGCAGACCCCGTATCGTAGCATTCACAGATGGACGTTCTACAGTGAGTAGCCAAGGATTCATGACTCCGCATTGAGCATCCCAGGATGTTTTGTGGTGACTAGGGTAGGGCCATGCTGTTCAATTATTGCGGCCTGGCGGAGTGAGACCAAGGAGAAAACACCATGTAATAAAGCCAGGAAAGGATTGTGCATTGTGGCTTATTCTGATTCATGGAGGTGGCACAGAAGGATGTAATGCCCCTAATTCATTTCAGCAGTTTCTTGGTGACCATCAGTATGAAAGTCATAAACTTACACATAGTGATGCATCAGAGATGCAATGGGTGCCTTAAGTATACAGTAGGTAGAAAGGATACAAAATTGATCTTTTTATCCTTGGGAATAAATACAACTGCCAGGCTGTTGAAAAATGTTTCAGAGTAGTCCTCTCTTCAGTCCCTATCGGCACGATTGTCAACCTAAGGAAAGGTATTTTAAGAAAGCATGAATCGCACACATCTATGGCAGCAAACCGGTTGTGTCGCTTAGACAGTTAATCAATCGGATCTAATTGCCAATCAACAGAAGACCTTCCTTATAGCTATTTAAAAAGCACAAGAATTTATTGTCTCACACAAAGGTGAGTTTTTGCGCAGGATGTCCTTCCTGAAAAAACATTATCATTAGCAGTCTGGGTCAGACAACGGGGAAAGTAATGACATTGCTGGCAATGACCACTTCTTGCATTTATCTAGTACACTATTCGATGATGTGTATGTCACCAGAACAGGAGTATACACACATACACGTCACAAATGCAGGGTGGTTGGCATGTTCTTTTTGGTTGTTATAGTAACAGTAAAAAAGTGTCCTTGCATTGGTGGCATGCACATTCCATCAGGGATGAGTTTTCACAGACCCTCAATCGCAGGTGACAATTATTAGGGGCAAATTCGTGGCAAGATGGCAAGCTGATATTGTCGGCCTGTGAACAAAAGGGCAGGTGGGAAGCAACAGTAGCCATACAACACGCAAATGTGTTGAAACTGAAGACTGTTTATGGCTGAAGTCTTTAGAGAGTAGCATTCAAAATGTGGTGATGATCACAACAGACCGTAAAACAACTGTCCAAGGGGCCCAAAATATGTCCTTTCTCTCTGAACTTTGGGCTTATGCATACAGTAGAACATATCCCAAGATTGAAAGAGGTGGCAGGTTATTTGAACTATCTGTTCCAACTCCTCTAAAATGTGATCTTGATCATGAAATATAGGAGACATATCAGATTCCTTTTGTTTCAGTCTGACCTCTGTTCCGAGACTACATTGTTATGGCTTCTAATGTTAATAACAGTACATAATTTTACTCTTTTAAATCAGGCAAACTTAATTGAAATTGATTTCAGCCTTTTTGTCCATCACCCTCTTGTCAGAAGACTGCTGCCCTCCTGTTTACTGCGTATTTTCATTTTTGTTTCATTAGTTATCAACTGCTAACACTGGAAATTGTCAAGCATCAAGCCAAGCCCCTGTTGCAGCTTCAACTCCAGCAGAAAATAAGGACTGTGAAATGATGCTTCAGACCATTCCGGATCCTGAAGATTCCGAAGCTGTGGACAATGAGGTGGAGTATATTTAACATTGTTGACTGCGCTATTGTAAATTCAGTTTTTGCATCTTGAACCTATTCTAGATTCACAGGCTAAGCAATAATCTGTCACTTAGTGGTGGGCGCAGAAAAGCTTTTTGACATGAATTAGGTTTTGGGTGTTGTCAGTAGATAGTGTTAGTATGCTGTTGACCCAACTCGAAGTACCCACAGTTCATCTGCTAATTTTAGATTTAGATTCTGCCATTGAGTATCAAATCATATTCCTAATTGGGAATGAAATTTGTAGAATATTTCAGAAAACTCTGTAAATGGGATGGTTACCCAGCTCCAGCAAACATTCCAGAACAAGACTCAAATGACATTGCTAATAGTGAGTCTTTGCGTTTGCATGCCATTCATGCCGATGACTTGGATTGTCCTATGGGGTACAGGTCGTATAGAATGAGTTACAAATTTGCGTTTTGTGTGCTTTCTTTATCGGATTTCAACGAGTTCTTACACAGGATACCTTTTAGGTTCTGCCCACAGCAGTGACAGAGCAAGGGTGCCATGGGCCACTGTGAAGGCAAGGAAAATTGCCACCTAGTCACCAAGTTGAGTAGTAAAAGACATCTGTACTTGGAGATTTGCAGAACAACTTTGTCATGGTACTACCCCACCCACTAACTGTTTTATAGCTACACATCTGTTTAAAGGGAAAATTTACAGGCAGGTCTCTGAAAGCCATGTAATTGAATTCTCCCTGGGCATAACTGCCCATTCATATACCCTGGCACATCATGAAACCATGTCTTGTCCCATTAGGCTTACTCACTCTTATTTCATCTCTTCTCAAGAAAAGGCCCTCTGCCTACCTGAGATGATGGGAGCTTTGAAAGAGACACGTAAGAGAAAACTAGGAAGACGTGCATAGGGAGTATTGGTGCATGAAGGCTGGTAAGAGATAGGCAGTGATCACTCTTTAATCGGTTATTAAGGACACAAACAATGATCCACAGAGTCCAAGGTTACATGGACCATCTCAGCAAACTGGGTTCGCTGTATACCTCTGTCTGGACGCATGGCTCATCAAAGCCTGTTCGCTGGATTGGGTGTCCCACCATATACTCTGGACAAGTTCACTGATGTTCAACTTGGAATTTTTGATCAATTGTTGCAAATCTCATTTAAAGCCCTTCCAACGCATCCTGATCATTGGGACCATGCTAGATACTTTTTTGTTTCCAGCTTTCCCTTTTCAACTGAGGATACGGGACATTCAAGACATAGTTCCCATGTTCCAGGAGGGAGCTCCAGTGACAGACCCCGCAGGCCCTAGGTTTGCTTGGTCTTTTGGCTTCTTGCGTCTTCCTGGTCACACAAGCAGTGACTCCGGCATCAGGGAAACTTGATGGAATCCATTGTAAACTCCAAAGATACTGCAATGGAGATGTTCTGGTGGGGAGCAGAGGTCAACCTCACTTGAGGTAGAACCTTCTGTCTCCTTTCAGCGATGATCTAAGTGGTAATGGATGCCTCCACCTTTGGGTAAGGTGCACAAGTGGAGTACCTGAATATGAAAGTCCTTTGGTCTCCAGAAGAGCTTAGATTGCACATGAATATGGTGGAATTTAGGGCTATCTGGTTTACATTCAAAGATTTTCTCCCTTCCATTTAGGTCAGTCTACCCAGATCTTAATTGACAACTCGACCGCAATGCGGTATGTGAACCATTCGGAGGAGTGGGGCCGCAGGCTCTTTGCCGAGAAGCCTGCTGGCTCTGGACCTGGGTGCATGTATACGGCATGTGACTGGTGGCTAGATTCTGCACCCTAGTATTTAGAGGGTACACCTTCATGTGCGTCACCTTTTAGCTTTCACCAGAAGAGGTAGACCTTATCCTTTCTGCACGTGTCCCTTCTACCAAACCTGTGTAGCAGTGCGGTCGCTACGGTGAAGGGATATCTTGCAGCCTTGTCAGTGTTTCTTTCTTTCTTCAGCATTGGATTGGGTAGAGGATGTGGTCTAAGAGCTAGAGCGGTCAACCTCAGAGCTGGGGAACCAGGTTTGAGTCTCTGCAGGGACGCTCAACATCCTTTGATTCTGAGCAAATCACTTAATCTCCCTGTGCCTAACAGAAATGAATGTGTCCGTCTGTCACGCAACTGGTGCTCATTTAAAGCACTTTGATACCTTCGGGTGTAGTTCGCGCTATATAAAACTCCCCATAAAACTCTGTTCTATATTCACAAAATTGAATCATTCCCTGTCGTCCGGCTGCAAATCCCCGGTACAGTAACATAGCAGGATACAGTGTAAAATATACAGCATACTATATAGAGTTCAAAAACGGCCATAGGCCTAAAACAGCATAGAATCTTTTGTAACACATCCACCTCTTTTGAAAGAACCCAAACTTCAGCCAGCGAGGTGGAAGCTTAAGCCCTTCTACTCCGCCTAGAGGCTACCGTGGTGAGGGGGGAGAGAGGGGGGGGGAGAGAGAGAGAGAGAGAGATATCATAAGGCGTCACTTTTAAGATTTTAACTAAAACTCTTAAGGACAGAGAAAGGAGGTTGGCATTATTCCTTATATACAATGAGAATGTTACTCCTTCTAAAAGGGATGCCCCCTCTTAGGTGGAGGATTCCGTGAAAAGTGCTCCCCCAGCACTTCCAACAAAACAGTGCATAAGTGGAGACTTGTTCAGTTTCTGAGCATAATTTATTTGGTACTGTTTTCAGCCACCTCCTCTGGTTATTCCCAGGATAAGCATAACTCAAGACACTATAGAGGCAATAAGCCTGTAGTAAAGAAGAAATCTTCAAAAGACTTATCTTCAAAGGCATTGTTCATGATGAAAACTTTGACGACGACCAAACTGGTGACGGCAACCTTACTGTTGACGATCACCCTTCCATCGACTACGTCCATTCCGTTGTCGATGTCGACATCGTTGACAACTGTCATACTGTCAACTGGGAAATCCTCGTCGACGAGGATACCGTCGATGACTGCTCTGTCAGCAGTGAATTCAAGAGATGTTTTTTCACCATTAATGGTGTCAAGTTTACCTCCAGCTGAAACAATGCAATCAGACCAAGAAGGCGAGCTTGGGATTATGCCTCCATAACGGCTTACAGCCCAACTCAATTGGATGTAACATATGTCCCAGATTTTGGAGAGGTTTGACTCAAATTGATATGAGAGAGACTCTATGATGATGTTATAAGCAACCAAATGTGGTTCAAGTGCCAATGGCCTTTTTATCAACATTGCAATAGTTGATGGAAACTTTAAGTTATTACCACAGCAACCAGCCGATAATCCTAAAATGGTGTTAACCTGCTACATCTAATCTGCCATCCCCTCTATCTGCTCCTTTGCCGGTTTCACCTCCTCAGCAACCATTGCTACTACCTCCTCCACCACCAAGGGAACCATCTTCTAGATCTGTTTACAGAGAGCACATGGGACATTCGGATATGGATGGGGAGGAGGGTGAGCTACCCCCAGGTGTTTGAGGACAAGATGATAGTAGGTGGAAATTCATTGTCCCAAGTGGAAATGATTGAGAACCGAATCCACTGGATTCTACATATAATATCTCTAGATTTCATTGATCAATAGAGCTGCCAAGAAATTCAACCTACCAAAGATGTCTGTAGATCAACCATGTTTTTTTTATGACTTTAAACCGTAACCTTGCAAGTCTGTTACAACCATACCCATTCTTGATTCTCCAGTATTGGGGTATCTTTCATAGATTCACATGCTTGAATCATTCCCCGTCGTCGAAGTGGGAGTCCCACGGTACATAGAAAAGCAATATAGCAATAGCATAACCATAGCATAGCTAAAAGAGCTATAGGAAGTATTGAACATACAAGTTAATAGGAAAAAACCTGTCACTTTAATAACTTATCCAAGTCATTAGATATAGTCAAAACTCCAGCCAATAAGGCGACAGCACCCTCTAGAACCTTCTCCCCAGAGGCTCAGGCTCTCAGATTTTCTACCGCACGTCGAGTGGAGGGAGTCTCCCTGAGCTCTGCTCAGTACTTTAACTTTTTCTTCAGGAATTCTTCAGAATATCTTCACTACAATGTCTACTACAAAGAGATCACTCTTCAGACACTGCGAGTCTTGTGGGAAACTTCGACTTCATTCTGAGGACCCACACAAAAAGTGTATCTACTGCCTCCACCCTGACCATCAGGTGAGAGATTGTAAAATCTGCAGGACTTTTCCTCAAAAGACCTTAAGAGACAGAGAGGGACGTCTTCTTCTGTGGCTGCAGAAGCTCAAGACAAAGGATAACCCCATGTCAGATGTTGAGTGATTCCTCTCTCAAGACTGTTGCCTCTAAGAAAAGGGCTAGTGAGTCGGAGATGGCATCGCCTAAGGCTAAGGTGCTGAAGAAACACCACACTTCTAAGTGTGAAGACCAGCCTTCCTCATCAAAAGGAGCTCCTGCTCTTCCTAAGGGTCAGTCTCCACCCTCTACGTCTCCGAGATCCAAGTCTCAAGCTTAAAAATCTCGGTCTGAGATAATTTTGCCTCAGAAAATTGGCATCTCGTCGTCGATTCCTCCATCGACGAAGTCTTCCATCGTCACAACTACGACGACGACTTCCACCTTCTCTTCTCCTCAACCTGCAATGATGATGTCGTCGGCGTCTTCTCCGTCGACGCTTGTGTCGGTGACGGTGAGGCCTCATTAGTCTACCACCTCCCTCTCTTCGTCGTCGACGAAAAAGAAGCATTCGTCGACGGACGCTTCTTTGTCGACGAGACGGTCGACGGCATCCAAGGATTAACCTGCCTCGTCGACGGCTGCCTCGTCGACGGCACTGAAACCTTCGCATACAGAGCTTCAACTACGTATCTCGTCGACGGCTGCAGCTTCGTCGGCGGAATCTTTGGCTCCACCTCCAGGTTTGATGCCTCTAGTCCCTTTGAAACCTTCAGCAGCTCTTTTGCCACCATCACAACTGAAGGATGTTCCCTTGCTTCAGCGTAGACAGTCTTCCAAGGACCTTTTATTACCAGTTCAACCATCTCATAATCTTCCAGCGGAACTGTTTGATTATGGGGCTGATGAGGATTCAGAGGAGGATGACAGGTTCCGGGCTGCTCGTAGTCCTTCGGAGCTTCTCATCAAGTGCCAAGATATAGAGGATGACTAAGAGTATGATTATTACTCAGAGCCTAATATTCAACCACCGCTTGAAAATCCGACTGCACAAATGCCCATGTTACTCATTTCCAACTTGCAACATATGCTTGATGACTACTACCGCCGTTTTCCTCCCTCGGAGCCGGCTTCATCGGTTCCTCAGACGCCTATTCCTCCGCCTTCATCGATCATTGGGCCGCCCCCTCCAGTTTCTCCGGTGGCATCGAGATCTCACAACCTAGAGGACACAAATACCACTGACGAAGACAGAGAAGAAGGGGAGTTAGATGATAGATTCCCTACTTACAGAGTGGGACAATTATCAGATCCAGACTCCATCGCCTACCACTCCAACTCCTGTTGACTCTCCACCAGTTGATATAGGTGGATTTCATGTTCTCATGGACAGAGCGGCCAAGAGATTCCATCTCCCTTTGGTCACCAAGGACGAAGACTGTTTCCTATATGATTTCAAGGATCAACCACAGAAACAGGTACGGGCTATACCGATAATCGACTTCATCTGGCAGGAGGGTTTGAAGGTCATGAAGACCCCTGCCTCCATTCCTGCAGTCCTGCCACCCTGGATAAGAAATATAAGGCCCCGTACAATTCACCAGCCTGTCTTATTGGTCAACCGAAGCCGGACTCGGTTATTTCTCAGGCGGCACAACGTCGTGCCAGGAACCCCTCATCTCCTTTGTCGGCTCCTCCTGAGCGAGAGGGCAGACGCCTTGATTCCATTGGGAAGAAGTTTTCCACCATGGCGGCAACTACTGTCCGGGCAGCTAATTCTCTTGCTATCCTAGGCCGCTAGGACAGGCAAATGTGGTCGGACATTTCTCCCTTTATCGACATGTTGCCTGAGGCCTCTAAAGCAGAAGCTTTAAAGATTCTCCAAGAGGGAGAACGGATCTCTGCCGAGATCATTGACTATGCAGTGGACGTCTCTTCCACGGGTTTTCGCCAGCTGGCAGGGGCGGCAGTCCTCCAACGTCAGGGCTGGTTAAAGGCTACTTCTTTTCGGCAGGAAGTACAGACTAAGATTATCGGCATGCCTTTTGACGGCGAATCACTTTTCGGCCAGCACATTGACGACGCCCTCCAGGCGATTAAAAAGGATACTGACACCGCACGTGCTCTTGGCACTCTGCGATTTAAGAAGCAGCCTTTTCGTGGTGCAAGGGGTTGTGGTTCCTCCTATTTTTTTCGAGGAGGCTACAATCAATACCAGCAGTACCAATCCTATCAGGGTCAACAGCGTTACTCCTCCTCCCAGCAACAGCAGTCTTTTCGTCAACCGCCGGCTGCCTCTTATAAGCAGTACAGAGGGAAATCCTCCTACAGAGGCAGAGATTCCTCAAAGAAGCAGTGACAGCTGCCACCTGCCAACCACTCTACCCATCAACCCGACCAAGGTTGGAGGGCGAATCTCCCATTTCTTCTCAAACTGGTCTGCCATAACTACAGATCGATGGGTTTTGGACAAAGTGTCCAGAGGACACACTCTAGAATTTGTAAAATTTCCCCCAAATTCTCCTCCCAGAGGTCCTCCCTCCTGCCCATCTGAAGGAACTTTTATGTCAAATCAGGGTCATGTTAAAGAAAGGAGTGATCGAAGTGGTACCAAATCTACAAAGGGGTGCAGGTTTCTATTCAAGATTCTTCCTCATCAAGAAAAAATCGGGGAGTGGTGCCCCATTCTGGACCTTCGTTCCCTCAACAAATTCCTCAAGAAACAAACTTTCCGGATGTTGTCTCTCCAAGAAGTGCTTCAATTACTGTCTCAAGGGGATTACATGACAACACTGGACCTTCAAGATGCCTATTTTCATGTCCCTATCCTACCCAGACACAGGAAATACCTGCGCTTCAGAGTGGCTGGCAGAGACTTCCAATTCAAGGTCCTTCCCTTTGGCCTCCTCTCTGCGCCCCGCGTGTTCACCAAGGTCTTGGCACCGGTGGCAGTACACCTTCGTCAAGCTGGTGTCCAAATATTTCCCTATCTCGACGACTGCCTTATAAAGGCGCAGTCGTTTACAGTCGCAACCAGACACTTTAATATGCCGGTCTCTGTTTCAGTCGCTGGGCCTTTCCGTAAATCTGGAGAAGTCTCACTTCATCCCCTCTCAAGTGCGGACTTTCTTGGGAGCCATCATAAACACTCCGCAAGCAAGGGCATTTGTGTCAAACGAAAGACAACGAATTTGCAAACTGGCAGCTCTCCTCCGCACAAGAAAGTCCGTTTCTGTTCGACATTTCAAATCGCTTCTGGGGATGCGGTCTTCCTGCGTTCCCCTAATTCCCAACTGTCGCCTCAAAATGAGACCCTTACAGGAGGAACTCGACAAACAATGGCAACAGGTCTCAGGATCCTTCGACGATGTCGTCAACATCACATCTCGGATGCAAACAGCGCTGTTATGGTGGACTTGCATACCAAATGTCTCAGCAGGCCGCTCGTTTGTAGTGGACGCTCCAAATTTCATCATCACGACAGACGCCTCCCTCGAGGGGTGGGGGGCGCTTCTTCAGGGCCTCACAGTCAAGGGAAAATGGAACACACAGCAACGAACTTGGCACATAAATCTCTTGGAGTTACTGGCGATATTCCTGGCGCTGAAATCCTTTCGCACCCTCATTCACGGAGCTTCAGTGTTGATCCGGACGGACAACACAACAAGCATGCATTATGTA